>JABBOT010000009.1:827251-1433114 GCA_016165875.1 Acanthopleura granulata | reverse complement strand
GAGATCAAAATAGCAGTAAAATCACATTGCTTTCAGATGTAACGCTGCAGTGCTAGTTAACTATCTAAAAATTTCATGACCACATATATATCTAAAAGCGTAACGTAATAAAGAGAAAGTATACAATAACAATAAGAGACCACATAGTTCTGGGTTGTTGTGTTGACAACGGTTATAGGTGTTTAACCTATGATCTTTTTTCTTCCAGTGTGTCTTGAAATGTGGCAGTGAACTGCTAACTCAAAATTAGGAATCATCGAAATTTCAAGGAATGTAGGTCAGCGAGTAAAGCTCACGATACCTAACTCCAAAGTACACGCCTTGCGGGTTAATCCCGGCCTTGGGCAGGGAATTGGTAGGTTTGATGGCTTTCACTCTTCATAGGAGCATTAACGTCACGAAGGGATCAATGGCGCTCGTGGCAGTTTGCACAGACTGACTGATGTTCGTGAAAGGCCACCTGTCTCCCAACAATATGGCATGGAAGTCGGTATGCCATAGGCGCAATGTTCATTAGTACTGGCTTGATCATGCCTTTGTGTTCTTCACGCGTACAGAATAGGAAACAAACTTACACACAGGATTGGTTCTAGACTCGTACAGTAAAGGTGGGATTCTGTCCTACATGGGCATCAACTCACAGGCTTAAGTTACCTTGGTCATTCGCTTTCCCACCATGGTCAAGTTGCCCATATTTTTAAATTTAGCTCAGTAGGATATGCGTGGACTGAATATTAAAAAGTTGTGAGTAATGATACACCAGAAAATGTCAGGAGACAGTTACATTCAGTTAAAGGCCTGCATGTAACTTGCTCTTGTCACAAAGCTACCGTATACATCTTGGTGTGTTAAATATGAACATATTTCTTGCGTAGAGGTCTCCTTACGTCATGCGAGAACATTCGACGCTTCAAACGACTTTCGTATTCCACTTTCTGTCCTTTAAATGCGCTGTTTTGAAGGCGCACGTCATGCGTTGACAAATGTAACATTGAAAAACTCACTTCACAGGGATTAGGACCTGTAACATTTAATACCCATAACAACAGCTGTTCAGATTCTCAATCAAAAAATACGATAGAACACTTGTGTTGATCTGTTTGATACATGTCGCCTTAAAATCTGTTCCTTGCTTCTTTTATCATGGAGTGCATGGGTAAGCCTATGTCTTCTTCTTTCGGACAACACCGCAAAAATATAACGTCTGACGTCCAAAAGTTTTGAAAGAAAATCAAGATCTGTCATGTTTTGGTTGTAAAAACTACCGTTTGAAGCAAACTTCTAGGTCATATGACCCCGTTGTTAGTGAGTAATGACGTCACGGTTTCTGTGTAAACTGTGTCGATAGTGTCGGTTGGCGGCACGCGCTGACTTGTAATCCGCCAGGTGGACATGTCCTGCACGCGGTCACACGGATTACTGGACTATAGTTCACACAAAAACTGACGACGTCCATCTGTCTCTTAACCACAGTGTGGAAAACTGGACATCGCTCAACGTAAATTTCCTGAACTATTAAAAACTAATAACTCATAAGTTCAATTTCTTGAAATTTATCACGATATGTTTTAGGTAAGAGAAAGGTACGAAATAATCTGGTCTTCAGAATAAATGCATATATAACGTTTATCATTTATATCTGAAGCCTTGGTCTTCATAGTTTATAAACCACAGAAAACAATCAAGTAAGCAAATACTGTATTTTGGGCTTCGAATTACCAGGCTGTCATCGCTAGCAGATAAAATTAACTCCCGTCACACAGACTACCAACATCCGTATATACCTGAACGTTGCCATGGGAGTGAAAGCTAATCGGGGGATAAATATCAATCAAATAAACAAATATAAAAATATGTACATTTTTTAAATGTTAAGTGTCACCCTAAGTAGAGTATCGGTGCCTTGGCAAACGTCTGTAGCTAAACAATGACGCATAATGATGTATAAGTCGATGTCATGATTAATAGAAATAAAGCCGACTCAGCACGAGTCGTATCAGTTTTTCAGCAATTATACACCTACGTGACCAGCGTAGACTTATACAACAGTTGTGCAGCTAACTCGTTAAATTTTAGTTATAACTATGGGGCTTTACTCTGCTGCGTTCAGTAACACGCTCACGAGTCGTGTTTCCTTGTTCACGACCTGTGAATTCAGTTCCATGGGCCTCACAAATGGCAAATACAACTCGTAAACCCGAAAGCTTTTAGGAGGATCGAGGGAAGTTAGGTAAAGATGGCTGACTAGATACAGGACCATGAAAGATACAATGAGACATCCTTTAATATTTCTTTCCTCTTTGATATTTGTAAGTGGCATGATAAATTATGAAATCAAGCTATGACAACCCAAAACGAAGCGATAGGTTACTTCTATAGGCACTGATCAGAACAGTGACACACGCTACCATAACGTCTCCTGGCTGTTTGGTAGGAACCAGTAGCGACACTCACCGAGTGACTCCAACTTGTTCCTTCGAGCGAATTCACGACACGAGTGGTGTTTACAAGGCTAACCCAACGCAGCATTAGTCGATGGGTGAGTGTGCCTGCAAGTCTGTCACTAGGGTCATACATATTATTACAATATTATTTCTCAAAGTAGAACAAATTTAACAGAACTAATTACCAAGCCACATTAACACAGTGTTATATATATTGACTCTGGCGAATTGTGAAGCAATGCAAAGTTAATTTGTGACTACTTGGCGTAAGCGAATTTTTGTGTGATGTATTTATTTATTTACTTATTTATTTTATTGGTGTTTTACGCCGTACTCAAGAATATTTCATTTACACTACTGTGGAGCGCATGGCATAGAGATATTTAGAGTGCCCCTGAACCAACCTTGTAGTCGTAGTTTTAAGCTGGCTTGACCAGAAACATCACACAAAGCTAACTGATACGCTTGCTCTATTCCAAGGCACATGAAATAAATGTTCGAATGGTATCATTTTGTGAATTACCATGGTTGTACAGATTTACTCCCATCTACACAAGAAACGTCACTAAAGACGTAAAAACTGAAACGAAGTATGGAAGATTCTTAACCTTTGGGTTGAGTCACACATAAACTGCTACAGGTGGCAGATTTCCCGACGATATCAGCATGGTGTCACTGCCCTTACATAGGGTATACGGGTAAACAGTGGTCCACGAGAGATTCCGTACATAGTGACATCAAATAATGACTCGGAGGTAGATTCCCAGGTGTGCTGTCACATTGGCTGTACTGAAGTTCAACACGTACCAGCCAGGGGCGGTGTCGGTTCCGCTGTGCTGTCTGTTTCTATTAACGCTTGACATACACGCATTTTCACCCGAAGAGTGCACAATATAACTCCAGCAGATCCGCAAAGCAATTCTACTGGTAGGTTAATGCTGATTATAGGTCTGCTCGACGACACTTGTTGGGGACACTTGTTGGGGACATCACACTTGAACAGGCGTAGTTCTAGTTAGTGAAAGTGTATACAAGTCTGCAATTTTGAAACCGAATTTGGGTATATTGACCGTTAGCAGTAGTTGTCTGTGTATTCGTGTTCGCTTCATGAAAGACGAATACACTTGCCTGGCTAAACACATATGTCAGCCAGCAGTATCTCGAGCACCTTGCCCAGATGTGCACCTATATGTGAGGCAATATGCGGTATTTTCTCTAAAAATTCGTCTGAAAAAAGCGCATTTCTGGACGGACGTAGATGTCATAAAACATTGCCGATGAAACTGACATTTCTCCGGCAGAATATCATCCTACTTCCCAAAACGCCTTCAAAACATCTCTCTAACACCAGCGGAATTCTCGGAATCATGGAACACTGAGTAGTTTAATATGAACGGAATTTTACTGGGTCAAATGTAGTTCTTTTTTGCCCGTCTCACTCGCGATAAAGAGCCAGTGAACATGATGATTGTTACTATCAGTTACCTGTACACGGACTACTGACCAGATACAATCTTACACAATGATTTGCTTTCACAACAACACTACTGATACAAGATATTCCACTAGGTTATATATATATATGTCGAAAACATATCTAAACCCAAACCTTTTCCCCTACCCACGAGACATCCCTCCTGGTAAAGAGAAAGTCGGATGTGGCGAGACAGGAGAGTACAGCTAACGAGTACGCCGAGATTTAACACTGAAATTTTGAAAAGCAATTCATTGTTTGTTTTCTATTTTTGTTAGGTGACACGCCACTCATATCATTTCAGTTGACACTTGTAATACTATTGATTCTTATCTTACCCTTGGACAGCAGACGGAATCTCACAGAATGTAACATACACAAATACATTTTATAAACGACTACAATTTTCCATATAAACAATAGTAAAAAAACAGAAAAGACATCAACTTTAAAGTTCTCTGCTGGTGGCTTACTTTGCGCCCTATATTCTCGACAATAGACAAATGGTATTATTTTACATATGGGCTCTGTAAGGGCGTAAGGTTATGTGTTAGATAATAAAACAAGCACTGTATATGCCCTAATAAAGAATGAATGAATGAATGAATAAATGATTTTGGCTTAACGCCACATTGACAATATGTCAGCCATATCGCGGCGAATAAAGAATGAAGTGATGATATAAAGCTTATATACTTACGTCTGTGGATACGATTATAGGCAGGGGCAGTAATAAGATGGGCGTCAAGATGAAAAGAATGATTTTACGTAAAGCCCAAAGATCACGGAGAAATCTGACCGCCATGGTCACCAAAGCTCAGGTACAGGCACAAATGTTCCCGGGGAAACGTCCAGAGAGAGAAAGATAGAGATAAGGCAAACGCGAAGTCTAGTCCCTATGGATGACATAGAGTAGGATCTGCAATTGAAAGCGTTCTACCCTGAGCTGATGAGACTTGTGCACTGGCCTATGTGCTTCCTGATTTAATATACGCGAGACGATCTAAGGAGCTTGTCTTAATGGGACAACTAGCTCGCAATCACTTCCCTCGACGAATCTCGAGCATGTGTAGTTGTGACGACACACTGTCACAACTATCGTACTTTCGTATGACATGACCCATGCAGCGCAGACAGGTCATTGCTAGAGGGGCTTTATACATACATATGTGTGTGTGTATTTAAGTTGTATTAGGGGGTTTATTGGGTACTTGGCTGTAACAACTGCATCGGATAATATATATTATGTTATCTAAGAGCTCGAGTAACGAAGGCCGGTATGGTGCCAGTTATTTTTGTGGGGTGACTGGTAGTTTCTTCTTTACTCGAACTTAATAGTCTATCTGGATCCAAAGCTTGAGGGTTCATTTGTACACAGTAATCATATTTAAAAGCTATAGTTCATGTGAGACGATTCACTGATAATAAACCAATGATTTCCGTGATATAAATGCTGCCGATGAACTACTGGTGTGGACAGAAAAGTATCACAGCGCGGCTTTCTTGATAAGGGCACAATAATGGATTTAGTACATATTTCGAGTTAACATATGTCTGTCACAAATCATCAGTGCCAGTGTGCCGTATCTATGCTAGACACTGTTCGACCGGAAAGCATGAAAGAAAACCTAGACGCCGAAATTGCCATTCTTGCACCAGTCATCAAACAAAATGGCCTTCCTGGGTGCAGCAATTGCAAGATCGGCTTTCGAAACGACAAAGAACACAAACCACCGAAGAACTAAGAAAAGATACAAAGAAGACGATAGCATGAATTCATGCTACGAGAAACAGTCATTAGTTTTCAATAATGACGAAAAGACGCAATGAATATTTCAGGGGGATGTATAAAAGCAGTATGCACATCATATACCATTTTAGTGTGTATGGTGCCGTTAATCGAATACAATGCATGTATCCCAGTTACGCTTTGAAATCCCACAATGAACGCTAGGATGAAATTGATGCAAGAAAACTCATCTGAGAGTGGGTCACAGTGAAATTGAGTTTCTAGACTTGTTGGAGTGTAAAATAGCCATTTAATCTGAATCGATCTTCACGGATGTCAGAGAATGCTTTACTCTGTGTAACGTCCAATAAAAGTTCTCACTAACATTTCCAAAAGCTTTCCACACATTATCAGTAGCAAAAACCGAATTAGATCACATGTCACAATTTTCATATATAAATAGTCTGGGGTACGTATCTTTTCACTAACAAGGGTAACTCGGGACTAACCTAAACATACTATTATTCTACTGCAATGCATGAGCACTGTATATACGTTAAGATTTTCCCTCACAAAGTGACATCACATATAGGGAAGAAACTAGACACTACAACTTAGTGTGTGTTTTCTCTCCTGATTAACCTTTTCCTATGATCTTTTACATTTTGTTTTAGCTTAGCCACGTTGTTATAAATTATTCCATTTTAAATTAGTTTCTGCTTATGTTAGATTTATCCTCTGAAAACGAACGTTGCTTTTGCACAAAATACACGCTATATGTACGGTATATGTTTTCCATCAACTGTCTGACTTCATTTGTTCTTTCATTCATTCATTTTTTGTCATGCTTGAAATATAGTGTAAAACTGCGAAAACCCTTGAACTCAGTACGGTCATTAGCAACTTTTGATATCATGCGTTTCTATCTATTGCTATTAAATATCTGATATCGAGAACATTTTTCTCGATAACGCCTATATCTTCACATATTATGACGGAAACGATATACGGGGAAGATTTCGGTCGTGATTTAAATAACACTGAATAGTAATAAATGGTATATTTTGACAACTGTCATGACATGCACGTCCTCAACAGCAAATCTTCTACTGTTTCGTTCACATTTATACAGTCCTGTTATCCTGACATAAAAACAACCTGGCATATCACCTACTTTTTTGAATAGGTACATGATACTGGTATCGATATGTAGCTCTTTACAGTGAAATGTCGGTTGCTCTTTGTGGTCGAACAAGGACATGGAAAAAACAATGGACACATACAATTCATCTTAACCAGATATTCCAGGAAGTACATATACCCAAAGCCGAACTTTTGTACCAACGAATAGATACCAGTTATAAAAGGCAGTGTTTAAGTTCCGTGTATGCGTGTTAAGTGGTTCAAATACAGCACTGTTTTAATACAATGGCAACGGTTTCCTTGGCTTTCTCCTCTATGTACAGAAATCTTCATGCCTTTACTAATGGCGGGAGCTTGGGTTACAACAGACCGTCAACAACGTACGTAAGACCGTGTGCGCAATTCCTTGAAGACTACATCTGTTCCACTGATACGGTGAGCACATCTATACATCATACGTGGCAAAGTTCGTCAGTAACTTGCAAAGGGTTGGGAGTTTATACAGATCCCTCCAGATTACTAGGCCATATAACTGACCCTTGGGTATGCCGTTAATCAACTATACAATCAATCAATCAACTAACCAACCAACTAACCAATCAATCAATCAATCAACCAATAAATCAATCAATCAATCAACCAATAAATCAATCAATCAATCAATCTTTAAACAGTTTTTTTTAAATACTGTCTTGTTTGTTGTTTTTCTGTTAACCATATTAGGAATGTGACGTCACTAAGAAGTGTGGTCGTGGGTTTTCCGTGGGCTCTTCCCCGATTCCTCCCACCATAATGCTTTCCGCCGTCGTATGAGTGAAATATTCTTGAGTACGGCGTGAAACACCATTCAAATAAATCAGTCAGCATTCTTAAATAAATGTTTTGCTGTGTCCTATACAAAGCGCCGACAGTTTACTGATTGCAGCGAATCATATTGATCGTCATACCCAGTGCAATTTATGATTTGCTTTATATTGGAATACCAGGTAAAGTATCAAGACTACCGTGCAAACCAAGACCTGTCTAATAATAAGTACTAAATACACTATGAAACGACTGTGTACAAATTGATACATGCACAATGCATGCGTGTCAGTGGTAAACAGGTTGTGTATCAACTACACACGTCATTGTGGATATATTACATAGACTACACCCATTATGTACTGCTGGTACACAGGAATATGTGGATGTGTATGTATGCCACAGCAATGTCTACCACTTGTGGACATTAGTTTTTAGAGAGTATAATATACACATTTATGTATCTATTCAGCTGTCCATTTCACTGTTGCTCTACGCCATATACTGAAGAAGTTCTCATGTATGCGCTGATGATCAGTTTAATATGTTTTGCAAGCAAGTGTGCCCTTTGGCAAATTAAGATGACAATAATAATGCAATTAAATTTGAAACGCAATTAACCTTTTCCTTTCATGTCCAACTGATCATACTTTGTTTTATACTGGAAAAGCATTCTGTGAATTGTTTTGCAACTTAACGTCGTTATGCCCTTAAGCAAGTGTACGCGACAATATCCATAACTGCAACAACAACAAAAAAAACCCCCCAAAAAAAACAAAAAAAAGGAAGAAAAGAAAACAATTTTTAATAAATTGCACAGGGGAATTGGGCGCATTTAAGTTTTGTAACCGGCCGTGTTTCGCCACTTACCAGCTATCAGACTGTTGTCTCTGCTCTGGTTTTACAGTCTATACCGTAATATTTGATATCACATTTACTCAGTGCAATCTGTGAGTTTCATGATTCTCCTTTAATTGAATTTCATTTAACACATAAAAAAATGACGGAAAACGTCACCGACTGATATGTGCAAGGCACACGGAAAAAGTAACGACTATTCCCCCCCCCCCGGCACTCTACCAACGCATCTTCTCAACAAGGGGGCATGTCGAGTAGAAAAACACAGCGTGTAATACAACATCGTATTACTTATTTATTTGATTGGTGTTTTACTTATACGATGGCGGTCAGCAGTATGGTGAAAGGAAACCAGGGACCGAGGGAATCCTTTGACCATCCTCAGGTTGTATGGCCATAAACGTATTACTAACAGTTAAGGTGGGTGATGAAACTCCAAGTATGAAATTTAATAACATTGAAATTGTATACTTATACAGACCACATTGTTAGAATCTGCATCTTTGCAGATTGATCCTAAATTTTTTTTTTCAGATTTTGTAACTAGTGTGAACCTTAAAGCGTACGAACAACCTAACTTCAAACGGAAATAGCTTGTAATAAAAGAGTCAAGGAACCATTGCATTTCGTAGAAGTTATGGATCGGGAGGTCGCGGAAAATTAACAAAATACTGACGACTGACTCATTTCCTTCAGGGTATGGTTATACCTGGATGACGATGTAAACACACACAAAGCACTGTGACGTCATCGGTTTAAGCATATCATCTCACGGTGATTGATTGCGCTGACCAATCAGGCTCGAGATCAACAAATCATCGAAGGGGCTAAGGGCAAATGAACAATCAGAGCAGTGCATTTTTGTTGCATGTACATGTATGCTGTTTTCGATAAAACGCAAGTTTTACATCTTAGTACCTATATATCACGGTTAATGAACGAGTTGCGCATTGAGGCTAATGAGACAACTTTCCCCCCTTGTAATAAACCAATGCTGTGTCTCCAGTTTGCCTACAAATCGTCATAGCAATTGGAAAAATGAACAATAGCCTACATATCTTGATCTCGAAATATTTTAAGTGGTAAAGATTCCTAGTTTTATAAAATTATCTATGCACATATTTGCCGCCACATATTTCCTTTGACCTTGTCTTACTTATTTTGTCTAGAGATGACGGAACCCTCAAAGGAAGGGTATGTTTGTTAAGAGGCGAATTGCGTGAAAAAGCCCTAATATTATGTATGCCAAGTCTTACCGCTTCCCGTAACAACGTGATATGATCGGCAGACTTTGTTATTACTCAGGGAAATTCTGTCAACCTTAATTGCCTAGTCATTGACAACAGCCCGCAAGCATATCCTGAAACCTGTTTACAAATCTGTTTTAAAATATAAATCAAATAGATAAGATCATACCTGGTTGAGGTTTTGTTTAGACAAAGATTTAAGCTTGGACATGACGGTATTGATGGTGTACAGAATATCTGTTATTCTAGGACATATCTTCCTGATCCAGGATGTCCGTGTCATTGTATAAAGTGATCGTGATTCGTATAACGAAGTTCAAACATGCATAAGCGATAAAATTTCCATTGGATTTCTAAATATATCGTTTCAAGAATTAATCAAGCCGGGTTGCCTCCATGGTTCATTTGGTTGGCACGCTAGAGCTTCTCACCAATGCAGTGGTTGTGAGTTCGTCTAGTCAGGTTTCCTCCCACTACAATGCTTTTGTTGTCTATGTTGTCGTGTATAGGCCTATCAGATAGATAATAGTAGAGCTGAACATGTCTGTCTGTCCGTTTGCCTGTGGTTTGGCCTGACTTTGGTCAACTTATCAACGACTGGACAAAGTAGGCCTACCGTCTTTGCATAAGGGCAATTCACTTCGCCATGTGTGAGAGATCTATCTATTGCTATTTTACGCTCGTTTATGTATTTATGTAACTAGTGATTATCGCCATCCTGGGATGTTCCCCGTTATTTGATGGGTCGTCCGTTTCGCGGATAAAGAGTACCAGAGGGGCCGGAGTAAACCACCGGCCTTCGGCAGGCAGCTGACAAACCTCTTGACATAAAACCACGACAGGAGCACGGCGAAATCAATTGCAAAAAGATTGTCGTTTCAGTACAACTGACTGAACTTTCCATATTATCTCTGACAAGGTTATATTCTGACAATACCGGCGATAGGAATTATAGTTTAATTAATTCATAGTATGTGACCATGGGGTAATGTTATTACATAAAACATTGGCACCTGACTTTACAGAGCATTTTAAACACTTTGACTAGAGACTTGAGAATATCATGTAATAAAGGAAATGTTTGATACAAGCATGCTTGGAATTTTGGGAACATTATTTGGGGATTGTAAATAGAACTTTTACACTGACCTTTCTCTGCTACTCTTATATCCCTCCCCCAAAGTTAAAAAACAAGGGAAATCGCCATACCATATTAAAGCACAATCACACCCCGACGTGTTAGGCTATGTAAATCCTGTTCCTGAATGCGTCAATAGAAATGAAGCTTGTCAATTCACCACAAACGTTTACATACATACATCGAGGTTCTTCAACGTTTTTAGCATGTACCTGTGTTTCATAGAGCTGATGGGTGCTTTCGTTTAACATAAAAATTAGGTCAGATTAAAGTTAAAATAAACTACCCTTTGAAGAGGGCAAGGTCAAAATGACTGCCATAAATTTTAAGTGTTCTTACCTTTAAAATATATAATATAGACTCGATAGCTGATGAATATTAATGTTAACATATTTTCCAGTCAAATAGCAGTTCCCTTAATTGGACAGGAAAGACAAAATAACACGTAGCTGCGCACACAGCCGATGACATTTAAAATCTTAGAAACACAAGAACTTTCCACACCTTTATTTATTTATTTATTTATTTATTTATTTCATTTGATTGGTGTTTTACGCCGTACTCAAGAATATTTCACTTATAAGACGGCGGCCAGCATTATGGTGGGAGGAAACCTCCACACCTTTAAGGATCGGGACAAAACCGGCATAAACAGACATGACCTGCTATCATATTAAGACGTGGTATCAACATACTTCTTGAAGGGTTGGATCATGTAGATTGTATAACATGAAACATCTTGAACAATCAACAAATCATCCTGTAATCTCAGAGGTAACACCAGAGCGAGACGGGCCAGACTTAGTTACCAGCTGTGCCTTTGTACTCTAAATTATATGTTCTATGTACGATACCGTACTGGAGAATAGGTACATGGCTCGGGCAAGTTGTGATGTTTAAGAGCTTTCACTGTATTTGATTGACAGTGATATATTTACACAGTCTGAACTTTACAACGTGCATAAATTCTTTGCCAGCCCGACCAGGCAAGTATCTGATTGGATAAAACATGGCTTTTCAATTTCCGACCGGAGTGGATTCTCCTGGTCGATTGATCAAGGCAGAAAACGGAGTCATATGCGCATAGCGATACACCCTTGATAAAATGAAGATGTATAGATATAGACAAACATCTCACAGTTATACAGTTTAATGAAAGGCCTAGCGTGGTAGAGCAACACAATAACTCAATGAGGGTTTCGCCAATGCCGTCGAAGTGCATGAGTTCAAGTCCAACTCAGACTGGCCTCCTCCTGTGGTAGCACGCCGGATAGTCTGCCAGCACCCTACCAATTGCCGTGGTTTTTTTCCTTGCTTTGGTTTGTTTTCATAGCCTTGAGTACATCATAAAACATTACTAAATAGATAACGGCAATAAATAAATAAACATTAAGGACCTCGAGGCTCTCTGCCCAAAAATTTCAGTCAGCTATGTGGCGGATAGTTTCTTAGTATGCGTATCACTAATGTTTCCTTCCTCATAATGCCACTATCCTTCAATACATATTCATCAGTTGCTAATAAATTATTTCGGGTATGAGTGCAACTCTCCTTTGAGTGTATTTGGATGGAGTGTCAAGAATTCCATATACGGCCTGGTTTACAATTGTGTTTGACCCGGGGCACTGTTGAATAAAATCTTCCTATTGGATATATGAATAGGTGCAAAGTTCATATACACATATACACATTTTGATTAACTGCAGCCTCTTATACACAGTATGCTAACTAAGTTTACACGTTCAGAATATTCAGTGCGTTTTCGGTAGCGTCGAAATCTGTTGACTGTTAGTGCAGTTAGCATCACTGCAATTTGCTAGGGAGAGTGGGTATAAGTTGTTACTTTTTAGACACTACCATGAGCAGTTGGAATAAAATCGTAACTGAGGTAAATATACCAGCCGAATTTCATCGGCACTGTGTGATCATTTGCTAACCATCAGACTGACGTCGCTGCTCAGGTTTTACTCTCCTTTCATACATCTACATTCACCAAAAGGCCTACGATTAATCACAAAAGACGAATGTATAAGAATGATTTGTAACTTACAAAAAACACGGGTAAAAAGACAGCTAGCATGCTTAGGCTGATATAAAGTTTTCAGTCGGAACCGTCAAGTGTCTAGGCCTTGACATAGTTATCGTCCATGGACATGATTGACGAATGTAAACACAAACAGGCCATTGTAATCTGAAATATAACAAAATGGATTGCCTTGTTCATTTTCATATGTTCGATATAAAAACAACATCAGGACGATGCTAAGCACAGCTCTTACATTCCTGTGGGTGATTTGAGGGCTCGCCGCCTCAGCGGCTGTTTGGTGTTAAGCTCACGTACTACCGCCCTCTATTGACGACAGAATAGGAAAAGACACCGAGACGCACATGTAGTAACAATTGCTTGTCTTCCACGGCTGCGGATGGCTATTGAAGTCCCCTGCGGTGTGCTGTGCACGATGTTTGTGTACTGTAGGCTGGCAGGGAAGGAGTGTCTATGTAAAATTCACTTACATCCGGTGCGTCGTGACATTTCAACCTGTCACACATGAATGTATGGACACCTCATCATTTTAAATCAGAATTATAACAATTCAGCGGCACGATTTAGGTTGGTTTTGAAATGGTTATATTTGACATATCGTGAAATATACAATTTTATATTTAATCAGTGAGCCATATAGTTTGTATAAACGGCAAATGCCCCCACCACACTCCCCATGAAAAAAGACAATCACAGAAAGAGCTGCCAAGGAATTGTGATGAGATATGATATTTTTATTCTCGACGTCCGTGATACTGTTTGTATTTAAATTTTCTGGGTACTGTAAAAAGAACATGTAAATATTCCTAGCCGGAATTTTAAAAAATGATGGGCTTTCACTTAATACACAGTAGAAGCGCATTAGCACCAAATTAGGGTAACTGGCCAACAGGGTGTAGGCGTATACTGAGAACGAGGTGGTGGAATTGGAGGCTGGTGAAGGGTGGGCGGGACGTGGCCTGCATGATGGTATCTTAAAATAAGATTGACACTGGTCGCTGTCCTTAGCAGTTTACCTGACGATATAATTTCCGCTAAAAACTGGTTCCGGTGATTACTGACACCACGCAATTTCCAATTTAAATTGGACGATACTACATTAGAATGGTCAGCAAGGTCCAAACGAAAAAACAATGAATTTTCGAAATTTGCATTAATCAAATAAGTGTATGGTATACAATGTTCCGTGATAAGGACACCATTTTGCTATCATGGCGGATTTCTCTTTAGTTATTTCTACAAATCTGTGGAATATACGAATAAACTGACTTCTACTTGTAGGCTGAATAATGTCCATACCGATAAACGCATGGAAAATCCTTGGCTAAAAATTTAGCAAAGTCAAAGCGATGTCTCAATCTGGCACCCCGAAGTCTTGGACACTCAAGTGAGAAAAACTGGAAATATATGGGCACTGAATAATGGAATCGATGGAAAGAAACGGCAAACTTGATAGGTACCTTAAATGCCTTGGAAACAATGGAAATTATTTTTATATTTTGCATAACAATTATTTACCTTACACATAAAAATGCCGCCATGCAGTGATGTGTGCCACCTGGGTGCAGTGGTTCAAACCCACAGTTAGACAGGTTCTAGATAGGTTCTAAGTCGAGCTATTTTCGGCACTAGGTTTTGAGACTTTGCTAATCTTTGCCCTTTTTGTACGTGTCATGTTTGGGGCAGACTTCAGATGCAGTCTACCACCTGATGTGTTTTGGTGGGTTTCATTTAAGAATTAGACGAATGCACACGCTGAGTTACTCATTCTCGTGCAATGGCGATTCGGGTCCAAAGCTGTACGGACGACTGTTGTTTTGTAATGCACTAGTAAGCCTACTACCTTAATTGTCATTTTGCCCATAAATCGTCATCGCAAAGGCAGAATCGACAATATGGGCTGGAAATATTTCCGGCCGAAAAAGGGTTAAATAGCTCTTGTTGTTAAGTTTAGACCTGGAAGTACTTGATTGTATTTGAGAATGTCGAAAGTTCAAGAACTCTTCCAACAAGCACTCTTCGGATTTTTACCAGCAGTGTCTCGAACATCGATCAACGACAAGCTGAGAGGTGTTAGATATTGCAGATTTGGGGACTTCCCTACAGTTGATGAAAAACCATTGCATATCGGATCAGTATTTATTCAGGAAGTCAAAACTGGACCCTTCAGTCCACTTCACCAGCTTTCGACCAATGAGAACGGGAGTTATAACTAACCGTACTGCAACTACGACGGTACGCTAATGCACGGCAAATGTGTTACGATAAAAAGGGACGTAACTCCATATAAATTTCACATCAGGAAATTCCTTCACATGTTCTGTCCCTTCCACGCAACGACATCGACAGATAGAGAAGAGCTTCACATAATGTGGAATATGTGCATAAACGTTAAAAGTTAAACTTAAAACTCTCAACTTTGTGTGAAATGGGTTTTAAAGAATTACATGAACAGTTAGCATAAAGCCATAATTGTAAAAACTGACAAAGGCCGGATTTCACCGCTTGCATGCATCTGGTCACTTGCCTTTTATCACACTGTCGTCGCTGCTCAGGTTTTACTCTCTAGTCAGTAGGCAAGTCTCTCAACATTATATTACAACATAGACCCTGATTCCGCTGGTAGACTACGAATCCCCGAGGCCTGGTCCTTATGCGTGCATTGTTTTCATGTGATTGTGTATGATACATGTTCATGTATGTGATAACAATACAGTATTTGGAGTGTTTCAAGTCCATGCCCATGTGAGGTGTAATGGTGCTGGAGTATGTTTGAGTTGTTATTTTTCAAGCATTTGCATGAACAATAAGAATAACACAATGACTGAGGTAAATTGTCAACAGGCTGGATTTCATCGGTTACCTTTGACCCTTGGCCAACTATCGCATTGTCGTTACTGCTCTGATTTGCCTGGTGCCTGTGAATTTTATGTGAAGGAAAAATCTGTTATCGTTATGTTTACATTACATATTTGAACCTATCTGGCGCTATAAACTTGATGTGAGACATATTTGTATTAAGGACAATGACTTTAAATTCAATATGTGAACAGTATATAATTGCTGGTCGACGTATGTACAGCAAATGCGATAAAACCTATGTTAACTGCATATATTTGCAAGTTCAAAAGTGTAATATATGCAAACTTTATTTAAACAAACAAAATGAAGGCGCAAAAGCATGTAATAAAGTCAATAAACGGGGGAATACAGATGCTAAGAAAATGTATGTAAATTCCCTTTGCAAATCAATGCTATCGATAAAGCCACAACAGGTTACTCGCAGAGCGTGTTAGATATACGTACATTATGCATTGTAACAATCTCCAACCAAACTGCAACAAATTGCAAACTCATTATTGAATGTCGAATGCATAGATGAATGACTGAGAGTTTAAGGCCACATCGGCAATATTTCAGTAATATCATTCATATATTCAGCGAAGTTATTGAGCACAGAGTTATTGACGCCATACTCAAGAGTTTTTCAAGAATTTATGGAGGTAAGTGTTATTGATGGGAGAACTAGGAGCGCCCGGTCAAAAACCACTTACCTTTGGCTCGTTGCCGACGAATTTTCTTACAGATGACGCACAACTTTTAAGTAAATTCTCATCTGAATTATTTTACAAAGCCTGCATACTACCACACCTTGACTACTACTGTAGTGTCTGGGGAAGCGGTAAAAGACTTCATGGGACTGATAGCATCTGTCCTTGTGAACACGACAATTACAAACAACCTTATGACAAAATTGGATGCTGGTCACGTGGATATCAACAGCAACTTACTCAGTTCATTGTGACACTTGTAAATCATTTGTAGACCAAGCTCACAAAACTGGATGTATGGCATCGGTTTCAAAGTTTTGGAAGTCACATACCACTTTTACCTTTTCAGGTTAAAAAAAGTACTGCGTTGTATCATGTTATAATGACGTACCTGGCTTAAACTGATCATCCATGTAAACACATGTATATAATGCTGGATGCTGTGTAGAGTTGAGAGGAGGCATTACAACATTCTTCATTGTTCAGGTAGTATCCGATCCTCAGGAAGAACGAATGTTAACCGGTCCAAATTTCTTTCAAATTGAGTCAGCTGTAACTGGCATGGGCGCCTCATTCCATCGCCGTAAGTTGATCCACACTGATAGCTTGATGACTACTTCATGTAATCCTGTTTCCGCGTATAAACGTACCTTGGTACATGTATCTAGGGATTTTTGAGAATCGTCGAACTCGATTCTTGGTACCAACGGATTATATAGAATTATTGAACCACTTTTGGGCTGCAGGACTCATCTGTTTTCACCGATGGCTTGACTGAATCATTATTTATGATCCAGTTCTTTGATATCACCACGTTCCTTTGCACCATGATATCCATGAATATCATGTACAGTCATTATCGGAAATCGTGATTTTCCATCATAGCTGAATCCACCATAGTGACATCCACATCTGAAGTCACCAAATCCCTTAGAATAATGGGATCACGTAAATGCAAATGGAATCACCACGTTCTTTCATATGTCACCAGGGCTCATGACGAAATCTCCCACTGATGCCATCGAAACCATTGATGTCATCAAAACCACTGATGTCATCGAAACCAATGATGTCATAGAAACCACTGATGTCATCAAAACCAATGACGTCACAGAATCCATTTATGTTTACCACGTCACTTGACACAACAACAGTCCACAGTCCTGACTAGGCCGGCGGAGTGGACAGTGTGGAGTTGGATATCGCCTGGAATATCTCGGGCTGGACATGTAGATGAAAGTAAGCATCGGCCCACGTGTTGATGGCTAGGTTCAGTAGAAGGATGCATAGAATGTTCATCACAGCGCCCGCACTGACCTGGAAGACATGTGCAGGGGGATTGTCATGCAGTTAAGAGTCAGAAAATAGTCATAGTGTATGTATGTATGCTTAAGTTTAACGTTCGCTCACAACAACTTTTCATATGATGACGAGGAGTCCTTAGAATGTATATATGCTATGTTTTCTTGTCGCATGCCGCCGCTGGAGCATCATGCCGAAGACACCAGGAATGATACTTCACTAGTCACATCATACTGACAACGGGGCCGACTCGTCCTGTTTGTTCTATTCTCTCAGCACTACACGCCAAGCGAGGCAGCAAAAATTCGGAATTTGATCCCGAATCACCCGACCCCGAGTCCGACGCTGTATCTACCAAGCCACTGAGGCGGTTCGGGATTATTGTCCATAATGTTTATGTATTTGCTGTTCTATGTACCCGTGACAACGAAGGCAATATTTTTGCCAAGGTGTATTTGTTTGTCTGTTTGTTCGCTGTCAACTTTATAGGAAATGTCAGGCAGAGATTTGGTTAAAATTTTGTACACCTGTTGTCACTGGAATAGGATCAGCTCGTTAAATTTGCATGACGATTCGTAAGATAATTCTCCTGCAAACAGCAATGAAATATACAGGCCGGACAGAAATACAGTGTCTTGTTCCCTTTTCTGTAACAAAAAAATTTCCCCATTCAGCTGCTGAGGAGGTTTCTTATTGATTACAGTTTTACGTCCACGAAGACGGCCGGGTTTATGGTTGGGGGAAACCGGTTACAGACCCGTGGAAGCCACTGCAGTTCACAGGTACATAGGCTTCACACAAAGCCCCATGCTGTATACTTCTACTTGGCCTGATTGCTCAAGGACTAGTGCTGCATATATTTTCTTACACACGAGGAGTTGAATCAGGATAATCTACACAGCGAGAAAACCTTAATGGTGTTACCTGTTGGGAAGATGAAAGAAGTGTGACCGGAATGTATATATTTTCCGTTCACAGAGAATAAAACCTTAGCTGCAGCAAGCACAAATTCGTTTCTTTTACTATCTACCCAAATGTGTCAAGTGCTGTGTCTTCCCACAAATTTGTCGAAATTTGATGCACTATCCACTATATATCAACTCTACTTCACACTATACTCACCATATCTGTGACCTTAAGATGACCAGAAGAAAACACTATGGCGTTCGGAGGGGTGGCAACAGGCAACATAAAAGCAAAAGAAGTGGCAACAACGGCAGACATCATGAAATACAAGGGGTTTAGTCTTAACACAAGAGCCTGAAAGAAAAGGCGTAAAATTGTGCATTACTTTAGATTAATTGAAAGGGCTGAACTGTCATTGGGCGTTCACTTGCAAAGTTCAGAATGTCTGAAGCGTTTAGTTCTTGTGTAACATGCTGGTCTAGATGCAGTGCTTTCAACTTAATTAGCAATATTTGATTTTTGATGAAATACTAGCTAATTACTATTATATCTTTGCTATTACTCAACTGTACTTTCAACTTTAATGCCGATGGTAATATTTAAACATTTAGCTTTGACGAAGTGTTTAGTAACAGTTACCATATTACCCTAGTTCATTGTCCAGTTCATTTTCGACAATAAACGTATTTTGAATGACAATGTCTTGGAAGGTTGCACTATTTGCAATTGTACCTACCAAATCTGCTAATATTGGCAAAAGTAGAGTGGCCGTTGCCAGGTTACTGGTGAACTCTGTTGCAATGCCCACAATGAAGGTTAGTATCAGATTTGTGACCCAGGGGTCAAGGTTACTGAGTCCGGCCAGCTGATCTCCAACCCACCGTGATAAACCGGATTTCTGTAAGTAAGGAAAAAGAATGGTTAAATTGGAGCTTGGCATATTTCCATGCGATAAGACAGCTTTTCCGAATTTCAACATTTAATTCATTGATGTCTAACGTCGTATTCGAGAATAACTGACTAAAGTGGCAGCAGTAGCCATTGTCATAACCTTTTTACTGTCTCGCTGCCTTGTGCCCTCGCTGCCTCGCTAAAGGTAACGACGTCGTGAGACTCACCTCGTCACTCCGCGTTATGTAACAAGGCTCGCGGCAGTAAGCTAACGGCATGTCATCTATAGGCTTGCACACTGAAGAAAACCTGGGTGCCTGAGTATAAACCCCTGTGCTTTGGTCAGCTATAGACGAACATTTCTACACGTGCCGCAAAGATATCTTACTGGCTGAACCACCTTGCTGTATGCCATATTGTAGTAGGGACGTGATACCCCACCAGCTTCACAATAGACCAAGCACCAAACTGCGCTGCGAGCTTTGTAGACCGCTTATTGCTGTCCAAACCCAAAGAAACGCGGGAAGAAAATGGAGGGAAAGATAGAAAATGATTTGTTTATTTACTTATTTCATTGTTGTTTTTACGCTGTGTTCAAGAACATTTCACCAATAAAACGTCGACCAGCATAACGGTGGGAGGAAACGGAGAGATCCAGGGGTTAAACCCACTGCGACCAGCACATTCCTGGCAGACCTTCCCAGGTACGACAGGAAAGGAAGCCAGCATGAGCTGGGCTTGAGCTCAAAGCAATCGGATTGTTGAGAGGCCATTGTGTTTCACTATCATGGTAACTGTTGATTCTGTCCAGGAGAGTCCCCCATTAAAACCTGCACGTACCTGACATCCATCAGCCAGAGCAAAACCTCCTCCGAAAAGCAGGATAATTCCCCAGGGCATTTTCTGGGAAACAGTATTCCAGTCCAGTATAGGGGAATACTCGGACTCTGGTGGACCTAAACACCAACAGAGAGACACAAAAACAATTTCTGTCTCAGCCAGACTCCTAAAATGAATTGTGATAGTTTTGCTTTAATGAATTAAATGGTGTGTACGGCATAACGTCACATACCTGGTATCAAACGTACAGAGTTGTGGAGGTTAGTACTATATGAGCCTGGAGACGGTTTTCATCTGGCTGTGTCCGGTTTCTTCCCACCATCATGCTGGACGCCGTCGTATAGGTAAAATATTCATGAGTACGGCGTAAAACACCAATCAAACAAATAAATAAATAAATAAATAAATATTTAAATAGTGCTATAATGTGCAGTGTAGTTCAATATGAAAATTAGAATGTCATTTATGTTACTGAAACTGAATACCTGGCCAGGTAATCCGTGTTACAGGTGAAATAGACGTGTAGTAGTTTGGTGCGTGAGTCATTACCGTCAGTGTGGGTCATGTTAATGCGAGGTGTTTAACAAAATGTCAACGTCGGATATATGAACTGTTGCAATAAAAAACAAGTGAAAAACAACTTTTTCATTAACGGCGCGTTGTAAACTAGCATGAATAACACACAGTACAGATACAGGCCAAATGGCATGCACATTCGCACATCACTCGTACAACATCTGATCAAAACCAACTTTCACATGAATCATTTCCGATGTCACCAGTAAATAAGAACCACTGTGAAATACTACGGAAACATGCTAAACAAGAACGAGTCACAATTCAGAGAAAATTTGCTCCAAATTAACATTTTGGTTCTTTTGCCGAGAGTGGAAAAACGATTAAAAATGAATGGTTTCTCTCCTTAGACAGTATAAAGACAAACTTTATAGAAAAATTAGCCCGTTACCATCAAGGACTATTAACTATTGATTGTTTACATATTTGAACAAACGTTCCACACATTACAATGATAATTCTTGACTGACTCTACATTTTACATTGTACGAAAACGCATCGCATTATACCAGTTCTTTGTGTGAAAATTCACCGTTATATGGTATGTCGTCAAGAATTTACCTCGTGATTTTCTGCAGAAAAGAACTCTGGGAAACTGGCTGGGAAGGATGAAGAGAAGCAACGCAACAAACATGGCCGGAGTCGAATCCTTCACAAATCTATGGGCAGGAAAAAAAGCGGGAAACATTAGCCAATATTATTCGGTAGAACGACTGCAAAGATTTATCTGTACAGACTTACAATATTACCTTAACTTATTGATTCAGTTCAAATCCAAAGAACTAACATACACGACAGAGTGTATTTATTTATTTATTTATTCCATTGGTGTTTTACGCAGCATTCAAGAATATTTCACTTATACGACGACGGCCAGCATTACGGTGGGAGGATGAGCTAAACTTGAACTCACAGGAAAAGCACTGGTGGGAGGCTTCTGGGTCATTGTGCTGCGCTAACACGCTAATCAACTGAACCACGCTCAGACAAAGTGTAAGTGGCGACAAAAGTTAATAGGTTTCACCAGGTGAAATAAGCAGAAAAACGTTTACCACTGCCATAGTGAAATGAAACTCGAGTGAACTCGGAACATAGTAAAGGAAACCCGGCAAAGTAAAGAGGAAAGCACCCATTCTCTTGACAAAGTTTCTTTCCATTCCATTACCGGTGAAAGTAATTGTGACGTCATGGTGTCACAGAAAGACTGGACATTTGTAACCTTTTTGAAGGACATCTGGTTGACCTACTTGCGACATTATTGATTGTGGTTAGTCAAATGCTTGTTCATGATCAACAGTTAGAAGGGCCTATTACCCGGTCATACCTTGTAAAACCTTAGGTAATTAGCCCAAGCAGGTTTGATGCTCAGGTACTGGATTCAGAGGTTTAATAGTCCTGTCAATGGACTGTGGCCTTGAGAGTAGCGCTTCAAGAGCACTCGGCCAGCACGTAAAGGTTCCAATACCTTGAGCACAAGTTCATCGCACTTCCCAAATAAATGTTGACCGTGACGATTATTTTATATACCTGACCAGCCGACAGGATAAACCATTTCTGTCTTACCCGTCCTTGAAGAGCGACCCCCACCCTGGCATGAAGACGGGATTCCGTGTTAACCAGAGAAGGGCGAGCATTATAAACATCACGAGGACAGTGATCTCGGCAGACCTGTGGACAGAGCAGAGGTGTAGAGATTCTACAAGGGGCATTTCTGATCTGCTTTAAATGTCTCGAAATACGAAACATACTTACAACTAAGAATAGCTAAAACTTGTTCGTGTTATTTCACGAAAAATACGGTAATAAAATTAATATGAATGAATAAAGGATAGAGTTAGGCTGTTCACGACATGCTATGATAATCGTCAGGACACGAATTTGACAACATGATCCTGAATCTAACTGGGCACATTTCGAAATTTGCATTTGCACCTGTGAGTCATTTGCATGCAATCGACTGATTAATTCACAAATATAGAACTTATCAGTTTTTCGTTTTCCTCATAAGATATCTTAGTTTTATTCATTAAACTGTTTATCTACTTCAAGATGTTGACTATTCACAGCTGTGGGTCATTTATTTGGAACACTCCTATACCTTTTGGGTAAATACATATTCACTGTCCCTAAAGCGAAAATATTTTTTTCAAAAAGTTTTTCCAAAATGTGTATTTATGGTCCATGGTAGTACACATGGTGGGATTCTTACTTGCTGCCGGATCCGATGCAGCGAGGGCAGATTCGAGCGTGCGACTTCACGGGCCTGGACGCAGTCACCGCCCTGCGGCTGTTTTACCTTACAGCACTCCAGATATATCAATACAAAGTGTGATGGCTGGTCACGATCCAGTTGTAATAATAGCACCATGCAATAGGTAATTGTGGAAGCATAGATAATAGTCATACAAAGTCTGGGGATAGGTTTAAGATCACCCGATAATTATAGTGGTGTGTATATGGAATCAATGAAAGACTGGGATGTAACTCAAAATCGGCGGTATTTTAGCCATATGGCCGATATCCACGCATTTGAGCAGTGTTTCAGCAACATCGGCAGTATTTCAGCAATATTTAGCACTACTGTGTGTATATATGGTAAGCTCAACTAGGTTAGATGGGTAACGGCACTTTAATGGGACGAAGGACAGCAACCTCAGTAAAGTCACATTTAGTACAGCAACACTTACGTATACATATATAGCTTACCCGATGAAGTTTCCCAACTCCTTGCATACATATCCGCACATTATGAATTTTCACCTCAATACCAGTAAGATTCGCAGCACGGAAACGAAAAAGAGTGAAGTGCAAATAATCCCTGAAAGTCAGATACTCTAAACGTATAGGTCATCATACGGATGACTCTGGCATCTTGGGTAGGTAATTCGAAATCAGGTCAAATACAGGTAGCTCATTTCGACCAATAATGTACCGGAAAGAACAATTTGCTGTGATCAATGTTGATTGTCAGTCCGAAATGTGTAAGGCAGATGAGGTTTCATAATCACTCAACATGGATTTAAAAACAAAAGAAGGTGTGCTGAGTGATTTACCTGGATGACAAAGTTTAGACTGCCTTGTAACTAAGTGGAACTGGTTATAATAATGGAAAAGGTCAAGGGATCTTTTGTACAACGAAGCGAAAGAGAAACCTTGGCATTATGAAGATGGATGAGAAGCTGCGGCAAGACAGGACTTTGGTGGGCCTGCATGCGTCGCCATGGTGACCAGTGACTCTCACAGGCATTACGTCGTCAAGATGACCAGTCCTACAGGCATTACGTTGTCAAGATGACCAGTCCTACAGGCATTACGTTGCCATAAAAGTTAAGTGCTGTAAATTGTAACGCAAAACACACTTTAGGAACGTGGAAGAGTACATTGATTCATTTTAGGAGTAAATAATACTTACGTCATTTTACCAAGCTTTTGGTACTGTCCGCGTATGATTCTTTTCACGTTTTGTCTTTGTTCCACTGAGACTTTACGCCAAAACCTAGAAAAACAGATAAAAATGCGAAGAGTTTTATGCTGTATTTGATCAAATCATAACACAAGTCAGTGACATATCGATCTGACGGATTGGTCCTGGTGTATTTACAACGCTGGCACCCTGAAGTCATTGGAAATATATCGAAATATACCTCAACTTACATTTTTGGACGTAGGGCCACCCTGAAATCGGCCCATGGCAGTTGTAGTGCCAATTTGCTGCAGAGCATGCCGTTTGCTATGGTTGAACATAAAAAAACGGATTTACAACAAGCCCTAAGCTTACAGGAGGCGCGTATACAACTATACACGTGGAAGCCTGTCAAATATCTGCTCATTACCATATAAGAGTCCATTGCGACCGCCTCTCAAGATCCAAGATGGCAGACATCAACTATAATACTACATTTAATAACTAAACCAAATCCATTGGAGGATTAGAAACCTGCTTTGTTTGAGTTATGGAAATAAGGAGTAGTTTAGCTAAAACTGGTTCCGTGGCCAAGTGGTCAGGTGCTAGCACTGCACAATTTTTCCTTTGCCTCTCATCGAAACGGTCGCTGTGTGTTGAAATCCAGCTGAGGATGGCTCCCTTTCCAGTGAAACATAGGAATGTCTGCCAGCAAGTACTTCATTTGGGCTAACTAGTGACCAGTCTGATGATCAGTCGTCATCGTTTGATGTATGATGGCACCCTGTTGGCAGAGTAATTCGGCAAAATTAACAAACTGCTCCAGTGTAACTATCCTTTGTACTATGACACGCGGGCTCTATCTTTCGAAGAGACACAGAATGCTGAGGTGACATCTTCATGTGTTCCAGGCCTCACATGCAGTTCTCTTGCCTCTTTCCCAAGACACACAAAACAGTGAAGGAGTGGGTCAGCAAAAGAGCACTTCGCTCCAAATTGTCAAGACGGTAGGTAATAAACGGTAAGTTACGACTGAAACATATGTGGATTCCGACACAAAGTGTTGGCATCTGTATTGTTTTACCGTCCAGTACAAGACGATCGCTGCGGTTTTTATGGAACCAATGTCCTATAAGCGTCTGGATTTGTTTTCTATGTTAGTGGTGACAACGGCTGGGCTATCGAGGTCGCAAAGCCTCAGAGTTATGAGTTAGAGCTCCATGGTTTTGTTGGCCAATTGAAATCGAAGAGAACATTTGCTTAGAATTCTTCAATTCCAAGGTCTTAAGTTGCAACAATAACAGCAAACATTGTTGTTTTTATTATATTCACTAATTAACCCTAAGTAAGGAAATTTCACAGGCAGTTATTAAGGACGACCTTTAGAGATGAACTCCTAACACAATTATGCCAAACTGGTGGACATTTTTCAACATGACGGTCAAATTCACATGAACACTGTGGCGAAGATGTCTTGAATAGTTTTCCTAAACTATGTAATTTGCATGGAGTACGCCAAAGCCAGATGTATTTAATTAAACACAGTGCCTTGCAAACCATATACAAAATGTGCATACGTACTGTTGGCAGCTATCTTGGAAAATGGCTGTCATTACTGTCACAGGAAAAATCTGAGATGGCCCTATGTCCAAAAGTTTTCCCCATGCCATAATCTACCAGTGTGCCAAGTGTTGTGCTTTTTCCTCAAAGGCACAATTCTCCCATATATCTTACCTATCTGCTGTACTACTAAGACCATTTCGTCAGACTGAGCAGGAGGTCATGGAATATCAACACTGTGACTTATATTAGGAATTATCAGAAGACAGTGATTCAGTAAGTATGGTACCGATTGCATGGACACTTCTTCCCTGTGTTCTGTCATCTTCCTGTTTAATATCCTACCAAAAACCATTGAGACCCGTTCAGACATGAATAGAAGCGTAAGCATGACTGTTTCTCAGTTTATATGCCACATTTAATATGCATTAGAGTACTCTGAAGAGAAATCATGTAAGAACAGAGCCAGTGAGGTTGATCGATTGGTGTTTAGAGAACAACACTAGAGAATTTTTCACTTGTATGACGGCGTCCTCAGGCTTACGGTAGGAAGAAATCTGGTATAATGTCATGTTAAATCTTTTCTTGTAATACAGGAGTACTGCGTCATGGCGTTTTGCAGAGAAATGTTAGACGCGAAAAGCAGCAATAAGCCGCATACTATACAGGTTTGACCGGAAATGTTTTTGAAAACGTTCTCTATGTATGCTACCGTTTTCAACACTTCAGTGTCAAAGTAAACTGTTATAACACTTTCGTAAGATTTCGTAACAACAGACCAGGCAAAAAGCTGCCAGGTGTTTTCTCTGTTAAATAACTACTATAATAATCGTAATGTCTTGTGAATAATATGTGAACCAGAACTCCAATTGCGGTTGTTTTACCATTAAAACTACTATAGTGCTAGAAATCCTCGTAGAAATACTGGAATTAAAAAATCGGACTTTTCTAACAGTGTAATGTTCCAAATGTCCCGCACGAATGACGAACCTCTTACGAAGAAAGAACAGCAATATCCAGATCCAGGTACAGAGGAAGCAGAGGACTGACAGAGGCAGAGCGAAGATCATCCAGTTTGTGTAGGTGATGGGCGAATGGGAACCGTACTTCTTAAACACCCTGTATGTGTGGAGAGACAAAATGATTTATTTATTTGATTAGTATTTTACGCCGTTCTCAAGAACATTTCACTGATATACGAAGACTTCACCGGAAATGACTCGGGGGTATCCCACGACCATCCCCAGATTGCTGACGGACCTTCCCACGTACAGCCGGAGGGGAAGCCAGGAGAGAAAATGATGGATTAAGTGGGTGAAAAAAGTAATCTATGGCACCCATGTATTTCCCATACTTGATGCACAATACTTAGGGAATAAAAATCAAAAGACTTAAAACCTTTTTCGTACAAATGAAATAGCTTCAGGTACTGTGTGATATACAACAGAAAGCACTGAAAAAACACAATAACTTCATGGTTTGAAAGTAAGTCTCTAGTGTTCATAACAGATCCAGGTATTGTGGACGCGAATGGCCAACACCATTTTTTCCCTGTTATTCGACTACAATGGAGTAATGTTTCTTTATTCAAAGTGCACAAGTCACACTTGACGAGAAATAGCATTTCCATTTCCTGTTCCGGTTCAGAATGGTCAGGTTTTCATAAATGGATTGCTTAATACATCTGATCGTATGTTTTCCTGTGGTAACTTTTATTTTCATCACATTTGTAAACCTTTTGCCACACATTTCGTACATTTATGTTCATGGAATCTATAATGAAAACATGGACAATTCCAACCAGAATTCCATCTCACCATCGCTCCTTGGTGCTATCGTGTTTACATAGTAATGTGTGCACTTAACCTGGGCTTATATATCAGTCACACCTCCCCCGCCCCCACATCACCTCAAACAAAAATGTATAATCTTGGAAACTAAAAATCCCTACACAGCAATTCAATACATTACTTACAACTCAGCCTGGCCTTGAAGAACGAGATTTGGTGGCGTTCCGGTCAGCGTGGCTAGCCCACCTACGTTAGCAGCATAGGCTATGGACAACATCATAGCTTTACACAGTTTCGAATATTCCTCGCTCTCAAGGTTGGGGATGGGTGATGTCAAGGGGCTGATGAAGACAGAGAAGACTTAGGTCACGTTTACGTAAGAACAACTAAGTGAACATAAACCGTAAAAAAAAAATTGTAAATTACAGCCTGGGATTTAGACAAGTGAATCCGCATGCATATGTATAATAGCAATAAAAGTAAAATAAGTCTACAGCAACAATTAGTGTATGTATATATTAAACTAGTTTAACTGTTAACTAATAAAATGACTCATGGGTCTTACGTGGCATATATATGCAGAGTAACATGTAGGTCAGTATATATATAAATATATATTTATTTTGCATAGCTCCTGTAGATATGCGATCGGATTTGTTTGACTGAGATCACTTGTAGCTGTAAGTATACACTCTATATGGAGTGCGATCTTTTGAATTTGGTGAGGAATGAGGAAATGAGGAACACGACGATTGGGGAAGTTAATGTTCTTTTATGTATGTATTAAAGAATGTTTAGGTTTAACGTCGTACTTATAACAATTTTTCAGTCCTTAGTGTGTGCATTTACACCCCACCCAGTCACATTATACTGGCACCGGGCCGACCAGTCCTGTTTCTTTGCTCTAATCTCTCACTGACGAACCACAAGCGAAGCAGCAAGAAGCACCATTTGTAAAGTGTTTGTTATCACCACACCCGACATTAATCCCGAATCTCCCCACCCCGAGGTGGTAATCTTCTTTCGTTCTTTCCATTTCTTCGTTCATACTGATGAGCATTCCAGTCAGAACTGGGTTACTAAAAACAGGCATGGAAAGATCAACCCAGTCCTTGAAGGTATACCGTGTATGTTCTTTTTTTTTAACCATTACTCAACTCAGAAGTCAAATTGGAGATGTTTTGCCCCATGTTTATACCAGCATTCTCGCAAGATGCGTAGTCTCTGCGTGGATTGTGGGACACTGTTGATCTCTCATGCAACGCTACCAGGTTGTTAGATATAGCGAATGTCCTAGGTGAAGAAAAGTCGGCATGTTAAATCTGAGATGTTATATGTTATTCAAGAAAACAGAAGCATGCATCAGTAAACGGCGTATTAGCTGTAGTTAAAAAATGTTAATTATAAAAGAAATCCACTGTCAAACAAGGAGTTTGTCCCTGCATATGTCATTCAAAAACCAAGAAAATGGCATCACACATTGGCAAGAGTATCAGACGAGCTAATAAACCAAGTCATAAAAATATAAGTGAAGTATGCTTTAGGTGTAAGTGTAATAGAAAATTTTCATTGCATGATAAGATAAGTTTTTACACCAGAGTAATTATTGAAAGCATTCGATGTAAAACCCCAAGCATACATACATTAAGTTAAAGCATTACCCGTAATTTTCAGGTTTTCCGTGCGTTTTTGCATTATCTGAAGTTTCCTCAGATTTTTGGAGTTCAATGCCTTTGTCGTTTGATCTGTCTTCCTCTAGCAGAGTGTTGTTAACTTCGGGGTCTATAGTGTCAACAAGAGGATTATAAGAATTGCTCACACTGTCATAAACATTTGGTAAAATTTAAAGGTGAAAGGCATGGCAACAAGCTGCCTAAATAGGATTTCCGGTGCTTTCACTGTAAAATAGTGGTCATAATGGCCCTAAAATCTTCGTGTGAAATAATATGTGGGCCCCACACAAATCACGTGTATGCCCAATTATCTCGCATCCGTCAAAATCCTCTGCTTTGATTGGACAGCAATGGTCAAATGGCAGACGCGTACATCCCTATATCCTGGGGCAGATGCTGTATGCATCTGATGGTTCAGCGGTAGGGAGAACGCCATGACGTAACAGTTACAATGTCACGCAACAATGACACCAACGACACAACGACACAAAAGTATGTTGAGAAAACATTTACACTCAATAACGTTAGGATAGCAGAATTCTCCGATCACTGCTTGGTAATTCCTCGACGCAACAGGAAACTACTATTGAAGCTTCTTTGGTTTTTCAAGAAACAAATTTCAGTGTAGTTTTTACGGTCTTCCACGGATATACATTCGTTACATGGTTACTGGGTGAAAGAATACGAAACTATATGGGGTCAGTAAGCCTCATATCGGTCTCCCCCTGATGCCTCGCCCAATATGACGCTAACAGACACCCATACAGTATAGTATCCTTTCGCTCAGTAACCATGTAACTAATATAACGGGTGTTTTCCCCTAAAGCGAGGGTAATGGTAAAACCCTCGTAGAAATACCGGAGATAGTGTAGCAAATACATGAACTTATCAGTGCACTGAAGAGGTCAACAACGCCATCATGTGTGGTTTTACCGTGAGTTGGCCGCTGAGGTTCACTTCAAACAATATGACCTATATACATCAGAACTGGAAAAGTCTCCCAGTGACTAGCTAAAGTCCGTTGGTTTTTCTTGTGCACTTTGGTTTCCTGAACACGTAAAGCTGACCACCATGGTGTCTGCTCAGATATTTTCAGTGTGAGAGTTAGACACCAAAAAATAATAATAATAAAATAATAATAATAAATATCTGCCTTTTATCGGAAAGCCTTCAATAGAAGCTTGTACTTTATAGTACACTACACAAGAAAGGCTTACTGTCTTAATAGTGTACTATAAATTCAAACAAACTGAGTGAAAATCACAGCACATCACGTATTTTCAATCACCATAGAAGCACGTCTGTCTACTCAAAGCTTTACTGTCTGTTGGGCGTGTTATGATTGATACACACACATATATAAAGAAAGAAATTCATATTGCAGACAAATAATTGTGATACTGTACACAGGTCCTGGAGAAGACCTGATCATCCACGATCAAGAGGCATCAAAAGACTACGTCAAGCGAACAGATTTCGGAAAAAATCGAACACATTTTCCAATCGTAAGATAAGTCACATTTTCTTCTGAAGTGAGGGAAGTCACCTGTTACACCAAGGAATTGGAGGGTGGAGAGTAAAACTACATCACTGTGACAGGTAACAAATAGTTAAATGTAGCCCGTTGCATTCCACCCCCATTGTCAAAATACAATGTACTACAATCATGGCATGATTTTAATTGATCATATAAATGCTTAAATGGATGAAAAACTAGACATTACATAGATCCAAGTAGCTCCGAAGCTCTTGCAATTTGCGTTTAAGAGCATGTGCTTTATTAAACGTAATGAGTGAAAGCGCTGTCAGAACTACCTGGAGCTACACATTTAATAGCATCTTGGCTGATGCACAATTAGGTAAAAACAGATGCCGTTCGCTACGTACCCCTAACTGAGCTCTGGTTGGCTTGCAACTCCACTAGGACGGCACTGGCTATGGGAACCATCATGGCGGAAGTGGCCGTGTTACTGATCCACATGGACAACAGCCACGTGGGTAGCATCATCCCCATAACTAACCTGCGAGGGAAAATGTCATACAATGGCCACTGACAGTTGTAAAGTATAATATGCCGTACGTTCAATACCTCACCCTATTATACACTGCTAAAAAGGTAGGGTGTATTGAATACCATTAGCTCCGGTTCTTTTACACAGAATACAATGTATGGCGGACTACACTGGGGCTGTTTTACAGGCAAGCGAAGTAAAGTTACGTTTGACCCCTAAATCAAATGAATGTTCAAACTTGACCTAACCAACAGGAGTAAGAATTAAAACTAATAAAATTAGAATTATATGCGAAATAGACAGGTCAGTAAATTAAGTGTTATCCAATGTGTGTAACCGATATGGTGGATTGTATGGAAAATATTGTTAGTGTTATTCATACCTGAGTGTAAATGTTGGAAACGTTTTACATGTGATGTATACTTACAGGATATCAAATGTCACGTGTACATTTCCTGAAGTAAATTCATATCTTTGATAACAGTTATTTTGGCAATCAGAAGGCTACATAAGTGAATGAAATTACAATGTAGTAAAAACTAATTCAGCCTTTTCTGATCAGCAACAACAAATATGTGTTTTCTTAATCAATAAATGTCAAGGAAATTGAAGGAAATGTCGAAGTCTCAAGGTTTCAACACTTTCTCTTCGCACTCTTCCCGGTCCGGAAAAAATGAATTTGTTAGTATCGTTAAACTGCAAATTTTCATCTCTACATACCACTTTGGATCTGCTCCAAAAACCATCAACACTCGTAAGGCAATTCTTTTGTGAAGATTCAACTTCTCAATAGCAATGGCCACCAGCAATCCACCCAGGTACAACATGGAGGTGTCCTAAAACGAAATTAACAGTATTCATGCTGGTAGTGATTGGAGAGTGGCCAGCTGGCAGTAAGGACAAGAAAAACTTCAAATTAATGTATGTAAAGAATACTATTAATATTCCAAACTTTGAGAAGCCTAAATGGCGACATACACATTTGATTAAATGGATAAGATGATCAACATAGAAAGGAATGTATTCTCCTACAACAAAAAGAAGAAGATCGTTCTTCCATACAGCTGTTTAAAACAACTCAGACTATCCTGGTTGTTTCATGCAGTATATTATGTAAAGCTGACGACAGCTCCTTTGTCAAAGACATGAAGGACAAATGAAATGATCTTTGAGGAAGGGTGAGGACGGTGTGTTCAAAAGATCAGGTTTATGGATTGAGGAGACCGAGGTTGTCAAAGTAACCTATATCATTCGTCTGTTCATATTTCAGCTTTAGATTGCCACAGATAATTTTGACATTACAATTTGAATACTAGTTATTCATTCTTTCATTGCCGACCTTGATGTAGTTTCTGCAGACGTCGCCAGCGCTCATCACCCCCAGTAGCGGGAAGAGGACGGCTGGCAGAAGGGCGGTGGCCGCCAGCGGGATCATCTCGGACGTCCAGTAGACGGCCATCACTAGCACGACAAACGCACAGCTCGCTTCCTGAGAAGACAAAACAGCATGTTAGCTGGCTTCCTGATAAGGCAGAATAGTGCAACAGAGAGGATTTCTCATTAGTGGTTAGTGTTCTTTGTCATTTTAGGAAACGGGTCATAATTGCTGGTCTTATTGACCCGGAACACCCATTTTAGCTCATAAACTGAGCTAAATTGACTGGAGGCAGGATTTCACCTACTTCTGTCTATTTTACTATCATCACATTGTCTTCACTGCTTTGGGTTTATTCTCCAACTTGTCGTCTTTTACACTCACAATTCTGGCGTAAAATATGATGAATGTACACCGAATAAACTATATATGGGTCACTATATATGGGTCACTATATTAGAAAAATCATACGATGATACAAGGAAAGCGAAGTAATACATCACAAACTCCTCTTAACGTTGCTTTGTACATCAGTCCTATGAGACCTATTTGTTTATCGGACGATGAAATTTCAATATGACAGGGCAGGTCGGTAATAGTTTGACATCCTACATTTTGCCATGGATTTTTCTCTTAATGTGATTATTGAATACAAGAGAACATGGACAGCTGTTGCGAATTTTGTGTGTTTATATGCACATGTATGTTTCTTCGGAAAAGAGACAGGAGAGCAAGAATGAGACTTGCAACATGTGCAAGGAACAGGGAACAGGTTTTATATCTCGGTTTTACCACACTACAGTGGTAACAGCTGGTGGCAATGAACAGCCCTAAAAAATAATACAGGACGTATTGTAACTTGGTAATGAGATACATGTACGCATACTCCAGGCTTATGATGTAGCATGTACACTCTGTCCTAGATTTGACGTAACAGTATATACTGGCAGTATAGGCATCGGGTGAGGCTTACAGTGCCACTGACACAATTTCTAGCAGATACATTATCTCTTGTAAACTAAAACTAGGAGGCTGCATATATATAGTGTCTGTCTTAAATTGACTGCATGTAACGGGTTTAGTTTAGTCACGACATGCAACTTTGGCTACTCGCTAAGCAAATGGCTGCTAACCTGTTAAGCCTGGGACTATACAACTTGTGACATTATGAGTTGTGTTGAAAACATTATCTAACTTAGACTTATAGAGTGTAGCTTGACTATTAAGTGAAGTAAAATCACAAATGTTGTCTGTACCATTTCGCTGGCTCTCTGAACTAAGAGTAACGCTGAAGGATGCACTGACAGAGTGTCTGTTGAGAAATTATTAGTTTTGACAGGAAACGTATAAAAAGAACCATTGTGACGCATAATTATCTCCAGGGTAACCAGTATGTCTCGTGCAGATAGCAAAGGGACGTCTTCAAATTCACCCGGTCAGTTATGCAAGTGTAGCGTATGGTTTCGCCAGGACGGTTAGGCTTATCATTGAAAGCTATTTAAATGTGAACCGCCCTTGAGTGTATTTTTATGAAATGTCTTCTTTATATAAACTAATGAGATAAATTTAAAACAACATTCAAATGTTTTCTGGGTGATGTTAGACTATAAATTTTTATTGCAAGGCAATATTACTTTATGGAAAGGACACTAACCCGATACACCTTCACAAGTGTTATTGTTTATACATATGTTAAATGTGATGACAATAAAGCACTTTTTGAGTAAATCTAGACCAGTGAGGTGTAATAAGTTGCATTTAACATCACTTTAGATTTTTTTACCTAACTGTGCTTCAGCCATGGTGCTAGGGGATGTAAGTTGTTACTCCTTCAGCATTTACATAAACAGTTAGAATAAAATCCTTACTGAGGTAAATGTACAAGAGGCCGAATTTCACTGGTCGCGTGTGACCATTTGCCAACTGTCGTTGTTGCTCTGGTTTCACTCTCTGTGCGGTAATCTTTTATGCTCTGTTGGCGTAACACAACGGGTCCGTGATATATAGCATATATAATTTATAGCAATAACATAATTTGTTCTAGGATCACTCACAAAACCTAGTGACCTGTCAATTAAGAAGAATATTTAAGAGCATGTATTTCTTGTTGTGGTTAAAGTACTTTCTTAGAAAACAATTTGCTTTTTTAATATTTGCTAAACACACGTGTCTGTTGCCACGCCAGATTGGAGAATATCCGTGTTGTTAGGGAGAGATACACGCGTCCTTACGTCAGAGGCTTCGTTCGACTAAATGTCACTGACGTCGCAGCTTCGGTCGATAACAAGGTTTGCACTGAGTAACGTTTTTCCGAGATTTACATATGTCTGCCACACGACTGTAGCATGTTTGACTAAACAAGCTGTACAAACATGACCGAATTTTCTTACATGTTTAACACGAAATCCACAGTGACATAAACTTATCATTACCGATTTGGACCACTCACAAAGACTCTGTATTCCTGAATACTGTGTGAGATTAGTGAATAGTAATAGTAAGATTAATGAATATTTTCATTATTAAGCCTTGTTAATTGCTTGTTAAAGTCCATGTCTAAAGGGCAGCATGGAAATGTATTTGTCTTTTGCCTTAGGACATGCAGATTTGTCGTAAAAAACTAACCAAAACAACTTAACTAAAATGAAGCTTTTCTCAGTATCTCAGAGAGTTGCGGCTAATAGTTCGAAAATATGTCAAATGATTTCACACAAATTCATACGAAACAGTTTCACTGAATGTCCCAGTAAAAAGTTTTCGCAGGGTGTCACGAAGTCGATTTTCAAAGTGTCACATTAAAAAAGGTGAAGTGAACATCACACGAGGTGGTTTCACAGTATATCAGTTGAAAAGATTTCTCTGTATGTCACTCCAATGGTTTTCATACAATGTCATGCGGATAAGGTTTCACAAAGCATCACACGAAACGGTTTCTAAGACTGTCATGTGAAAATGCTGACTCGAATGTCACACGAATGGGTTTCACAGAATGTCATGATTACAAAGAATGCAATAAGACCTCACAGAACATTCTGAGAAAAGGTTTTACAAGATGTTACTCAAATCGTTCACAAGATGCTACATGAAATGTTTCGCAGAATATCACACAAACACGTGGGAAAGCATTATTGTAAAGACTTTACATAATGTAACACTACAACAAACGTTTCACAGTATCTAACACAATAAGGTCATACGAGAAACCTCTGAAGGATACACGATTGTCATACGAGAAGGTTTTCTCCTTAAAGATTACATACAACTACTGGATGGAGAACTCAGCGCTAATCAGCTGAATAAAAAAATATAAACCGCTATAAATAGCGGTTAATCATAAGTCATGCTTGGACACAAGATGATAGAATATCTTACCGGAGTCTGGATGGTAAGGGGAACTGGCACCAGCAACAGTGGGGTCAACGCGATGACGATGGGAGCGCGGATGTACCAGAGATCCTGACAGATCGTCCTCCGTCCGGCCTCCTCCGCCATGTTGGATAGTCAGGTTAACACTGCTAGCAGATCAGCTCAGGTGTTCAGGTCAAGGGAGCCCACCCATCAGGGCTTTGGGTTATGAAGGCAGCCTCGGAGACAGGACGTCACACAGAACGTCGCACAGAAGTGGTTGTACCTACAACATGCCGCAGGCTCAAACTGCTGAAAAACACACGAACTTAAGAGTCTGGCCTGGTTAAATTTCCCTTGTCAGCTGTGGCAGTCTGGTATGACTTATCAGGCTCATACGGGGCTTTATACCACCAGCCTTCAGCCCACGGACGAATCGATGTAGTCTTTGACTGGCCAGAATACGTACAGAGGCCTTCCGGCGGTTTAGAAAGTTTCAGGTCAGAAGTAGGCACTATGTATTCGCTTAAATAGGGAGTACAAACTGGCACAAATATGGTGCACATGTATGTACGGTCAGATTAAAGATAAGTTGACATGTATTATATATAGCTGAGATAGGGTGTAAATGCAGGCTCAGTTTGACTGTACAGATAGATGCGCAAGTTTAACCAGGGTCAAAAGTAGGGACTCAAGCAGGCGGTATGCGTCGGCACAGACATATCAAACATCACGGCTCAAGGGGCGAAGTATGTTATCCAGTTCTCGTTTCGTTTCATTTAAATTCACCCTTGCCTGCTTCAGTTACGCTAATCAGTCATCCGTGAGGACGGTGGAGCTATCCCTCACATTTCATTGGTCGAATTTTTTTTTTTACATAAACAACACTGACCCCTGGAAAGCATAACAAGAGGCGATGTGTGCGCAAAGGGAAAGAAGCCACTTAAGGCCCTGGGCGGCGCACAGGTGAGACAGGTGATGTCTGCAGAGGTTAGCCCTCGACAACTGTCAAACTACCCTCACCATTGCGGTGGCCGTGAGTTCAACTCTAGGTTTAGCTTTCTCTCCGGTCACACGTTGAAAATTCTTCCAGCAACCTCTGGGTGGTTGTAAGCTTCCACCCGGGCTTGACACAGTCACTTTCAGTGTAACTTGGGATGGGATACGAAGTACGTAATAACACAAGAAGACACTGAGCGATGCAAGCTCCAAAATAACGTCTCAAAACAAAATAGCAAATGATGAAACACAAGCAAATGGGGATTTGCAAAGATGAGGTTGGTGTTCTTGCTCAGTTTTCTTTGGTTAAATAACAAATGGAATTTTCGATTCCACGCCCCGTAGTAAGCGTAAATAACCTGGGTTTTGTCATTACCGGAAGTCTCTTACATGATGTATAGTCACGAGTTTCTGCGCGGATCACATGTACATGTAGGTAAATGTAGCGTTACTGTACCGGATACCTTCAAATTTCTGGAGACGATCACTGGTTTCAAACTCCCACCGCACATCAATGTTAGATCCGTAGGCGCTACACCATATACCATATACCACTATACCAATGGGTTTGATCTGTGAAAAGTTGTTTTTAGACGTGCTTAAGACAGATAAATTTAATGAGGATTCTGTGCGCATATGCGTGTGTCACGTGGTTTTGTGACGTGGACAACATTTGAAAAAGTCACCTTCCATGATACTGTCAATTTTCAAGAAAGCTCATTCAGGGAACCATGAATGAACTCATGACACGTGCCACGGGGAAAGCGACACGCCCACACCACCCTCACCTTCACTACAACGGGAAAAGTTTTGGGCGCTGGTTGAGATTATCTGTGTCTGCACGATTGCTAGGGGTCGCCGCGGTCGCGAGCAGAATAAGTTGTTGCAAGAGAGATGCGTTATTGTCTGTTGCGCTGTCCTGAGTCATTTACCCTGTTGCATGTTGCGTGTTTTTGCCACGGAGATTCACTCTTCAGGTACATGTATACACATTTCGAAAGGTTACACAAGGTCTTTGTTTTAGCGTTAGACATTCTTCTTCTCTTCTTCGGAGAGTTTTATACTGCAACGTGTGGTACAATTCAGTTTTATTTGTGTCGATAAGGGTTCAATTTCCGAGACGCTTTTTTTCTTTCTAGCTTTAATACTTTGTTAATACATTGCAGAGCAATGAAGCATATTTCATAGTGTAAGGCATTATTTACAATTCATTGGATTGTAAGAGGGCTTAAGTAATTAACTTGTCGTAATTCTCTTGACCAGTTATGGTTAAGATTTAGTACAGAGTTACCGGCCATTAACGTTAGGTGTAGTTTAGTCATCTCCCTTTTACTGTTTCAGATTACTATTGTACGTGTATAATGAATATTCATGGAGAATGTCTTTCTTTTGAGAGTTCAGTTTAATTCTAAAATGAATACCAAAGCAGTTAATTAATTTTGATGATGAACTAATTCTTGTTCGGGTGCGTCATTGAAGGTTTTGTGTGTGGAAAATAACGAATACTTAGCGGTCTCAGATTTTATTTGAAAGTATTTTTTAAGTCTATTTACTGGTTACAGGGCTTATATATGCGTTAGCGCTAATGACAGGGTGGTTTTCAGCTGTATGCTGTATACAATTTATTTCCATTTGAATTGAGCAATATATTTAGGTATTCAGTAATTGTTCCATGACAGTATATACTTATTGATTGCATTTTGTAAGGACACTATAATCAGTGTAATTCATGGTATTAATTCATTTCTTTGTTTCTGTGTCACGGAACTGTCTGTCTGTTTGTCTGTCTGTCAGATATCCACTGTATCATCTGTACTGTTTGCTAACTTGCAAACTGAATGCAGTGAATAAAGACTGTTCCTGAAAACTATCGGCATTAGTCAAACTTCTCTCTCTCGACCAGGCGCCTTAAAGTCCATGCAGCCGATACTGGGGAACTCTAGAAACAAGGCGGTCCATGTTGCAATGATAACACACACGATTTCTCATGCAACTTTTCTGTCCTTACGTATCACATAAGTGTCTTAAGCACAGACATACCGAAAATGTACCTCAGGAAAGAACCAAGTAACCTACTATACCATACTACTTTCGAATCACTTTGTTCAAGAAGGTAAGGAATTTTCCGATTTCTCATTTTCTATATGGCGAGTGGTTTGGCAATTGCAGATTGACTTTCTGACGAGCCCAAAGTTGTTTTCGCCGCTACTGGTAGATCACCGCCGCCTCCTCCTTCCACCCTCAACTGCTTCGGAAGCTGGACAGACTCCTGACTGGGGACGATGATCCAGGTCTTTGAAGTGAATTCGTTCTTTTTTATTGGATCATGTTATTTGAAATCTTTTGATATCCTTTCTATCACTAAAATCTGACGAGATTCTCAAAATCTCAGACCTTACACAATAAAAAAACAAAGAAACATAAAGACGGCTGAATATGTTCAATACATATAATTGAACAAAATAGCCAAATAGTACAACTGACAATAATATACAAAACAATACATATAATTACAAAAATATAGTTTCTTACTGATGATAGGGTCCAAATTCGGATGGAATATTCCGGCTTCCAAAGGCAAGTCAGTCCACGTAAATATAGAATCAACAGCCCTAGGGATTTCTCAAATCAAAGGATGACAGTCCTATAAGTGACAAACAGTAGTATAGTACACCTGTATAGTACTTCATCTATCAACGACAGTTTTTGCTACCTCAACAGAGCTGTTGACCTAGGCAAACCGCCCTTAGTTCTTTTGGCGAAATGACCTGTCCTTGAGGTTCGTAAAATCTCTTGAAGTCTGCGTCACTTTGCTGAGCCTGTCTGATGTGTCTTTGGCAAGAGTTTCTGCTAAAATTCGCATTACTGATGGCTCCTCGTCCATCCTTCCGCATGCACTTTCTACGGTGTAATGTTGAGCTCCTTGGATAAGGGCACTGTGTCATCTCGGTTGCTTTCCCCTGTGCAAACTGACTGCATTTCCGGCATTTCAATAGGCGTCACGATATTTAATCGTGAAGCTGATGTCATCCAGCTCAGCTATCCACTTCATGCTGCTTGCATCGAGTCTAGCAGTACTCAACACGTATGTTAGTGGATTGCTGTCACTGTACATGCAGAAACTCGTGGCATAATAAGATAATCTCGAAAGCGGCCTGTTATGGCCCACTTCATGCCAACTTTCCCTAGTTGTTCGTCTCAGACGGACTTAACGTTCTGGAACCATATCCGATTACTCTAAGCTTCCCATCGTCCTATTTCTGATATAAGATATCTCCTAACCCTTCGCATGAAGCATCGGTATGGAGGACGAATGGCTTCTCAAAGTTTACATACATCATGACTTCTCCTTCTGTCAGAATGTCAACTAATTTCGGTGTGTTTGAAAGTCCAGTTTACTGGGGTGTTGGAGGGTGCTTGTCCAATTTGAGAACGGTGCTTCTTCGAATTCCTTTCCTGAGTTGTGGCTCTCAGGCGCTTGTCTGTGGTAATTTGAGCAAATCATAGATTACTTTTGCTTTCCGTATGACATTGGTAATACACCGATGGTAATTACCGAGCAACGGCATGCATCAACCGCTGTCTTCTGAATTTTGTCCTTCCGTTTCAAAACGGCCTTAATATCTTCCGGATCCACACGATATATTCTTTTTATGAGACCATCTGATCCAATTACAAAAAAAAAAATGCATTTGGCACCTTTCCGCTTTGCACCTGCTGCCTTGAGTCGACTTAAATCGAATTTCACGTCCTTGAGGCGCTGTTGAAAGTTCACTCTGTAAATGATCACATCATCAATGTATGGCAGACAAATTTTGTCTGGGACGTGTTCCCAAACACTCGATCATGTGACGCTGAGAAGTCACTTGGACGTTGGTTAGAGCGAGTGGGATCCTTTCCCACTCGTAAAGACCCAAAGGTGTGACGGACACTGTCAGATGTCGGCTTCTCTCCTTGATGAAGCCTTGGTGGTAGGCCTTGTTCTGGTCCAAGACGGTGAACCATGAGATGCCGGCTAAAGATTCTAGGGTATGCCGGATCCCGGGAAGGGGTTGTCCATCTCTGATGGTGTTCACATTCAATTGCCTGTACTCGATGCAGAGGCGTAGGTACCCAGATTTTTTTCTCGCTCACAGGCTATTGGCAATGAGTAATTGGAGCTGGTCTTGGTTATCCACCCTTCTTGGATCAGATTGTGTAAGAAGTTTTTAACTTCCCGGTACAATGGACGGGGAATTGAGCAGTATGTCTTCTGTGGCAAGAAGGACATTTCAGGATATCAACGACATAGTTTTAGCCGGTAACTTTAGTTTTCTCACCATGCATAGTATGTCTATGTCATACTTTTTTTATTTATACGTTAACGGGCAGTTTTTTTTATGGCTAGAGAAAACGGTAATGCTTGGGTTAAACCACATGTGACGTAAATATATATTTCCACGACTACTAAGTAATGTGGTGAGACTACTTGGCTTTTTCTTCCAGTTATTTCACCTCAGTGGTTGATAGTAAGGTTTAATTTTAAATTGGTTGTTTATAGGAATTTTGTAATTTGTAATAATTTATTATTACTGACGATACATTTCCGATCTCGTCCTGATCATTTGGCACAAGCCCAACTTACCAGCATTCTCTGGTAATACATGAATACCACGTTACCAGTGTGCTCACATGTCGTCCTCGTAAAGGCGGAGAAGAACATCACACTAAACAGCTTTGAGCCGAATTAGTTTAGGCGGGAAAAACACGCATCAAAACTAAAATGCCACTACTGGGCTCAAATTCTTTACGTTTAGTTGACAGAAGCATACGGCTTGTCCGGAATCAGTGATGTCTTCCAGAAGTCACTCGGGTACGTGGATATTTCAAGACGTTCCTCGTTGTCATCACTTTCAGCCCAATAACTAACATCTTTTCGCTGGATGAACTGTCTATAATGAACTTGAATAAAAGGTCTATCGGCCCCGCAGGCATTACGGCTATCCACTCAAAACTGAAGGAATACAAGCAGAATATGCGTGTTATAGTCCCAAGAGGCTACGAAGCTGAGGATATAAAAGACGTGACGATCGTTCTTCTGATGGAAGACGACATACTCGTGGAGAACTTCCCCGCCATTAATCACCTGGTTGTTTCTTTGAATTTCCAGTCGGACGTGGATAACTTGGTCCACAATACGTGATGTAGAAATGTTCAGGTTTTAAGCTCAGGAGAAAAAGCGAGCCGAAGGAAGGAATGAAATCCAGACAGACTTCCTTTGTCCGGAAAACACGTGCACAACACTCACAACAACGCTAACAAAAACAACAACGAAACAACAACTCCAATGACGTTAAATTCTGCTGAGAAGCTATTGGAGACGCCCTGTATCATTATTATCCGCAGTATTTGGCCTTGTCTCCTGGTTATTATGGGCAGTTTCTTCCTGTCATGCATTGCGTATGGTTGATCTCAGTGATGTCATTGCCTTGCTCTGAAGGGGAGTGGTAGCCTCACTTCAATAAGTTTTCATAATTCAAGTTGCACTGTTAACAGTAACTGGTCATCTCGGCAACACAAATCGTGAATGGACCAGCGAGTGCTTCTAAAGAGAAACAGGCTTTTAATAACAATTACTCTGTAATAAAAGTTTATAATTGTTAAGTTCTCCAAATAGAGTGTTACTCTTGTAAATCTGATGTCTCGCTGAAGGAAATCCGTTAAGAATCCCTGTAGTTTACTTGATTAAAAAGGGAATGGCAAGGAATTTACCTTTCTTGTTGGGTTTGCAGCTAGAAACTCTGTTCGGCTGCTCAATACATAGCGCAAAGTTATGGGTTTTAGCGCTGCAGGTTTTCAGAATCTCGTCTGACTTCAGTGATTGGAAAGATATCAAAAAGTTTCAAATAACCTTGTCCGAGTTCACTTAGTCATAAGATAACATATTTGCTTAGGTCACAGATCTGGATTATCATATTTAAACCATAAGTAAGTCACTGTCACCCGTCAGGTGTATGTCAAATCTCCGGCGGAGATAAAAGCTGCAGATGACCAGAACCAGATTCGAGTCTGAGACTTCGTTCGTTGTTGGAGGGAGGAGGTGGGGGGGACCTACTCGTCGCGGCCAGAACGACTTTCGGCTCGTCAATAAGTCACCCTGCAGATACCGAACTTTATATTCCAGCACCATGTAGGAATGGGGAAATGGGCAAATGGGAAAACTCCTTACCTTCTCGCACAAAATGAATCAAAGGTATGTGGTATTTGCTTCTTTCCTGAGGTACATCACATTTTCCGTGTATCTGTTCTCAAGACCCTTATGCGTCGCATAAGGACTGCATCGGCGTAAGAGAGAACGTGTGTTTTTATTGCAACATGGATCTCCTTGTTCTAACAGTCCTCATATATCGGTAGCATACACTTCGGGCGCCCGCAACATTTTTCGTAAGGCGTGTTAGCGGGATGTTATTTCGGTTCCAGTTTTCTGACTCATGGGAATCTTCCTGCTTATGTTTTAAAATGGAATCCATCTACAAACTACAAACCGCCTAGTAATCTCGACTCTTCACCCCGATGCCTGATTTTTAAGAATGCATGAGGAAATAATACTCATGCGCAAAATCGTTCAGGAGCTAGGCGTCGAGACTGGCATTCATACAGCAGCCGTCAAACAAAATAGGCCTTCCAGGTCAATAACAAAAAGGTTAATTTTCAGAACAACGTTTAACAGAAACCACCATAGCATTCAGAGAGTACAGGTATATGTAGTAACAAATTAGTATGGAGTCAACAATATTCAGTAATGACGGTAAGACGCAAGGAATTTTCTAGGAAATGCTCTTTTGTGCAACATCCATGGCATACTATAGTTATGGCAGCAATACCTTGTGTGATTGACTGAAATCATCACACAACTCACAGGATCTAAAAAATGCTGCAAGCCCAGGTATGTTCACGTCATGTGAGTGAGTGCTTGGTGTTCAACGCCGTATTGACGATGAGGAATCCTTCTGGTGGGTGTATGGGTACAGTGTGTCTTCTAGTATCAGGATCAGTCCATGCCTCCAAAGTGCTGCCGCCACTGGAACATCATGGCGAATACACCAGACATGACACTTTACTCAGTCACTTTATTCTCACCCCGAGTCGACCAGTACTGTTTCCTTGCTCTAACCTTCCAATGGTGAGCACCAAGGGAGGCACAGTGCTTCACTGTGGCGCCACTGTGCAACAGTATTGTCCTAAAAGCCCACCGTACCACCTCACTCTTTATTTCCGTTTTAATCGCTGTAGGGAAAGCCTACCACCAGCCTGCGGATAGTCATGGGCTTTCTCCGGGCTCTGCCCGGTTTCATCCCACCAAAAGGCTGAAAGTGAAATATTCAAGGGTCCATAGAAGACACAACTGTTAGCACGAAACACACAGTTGTAAGCACGAAACACACAGGGGAACCATGGCTCTCTTCAAGAAAGAGTTAAAAACGTGAAACACAAGCAATGACATGTTAAAATTATCTAGATATATGAACTTTGTTTGAAAGGAATATTTCTTTGAATTTTTTCCATGTTTATATCTGTGTCTTGAATCGTGCCATGGTTCCCCCGTGTTTTTTCTGCTCAAAATTATTTTCTGTATGGAGCCATGGTTGCCTTTGTAGATATAGAAGTTGGTCAGGTCATTGGCATCCTGCCATCCTGAACCATAAGGACGTAGACGTTTCATATTTGACGTTGATTTATCAATATCCAGACTTTTAAAGAGACTATACCGAAGAATTCTATGTTGTGACTTTTATATGCCTTGAACTGAAAAATTAGCTTCTTATGTTGTAGGCTGAAATATGAGTAAAACAAGACAGACTGGGTTGAAAATCGCGTTTTCTTAACTTTTTATGATATGCATAAACTCATGAATATTCAACTTTACGGAGGCTCGTTTGCCAAACTGTCACTCACGAACATGCACATTACATCAATTTTATTACAAAACATCCGTCGGATGACGCAAACATTGTGACGTCAATTCGTCATTCGTCGAGAAGGGAGTGAAATGTAAGGGTGCTGTCTATAGTTTTGCATAGGAACGTTGAGGAATAAATACATTACTGCACATACCCCAAAACGGAAAGAAATCTGTCCTACTAATATCATTCGTATGACCAGTTACACCCAAACTATACCTTTAAATTGCATGAAATAATCTCATGCAACATGCTACATTACACCTCCAGCCATGTGGTAGCCTTCAAAAATTAACTTTGTGAATTAAAATGCTCGAAATATGTATAACAGTGACTTTTGGCCAAATACTGACTCAATTTCGACTCTCGCACTATATTTTATTCGGTCCAGTCTTTAAGCACTCATTTATCAGCGCACAAAACACATCATAATATGGATAGATAGACAGGTCAGTTTTCTGTCGATTCTCCCAAAAAGACAGACAAGCCTTGACAACAACAACAAGGAAAAACTGTTTGTGCACCATCTCAGGCTTGTTCAGTTTTCTAGCAGAGCTACCTCAGCCGTATTTCTGCCACCTCAACATACGTCGTTTTGAAGATTACCACTACTGCAGAACACCACAAACACATATACGAGCTAATGGGCGAAAAGTAGTTCAACTGTCAGGTGAAACTTAAGAAATGTAGTTTGATAAAGTTTTAGGCCGTGGCCAAAAGCTACGAAACTCTATACCACAGCCCAAGTGTCTATTTTACACGGAGTTTGCCTAGTGGCCTTTTACATCCATAACGCACACGTGGTTCATTGTACGCAATAGTATGCTGACATGATATCGCGCTGTTGTTTCAATGCCAGGATGCAACGCGTATAGGCGTACGTTATTTCTGGTTCTAGAAGTTGGTGAATTGATAGTTTCAATATTGAAACCTATCTATGTTGGTCGGGGAGGGACGCATTAGTTTTATGAAGAGAGATCTGAAAACAAATTAAGCCCATTCCGTCAAAATTCGTTGGTTAAGTTGTGTGTCGAATGCTTTTACTATAAAAACGCAAATGACACCTTCCATTTATCCTTTTTGAGGACAAGCAGTTAGGCCTATTTGTGCTCTATCCGGATGCATAATTGCGACCGTAAATAGTCCTAACACTCCCCAAGCTTTTATTGATACTAGTAGAAAAAACTGTGATTTTCTAAAATAATCCATGTTTCGTTTAATCCGTGCATAAGCTGTATTTTGAACACATGCTCAGGTAAACGGAGCTGACTGACTCTCAAGTGGTTGTTCTATACGAAAATGGCACTGGATTCACAAGAATTGTTAATGGTTTGTATCCGCATGTGGTATCGGATTGCTGGCGTTCATGGATACATAGGGGCAGGTGCATTTCGTCTGTGACCTCGGTCAGTCGCACCTGGTCAAAGTCCCTCCTTAGACTTTTACTGATCTCTACTGAGGCGAAAAGCAACTCAGTTCAGCCATGTTCAAATCACCTGTCATTCAGACTCGTTAAGGGGGATAAACAAATACATCGGCGTTAACGACTTCCACATAACAATTAAGTACGTCCACTGTGACCTTACCTGGCCGAGTGATTAGCGTTCTAGAGCAGACCAATCACTCTAGAGCCTTTCACGAATCATGCCAATGGGGGCGCTGTGAACTGATGTTCACACCATGCTGTCTTCCTCTCCTGACTCCTGGGAAGGTCTTCCAACAACATGTGAGCGTTCCTGGGTTTCCCATGGGTTCAACATCCTGCGGATGTTGCGGATGTTCCTGGGTTTCCCATGGGTTCAACAACCTGCAGATGTTCTTGGGTTTCCCATGGGTCCAACGCGAAACTTTAATAAAATAAAATGATAAATCAAGATATATGCTTTTAGTCGTATGCCTTTGCTATTATTTCAGCAACATTTTGCGGGACGCCTCAAAAAATAAAACTCATAGGAATTTAGTTTATTCACCGTCATAGTCTACAACGGAACTGATCACATACATACTCTGGCACAAACAAATCTGAGTTTTCACTACTATCCGCTTCTGCAAGATGTTGCTGTTGTACTGTTGTATTGTCTTTCAAGGCGTACTTACTTTATGAGGTTATGCACACCCCTATCAAGTTTTAGGAATGGAATCAAACTTACATAACGACAAATAACGCAAACCATCAAAGAAATAAGAAAGTATAGAAAATATAAACCTTAAGACAGATTCATGCAAGCCGTCAACAGTTTTCAGTGATGACGAAAAGACACAATGAATGTTATGGCGGATGAATAAAATCAGTTACCAAATCGTGTACCATTTGAATATATATCGTGTCGTTAATCCAGTATGTATCTCAGATGCGCTTTGATTGCCATAGTTCATATGATCGTGGCGATCATACTCATACTGAAAATACTGCCCCTAGCCCCAGGTGGAGAAGAATTGGACACAGTTATAAAGCTGATTCCCAGAAATTCTGAAACACTCTCCGTATTTACTAACAAGTGAGGCGTACCCGTGGTAAAATTTAAGAAATTTAGATTGAAGGCATTTGATGGAAGATCCTTGACACAGTAGTTTTTACAGGAAAAACTTTTGACATTGATTGTAATCATCTCACATCCTTTGTCGTCCAATATGGTGTGTACACCATACGTCACGTGGAAAACATCGTCAGTTACTTGTCAAAGTTAGGAGTTCAAGCTGGACGGTACACTTTCCTAGGTTCCACGCATAAAATGGGCCCATCGTGACAATGAAAACTTCTTCGTGATATGAAAGACTTCAGCACAGAGAGTAAAACCAGGGCAGCGAGGAGAGTGTGAAAGTTGGGCAGTGGTCACACGTTATCGGTGAAATCCAGCCACCTGTCAATTTACCTCAGTAAGCGTTTTATTTTAACTGTCCATTTAAGTGTTTAAATAACAACTTACACCCCCGCTAGCACCATGGCCACAGCAGAATTAGAAAAATAAATTACAGTGAAGTTAAATGCATTCATCAAACGTGAATGGCCTAGAATTACTCAGAACACTGTGCTGTTGTTAAAGAACCTAGGTGACGGAACCAACATTCGTATTCCAGCCGTCAACCAAAACCAAGCCGTAAAGTCAGTAATCACCAGACCAGCTTCAAAAAACGACAAATAACACAAAGCACCAAAGAACTAAGAAAGTATATAAAATATTGAAATTAGGACGGATTCATCCAACGAGAAGTAGTCGACACTTTTCAATGATAAGGCAAAGGCGCAATGAATGTTCTAGGAGGATAAATAGAAAGTTAGTTTCCAAATCACATACCATTAAGACTGTAGATTAAACTATGGCCAACGTCTAAAAAGTAATGGAATAAATAAGTTATTAAATCTTCTGCTCCAGGCAAACCGTTTTACAGCGTGTTTGTCAGGATATATCAGATCTGCCGGCAAATCACATTGCCAGAAATACATGTACTACAATAATTTGGAGGCGGGGTCATTATTAGGCCCGTGCGCATTTTTGTTAACGAAAGCAGCGAAGCGGCGAAGGGAAAGAAATTTCTGTTATATTCTTGCGTATGAATTTGAAACCTAGTGGTATAACTTGTTTGGAAATTGGATCTTGCGACCATCGACTTGGAACGCCCAGTCGAGGTTTAGGTTACGGGTGGTATACGAATGTCTGGTTTGATCATTAGATTCAAGTTTTGTATGCTTCGTGTCAACCAGGCATTCTGGAGAATTTGCGAAATCATACCCCTGACCGATTTGAGCTTTTATAATAAAAGTTCTGCCTTATCACACAAACCAAACAAAAGCAGCTATAATTTTGTTTGCAATGGAAGCTTTTTCTGCGACTTGTGTGGCCGAAGCCATGTACTAAGTATCGATTTAAAGTAACCAGTGCTAACAGGCGAAAACGGTCGTAATTTTGTAAACAATGGAAAAGATGTACATTTAATAAGTTTCAACACCATGAACCGTGTTGAAAAAAATTAAAACAGAAGAAAAACGGACGATAATTTTGTCGAAAATATACGCAGCGGTCCAAAACCCAAAGTTGACATCTAAGCTTGGTTAAAGTTAGCCTACTTTTATATGAGTGCGATGAACACTTAAAAAATGTCGGGAAAACTGTTGAAGTCTAAATTTGGACACAGCGGCAGTAACTTGTCCAAACTGAACAAAGCGCCCCAAAACACGAGCGTGATCTGTAACATGTTATTATGATCTAATCATGATGTTAATGGAAAATACAAAAACTCCTCCCAAAATATGCACAAGCATGCAGCATCTGAAAGTTAAATTTCGTCCCAGGCAATCCCTGATTGGCCCCAGTGCATCCTCCCGTTTTCGCCGCGATTTATGTTAAAAGAACACTATGAATCAACCGTAACAAACAACGGCTGATAGGGTAACACAATAATCTGAATCCGATGCTAGAGCCACTGCCTAGGAACTTTTTTCAAATCTTTAAAAAGCATAAATAATGGTAGACAATATAACCGAAGTATTAGATTTTCTCTATGATTTATTTAAGCAGATGCTTTTTTAAATAAATATATGTGGCAGATAACATAGACATATACACACAAGCAAACCTGAGCAAATCATAAACTTCTATCCACCACCCATATATATGTACATATTCACTGTAGTAAGAAAGCACTATTCAGGAACTATTCGCCCATTTAGATGTCAAATATTCTTAATGCATACTGTTAGAACTGATCTCCCCATCTCCACAGCGTTCCCACAATACACTTCATTGTATGAACGGCTACAGCATAAGGGGTAAATCCAGAGCAGCAATGACGGTGCGACAGTTGGAAAATGGTCCACACGCTGCCGATGAAACCCTGTCTCTGGTCAGAGTGCCTAAGTTAAGGTTACATTTTCACAATATGTGTCTAGAGTGTAACAACTTACACTCCCCTAGCAACTATGGCTTCATCAGAATCAGGTAAAAAGGAAAATTGCAGTGCAATATACCAGACGTCACTGATCTGGAATTACTCAAAATGCTGTGTTCCCCTGGTATAGATTCCTTTACATTTTGAGGAGCTACCCCTCTGACACAGTTGAGACGGCCTGGATACTAACAAGCTGTGCCTCCATGCTGAGTTCGAGTATCAACACATAAAACTGAACATCATAAGCCTCAGCGCCACCCTCAGCATCGTTGTTTGTCGGAATGGCTTTACAGAGCACACTCCAGTTTCTTACCGACCTTACGGAGTTATGATACCGCATGTCTCGTGCGTATTAGTCACGAGAGAAGTCAGGGCTGGTGTAGCACTGCACATGGCCTTCAAATTCTTGAATTTTGGGCGCCTTGCCGTCAGTGGCAAATAGCTTTCTAATCAGTTTGAAAGTTGCATCATCTTGGCGCAAAGGGTGTTCAATCCCGGTTACTGGACATTACAAGCCACCGCCTATGTCCGGTGGAAGCAATGTATTTCACAGACGCCATGTATTTTGGTATAGCAGTCCCGGGGAGATTTTGTGGAAACCTTGCCAGGTACTAGCTTCAGTTTCCCACTAGGATAATGATAAAAGAACAGCTGTGATTAAAAAAAAGTTGCTATGATGATATGATCACTGAGGTCAGTCTACACCATTGTTAAACTAATGAATATATTATATATTTCTCAATACATTAAATGTATTATTAATGTATGTTATAGTATGTTAAAACACTCACCTTTCCATAGTCGTTTCTACGTTTTCCAGACATGAGGGCGAACACAGCACTCTCCTTCATGACATCTTCTTCCCGACTTAACGATGTCATGGATGGAAAATAGAACAGGCTACCCATAATTCAAGTACTCGCCAGCCAAGAGGCCATTTCGTGCTGATTTTCCTTATATAGTCTTCAAATAATTATTTTGGATGTTTTTTCTGCAGTGATTGACACGGAAATAAAGACCGAGGTGCTACGGTGGACTTTTTGGACCTTATTGAACTGCTGAATCACTGTGACCTCACAGATTCTTTTTAGTTGCTAATCTTTCTATGATTGCCACATGTTTACATTCTACATGTACATACATGTAGTACTAGGGCCTACACCTGTATATGTGTTAAACTCGGAAATATAACAGGTACAGCAAGTTTAGCAGCAAAAAAGAAAAAGTGACGTCATTGCGCTGTGTTCAATGTGGTCCAAAAAGTCCATATTAGCACGTCAGTCACTATTTCAATTTTTATCACCGTAAAAAATTAAAAAAAAATATAATTATTTGAAATCCATTAAATTAATGAAAACTATATTTAGAATCAGCACAAAATGACCTTTTCCCTGATGCGTATTTTGTTTAAATGGTGTCTGTTGTTCTATATGTCGAGTGCAAGAGACATGTCCTGAATGTTGCCAGTGTTGCCATAGGTAGCGTGATAGGGAATATGGGATGTTCATACGCTCCAGTGTTGCTGTCACCTATTAAAAATTCAGCGTGATGAAATCCTCGTCAATCTACAATGAGAAAAAGAATGCGATATGTATGGTAGCCCAAGACGAAATCCATGAAAAAGGGGACACAACCGTCGTGACAGAACTCGATGATATGCTGATGAAACCACAGAAAATTCATGTTTTTTCCAGGACTTCAGAAGACGTTGCCCTGGAGGTTGTGTTGATCAGCTTTGTCTATGAGCTAGGGCCACCTAACAGATATGGGCATCCGACTGATATCACAGTGAGTCCAAAATGAACTTCAATGTACATAGCTTAACACAGTACTCTCCCCTGAATAGATGAATAAAATTTGTTGTTGCATGTATTACCAGGCTATTTTTGTTTCGTCTTTCATTAACACAAATTCCATTAACCGTACCAAGTTTGGCTGTTTAAGGTGACTTTTGCCCTAAACACAATGCCATCCTCCAAGCATTAAAGGATTTATTCCAGCAGAAGACGTTCTCTAAGTTAATAAACCTAAGAAAAATCCCCAGCGACAACTGGTAGCCTTACAACTGTTTGATTGATTTATCTATTAATTTGATTGCTGTTTCACGTTGCACTCAAGAATATTTCACCTTTACCACGGCGACCAGCATTATATTGGAATGATCCTCCGCAGATTGTTGGCAGAGATTCCCACGTATGACCGGGGAGGAAACCAGTATGAGCTGTGCTTATTAAAACACACAGTGCACAGTTGTTAGGGCTTACTTGGCAGCCTAATTGTACTGTTCGGATTATGCACATTTGTAATTTGTAAAGAAGCATTTAATTTATTTATTTCATTGTTTTTTATATTGTGCTAAAGAATGTGTCACTTATACGAGGTAAGCCAGCTAGCGTTTTTGGTGGGAGAAAAGTAGGCATAGTCTGGGGAAATCCATGACCATGCGCAGGTTCCTGACAGAGGGTGTTTGAAAATGAGACTATCGTTGCCTGATGTGCCGGTTAGCAGAGATGAGAGCAGCGCAGGACAGATTTATTGCCAATAACAACAACCGAACAAGCTGCTGCTTCCAGGTTTATGTTAACTGCGTTTGCAATTAAGTTTTGCGTTTAAATCCGACTGGAACAAACAATAAAATGACGGCATTCACTACGCTAAAATATATCAGGTAGATACAGCATGCATTCACTGAAAATGTGTTAAATCGTGCCTGACGAATCTTGAGTAAATATGTTCGAGTATCTCCCCGGCCCATTTTTAAACAAAAACACTTCAAAATCATACCAGCTACCTAAAATGTACAAAAATGACTTAAATTCTGAACCACTTGGACGAAACATAAATCTTCGAAATGTTTTCATACATTACAACATCAGACTATATAGCACCCTGTTGTAAACGAGTCATTGAACCTATAGGCGTATGGGCAGTTAGTTTGTACCGGTCATCAACAGAAATGGGCGTTCTGAATCAGTAATCACAAAACAACGCTTAACACAAACAGCCAAAGGACAAATATTTGATTTATTTATTTATTTCATTGGTGTTTTACGCCGTACTCAAGAATATTTCATTTATATGACGGCGACCAGCACTATTTTGGAGCCACGGAGGCCCCCCCCCCCCCAAAGGACAAATAGGTACAGAAAGTGAAACAATTAGGACGAATTCATTCAAAACCACTAAAGCATGAGACGAAGGAAGAAAACATTGCACTACTGCTTCCTGCATGGAGTGAGAAGACAATCGACATATTCTATTCATGCGTCTGGAAAATACCTTGCGTCTTTCCGTCATCATTGAAAACTGTTGACTGCTTCTCTTTGCATTAATCCGTTCAAATTTTTTTCTTTGACGCTTTACGTTCGAAGTCGTTTTGAAAACTTTTCTTCCGATTATTCGCCTGGAGCGCCCATTCTAGTTTACTGCTGGTAAAAAAATGTCGGTTTGGGTGCCTATATCCTGTCCATATACGCACTTTATCAACCGTGTTGAACATAATCGTATTCCTGGTTACGTCACGTAGGGTATCGTGATATCGTGATATTATACATACTATAATGTGGTGGTGTAGTGGCTATAGCATCTGCCTCGTAAAGATTAGATCCCGAGTCCAATCCCGTATCGAATCAGACGTAATATCAGTAGTCAGTATTTTTAACATCAGTAATCCATTGAAATACCAAGTCCATGGGTAATCTCTTCACTCTGAACGGGAGGAATAAGCATTTTACTGGTGGGCCCGGCGTCAAAATAATGTGGCTCGGGTGAGCGTCCTGTTTGCTGTCTTAGGCATGGCGTTCCAGTGAGACAACACTATACATATGTCCGCATTGAGTACGGCAATCTGCAAGGAGACAGTGTCGTGATATGAGAGGCGTTATACCTCGATGAAGTAAACAGATTAACAAGATTATCAACGCACCCCTCCGAATTGGAAACTAACGCCCACATCAAAAATGGGGTTTAAAATCATTCCATGGGACACCATATCTGCATATAGTCACACTAATACCCACACGGGAAGAATTTAAATTTCAAAACTGGGGCTCCGTCAGAGAGCTGTACCAATGTAAAAGAGCACGGAAGGTAGGAAAATACGGGTCCAATTGAAAAATGGTACTTGGAATCAGGATGGGTCGGCCCGGAGTCAGTGTAATGTAAATGTTTAGGGTGGCATATCTGGTGTCCCTGGCATGATTTTCGAGTGGCGGCTTGGTCTCATGCAGGTTCAAGAAGACACCGAATATATATACTGAACATCCTTAGGACTAATCGTCATCAAATGACTGAAAAATTGTACCAGCTAAAAGCCTAAGCATGCATATGAATACGATATTAAAAACATTCTGTGAAAGAGGCACTCTAAACCAGTGACGCATTACAAACTACACTTAACACCATCGTATTTGATAGCTAACTCTGACTAAGCCATGGTGCTAGGGTTATTTAGTTCTTGAACACTTATATGAACGGTTGAATAAAGCGAAGTAAACTGACACGAGAGTCCGGTTTTCACCGGATAGCGTGATTCTCAACGATCACACTCTGGTGGCTGCTCTGGTTTTACTCCCTATATAGGCACCAAACAATCGGATATGTGCAAATACGACAACTTGTGGATGGTCGTCGGTTTACCCGGGCTCTGTCCGGTTTCCTCCAACTATAATGCTGGCCGCCGTCGTATGAGTACGTCAAATGAGTACGGCGTAAAACACCAATCAAATAAATAAATTGATAAATCCCATGTCCACCAGGTAACAACCAGTGAGAACACGCGCTAATTGGCAACGATCTCATGCGTTTGATCTAAACTGTTATCTCCCTTTACCCGCCCTCTGTCGTGCACATTTTTGTAAACAGCTAGACAAAGGTTGCATATGTACATGTACATCGTATTTTCCATACTTGACGTTTTCTTATGTTTTAAACTTGTATTTGAATATACTATGGTGGTTTCCATATGATCAGAACCGAGATGCTGTTCTGGATACATATCCATGGACTTTTCCCAATGATATTAATAAAGCAAAATCTTGTTGACGATATTATGCTATATTTACTACTTTGTCGTTGTCAGGTGTCGCGCTGATGTCAGATATGTATCCTGTAAGGTACAGGAATTAAGACAATAAATAAGCTACACTGAAAAAGAGTTGAGATATCGTATTATAAAAAGCAAATACATAACCATTCTTTATAGCAATAACCACGCATGTTCCATCCAAGGTTAGACATGCGCAATTCGAGAAATTGGGTCCAAGATTTGCCTGCGTGTTGAAGAGTGCTGGAGCACTTACTGGATAATATTGCCACAGAGACACACGAGGTTGCTGATACACTATAAATTTTTACACTGTCATTTTACACCTAGTGAAAATATATAAAAAAATTTTTGTGCTTTGCATAGAACTTAAAACTTTTTGATAGGTTTACCCCTGCCCCACAAAATGCTATTACGGCACTTTCAGGAGTTACAACTGAAAAAACCCTGGTCACGCTACGTTAATATTTAGATATTTTGTGGAGAAATGTCCAAGCTACTTGTAGTAGTATGGTATGACACCTCGCGTATGTTTGAGGACATATATTTTGGGTGTAGAAATTGAGAAATTTTCTGCATAAACAGAAAGGAAAATCGATGCTCTCGGGTAACTCTGAGAACGTGATGCAGTTCATACGGTTTATCTCCATGATAGTTTGGATGGCGTCTAGGAAGCCGTGTTAATTTGGTCAGTAGACAATGGTCAGTTGGCCGTTAACCTCAGCTCAGATTAGCTTACTATCTCACAACAATGTTATTCTACGTGTTCTTTGGTAATGGGTGATAGCGGCTCTTGTTGTAAGAGTGCGTTTTACGAACATGGAGTTGATTCAGGCTTTAAATCCTCTAAAGAAACAATCACTGAATGCCTACCTACACTAACCGGATATGAATGAGTTATATTACTATTTATGAATATCAGGACAAATGAAAATTTCCTCAGTTTCGTTTTGGACACATGTTCAGCCTAGACGTGCAGGAAGAGCCTTAACTCTCACATACAGTAGACAGTCGTAGTGAAAACAACAACGCATGGAATTTGGTGGTTTGTAGGCTGCAGAAAGACTTTCATGTGTCGAACGAATCTCCTATATTCGTGTTAAGATTTTAAAACAGGGACACATTACGTTTTAATTGCACATTAAATAGTCACAATGACTAAGGATTCAGGCTCCCAATCAAAATCTAAGACAAAAAGCTTAGCTGATAGCCAAATACCGGTACTTTCTCTGTGATGTGGGCTAAACAAAAGTGCTATTCGGCTAACTGAATTAGCCAGCTAAGCTTTGTCTTTCGGCTTTTTGTGATGGTCTAATGTCTGGTAGTTGGCCAAGAGCCATTTAACCGACTACCTTAAGCAGGCTACGAAATAAATGGACTAAACTGTTTCACAAATGTAAAACTGTCTAATGCTTATCATAGCCGGTTATATAGCCGCTCTACAGTAAGTAAAAGTGTCCAATGCTTATCATAGCCGGCTATATAGCCGCTCTACAGGAAATAAAACTGTCTAATGCTTATCATAACCGGCTATACAGCCGCTCTATAGTAAGTAAAAGTGTCTAATGCTTATCCTAGCCGGCTATACAGCCGCTCTACAGTAAGTAAAAGTGTCCAATGCTTATCATAGCCGGCTATATAGCCGCTCTACAGGAAATAAAACTGTCTAATGCTTATCATAGCCGGCTATACAGCCGCTCTACAGTAAGTAAAAGTGTCTAATGCTTATCATAGCGGGCTATACAGCCGCTCTGTAGGAAATAAAACTGTCTAATGCTTATCATAGCGGGCTATGTAGCTGCTCTGGAGCAAGTAAAGTGTCTAATGCTTATCATAGCCGGCTATATAGCCGCTGTACAGTAAGTAAAACTGTCTAATGCTTATTATAGCCGGCTATATAGCCGCTCTGCAGTAATCTTATTGGTTGAATGAATGGCGAGAATTATTGAACGAATCGTTGAGCACAGCTTAAATAATATACTCTATTACTATATGAGAAAAAGAAAACGACGATAATTTCTTTTTCATTCTCCCTTATGACACAGTTTTAAACGAGTTCATGGCCATGTGGGGATTTCCTCTGGAAAAATGAAAGATTATGGCGTAACGCCACGTCGGCAGTATCTCAGCCATATCGTGGCAACGCTACCTCCTCTGATGTACAAAATAATGAAATATACATTTGACACTGTTATAACACAATGGTAAGGTGTATGGATAAACAATGAAGATAATACTGTATATATACACATTAGCCTGATGTCTAAACCTATGAATACAAATATACACAATTGTACACACACATGTATGATAGGCCTAAGAATATTGTCGGAGACGTTATGTAGTGTCTGCGAGAATGAAAAGAAAAGGTGACGTTATCAGTAGAGAGGGTGGTGGGACATCGATTGTGTTGGATGCAGTTCCAATAGCCTTATTTGAGATCCATTAATATAATAATATTCGTTCAAACTTAAGTTTATGACCGGGGCCGATTGCGTTAGCGCAATGCAATGGCCCAGGTGCCTCTCACCAATAAGTTTAAGTCCGCCTCATGCTGATTTTCTCTCCTGTCGCATAGGGAAGGTCTGCCAGTTATGTGAGGATGGTCGTGCATTTCTCCCTGGCTCTGTACGTACGTTCCCCGCTCGCCCCCTCACCCTCCACCATGGTGCTTGCAGCCGTCGTGGGAGTGAAATATTTTTGAGTATGGAGTAAAACACCAATCAAACAAACAAGTAACTCTCCCCAATGAGGTCGGCGTGAGTTCAAGTCCAGCTTATGCTGACTTTCTCTCCGGCCGCATACGTGGGAATGTCTACCAGGACCCTCCGGTCGTGAGTTTCCCCCGGGCTCTGCCCGGTTTGCTACCACCATATATAATTCTGGCCAATGTCGTATGGGTGAAATATTCCTGAGTATGGCGTAAAACACCAATCAAATAATAGTAGTTACATGGTTAGTGAGTGAAAGGATACCTGACAGGGTGCATAAACACTTGCTCGTTGTTGTTGTTGTTAAGGGTGACATGTTTTAGTAGTATACAGAATAGGGGTTCTGATACACTTCCTGCTAGGGCCCTCCCCACCCCATTGGAGGGCCCCAAGGCCATGTTCCGGCCAGCTCAAGCCATATGGTGTTCAGCTACATAAACCTTCGCCAATTATCTACGTAGACAAAGCGTTGACATTCAGAGATAATTACCCCAGCCCCTGTTACGGCCATGTAGAGAAACGGGTGGTCGGGTACACAACTTTTTGCCAATTATCCATGTAGACAAACCGGCGTTCATATTCAGAGATAACTGGCATAGGCCGACCTCTGTTAGAGACCGAACAGAAACATAACATAGGTCGCAAGACAATTTTTCCACAAGATCAAGACTTACCACAACAGCTCCGGGCAGGCCAGCTTGCGCTGGGACTTCGCGAAGATGCGCTTTGTCCGAGTGCGGAAGCGGCTTGAGGCGGCGGGCTGCCAGTTCCACGACGCTTACTGTAAGCCGACAAGCTGTGCATTCCTCCTACGCCACCCCACTTGAATGCCCTACTTCTACGGCATAAATAGCTCGCGTGGAAGCCACTTAACATATATGGCTGGCGAGACCACTTGACACAGTTAAATTACAGTGGGCTATATATATCCTGTGTCTCATAACATCGAGGCTACACAGCTAACTGAATTCAGCATGGTTATCGCTCTACAGTAGAGGCCAGAGAGAGCGGGACAAGTTTTCATAGGCGTGACAAGTTTTGTGTGGCATGACAAGTTTTGTGTAGCGGGAGAGGTTTTCTGAGGCTCTGCAAAGCGCACAAAATTCTAAATTCTATAGAAATTCCTCGCCGGAGTCCTGTAGGGTTTGAATTTTGTTCACTTTAGTGAGCCACTTCGTAGTCGAGGTCTGCTTTAGCAGACTTAATTAGATCATTTATTTTATTTTTGAGGATGAACATTTCGCATGTCTGGTCTTGAATGGTGTTTGTACATAATATGCACATTTGAACCACACCTGACCCCAACTGAAATAACAAGAAGTATATTGGATAAGGGCGATGGACACATCTTATAGCCGATTTCCGAGTAATACTACAAGTATATCGAACTCCGGTATCCCACATCTCTGCCGAGAAGTTCAATTGACGGACAGTTTTTTTCATGAAAGATACACGAGCTTCGTTCCGCCCCTGCTGCACTAACTCGTCCTACGTTTTCTTATCTAATGAAACCGAGTTATGTGCTGTACTGACTAGAGTCTGTTCTTTCATTTTTCCACTTCACTGAGTATTAACCGAAACTCGGTATCCGAAATCGTACCGTCAGTCAGCGCTGTAGAGACGTGGTCGGTAATTGAACTTACTCTCAGCGAATTCGGTAAGCGAATTTCATTGTGTTACTCACCTTTGACGGACAGTCGGCGGCTTGAAAGCTTACCGACCCCACTGAGAAGGCCACAGGCTAAGGCGGCGCCTTCCATGCTCACAGATATAGGCGCTGCAATTATCGTGGACAACGCTACGACACCTGCGACGCCCAGACCCATACTGGTCGTGAGCAGCGCGGTATCAATACCATCAACGGCGTTGACTGTCCTGTGGTGTTTTTTGTATAGAGCTTTACCTAGGCTTTACCTAGACAGGTGTGGAACGCGTGAACGACGCCATTCGGACCTATGTTTGGGCAATCTTTGAGCACAGGCACCGACCCGCATCAGCATCTTAGGCAGAGAAGGGACGGCATTTGACGCGCAGAAGCAGTTCGTAGCAAATGTCGAAGACGCCAAAGCAACACCTGTTGACCTTCCTTCGGCCATAGAGCGGTACTAGAACGTCCTGAGGTACGCCAGCTCTAAGGTGGATTATGCGTTTGTCGTGGGTCTGTACATGGCGCCAAGCAATATGATCCTGCGAATCAGAAAAATAAGTGGCTATAATAACGAGATCGTCATAGACACAAAAGACCAGAAACTCCGGGTCAACGGTGAGGTAAACTTCCCTTCAGTTTATGCGCAGGCACTGCCGGGACTGGGAAGACAAGCATCGTTAAGCCGCAGGCAGCTGCAGTACCCATACCGAGACACGTGCTGGCAGCGACGGGTCTATTTTCACCGAGGTTACAGAGAGTGCATGATGAAGAAAAGGTGGCGTTAGTAATACTTAGCGTCGCCCTTGAATTTGCACTAATCTGGTGACGGTAGATGTGCCCGAACGGCCGCGTAAAATATTCTACCTGTATCGACAACCAGGGCCCAAGTATTCCTGGCAACCCAGTTCACCAAAAGCGCCCAGGAGGCAAGAGACGATGCTCCCTATAATACCTGGGAGAGCCGTAGCCGTTTTACCGACGAGCTTAGCTAGAAACCTCCCCCGGGCCCGGTGGTACTTTTTTACCCACTCCTTCAGACCGCCTTTCTCGGTTGGCGCAGGAGGTGGTGTTGGGAGCTCTGGTGCTGCAGAGCCCCCGGTGAGTGCAAGTAACAGGGTTGAGGCGATAAAACCGACCGCAGTTAGGATGCTGGCTATGGTGACCCCCTGTTCCCGGAAGAAAGTCCTAAGGCGCTCCGCAAGAGTTGCCGATCGTGTCCCTGATGGGAATGATTTGCGAGCTCAGGGCTTTACGGCTCGAAGAGGCAAAACGCTCTGCAATGCGACGAGTGGAGAACTCATAGACAGCCTCATCAAGTTTTCTTTTTTCCAAAGTAATGTGCTCGTCCAGTGCAGTCAGTTTAGCAAGCTCCCCTCTGATGGTCTGCACTGCCTTAACAAGCTGCCGCACCTCGTGGAGGTTCAGTGGAGTATCACCAAGTGTGCTGAGAGTCCTCTCTATTGTTCTATTGTTGTGACTGCATCAGATGCCACTTGCCCTAGATTTTGTAGTTCCACATTTTCTATTCCAGCCGCGGCTCCACCTAGGTCATCTTTAGCTTTTTGAAGAGTTGCTATGGATTTTGGTGGCAGCTTGCCTCGCTCCCAGTCAACAAGTTCAAGTTCATCTTGGTCAAAACCCACCCCCAAAACGCTTCTCCAGTGTCGATAGCTCGAGTGGCTCTCCTGTCCTTTTACTGGTGATCTCAAAGTTGGGATAAGCCACAAGGCGTAGTTGATTATTGACTAGCTCGAAATCAGAATAATGTCTCCCTGAAGTCGGATTCACCCTTTATTGTTCCTCAATGGCTTTTATAATAGTCATCTACGGCAGTCCGTATGAGCTCACGCGCAAGGGATGGTGTGTTTCCCTCTCTTTGGCTGAGCGGCTCCACTCATGAAGAGAACGCGGTCTCTTCCATCCACTCATCATCTGTCTCATCCATATCAAGATCATCTAAAGGGTCTAACCTAAAATCCGTCATTGTATTGAAGAAATGATATAGTCCTGCATTAGTTCATAATATCTACAGGAACATTTCGTTGTTTAAAAAACACGAGTCAATACGGACGCAACTCAATCCGCACGGCACGATCCGTGAAGAGTTCGGAGTCAAAGGCGTGCGGCAGTCGGTTCTCATGACAAATAACCCGAGTAAGATCGACCAGAACCAACAGCTTCTTGTTCGGTTCCCAAACTTCGGCCCCAATGATGTCATTGTCCTTGGAAGCGCGAGACTGGCCTTGACCATTACGCTAAACTCTCCCGTCCACGACCGAACAGTAGCCCAGAAGCTCGGCAGCGCAGTGGTTAAGACCGTGATCAAGATCGGCGGGAATGAGGTGTTGTAGATTGATGACAGCGACGCCTACCACTGCTGCATGGACATTTGGAAGACGGCCCTAGAGAGAGGGAATGCCCAATAGCAGGGCTTCAACACCTCTTCCGGCCCAAGTGTTACCACCATGCGCCTTAATGTAGTGGAAGGTCCACCCGATGCCGCTGACACTGCTATCGCAGCCGCTTATAGCAACCGATACTATATCCTCCTCGACTAGGAGCTACTGGAGAGCCATATGCCATTCTACCAGTCTGCCCTGGGGGACAGGCTCGGATAGGAGCTAACGTTCAACGATTACAGCCGCGTAATCCGGGCCACAAAGGACACTGATGAGGTGTCAGCTACCCGTTACACTATTGACAACATCAGTCTGGAGTATGACATGGTCATCCAGCCCGAGCTCGCCAGAATGATCCGTAACCATTACGCCAGGCGCGTGGAAATACTGTACGACCGCGTGCTCCGGCGATGCATAATGCGCTGTAACAAGAACTCTAACCTGTAGAACATTAACCTGAATGTAACCTCCCGCAGTAAGAAATGCATCTTGATGCTGTTAGAGGACCCAGTCGTGGCCTTCCAGCGGGACAACGAAGCTTTCTACAACCCTGCAAAATAACTAAGGTGGACATGACAATGGAGGGGATTCCGAACCAGTTGTACAGCCTAGACCTGCAGGCCGACCAGAAGTGGGTTGAGATAAGGAAGTTCTTTGCAGCCGGCTGCAAGCGCCATTCCCAGGTGGCAATGGTCTTAAGACCTAGCGCTGGCGGACGTGTCCCTTGGCGACTTCTTGACCACTAAGTACGCCCAGTGGCTTGACCTCCGCTCCACGGACGACGACCAGCTACACGGCAGCGGGCGGCGCATCGAGAACGCCAGAGACGGAGTGACATTTCAGATCAGAAAAACAGCAGAGACGACGGACGCTTTGAGCATCTACCTTTGCGAGGTCAAGGACGCTCAGCTCAACATCGATGATGGCCGATTCGTCTCACACCAGTCCTAGTAACTCTTGGCATCGGGGGCCCCACTCCGCGATTATCTGCGGAATGACGGGATATGGGAAAATCCTTTCCACACTCAACCTCCTGGAGGGTCCCTATCGCTGCTTTTTTCAACACATTTTTGTCCTCTGTCCCAATATACGGTACAGTCGGGTGTGTAAAGAGTGTCCCTGGGTGTGGAGCGACGGAAAGGTATATGTCGTATTCCCAGGTGAAAGGCTGCATGACTACCTCCGTGTCTTCTACCAGCTGTTCCCAGGCAAGCCAACCCCATACATCCTTGATGACTGCTCGGCCACAAAGGCGCTGACCAAGAAGAAAGACATGCTCTCTGAGCTGGCCTTCTCAGGCCGGCACGCGCAGCATAGCGTCTGGGTGCACACCCAGAAAAGTAACTAGGCCCTGAAGGATCTACTCGAGCAGACGCGCTGGACCGCCATCTTCTACTGAAAAGATAGGGACTCGTTTGAGGAATGCCTCCGAGAAAATGATGTGATCCCTTCGGAAGAGCGGGCCAGAGTACGGCAGCAGCTGAAGACTGATCAGCCGGCTGTATACCACATGCTCTAATGTGGGAAACACTGTTCCTGTTGGTACAGCAGAGCAAGTAGCTGTTCCTGTTTTCCCTGCAAATAATCATTTTAAGTGTGATCACATGGGCTGCATGCGAATATATCAGAGCTAAGAGGATAGTAGTACACATTGCGCGTTGCACGAGGTCTGTGTCTCAAACTATTCGGCAGTCAAATATGGAGGAACTGGACGACTAACCGACGAACTCATCGACGAGGACGCAGATTAATCGGGTGGACAAAAGAAACAGAAGGAGTCATTGGAGGAACAGGCAAAAGTGTGCCCTAACAATGTGGGGGGCGGGAGGCAGGCCAAACAGTATCTTGGGAAGGCATTGGCAGTGGACCAAGTTGACTCGTTGGACGAGGACGAAGTCGAGAAGCTCTACGCCAGCGACGATGCAAGACTAGGCGCGGCCATGACGAAAACGATAGGGCTGGCTGCATTACAATTGTACTCAGGCGTTGTCAGCATGTTTCTTCCAATCCCACTCGAGAAACGACCGGTGACCTGGAGGCCGACCCCTTTGTTGGACATGCGATTAGAAGTGCTTCCTGTCCCTTACACCTGTGGGTCGCTCTCATCGCTACGGCATGTTCCTAGCGCCGCTAAGCCCTGCTCTTACCACAGCCAGGCACTGCCAATTTGAACAACAGTGCCCTTGGACAATGAACGATGGCGGAGAACCCGACTCTTCTTTCGGAGAAGCAAGTGAACCCATCGGCGGAGACACCTCCGGGGGAAAAAGTGACAGACCATAAGAAAAGTAAAGACCCGAAGAAGTTGGTGGCCGGGCCAGAAAGGTCAAACAGAAACGACTATTTGAACAGCTTCGGGCAGCCAAGGAATCACAACATCATGTTGCTGTAGCAATAACAGGACACCGGGAGGCTTTGAGGCAATGAAAACGGAGAAAGCCTGTTTCAGAGGGTGTTGCAAAGCAGGCCAACTGCACCCCATATATCATTGTGGTAGCTGGCCTTGCTGGTGTATATTATATATGTACCCATCACCGACAGCTGCCGATTCTTCCTGTTCCTCCGCAACTTCAGAAAACACCACAAGCCTCCTCTAAGCCTCCCTGTGCACAGCAAGTGAACATTTCCACAGAATAACAACATGACAACTCCAGCCACCGACGGTAAGATGCTCGTAAGCGCGCTGTGTCACAGGGCAGTCGTCTCTGGCTTAGCTATGGGATACTCTAGAATGGGTAAGTTGGTCAATGGAGGTGCCCTTCCCAAGCTAGACTTCACTCTCCCTCCAATATCTTGGTAGTGGTCGTGGACGTTGCTCTCGCCATGGATACCAAGGACGTGCTAATTAAACAGGGGCTCATTTCAGCAGATAGTATGAAGTAGCAATGGACTCGATCGTTATGATGGTTAGGGGCGCTCTTGTAAATGCACTTGCTTTCTCAGGTAGTAACTTTCTCTTCTCACCTCCGGGATCGATGCGAAGCGTAGACGCCACGATAAAGCTACAGAACAGCTCAAGGCGGCACAGGCGGCGTGGTGTTGACAAAGAACACAGCGTATGGACTGGATTAATGACGAACTTCATCGACAGGGGCACGCAGAGCGCACATTTCGCAGTGTCGACTCCGCGATGCGCGAGTACGCTCAGGTCACGCGGAAAACTCTTAGCCCCACAGGGCCCGAACCTGTCCTAGGCGATTTCTGAACACCGTCCGAGGGCCAAAAAGAACGCGAGATAGCCTTCATCCTCCTAGGGATGGGTGTGACTGGGCTGGTCGCCTACAAACTCGTAAAGTAATCCGAAAAGACTGTGCTGAACTCTAGTAAGAGCTCCTCGCCAGAATGGCAGATACGACATTAGTATACGACATTAGGCTCGAGTTATTTTCCATACCATTTGTATATATCGCTTGGATATTGGGTCATGATGGGTTTACTCCGTCGTGCTAGAGGTTAACTACTATGCCTACATCAGCGAGATTCTTGGTCAGATGGCCCATGTGCTGACTCACAGTGCACAAAAGTAGTTCGTTGTCCGGAGGGAGGACGAAAAAGCCGCGATGCGTTTCGAGGCAGCGCTTGGTCCCGTTCTCAATCACTTCTGGGATAGGGCCCGGCCGCTGCCTGAGGATGTGGCTTCCGCCTGTTGAAGATTGACCGGATATCTGGCGTACCTTGCTAATGGTTCCTACTACTGTGGCCGACAATTTGTCTATTCTTCTATCGAAGAGATACAATGCGATAGCCCCAAGGGCTACTAGTAATGAGAAATGAGGTGGTACATATTTTTCCTTACCATTTGCATATATCATATGGATATTGCGTGATGATGGGGTTGCCCGAAGAGTTATAATCCGCGATGCTAGAGGTTGCCTACTGCACCCGTAGCAACAAGATTCCTGACCCTCTGGCCCATGTACTGATTGATAGCGCATAAAAGGCGGCAGGAAGAGAAGACCGCGATGCGTTTGGCAACAAAGGTGCTGGAGGGCCAGGCCAACCTCCGGGCGACAACCAGGCAGATGCCTGATCCTGTGGCTGCCACCTGTTGGAGACTGATCAGGCTGCTGGAATATCTTGCTTAGGGTGCTTAATACCATGACCGACCAGTTGTCTATTCGTCTATCGAAGATATATTATAGCCCCAAGGGCTACTGGAAAGGCATTGCCGCCATCAAGAAAATAGTTTTTGCTGCGAAGGTCTCTCAAGGTACAGGTCGCGATTGGTTGAAGAAACAGGCCATCTGGCAGATTTTTCTACCATCCCCACGACATATTCCAAGGTCAAAGTTTGATGTTGGTGCACCAAATGAGGTCCATCAAGTTGACCTCCTGTTTCTACCCTTTGACACTGTCAACAACAAGGAGGGCAAGCGCATCTACAAGTATGCCCTAACAGTGGTCGATGTTGCCAGCCGATTCAAAGCAGCTGAGCCTTTGGGCACAAAAGAATATAAAGAAGCTGCTGATCCTCTGGGCCTTATCTATAAGGGGGGGGCCTCTGAGGTGGCCTAAACTGCTCCAGGTCGACCATGCACGTGAGTTTATGGGTGTATTAAATCAGCTTCTGGCAAAACACGGTGTGACCGTCAGACGCGGACGATTGGACATCCATCAGGACCAGGGGATCGTTGAGCCATTCAATCGGAGAGGTTGTTTGATCACCAGTATGCCCAAGAGATGCGGCTCCCTTCTGGGCATTCTTCTGAGTGGGTAGCTCGCTTACCCGCAGTCGTGGCGACTTTGAACGGAATAGTTACCCGATTCACCGGAAAGAAGCCTTCTGATGCTATCAAGGCAAAAACGATGGTACAAAAACTCTCTCCGACCGTTCCAGACCGTCCTGTTGGCCTTTATGAGGAAAGTTCCCTTCTGGGGTTGACGTATGCTATCTGTACCTGCCTGCCGAGCTTGAAGGCGACCGCCGTCGCTCAACTGATGCAGTGTGGTCCATAGATGTGTACCGATTCGGGCGCTCAGTAACTAAACCAGATCAGCTTGCGTTGCACTACTTATCTAATGGCCCGCAGCTGGGGTTGTCCGCGAGGAACTTTTCGCAGTGCCACCTGGCACTCAGTTTCTGCGGGATAGGGTCCTACTGCGCCGCTAGGAGCTCAGCCTACTGGACGGGTGTCTTTGTGTCCTTAGGCCAGCGTACCCAGCCTCACTATTAGCTATCCAGCGCTTGAAGTGGAAGGGTGAGAGGGATCCATGTCATGGCGGGAGGCCTGCTCTTCAAACAGAGCCTCTATGTACTGCTCATGTCTGATTTGCTTCCTCATAACATTCTTTTTACACCTTCGGCCTTTTTGATGTTGTGGCCGCTGGTCTCAAGGATACTGTATATTTTAGGACGCAGGCTAACATACTCGGCGATCTGACGACCAACACATTTATCCTTCATCTTACCTATGACCTTCCCCGTAGAATGGAGTGGGTTATCCACTGGGTAGTCGGACGTGTCATAGAGGTGTTCATGCTTGGCCATATTCTCGGACTGGATCTAGAGTAGACTGTCCGTGTCCGTGCAGAGGAGCTGGCAGTTATCTCCGTACTGAAATTTCATCTGGTTGTAGTAGAAGTCGTACATCAACTTTTTGAGAGGTCGAGGATGCTCATCCCCACACGGACGGGGCGGTTGAGGGTCAGACTGCTCTTGTGAAGCTGAGTCGCTGCCAGGTCTTCGTCGAAGATGTTGGCTCTGGAGCAGGCTGAGCAGTCGATGAGGCGTTTGATTTTGTCTTCTTCGCATGCTTGCAGGAGTTTGCCATTTTCTCGCTTGCGGAGGTTTTCCATGGCCTTTCCGAAGAGAGAGCTGTTCATGAGCTTGTAGAGGTCCTTCTTGAAATCACTCGTCGCCTTTTTCCGGACCTCGGTATTCATTCGGATGTAGGGCTGTATCAAGGGGCTTTGCCAGAAGCGGAGATCACGATGGATCTTTTACCGGTGCATACCCAGGGAAGGTAAATTTGTATGTTGCGGTAGCGGAGCACATAGCGTTCCTTATCGCGGAGGTTAAAGACCAGGTTCGCAACCTCGGTAGGCGCCACCCCAATTGTGCTGGTACTCCGACATCCACCCCTTGAGAACCACCATGCGCTCCGGAGCTAGCGTGTAAGAGTTGTGCACCTTATGCAGCTCTTCCGGGTACTCCAGATCCGCTTCCACGATACAACCCTTTCGGTTGCCTGCCGGATGCTTTGCGATGGTTTTTGCGAGTTGATCGCACTTTTCCAAACACAGGGAGCCACCTGTTGGTAGCAGAAGACTCATTGCCCAAAGGTCGTTTGCATCCAGGCATAAGATATGGCTGTCGGTCTTCTTTGGGTCATCGCCTTCCATCCTGGGGTTGTTAGCCCGAGTGTGACGCTTTGAGACCATCGAGATACCCCTCTCATCCCCTTCTCGATGAAGAGGTGCTGGAAGTAGTCTGTTATCAGTTCAAGCTCTGTGCCTGTTTTCTTGGAGAGCATCCCAGCAAAGACCAGGGCTGGTGTAATAATGCACCGGGTGTAGGCCATACTGCCAAAGGCAGGTCTTTCGGAACGTCTCGAATAAACATCTGCCAGCAGTAGGAGATCAGTGCGGTTTTAGAGGTCGTGGTAGCTCCCCAGGATTGTGCAGTCGAAGGGCTTCCAGACCTTTTGTGCATGGGTATAATCCTCATCGCTGATGTGTGTCCGAAAGTTTGCTGTGAAGGGCCTCCTTTGTGGGAAGCTGAGGCTCATCAAAGCGTTGCCAGGAGTCCATGTAGTCCTATGGGTAAACACCCTTGCGCATTAGCAGTTCACGTCTCTTTTGGCTTGGTTCATACTGCGCAGTGATCTGGAACGCCTTTGATTCGTTGGCTGCTACCAGCTTGTCGAGAGATGCCAACAAGAACTTGGCGCTGTCGATGAAGCGGAGCTGCCAAAGGGAAAAGGAGATGTATTTCTCCGAGTTGTTGGGGATACAGGAAATATGACCCTCCACCTTCGAGATCGCCTGCATCTGCAGGTGAGAGTCATAGCTCCTCAGGTTGTGGAAGACCACTGGGATTGTGGTGGTTTTGGGACTTAGCCGCAGCTTCAGGTTGCAGGCGTTGTGTGCAGCATCCCGGCATTTTCCGGTGATGCGGACAGAATCCCCTTGCCCTGCAACTACAGGTGGCTTGTCACGGACATAGTAGATTGAAACGCTGTTGTATGCCCGCCAGTTAGCTGGCACCATTTTGATCTTGCGTTCCTCTCCCTGCAGCGCTCGGAGGACATGCTGTATTGGGGCAGCTTTACTGAACTGGCGGATCTGTCTGCCCATCACATCGCACCACGATGTAGCAGTAGCTGCAGGCCTCATGGTGCTGTGTTTTTTGGAGTGTTACTTTTTGTGGGGTCCCACCCGGCGCTTTCGATTTTGGTGGTGAGACCTTCGAAGTTGGGATAGATGATGTAAGGGGTAGGGAGCTGCTTGTGGTTCTGGAAGGTGAGCTTGTTTTTACCCTCTTCCGGTATTTCCACCCGCACAGCTGTCTGGCCGATCCCATGATCCCATGATCGGTTATTGCCTGTCTGTCTGTCTACCTATTATATGTTAACATACATGTATCTTTTAAAAACGCTACTCCTCCTACAGTTTTTGACTGATTTCAACGAAACTAGGTTTAAGTGTAGACTACATCAAGATATATAAATTATGGTGTCAATTTTCCATTCCGACAGTAGGTCTGTCTTTTCATTCAGTATATGTTAACATTTCTTTCAAAATGCTACCATTTACTATTACAGTTTTTGTCCAGTTTCAGTTTATTAAGCTACTTGTACAAGGTAATGTGACGTCACGGTACTTCAGAATGTTCAGTGTTGTACAAAATGCCCACCGTAGTACCACAATCATTTTTTCCATTTCAGTCACCATAAGTACGATTGAAAACGAAATAAAGACAGCATATTTGAAATCAACCTGAACTGTCTTTTCATGTGATGTGCACTGTCCAAAACGGTAGTGTATTCTTTGAAAGGAATGCTATCCATACACACTAAGTAATATTTGTACTTATAAACCCCTACTTCTTTATGCAATGCGGTGCTACACGGATCTAAGCTGGGCCCTTTTCAATTTGTTTTAGACATAAATCCTATCAGCATTTACTCTGATATACTATATGTAATGCTGTTACTTGTAAGGCGCGCGCACACGCACCTGGTTGACATGCCTGCGTATCTAACTTGTATATATAGGTTATCGGGGAGCCACGGGACTCCCCAAGTTCAAGTCGGTATATTATCACTGTCCTACCTTGGGACATCGCTCAGGACCTAGAGTGGAGGTAAAACACATATCATTCGGCACACATGTAGCCTAGAGCTCTCAACAACAAGTCTAACCCCCACATTTAGTGTGCACTGTAACACCTTGCTAAAAAGCTATTTCCATATGTTTTTCTAAGCAGGCCTATGTGCAGTTTTCACCAAAGAATGGCATTATATCGGATTTTTCAGACATTTTAAATCAAATTATTAAAAGTTTAACTCCGTTAACATTATTAAAAATTATGTGTTCGTGCCCATGTCAAAACTAACGATTTATTTATTTATTTATTTATTCAATTTTTTATTTGATTGGCTCTGTACGTCGTACATAGAAATATTTCACTTATACGATGGCGGTCAGCACTATCGTGGGAGGAAACCGGGCAGAGCACGGGGGAAACCCACGACCACGGTTGCTGGCAAACCTTCCCACGTGCGGTCGGAGACGGAGACAGCATGGGCTGGACTTGAACTCACAGCGGTGGGAGGCTCGTGGGTCATTGTGATGCGCTAGTGCGCTAACCAGCTGAGCCACTAACGCGTCACACCTTCTACGGGTTAGTCACAGGCCTTGGGGATTGCCTACTATTAAAAATTAAAGTCCGGTATATGGTTTTCAACGTGAATAGGTTAAAAAGTTGACTTTGTTTTTATTGTGATGTCTTTTGGCAGTTCTCTTTTTCAGTTTGTGTGGCTCTCTAGTTTCCTCATACCCTTGTGTCCTCGGTAATTTCCGCCGGCACTCGTGACTGACCTAGTACGTAGATATTCACTTGCGTTAGCTTCATTGTGTACAGAGCTGACAAGCTAAACATGTGCAGGAAAAATATCGCTGCGAAGTAAGTTTTCAAAGTTTGGAAATATGTTACCCAGGACCGTTATCTGTGAAAAAATGCAGCTGTAAGCCTACACACAAGTCTATTAAGCCGTGGCGCTGGGGTGGGGTGGGGGTGAACCGCTACTTCATTTTGATGAACACTTGTTGTCAGGAGACGAGAAACAAAAATGATGATTTCATGCAAATACTACAGAGACAGAAGGCGACTGCTGTCCATGGTGGATATCTACACCAATGGCGCCTCATCAGAGAAGAAAATTTGCAACATAAGTCAACATAAACCACAGAAAAAAAATATTTAAATCAGCAGATTCGAAAGACTTTCACACCCTCCTCTAAGTCGAACACAAATTTCGACGATGTCCCTTTACACAGTCAGTTCGCCCACTTCCATTGAATAGCAAGGGATACGGTAATAGTCGCGACCTCCAACTTGGTTAACCTCTTCAGCTGCCCAGCCTGATTGTATACAACATACAGCATCTAGAGAGATTCCTGTGACAAGAGAAATTATTACTTATATGTGTTGTTCATATTTTTCACTTAATGTTTCAATGTTAAACAGTAAGGTGTGTCTTTGTGGTCAGTTTAGAATGGTATTCATTTTTGTGATATTTTTTCTCTTACTTCTTGAAAAAATTCCCGTTGTTTTCAAATTCCATACAGTTTTGCATAACCTGTAGCTCATTTTCAAAGACCTATATATATATTGATTGCCAACGTCTTACATAATAATATAAGCTTGGAACAAATCGGATGTCGTGAGCGATATAAATCACAGATTTGTCTATCATAATTTCTATGTGCTCACCGTAAGATGCCTTTTTCTTACAAGCAATCTCAGTGTGCAGTCCGTGTAAGGGGGTTAACCTGTTCCCTAGGCGAACTGGCTGTGTTTAGTGACATGTTCGAAATTCGTCGCATTATTTTAGTATAAAACCAGCCAACTAAAGTAACTGTTGTGTGTGTTGGTATGACGGCGGTATGGAAGTCTTTTCAATCTGCTGATTTAAATATTTATCTGTTTAAAGTTTTCTTCTCTGATGAGGCTATAAGGGTAGGTATCCGGACTGCACTCCCCTTCTGTCTCTATAGTACAGGTATGAAAACAAACCATTGTTTTTGTTTATAGGGGTGTTTTGACAAGAGGTTGTATTTGATCCGTTTAGCCATTTGCTGACTAAACCAGTGTTGTCTTAGCATCACTGCTTATACTCTGTAGGCTGTAAGTTCATTACACTGACAGGATAGTTGGCCTCTGATACATGTAGCTCCACATTAAACAGAGATACAGGTGTGGTGTTACGTGCATATTCAGGCAGAAAGTAAACGCGTGCATGTATCAATCAGCGGGAGTTTAACAGTTAATTAGTTTAACTAATAAAGGAATGTCAGACTGTCTTGTGTGATAATCGTGCACACCGGTATAGTACGTTCAGCTGTGGAATCAGTGAAAGCACACAAGCATCTCCTAGATATGGCATGTACACTAATAGTTGAGAACAAATAAGGGAAATGGCTGTGCATTGGTCTGAGCCATAAAGAGAAATTATTATACTTTATTATTATTTACTATTAATTATTATACTAAAACAGTGACCAAATATGCTGTAGTAGGGTATATTCGTTTAATAACTGGCCAAGAAGAGATTAAACATGCAAAAGATTTTGCATCGGTTATTTCTTTACCAAGAAAGAGGATAGGAAAAGAAAACAAAAGCGAAGATAATGACTGTGTGGAATGTTACATTTCTAGACCAAATCTCCAGAGACTTCCGACCATGTTCAGAATTCACCGGCCGCTAGTCCGTTAGCCAAGTTGTATCTTGGATCACACCATGTGAAGACTTGTATACAGATGTCAATGGGAAAACGTACACTGTGCTGCCGCTTTACTACTGACTGGAAGACGCACTTGAAATATAGCTCGTTCCGCATCATCGATTATTAGGCGGTAATGTAACAATGCTGCCACTATAATTGTCACGGTCCATTAAGTTAACTATGTGCCTTACCCCGGCCTCTTTTCACATTTGTTTACCGTCGCTCCATTCAAGTCGTCAATGGGCTTTTACTGTGTTATGCTACACAGTGTGTCTGTCAGGCAGTCTTCTGTTGAATTGAGATGTTGCCTTCCTTGTAAGTTAATAGGTCTTTTTCGCGGATAACAGCCCTCTGGTTTATTATTAATGACAATGCTCGTGAATTTGCCAGACTATTGATCCGAAATGTCCACTGGCCATGAACCTTGCATAGACCAGTAACTACAGCACAAAGGTGATGTGCAACATTCAACTTTAGATCTATGAGTATCTTAGAATTGTGCTGTTTTCAGACTTGTGAGGGAACAGTAAACGTGTTACTTCACAAACATGCACACAGGTAAACATTTATGATATCATATTTACCATTATTTATGCGAAACTAATTGGAATAAAATGATTGTAATTAAATATAAAAATGTAAATGAAACATAATAAATAAGACATATTCTTAAAATTTTCGTTAAAACTTAAATATAAATATTATACAGTTTGGGACGACAATCTTTTAAAACGCAAATTTTAACGTCAGTACCTTTTATGGTTAAGATGATACAACCTGTTTAACGCCGTGAAATATGGATGCCAAATCCTTACTACCCGTGGTGATTGTTTGCAGATTGTAATAATCTTACTTAATTAGATTTTCGACATTCATTATAATGCAAAATACAAGACATAGAAATCATCATTTCAAAGCTGTCAAATGCAATATCTTCTGACCAGTTTGTAGAAAGTGTTGACTTAACATAAATGCTTACGGTCTCCTTTCACTGCTAAATGTTGGATTTAACATTATTAAAGTCATATACAGCATTTCAATTTATAGCGAACTCTTAGATATGTGTAAAATGATCGTGAAAGTCCTACTTGAAAAGGACTATGATAGGACAGTTAAGAGTGTAGAGGTCAATTTGTGTACCATGTATTGTAATAAAATTACTATTAATATTTTTTTACATTTGTCTGAATAAACCGAGGTGGTGGTGGAGTGTGGATGGGGGTGTGGGTGGGGGAGTAAGCGGACGGGGCTGAGTTCCACGAAAGCTTATTGTGCCAGTTGCGTGAGTAGGCTCTCTACAACGGATAGTTACCTTCGCTGCCCTGATTTTATATTCTGCACGTCGAAACCCTTTAAAGTGATAGGATAGTAAATAGTGTATGTTGTAATCTGAGCCGGGTGCTCCGACCTTGGACCTTTAGCCTTCAGATAACACATTGTGATTATTGTGCAGAGGGCGGGTAGGGGTTTGCGGAGGGCTGTCATTTATGAGTAAACCCCAATACAGCGTAGTCAGCACGCTGGAATTTTCATTACGCTTGTCTGACCCATAAAGGTGAAAGTGCTGAATTAAGAGAACAGAGGCAGACTGAGTTCTCATCTATGGTGGATGAGTACATATCTTGATTTGTTTTCCAATCTGGTCGCGGGTTTCCCTCGGGCTTTGCCCGGTTCCTCCCATCATAATGCTTAAACAAGATCACCGTAATGCATAACAGCAATCCAAAATAAATAAATCTTTTCCAATCGTCACAGAAAAAAATAATCCCAGAGTCTGGGCTGATCGTCTCCAAAACTATTGAGTGGCTATACCGTTAACTATATTGTGTCGGCACCACAACATGTGGTGTGCTGTAGACTTTTTCAATAGGAAAACGTCCGCCATGTTACCATTTACTGAGTGTGACGCTACTTGAAATGGCGCCCAGTCCACACAATCAGTTATGAACCGTAAAGCTGATAAAGAGGCCTTTTCACGCAGGCACGACCTGTCTGCCTTACCCTTTTTTAACCTCACTCGATTCATGTCGTCCATGCTCATTTGATCCTTTGTGTTACACACAATGTGTACACACAGGGTGTGTGTCAGTTGGCTACTTCACTAAATTGCCAGGAAGTTATTTCCTTTTTCCTGTTCATTTTGGATTCTAGGTTGATTTTGTGCATTTCTCTATCTCTGTTGTACTGATGAGCTCAGCGTGTGTGCTCAGCGGCTATTGACCATGTATAGACGGAGAATACATAGCAAGGATGGAGATAACATTCACCTAAGGAGTTGTGTCCAGTTGGGAGAAGATCACAGAAAGCGCTTGGTAGGTGCTAGCTTTAGCTTCTGTTGATTTTTCTGTTGATTGCTTTTGTTCCTATCACACTTGACTGCCGATTATATTTTTCATTTCTTGTGTGATATTGCTACTCTTGTGTGATATTGATATAGTGGGGGGGGGCTCTGTTACCGAGGAGTTCACGCGCTAGTGCAGCGCAATGACCTGTGTGCCTCTAACCAATTCAGTCACTGTGAGTTGAAGTCCTGCCTAGGTCAGTTTCCATTCCTAACGCGGATACCAGCGACAGGTTCGTAAATGGGCCCATGTCCCTGATCGGGCCCCTGTCACAGTCTGGGTAACTAGAGCAATAGTAAGTTTTTCTTAGCCACTGTTTCGAAACAAATGAAATCGTCATAAACGTATATATAATGAAAGTAACACATAGAGACGATATATACAGTTTTAAACAATGTGTCAGTCAGTGTAAAATGCACAAATGAACAGTTCACTAAGTTAAGAGTGTTAACCTACACTATTGTCAGCATATATATTCTGCCTGTTCAATGTAGGCTACAATTTGACCTCATTTGTCTAACATCTGTTGACAGCAAAAGCTGAGATCGCCTGAGAATATAGTCATGTGTATGTTGACTTATCCGGGACCCAGTCTATGGCCGCTGTAGCTCTCCCCTGCATATGGTAGTCTTTTGTTTTCAATAAGCAGTATTTAAAGGAGATCAAACAGGGGTCAACATAGGTGCCGAGTCTGTGAACGAGAAACTTATCTTTACAACGTTCGATTACAGGGGCCCAGTCAGTGACTACTATACTTTGCCGTGTAGGTACCTGTAGGGGCCAGTCAGTGATTACTGTACCTTTCCATGTAGGTACCTGTAGGGGCCAGTCAGTGACTGCCGTACATTGCCGATTGGAAGATTTTAAAGTACTGATTTAGTGGTGCGAGAATATAGAAAAATGTTTAAGAGGGCCGTTTTTGTTGTTAAAAGTGACAACACAGGATTTGGGGCATTTCTTTCCCTGATGACGTCTGATAAATCGTAATTAACATCATTGCCTTTCTGTACCTAATTCTGTTTCAGTCATGGCGCTAGAAGGATTAGAGTTGCTTCCTTTGAAAAATTCTATGAACAGCAAGAGTGAAACCCTAAATGTGGTAAATTCCCAAAAGGCTGGGTTTCATTGGATGTGTGCGATCATTTACCGATTATCACCATGTCGTCAGAGTACTGGTTTTTAATTCTCCAAGCCAGAGTCTTTGATATTATATGTATGTCATGTGTGCACACTGGAAAAGGACCAGCGCCCATGGCGTTTAATGAATGATTAAACTGCCACCGTGCGTGTTTAATAAATATACACATATATTTAAATATTGGAGAGTATAAAAACACTCACACAGATATAGGCCTGTACTGTAATGTTATAATCTCAAAATGTTAAACATCTGATATCTTCATCCATGTTTATTAAAAGCTAATCATCGAAATTAACAGTGTAGCGATTTGTATTTGTGAAGAGTTTATCACTATTATAAAACATATTGTTAATTTTGTTGACCTTGTGTGTGTGCTTGTTTCAGTCTTCTCTTTGGGATCACGTTACTTTTACGTTTCACCTGGCATGTTGTGTCATATATTAAGCATATGCCCTGACTGAAAGGAGAACGATGGTGCTCTTGCGTGTTTTTAGACGTCACAGGCTGCGTCTTTATATCGGGTTGTTCATAACGGTGTTCATAGTTTTATCCTTTATGGTAAATCCCAAATACATGCCAGGCCAGAGGCAAAGCCTCTTGCAGTTTCAAGCACTGAACGGACCATACGAGTTTAAAGAAAGCCTGCGGTCCAGATCGTGGGAAGTTTACAAGGAAAACAGCATCCGCCAAGCAGGGTCTATTTTCCCCAGGAACTCCAAACCTCCAACAACGACTACGTCTCAGTACGTGATTCCGAACCGAGAGATTTGTTCTAGGATTCCTGTGCTAACTTATGTTGTCATTGTTCATTCTGCTCCGAGAAATGTCGATAGAAGATCGAGCCTTCGCCGGACATGGGCTAATCAGACCCTCTTTAAACACATCAAAAGTCGAACAGTGTTCCTTCTTGGGAGACCAGTGGACAAGAGTCTGCAGGAAGAGATTTACCAGGAAAACAACAGGTTTGGCGACATCGTCCAAGGCACATTTACCGACGTCTACCAAAACTTGACGTTAAAAGCAGTTATGGGTTTGCGTTGGATCTCGGAAAACTGTCGCCAGGCCAGATTTGTCATCAAAGCCGACGACGACGTGTTTGTCAACATACCCGAGGCCATGGCTCACGTGTTCCCTCTACTGGTCCGAAACAAAAGGGAGATAATCTGCCTGGTGGAACCCCACGGCCCCATTGGTAGGTTACCAGGTCACAAATGGGCGGTGTCTCAGGAATACTTTGCCGGCCTTATAGAATACCCGATGCCATTTTGCTACGGTTTTGCCACATTCTTCTCAGTGCCAATGGCCGTGGAGAAAGCTAAAACCACGCCGTTCTACAAAATGGACGATGTGTATGTGTACGGCATTCTGGCCAGCAGTGTGAAGGGCGTAACCTGGCGCAATGCCAGAGAATTCTATGTCAGGGCAGATTGGGAACCGGCGGCCAATGCGTTTATGATGTTTAGAACAGTTCTTGTGAGCTTGGCTTCTTCAGATGACGTGATGCAGCAGTTATGGAATCAGTTTCTCTGAAAGGAATACTCAGGTTAGCTCCCTTTTCTGTCGTACTTGGGAAGGCCTAGCATCAACCTGTGAATGTTCTTAAATATTACAATGATTAACTCTCTGGGATAGTGAACAAATACGGGCGGAGAGTTCAGGATCTCGGAGACTCTTTCTCTTAATAGTGTCTGATTTTCCCCTTTACCCCGGGCCAGAAGCCGTTTCTCTGTTACAGAATGTACAAAAGCACTATCCGACCCTTACCACTATTTTCATTGGGTATGTTTGGAAGAATTTTGTGTATATATTTATTATATTTTGATGCTATTTTTTAAATTAAAGCTGCCTTTTGAATGTAGTTTAACTGTGGACAGTGTTTGTTGATGGCATGGACTGTAATTTGGACACATCGCTTGAAGGCGTTTTCAAGAGATTTTCCCCCTTGTCGCATATACTGAACAGCAAGGATAATCTTAAAAATTTCTTTGGAATATCTACGTTTGATCAGATAATCACATGTTACAACATGAGGTATGTTAGAGGTTATGGTCAATCGCTTTCTCCCGAGACTAAAATAGCTCTCACGCGAAGACCTTCGCACGAAATAGTTCCCACGCCCAGTAATCAGACAAGTACACGTGAGTGAATCATTAAACGGTTGTAAATCACATGATGCTTGCATGGCGATCCGGTGAATTTACTGGTTGATCCCTCTAAAAGGCGCGGCACAACAAAATGCCGCGTATGTGTCTCAGAGCTGGTATCTCGACGTAGGCCCGACGAAGGAAGTAGGATTAGTTTTATTTTGGAATAGGGGTAGGGTTGTGCTGTAGGTATAAAAACCCTAAAAATAGCCTTAAGAGGTGTGCTGTAGATATAAAAGCACTGGAAATAGCCTTTAGGGTTGAGCTGTAGGTATAAAACACTAAAAAAAAATGCGTTACTATTTATGTGGTAATTTCATGAAGAATACCCACCTAAAATGGTATTCCCTAATTTTTTGTCGGCCGGAAATGACTCATCGGGTCAAATAACTAGATGACTGGCGTCCATCATATCAGAATATCATCAGGGGTTGACCACCTTTTTCTCAAAACAACTCAGCCGGGTGCAGATACTAGGGTTCTATCACCATAGAAACAGGGTGTAAGGAGGCACTTGTTCATTCGATAATATTTTTCATCGTCTTTTTTCACCCATCATTTGTCAGAGTTTTAACTTGCAAAATTTCGACACTTCAGAGATATGGCCAATTGCTATCCGCCCCCAACATTTTCTGCCTTACTCTGGGCACCAAATCGAGTTTGTTTTCATACCTGTAGTCTTTTGTTCTATTTTAACCTAGTAGCTTGTCCCTAGTTACCTCCTTTGTTCCAGCAATACAAGGGTCTGTTTATGAAGCGGAAGTTAGCAACTGGCCACTGGCCAATGTTATACGTGGGTACTCGTAATGTGAAGTGGTATACTGATTTAAGCTTATACCTCTCGCCGGCGCGCACGTCTGCTTTGTTCATCTGTTTTGCGGTTCACCGATAATAATTTGGCTCAATTGTTTACAACCGGCATTTCTGCTGCCCTAAAACATGTTCTCTTGCTCCAATGCATAAGTAAGATTTACATCCTATCATTCCTTGGAAAGTTTGGGATCTTTACCTTCTGCATAACGCATTCGTACACCCTCTTCTTTAAACGTCTAATCTATACAGGACTTCAGTAATCGTCCTGTCCATATAAAAAAACGGTTATGGAATCACATAATTTGTTTTGTGCCACTCTAACTTACTATTAAATCTCTTCAAATGTCTCCTGTCTTGAACACCAGACCAAGTTCAGGTCAATAAAATGAGATTTTTCTATGTTTGCAGACCCCAAAATGGCCCACATATATAGCCAAACATTTAAGTTTAATAGGCAAAATGAAAATGTCTCAGGTGACAAAACGGCCATTTATGCCACTCAAGAAAGACAGTGTGCACCTGGAAGATCCTATGTACAATGTTCCATTCAATTTTCATTGGGTAAAAATGGGGTCTTCATGTTCTTTATGACCCTTAATTAGGGCCTCCCATGTTGATTGTCCTATCCCTGTCTGGGAAGAACTGGCTATGGTATGACATAATGGTTTTAGGCCACTCTAACGGGCTGTTAAATCTCTTCAAATGTCTCCTGTCGTGCACACTATACCATGTTTAGGTCAGTAAAATGGGGGTCTTCCTATCTCTGTAGATCTCTTCAAATGTCTCCTGTCGTGCACACCAGACCAAGTGCAGGTCAATGAAATGGGGTCTTTCTACCAGTACAGACCCCAAAATGACCCACATATATTGCAAAACACTTAATTCTAATAGGCAAAATGTAAATGGCTCAGGTGACAAAACGGCCATTTATGCCACTCAAGAAAGACAGTGTGTATCTTGCAGATTCTATGTACAATGTTCCATTCAATTTCCATTGGGTAAAAATGGAAGTCCCATGCTGACTGTCCTACCCATGCCTGGGAAGAACTGGCTATGGGATGACACAATTGGTTTCGTGTCAGTCTAAAGTGCTGTTAAATCTCTTTAAATGTCTCCTGTCGCGCACACTATACCATGTTCAGGTCAGTAAAATGGGGGTCTTCCCATCTCTGTAGACCCCAAATAATAGAACATATATAGGAAAACAATAAAGTCTAATACAAAAACTGCCAATTGTACCACTGTAAAAAGACTTTGTGTGTATGGCAAATTCTATGTACAACGTTCCATTCAATTTCCATTGGGTAAAATAGGGCTTTCATGTTCTCTATGGCCCCTAATTAGAGCCTCTCATGTTGACTGTCCTATACCTGAGAAGAAATGGCTATGGTATGAGATAATTTGTTTTGTGCCACTCTAACGTGCTGTTTAATCTCTTCAAATATCTCCTGTCTTGCAAACCACACCAAGTCTGTCTGTCTGTACAGATCCCAAATTTATCTACTTATATGGCAAAACATTAATGTCTTCTACAGAAAATGTAAATCTCTGGCAAAAACCGCCATTTGTGCCACTCTAGAGAGGCATTATGTACCAGAGAAATTCAATATATGAACGTTCTATTCAATTTTCATTGGGTAAATATGGGGTCTTTATATCATCTGTGACATTTTTTGTCGTGACATCCATACCTGAGAAGCAATGGTTTTGTATCATAATAATTTTTTTTTTGTGCCGCTCTCATATGCTATTAAATCTCTTCAAAGAGTCCTCCTATCTGCAAAGACCCCCCCAAGACCCACTTCAAATTTAACTGGTTTGGGTTACAAAGCGCCATGTGTACCACTCTACAAAGAAATTGTGTGCCTGAAAGAGCTGTTTTGCACTCCAGCTCCAGTTCAGGTCAGTAGAATGGGGTCCTCCTTTGTGTATAAATATGCATGCTCAAATAACCGACTTTTACGGAAAAAAAGATCAAAGTTAATTCTATGCAATTTGAATGGCTCTGGTGACAGTAGCGACATTTGTGCCGCTCTAGAGAAACCTTGTTTACCTGAAAGATTCATGATGTGATCGTTCACGCAAATATCATTTGGGTACATATGTGATCTTTCTCTTCTCTATAGCCCTTAATTAATGCCTCCTACCTTAAACGTCCTTTTGCATTCCTGAGATTGAATGCATTTGGAATTGCATAATTTCTTTGGTGTGGCTCTGAAGTGCTATTAAATCTGCTTAATCCTTTGCGGTCGACGCCATTCCAAGTTCTGGTGAATAAAATGAGGTCTTTCTGTCTATATACACCCGAAAAATGGCCCACAAGGAAGGGAAATATTGAAATTTAACATGTACAGTGGAGATGACTCATTGAATATCGAATGCCTGACATGCTCAATGACTTTTTGAGGCCGTACATATGGGTTTTTTTCACACCAGAAGCATTTGTAGCGTAAACATTAAACATCACCCATATTTAAGGGTCTTTTTGGAGTGTGTGTTTACTAGAAAACCCTATTTTTTCTACCTAGAATCTGATTGTAGTACAAGGAAGGGGGAGGCATTTGGAGAGATTTAATGGAATTTTAGAGTTCCACAGCTGCAGCTAGTGTAATTCTAAAGCCATCTTTTGTGTAGAATCGACCAAATTGGGGAGGTCCAGCTGAGAAGTGGAAGACCGCATACTTACTAATGAAAGCTAGGATGTAACCTTGACTTACAGAGTACCCAAGTCCTCAGTCCCTTTCGGCACAGCTATATCCGCAGAACTTTATTTAATGTAAATATCAATTTTCAGATCATTATTATATATGTGGATCATTTTGGAGGTCCATATGAAATAGAAAACACCATTTTCCCACCTGAAATACAACACAACCATTGAAGATCATTGAAATGCAAGAAAAATGCAACTAATATGATTCTAAAGTCATTTCTTGCCGAGTATAGATCTGTGGGGTAACTGGATAGGCCTTATTTCCAGGCTCAAAGAGCACTTCATGGTCACATAATTACGCAATACAAGTAAGATGTAACGATGACAAATTGAATGTTTCAAGCATCCAATGCCTTTCTTAGGCGGCACAAATGACGGTTTTCTCATCATCATTTCCAATGCAAACATTAATAGTCAGGATATGGCCATATCTAGGGGTCATTTTACGGACTGTGTGGAAGGGAGGCCGCATTTATTCCACATAAATTTAGTCTTGAAAACAGGAGAGATGACTTTGAAGAGACCTAATAGTATTTAAGAGGTACGCAATAAAAAATATCGTAGTAAGGAATTTTTCCCGCTAAAGGTCATTCGGGTCAAAGTTGTGTAGTCCTTTGTTCATGCCTGAATTAACGATGACGTTTTGTGGGCAAACTCATAACGTATTACTCTAGAAGTACAAGAGAACAATCTAGTCTAGTCAGCCTGGTACCGAATTGCCATCGCGGGAGAAAAGATATAAAGTGATAAATGGGGAGCCCTATTAATGGGTCATAGAGGACCAGAAGATCACATATTTACTAAAATAAACTACAAGAGAAAGTCGACAAATTATACGACAGAAGTACCTAAATCTCTTTCTACAAGGCCGCAAAAATGAAGTCTTTTGTCAAAATAGCCTCTTCCAACGTAAACATTAAACAGCAGGATATGGCAGAATTTAGGGGTCAATTTTGTGTGCTTAAACACAGGAAGAACCCATTTATTTCAACTGAAATCAAACTGGAGTAAATTAGAGAACACTTCTTAAGAGATTTAAACAGGAAGGTCACATTTTACTGACCTGAACTTGGACTCTTGTGAAGGAAAGAGGACATCTCAACAGATTTAATAGCACTTCACAGGCACAGAAAAGGAAGGTCAAGATGGGAATAATTATTTACTCATTAAAAATTAAATGGAACGTTCATATATTGAGTTCTCCGTGTCTGTCTAGACCGGTTTTTTCGCCAGAGCCATTTAAATTGTACATATTAAACTTCAGTCTTTTACTTATATGTGGGTCTACACAGATAGGAAGACTACCTTTTTATTGACCTAAACTGAGGTTGGAGTTGATGACAAACGTCCTTTGATAAGATTTATAAGCACTTGAGAGTGTCACAAAGCAAATTATGTAACTCGAAAGTCATTTCTGTTCAGTCATGAAAAAGCGGATCAAGATGGGAGGCCCTAATTAAGATCATAAGGAAAACGAAGACCCCATAATAGCCCAATAAAATGTAAATGGTACGACCATATATTCAAATTTTCAGGTACGATGAGCCTCACAAATGGCGATTTTGTCACCAGAGTCATTGAAATTGTACCTATTACAGTTCAGTCTTTTACTATATTTGTGGGTCACTGTGAGGTCTGCACAGATAGGAGGACCCCATTCCAATGACCGCAACTGAGTCTGGTGAGCACGACAGACTTCCTTTGAAACAGATTTTTAAAAAACGTAAGAATGATACGAAACAAATTATGTAATACCATAGCCATTTCCTTTCAGTCATGGAAAAGGAGGATCGAGATGGGAAGCTCTAATTAGGGTCATATAGAACATGAAAACCCTATATATACCAAATGAAAATTGAGAGAAACATCCATATATTAAATCGGTCAGGCACACAATATATAATCTACAGCGGCACAAATGGCTGTTTTCTCAGCAGAGCCATTTAAATGGTACTTAGAAGAGTTCAGTCTTTTATATTTCGGTCATTTGGGGTCTACACAAGTAGAAAGACCCTATTTACTGTCCTAAATTTGGATTCGCATGCAAGACAAGGTGCATTTGAAGAGATTTAATAGCCATTTAGAATGTTACAAAACAAATTAACATGGGAGGCTTTACTTAGAGCTCATAAAGAACATGAAGTCCACATATTTGTCCAATGAAAATTGAATAGAACATTAATAGATTAAATTTTCCTGGTACACAATGTCTTTCTAGAGTGGACCAAATAGCGGTTATGTCACCAGATACGCTTGAGTTGTAAATATTTTTTCTATTCTTCGTAAATATTCTATTCTTCGTAGGTACTGATGCCATAATCATGAAAGGAGGCCCTCATTTAGGGTTCAAGAGCCCATATTTACTTATTGAAACTTTGACAGCTTCATATATTGAATCTTTCATGCTCACAATGCCCTTCTTAAGAGGCACAAATAGCGGTTTTTTTCACTTTCATTTCAATTGTACAAATTACACTTTTAACCTTTGTTATGTATGTTGGTGAATCGAAGTTTGTAGATAGAGGAAGACCTTATTGTATTGACCTGCACGTGAACTTGTATGCACGACAGAAGCCGTTTGAAGAGCTTTAATATCACTTAATTCAGATCGGGATTAAAGAAACCAGTGTAATTCCAAAGTCATTTCTTCTTTGGAATGGATACCATGATTTCGATAGGAGGCTCTATATAAGGACACAAAAGCACCATATTTACGTGGAGAAAATAGGTTGTAGCTTTGACACAGCCAATGCCTCAACATCTGACATTCTCTGTATATGAAAGTCAAGTCACGGTTTACATGGACATTACGACAGTACATGCAATTTTGCCACCTGAAGTTGAAGTGATATGCGCGACTTAAGGGTTTCGAAGAGATTTAGTAACATTTTAGAGCAACACAATAAGTCTGTATTATATATAGCCGGTTTATGCCTCACTATTTGATGATTTTTGGATGTATATATTGAAACAGAGCAAGTATTTCTACCTCATTACCTAAATCAACTAACTCTGGACAAATAAGGCATGTTTGGTTTAATTTCTACGAGAAGTTGGTTAGATAAAGAGCTATCCAGAATAAAATGCGCCGACACCTTATACTGTAACATCAGCGAATAGTCGACATGCGAGTGCATCCTCTGTAGCCTCACCTATTTTAGGAGAATGAAACGGGAACTGGTCGCTAACTTCAGCTGGGTGACCTGTTTCTGCCTCTATCACACACGACGCCCCGCGTCCAATTTAAATTATTTATTTGCCTTACAACTAACTCAGACATATTGGCAATATATTGCTTGTTGTATCTGAATAGAAATGGGCAAGGGTTATTCACGACTATTCCAAATCCGAATTTATTCGGATTACTTTTGTCTGTATGTGACAACGTGCAGTTCGTTCAACTTGATAGAAACTATGAAGTTGATACCTAATGACGACATGAATGGGAACAAAATATGAAAAAGAACTTTAACGAAGTATACAGTATACAGGGCTTGCAAGTAAATCTTGGGGGAAGGCGACTATGTCGTTGAGCTGCGCTAGCCAGAAAAGATGCCAAAAGGATTTGTAATGCGTCTGACTGAACCATAACACTCATGTCGTGTGTAGGCCCATATGACCATGAAATCAAATATACACCCATAATGGTTAAAACCAGAGCAGCGAGACAGTGTAATAAGTGGCAGATGGGTGCAGGCAACCCGGTGAAGTACGGGTTCTTTTCAGTTTACCTTAGTTATGGTTTTATTTTAACTCTTAAGGTAAGTAAATACAAGGTAGCAACTTGTGTACTCTCCCCTATGGCAGAATCAGGTTAAAAAATGCAGTGATGTAAATTGCAATATATCTCTGGTCTGCATGGAATTATTCAAAACGCTGTGTTGTCATCACATGTAACACATATACAAATCAACATGAAATTCTGCAAAGAGACCTGGGCTCTGGGATGCTGACTAATATATATTTGTGATATTTAAGGGTCTGTGGTAAAGAAGCAGTGATACGTTTCAACCATTACCGAAAGACAAGAACTGTCTCACGTCAAAAACTGTCAAACGTGGGCATGGAGACGTTGAATTGCAATTTTTGCAAAAATGCCGCATAGCACATCAGCATTTTCATGCCTTCTACACTGGCGTGCTGAGTCTCTTGAAGTAAATTGTTCTCTCCGGTTTAATCGTGAAGAAATGGCTTTACCTCCAAAGGCTACTTGGTATGCAAATTATCATTTAATTTTCTACCTAATCCGTCGTAAGTAATACAACCGAGAGTGTCCATTTACGACAATGTCCTCTGCTGTATGCGTAAAGTGGGCCTCATGTTACAGGAAGTCACGTATGGCAGCCTGAAGGAAATGAGATATACACGTGGAAGCTGAAACAATCGCCAAGCGTACCGCATGTTCCCGAGAAGTTGTATGTACACAAATGCCACGTAGGACACCCAGCTAAGAGCTCTTGCCACCTCCTGCTTACAACAACGTTGAGGAAAAAATTTGAATCTGCCCCAATGTGATTTACACTCAAGACCTGAGGTTTTGACGTTCTGCGGATTTATGTACATCTATCATTGTTTACGCTTGGGCAGATTTAGCAACAATTTTGGAAAATTGTAAGTACTCGCCTATTTACAGTCAACACCAGCTATAGTGTTCTGTTCGTTGTGAAAAATTCAGCTTTAGTCATGGCAAGGCGCCATAACATTGTATCAGAGATCTCTAATGATTTCCTTACATGTCATATTTGTTGGGAGACATATCAACGACCGAAAACTCTTCCGTGCGGTCATTTCTTTTGCCGAGAGTGCCTGTACAATTTTTGCTGCACAAGCAGTCGAGAGCCGAGCATTTCCTCCATGCCAAGTGGTTCCACCGTGGAATTAGTGTCCCACAGAGTCGTACATTGCCCTACCTGTAGAAAAGCAGTGGGCGGAATTCCACTACATGAAAGCGTGAGTGACTTCGTCAACGCCCTGCCCGATAATTTCTACGTGAACAGTTTAAAAGACCTCGTCGCTCACCACTACCCCGACAGATCTCGGAGCAGAAGTGACATGGGCGGCGAACATGGGCAGTACGCAGACGGAAAGTTCTTAGCGCGCTCCAAATCGGTGTCTGATGGAACAAAGACAGTGGGTGACGAGGGCGCCAGATCTGGTACCGTGCCGTGCTTGGAGCACCCTTCAGCAGCTATTGAGCTTTATTGCGCTGAGCACAATAAAGTACTTTGTCGGATTTGTCATTATACAAGTCACAACCTGTGCAAGGAGTGCTTGTCAATAGAGGGCGCCGAGTATCGCTTCATAAGGCCTAAGGTACAAGAAATCCTTGCAAAGTTAAATCAAAATCGTGTTCAACTTGCTGCCAAATTACGGAAGTGTATTCAGCAACGCCAAGCTCTAAGTATCGACGCTTTCGCCATTCAGAAACACATCGACGACATAAAACATGCCCTTCAGGCGAAATTAGACACAAGCTTTGTAGACATTAAAGAGCAGCTAAGCAAAGTGGTTTCCGAAGGCGACAGAAACTTCAGGGAAATGGAAGAAAAGGTTAAGATGAAGGACTCTTTGCTGGAGGAATCGATGGATCATTTGGAAATGATCAGCAAAAAAGGTGGACCGTTGGAATTAGCATCCTCGCTCAGTACAATTGACATTCAAGAAGAACAAGACCTATATGTATTCTCATACAATCATGTAGACGATGTTAAACATCTGGAAGAAAGGCTTATGTTTAGTACTGGCGAATCTGTGCGATGCCTTCTCGCCTCCGAAGAAAACATTATAGGAAAAATATCTCTGTGGAATAAATCCGAAGAGCATACGGAGAGAAATGCATTAAAAGATTTAGGCGCTACGGCGTGCGATGACCAGAGCAAGTTAGCAAATGCCATGGAGCATTTAGGGTGCTGTGATACTGTTGATTCAAATGCAAACGAATATCCATCTGAAAGAATGACGATTGCAAGTCGGGCGAGGGAAAGTGAAGCTCCAGTCCTTCAGCTAAGGAAAAACCTTGAATTTACGCTTGAGACAGAGGCCACCATCGACATGTCCTGTGTCTTGAAAACCGGAGATATTGCATGCTTGCAATCGTCAGAAAAATTTGTCATTGTTTTCCGAGCGACAGGGACTGTGAGCGATCGCGTACTATTGCCTACAGTTCCCTTAGGCTTGTCACCATGCAAAGACACGAGCAGAAAGACCAGCTTGGCCGTGACAGGGTTTAGTAGTAAAATATACTTCCTCTCTGTAACTCCGAAATTAAGGTTTGTCAAGAGCATTCCTACACGGGCTCAGTACACGGGAATATCGCATGTGCCAAAACGTCTGAGCCTGGTCGCTGTAGCTAGCTGCGAGTGGCCACCAGTTATCGATCTCATCTCTCTCAAGGGAATGGTTCTGAAAACATTCGGATTCGGAGATACCGACATTCCTATGTTCGACGAACCGCGGTATATCGCCACCTCTCCGGAGTTTCTCTTGGTGCCCGATGGCAAGGCCTTAAAGATTCTCTCCTGGAACAACGACCAAGTTCAGGTCATAGATGGTTATGACTGTAAAAGTTATGGACCCATCAACTTCGGGGCCTTGACATTGGTGTGTGGTATTCAGGATGTAGTACTGACGGTTGATTCCGAGGAAGGTAAGCTGTATGCTTTGTGGGGTAGGGATGGTCAGTGGATGCTGACAACTGTTCTGGAAGACAAATTCCTCATGGGAGAAACCTGTTCCTTGGCAGCAGGAAACAATGCAACAGTGTTCGTATCAAAAGGACGTTCAGTGCGCGTGTATGGAGTGGAATGTCTTTGTAATAACCTTGAAAGTCCCGTTCGTCTAAATCTGAAATCCCCAAGAGCAACGAGTTCTCCAGGTTTCGAGCATTTTCAAACTCTATGAATGCACGTGTATAATCAGTAGTTGCAGATAGACAATCGTTAGTTTCGAATACATTACAAAAGCAAACCATCAAACCGTTGTATGTAGTACTCCTTTACAGTATCAGTGGTACCCGTTTATTGTTTGATTTTTACCTGGTGCACACACACACACAAAATAAATATTGTGCCATGTACAACTTACTCGCTGGAAAGGGAAGGTTCTGAACTCTTACTGTTCTATGCACTCGATGTTAGCCAACCACAGCTGTTGCTTTTACGCTAAGCTAACCAATCCAGCGCCGTGTTTTATTTATTTATTTATTTATTTGATTGGTGTTTTACGCCGTACCCAAGAATGTTTCACTTATAGCACGGCGGCCAGCATTATGGTTGGAGGAAACCTGGCAGAGCCCGGGGGAAACCCACCACCATCCGCAGGGTACTGGTAGACCTTCCCACATTTGCCCGGAGAGGAAACCAGCATGAGCTGGACTTGAACTCACAGCGACCGCATTACGCCGTGTTTTGAAGTAGGTTAACAAACCATATTCTACTCCCCGGAAAAACCATTCACGGGCTTTTAGAGTTTGTTGTTTACCGGACCTGTAAACATTAGCAAATCTTGTTACTAATAATACAGAAGTATTCCCTACCCATTTGAACGACTTTGCCGGCCATGATTATTTATAAAGAGGTCATGAAACAAATGGTATTTTTATTGATATAGGCGGGAAACTGCTGTTTTATGAGTACCATGATTTGCTTCCTGTTGTGGACGGCCGGAAAAACCCATTCATGGCATGACTAAAGTCTGTTTCTTTTAATTGTCGCCTATATTCAGTGATGTGTAAAGTCGGTCATAGTCGCTACCAAAATTGCCTTTATTCAGTGAGATTCAACCACCCTGTTACACACTCTACACACTGATATTTTTGATTTTGATTTGATTTTTTATTCACAGGAATAAAAGGAAAAAAGCAGATGGTACTATAAATGTATAAACCAGACGTAGTTCAGCACTTGAAAGAATAAACATTTTACTGACTTTTTGTGTAATTCGAGATTTAAATACAGATACAGACAAAATAGTTTTTAATCGTATGGCAAGCTGTTCCGCAGTCGAAGACCTTTAACCGGAGGTGCATGTCGAGAAAGGTTGGATGGAACAAATGGAGGATATAAGTTGACTGATGATTTACGACTGTGATAACGATTAATAATAGACAAGCGAGTAAATAGACGGCAAAGATGTTTGGGTATTGCAGTCTGGAAGTGAATAAATTTATAAACTAGTTGTAGAATAAGGTAATCGTTGATTTCTGCTATTGTAAAGAGATTGAGCCGAGCCAATAATAGCCCTGTATGCTCAAGTCTACCGGAATAAGAGATTATACCTATAATTTTCTTGTGTAAAAGAACCAGCGGATGAAGATGGCATTTAAAAGTGTGCCCCCAATGAACATTAAAGTATGTTAAGTAAAGGAGGATGAACGAGTTATACAGCAAATAAAGTGGCTTTTTATTTATGTCATGCTTTATATGATTTATCACACCTACATCTGTGAGAACGTTTTAGACATTTCATTTGTTTGTGTAACCCAATTTATCGTTAAATTGTATCCCTGAGAGTTTAACATTGTCTACCTTTAAAATTTCTTCATTGTTAACTTTTACGTCCGGCAATTTATGTTTGCAACGCTTACCTGTTTTTACAACCATGTATTTAGTTTTTATATAATTGATTGACAATTTGTTGCACGAAAACCATTCAGAAAGTTTATCAAGTTCGTGGCACATGAGATGGGTGAGGTTTATTGGGTCTCTGTCACTTAACACGACTCTAGTATCATCCGCAAATAATATTACCTGCAGTAAGTTGAATAATTTCCTATATCAATAATGTAGAGAAGAAATAGGGTAGAGGCGAGGACTGATCCTTGCGGTACACCACATTTTACACATTTCTGGTCTCACAAAATATTTTTATACCTAACGTGTTGGTTTCTGTTAGTTAAATTACAACGAAACCATCTGTTTTCCATGCCACGAAAACCGTAGTGGTTCATTTTAGATAATAATACGTAATGTTTAACTGTGTCGAAGGCTTTAGACAGATCTAAAAAGGTAACTAGACTGAAATTCGAAGGCAAAATGGTTTACCCGAAAATCCGTATTGATTGGGAAAATAAAATATTGTTTTCTCCTAAGAATGTGTACATTCTGCTAGCTACTAATCCAATATTTTGCTTAAACATGGTAAAACTGATATTGGTTGATATTTTTCAGTAGTTTCTTTCTTTCCGGATTTGTAAATAGGAGTGAAGATTGCGATTTTCATCAAATTTGGTACTATACCTTGTTCAACTGACAGATTAATAAGATGGCATAATGGGTCTGAGACAAGTTTTATTAAGTATGGCTTCATCCCATCATAACCAGCTGCACTGTTCTTCACTCTTAAGATAATAGTTTTAATTTGTTGAGGAGTACAATCCGTTTGGTAGAAGTCATTGGGATAATGAGAAGACATTTGGTGGTTAAATTTTGTTTCAGTAATTGGAATTCTGTATTCAAGGTTTGCTGCCAGAGCACTAAAATGATGGTTAAAGTGGTTAGCAATATTTTTCGGTTCTGTGACATAATCATTGTATATTTTAAATTTGTTTGGTAAACTCTCTGATTTCTTTCTATTCATTAATTTATTGAGCATTTTCCAAGTATTTTTCGTGTTGTTAATAAATAGATTGAATATGTTGGGCGTCCATATCATTGCAGACAACATGCAGTTAAAATACTCGTTCTAATTCATACTATTATACACAATAAGCTTGTTTTCGACTCATTGGCTTAGGTCACGACATAATTATTCAAAACCCAGCAGCATGATGGACAATAGCCACAAGAGACAAAATAAATTCTATTTATCAAGGTCATAGTGTACTAACATTCTAAAATATATATAATCCTACTTCCTTCGTCAGGCCTACGTCGAGATATCAGCTCCAAGATACATACGAGCCATGTTGTTCTGTCGTACTCTTTTCAGAGGTCAGGTGGTAATGTCATTCGATCACGTGCAATCATCGTGTCATCTAGAATCATGTAACGATTGGATATGTTGTTTTTGTCAAAGTACTAGGAGCCGCCCTGTTGGGAGTACATCGTGTAAATCAAGTTCGTTTTCTTTCTGTGATATATCGTTCACTTGTTCCACTTGCAATTTTAAAGGCACTTTGAAACCAGGAAAAACAACGGAATTTTTTATTGGCGTCTTTCAAAAATGTTGCCCCATTTTTATCGCCTATATCAATGTTCTAATGGCTCATAAGTGCATCCGAGAGCTATCTTTAGCTCGTCTAGAGGAGTTCTCGCGAGAATGCCATCGAGTATACTAAAACTAGAAAACAATTTTAACATGGCAGTGTGAAGAACAGGATGACATTGACGCTGTCCATTGGAATGTTGGACTCCATACCTTATCCAGCATGCCATCGGTTTTGTAAATACTATCACTGAAGTCTTCGCCCCGAAAACAAGCTTATGGAGTTTAAGATTATTAATTAGAAAGTGTTTACTGCCTTTTCCTTGTAATAATGCGCACGTCCCACATGTCATTTTGAAGAGCTTGTAGTGTTAAGTGCAACTAAATAAAGGCAATTTCGCTAGTGACTATGAGTGATTTTACAAAGAGGTGAATATAGGTGACAATTTTGAAAGAAACAGACTACAACATGTCGACTGCCTTCTTACACCCAGTGTAGGCTACTGGGTATGTAGCATTTCTTGCATATTCTTTCTCCACTGGCGTTTTTTATTGTTTTGGAAATGGGTGTTGTCAATATTAAATTCAAGCGCCCATTTAACATTAAAGGGTGCTGTACTGCTGGTTTAACCAAGCACCGCCAGGTTTCGTTAAGTCACTGGTTTGACCGAGATTAGAGAGACTCTTAGCATGGGCTGTCGCTTTCACCGGAAATCACCACCAGCAGGTTTACACCACTCGACAAATGAGCGTTCTATCAATATAGGACGTAGCCGACCTAGATTCTAGATGGGGTGGTAGGTGGGTGGATAATGTCATTGTAGATGTTAACGAATGCGATTCATGTTATAGTTATAGTTTACCTTTTCTTCGGAGATCTATTCCTGGAATTCTTTTCTTTCATGAGACTGATGTTTTTTGAGCGACGTATATATTGGAGAATTTTTCACATTTTTCATGTACATCACGGCGATCACAATCACATGTGTTTGAAAACTCAGTGCCTGAAGTAAACCAATGCCCCGTGAATTAGAGCACCATTCGAAACAGAGAGACCTGCACCCGAGCGCACGTCACTGGTCAAGATATGTTCAGTTGCACCGAGCCACAGCTTGAACAGGTATTAGGGCCATCTAATTTTCTTACGTCTTAAACACTTACATGAATAGTCAGAATAAAACCTTAACTGAAGTAAATTGACAAGAGACCGGATTTCACGGGTGAAGTGTGACCATTTGCCAACTATCACACAGTAGCCGCTGCTTTGGTTTTACGCTCTCTGCTTTAATCTTATATATTGTAATCTGTTTTAGTGGAATTGATCGATGACTCCAATTCTCATCCCGATATCGCCTTGTCCCTTTCGTAATAGTATTAAGCGCGTTGCCCAAGAACGACAATGCCGGCAGCAACTATCATTTATAATGTCTTTGGTATGACCCGACATTTGGTCGATTTTGGACCCCGAGGGAGCAGAGTCAGTGAAATCAGAAAAGCATGATAGTTAGCTAATGATCCCATATATCCAGTAAAACCCCAGGCATTCAGTGTATAACTGAATTCAATCGATTTATTTTATCTGCACTTTGCCTAACAAGACTACCTCTGGAGTTCTTAAGAATTACATGTAAGTGCTTACGTTACATGTACGTCTTACGTAAACAGGTTACACACACACATATTACCTATACATCAGCGTTTTCACTAGTGAATAATGGCACGATTTGAAGCTGCACAACAAATGAAACAACAAACTTTATATTGGATATTTATAAATGACTCTACCCGGTTTCCTATCACAAAAATCATGAAATGAAATATTTTTGAGTAAGGCGTAAACCAACAATCAAATAAATAAATAAATAAATAAATATATGAATATAAATGACTCCTTATATGTGTAAAGGCTCTCCGCCTGTATGTACACTGCATAACCGAGAGCTTTGGGCCAGCCTGTTGCCACACAAATCAAGAAACCTCAAAATGGACAAATTTTTATTTAACAAGACTATCTCTAGAGTTTTACGGAAGTAGATGAGTACTTTACAAACACGTAATACATACGCAGGCTACATGCATATACTACATATACATTACCGTCATTCACTTCTGAATGAAACCATTTGAAGCAGTACAACAAACGAAACACCAAACTTTATATTGGATGTTCATAAATGACTCATTAGATGCATGTAAAAGCTCTATGACTCTTTCTCTAAGAACAAACAATGCATAAAGGTACCATGTAGTACATAGCGGACATCTGGGTAATAAATGAACAGATTTATCTTTCCGGTACAGGCTGTTGTTTGCACACACCTCTGTTCAATATACCCCTGAACAGTGCTAAGTCTCAATGAGTTTGAATCTACCGTGATCCTGTTATTGCTTAAGTTTTTTGTTGGCAGTAACGATGTTTACATCCGGTATAGGGAGAACACTTCCTGTAGATTTAGCCTGATCTTCCGCCACAGTAACGGATCTGAACATGTAGCTTCTGCCCAGAGGAAACGATTACTTGAATTTGAAAGATGCGTTACTGCCCTAACGTGTAAACACTATGTTGTAGACATTTTTGCTCACAATAACTTCGTTGGCCTGCACTTAATTCAGTGAAAAATAAACTCCAAAAACTAGTTTTCTATTGTATTTTTTCAGGGGAAAACCATACGTTTTAAGTTGTCTTTTCTTTTAAAAGATTAGAGTGGTTGAATTTTTAGGAGAACGTTAAGTCAGTAAAATTTGCGGTGTTGACTTACAGGTCTAGGCCTTGTGTGGCGTTTAACGCCGTGCTCATGAAGTTTCACATATGTGACCTCGGTCAGGTTAATGAGTGAGCTAATTCAAAGCCGTATTGTAATATTAGGACCACTTTGATGCCTGGCGTCTGTACTTTATTTTTAATATTCAGCTGATTGTTGGTTGCTTAACTGGCTACTCAATAAAAGTTCAACCACACGACTCAGACGTGGAGGTTTGTAGATGAGAGAGTAGAGGGACCATAGTAAACAAACGCCGTTCTCCAAGCAGCCAATAAACCTCCTGACTTAAAGCCGCTTACGATCTCACTAGTTCCGGGTTCACTGGCTGAAGTAATAAGGCAGCGCTTTAACGCAAGCTTTAACGACGTGTATTTTAAAGTATATCAGTTAATTCTTCCGAGTTTGGTAGAATGCACAAATCACTAAACACATGAAATTTCTGTCTTTCGTACTTGGGTGTGGTCGTAGATTTCATTCATCTATAACGTTGGCCGCCATCTTATAAGTGAAATATTTTTGAGTATGGCGTAACACATAAATAAATAAACAAATATACAAATAAATAAAGTCTTTTCTATGCCAAGGGTAAAACATTGTTTTCAACATTCATTTAACGTGGCCATCCAGAATTATCCAAGTTTATTGTGCTGTCCATACAGGGTACAATGCTATGGTTAAGGGCAAATGGTGAGTCGGGTAAGACAGATCATGGCCTATAGCTCTCTTGTAACACTAAAGATCGTGGTACCGATTGGCCCTGAAGCTGTTATCGCCATAAGGTAGAATAAGGCCAACAGGAAACTTGGCACACAGCTGGAATATACCTCAACTTACAATTTTGGACGTAGGGGCATCCTGAATTCGCAACATGGCGGCCGTTTACCAAAACGGCCGCCATTAGCAGTTGTAGTGCCTATTTGTGGCAGAACATGCCCTTTGCTATGCTTGAAAGACACACGAACTACTAAGCTTGCGAAAGGTGTTTATACAACTATACCATTGCAAACCTGTCAAATACTTGCTCATTGCAATTGAGGAAAACATTTGGCTTGAATTGTTCAATTCCAAGATAGTAAGTACAACAATAACAAAAACATTATAGTTTTTATTATATTCACTAATTAACACAAAGTAAGGAAATTTCACCTGCAGTTATCAGAGGGGACCATTAAAGACGAACTCCTAGCACATTTACGCCAACATGTGACCGTAATGGTAAACATTTTGAATATGACATTTTTCAAACTAGCGGATATTTATCAACATGACGATCAAACTCATATGAACATTGTGGCCCTGATGTCTTAGTTTCCCTTGATTATGTAATTCGCATATACTACACCAAAGCCAGATGAATTTTATTAAACACATAGGAAAACGGACCATATGCAATACGTCCATACGTTCCGTTGGCAGCCATGTTCGCAAACTGTTACAGGAAAAGTTTTAGATGGCCCAACGTCGAAAAGTCTTCCCCATACCTTTATCTACCAGTGTGGCAAATATCGTGCTTCTTTCATCAAATGCACAATTCTCTGATATCTCTTACCTATTTGCTGCACTAACACAAGTTAGGCCTGGATTACCTCAGGCGGTAGAGGTTACCCATTGAAGCACGATGCCAAAGACAAAACAAAAAGCCACCGAAACAGTTAATGTTAACCTGGAAAATGAGGAACGTTCTTTCAGCCTAAGCTACATATTGGACACTAAAGCAACGAAATCATATGCATCCCTAGTTTTAAGTCGAGCAACAAATTTGTAAACCTGATATAATCTGTTTATCTTCAGTCTGATGGCTTGTGAGTATTTTCGTACCCTGCATGCAATGTTGAAGATATGTGGAAGACACAGCGCCACAACAAAACACATTATACCGGCAATTTCTTTTTATACATAGATAAAATCTATAAATTTAATTTAAATGTACTTCAAAGATATCAATATACAAAAAGGTTCAATATTAACGCCCTAAACACAGGACACATACATTCTGGAGATTTATTTAATCAGCACCTAATCATTGTAATCAACATTTTCTAGGTAATTTAGTACACCGTCGACGACATCCCTTTAGCACGGTACAATGGTTACATATCAAAAACATTCTACTGTGTGTAACTTTCTACTGCAATGACCAGCTCTAAGAGTCATCTCCTAATATACACGTTTGTCTTCAGTTTTACACATAATTTTTGGTAAACATGTTACACCACATTCGGTACAAAAATTCACTCATTTAACATATATCTTATATTTAAAAAAAATAAAATGCCACTTGCAACTAAAGGTGGAAAATCGTCTAGAACAATGAAGTAAATTCGGAAACTCAAAAACATCTTAATATAAAAGACCACAGCATGAAGTCTGGCACAAGGGCAGCGACGACAGTGTAATACATAACAAAGGGTCATTGTCAGTTTACCTCAGGGCTTTAGTCTAACCACTCATTCAAATGCATAATTAGTGACAAGTTAAATTCTGCTTAGCACCGTGGCTTAAACAGCATTAGGCAAAACACGCAGTGGCGCTAACTGCAATTTCCATTAGGTCTAGAACCACTCTTCAGGCGAGTGAATGTTTGAGTTTTCTTTGTACTTCACATACAGCGTTAAGGTTCTGAACGTGACTCCAAGTTTATCTGTATATACTCCATTATCTTTTTTTTTGTATCGTTTATTTTACATATGTATCAAAGTAATCAAAACAATCAATACACAGGTCCAATGATATATCATACCACACATTAGGCCAAACACATTTTGGAGATCATCGTGATCGGTATCTTCTTAGCCACTTCGAACGCAGTTGTCGATTTCCCTTCACGAGATCTCGCTTCTCTCCTTTATGTCAAACGCAGGGTGTAACTTTTCACTGCAATGCTTTGTTGAAATAATCACCTCCTAATGATAACATTTCTCTTCAATTCTGCATGGAAATATTGGTAAACATACATTATTATCGCAAAAAGTATTCATTCGTCATAAAAAGTGATGCTTTAAACTGTTATCAATATTTCTGGCCTTAGCCAACAAGACTCCAGATCCTCTCTCCTAAATAACAAACATGTATCCAATGCATGTCTTAACTTTTCACGACAAACATGAATTACCCCTCATTATACGATGTCCCCCACATAGCCACTATGTCGACATAGTCATAAATAAAAAACAAATGAAAACATCTCCTACAGTCTAGGCTGCCACGGAAAATACTTTCTCTCATTCTACAAGCATGGTGTATTCGCATCTGTATAGAGCCAACCCGAGTGCATACCAATCCTTTTATGTACATTTGTCGACAAGCCACACTTCTTACCGCTGTATAATTCACCATAAAATAATAATGTACAATGCACTGCACATAATAATGGCGGGGGAGCTGGTAATACCTGCTCCCCCCGTTAACAAGGCGGTCCAAAACGCACATTCCTTTTATCTTTCCTGAAGTACGTCACACTTCTGGATGTATTGTACGGTCATAAAATACTTGGGAAGTACACAAGCTGTAAAGCGTCACAGCAGGAGACGATGTGCTTTACTGCGATTTGAACTCTTTGGTGTACCCCTTCAGATTCTCCCATTTATTACAAGGCAGAGGCGATATTCAGTTCACACTAGCAGATCATATTCCCTAAAATTACTTACCATTATTTCAAGCACAAGACAGGACACCATTTAATGAGTACCACCAGGCTATATATCCGATGAAAATCTCAAAACTGTATCCAACTTAATGACACAAGGCTATTCAATCCACAAGGCCACATTTAATTTCCCGCGACAAAAATATGTTGAACAAAAAGCTAAGAGCTGTACAGTTAACCCACAGCTAAAGGCTGTCTTCTACATAACCTACACAACAATACTTAGCAAACAGCACAGGGTTATTCCATCTACAGTACAAGACTGTGTTAACTCAACAGGGCGCACGGCTTCGCAATCCTCTGCTCAATGCTGAATTCAAACCACACGTTACAAAACTACTGAATCTACAAAACAGGACTACATTTAACCTCTAACAACAGTGAAACATTATGCTCATTTTACAGGACACATTTCAATATATTCAATCCACAGCAACATAATCATTTCAGTTCACATGCCACAAGATCGTATTCATTTCAGATGACATGGTTTTTCAATCCACTCGACAAGACTGCATTCACTTCACAGAGTACAAGCCATACCAATCCACTGCACAACACTGCGTTAAGACACAAGCTATTCCATTTGCAGCACAAGACGGTGCTAAATTCATCCGGCACGTTATTATTCACTCCACAACACAAGACTACATACATGTATATAGTCTCTAGCACCAGCCTATATTCAATACACTGCAAATAGCACAATGAATTCACACACCACCCGATTATTCAATCTACAGTACGATTATTAAATTAATTTGTTAAAAAAATCACACGCATTCTGTAATACAGGACTACAACTAATCTCTAGCACCAGACTATATTCAATACACTGCGCGAGGCTGAATCAAATTCATACCACACAAGGCTATTCAATCCACGACACCAGGATGTATTCAGTTCACAGGGCACAGGGCTGTTCAGTTCAGGTCACACGACGATTTGTCCCGCCGATTTGCAGAATTCAAAAATAAAAATTGGGAAAGGTGGGAATAATCTGTCAATTTCCTATGGCCCTTCTGGTGCCTCAGAAAGTTATACAATGACAAGTAGCTTGAAATGTTTCAATGTGGATATTTAATGAGACCTTACAAGATTTCCATGAACACCTCGCAAGAAGCACCACTACTTACTGAGAGCAACAGTGTGCGTGGACACAGATATTAAAACTGATCTCTTCAGCCAACTCTTTTAACTTACTGCCGATCGATATTTTTCTCTGTTCGTGACACATCCCATTAGTCCCTTTCGCCATCGTCCTCATCCCACTTATTTAAGTATGGCTATAATCACATGAAGAAAAGCGCATCCCACCAGCAGACACCAAGCAGACAGTGCACCGTAGGCCACGCCCCCACCTGTAACAAGAAGATGAGCACTTTGGTCATTGATGCAGTGTGTGGATTTCGACATGAGTCTTTGTGGTTACACGTTGACGTAAGTCCTTTTGGTTATATATGAACACAAGAAATTTGTGATTCGACATGAGTCTTTGTGCTTACGCGTTGACCTAAGTCTATTTAGTTGTATGTAAACAGAAGAAACTTGTGACTTCAACGTGGGTCTTTGTGGTCTCACGTTGACTTTTGTCATATGTGAACATGAGAAAATTGACCTTAAGTCGTGTATGTGAACATAAAAATTTGTGATTTCGACATGGGTCTTTGTGGTCACACCTTGACCTAAGCCTTTTTTTATTGTATGTGAATATAAGAAAATTGACCTTAAGTCCTTGTACTTATCGACCTAAGTGTTCCGCAAAGAAACAGTAAAAGCATTGAGAGTGCACTGTTTTGGTGTAAATTACAGCCTTTCACGAGAAATGAACGATAAATCATTCAAGCATGCAAATAAGTGTCCGGCATTTTCGAAAACACCCCTTTGGATGAAATGCTACGACTATGTTGTCCATGTTATAAAACAAAATACTGGACAATGGTCTCCTGGGTCATATCAATTTCACCACAGGGTTGTATAAAATCAAAGCTTTCTACTATAAATAAAACGTAACAAAATCCCAATGCCTCTTTCATAGAACGGATCGGGAGAAAATAATACCATACCACTAGGTATTGATTTTTTACGTCGATATCAGACAACTTTTCCACCTTGATTTCGCTTACCTGTTGCTTTCTCATCTTCTGCACAAGGCACCCAGTTGTAAGGTCTCTTCCAAGAGCCGATACCTTTGCCACCAGGTGTTTCGGGCTTTGATGTCGTAATCAATGGTGTAATTCCTGTTCCACTTTGTGTCAACTCCTCTGTGGGTGTGGGGATAGATGTGTAGACCGTTGATGTGGGAGTCGACGGTGTCGTTGTTGGACTATGTGTTGTTTGCTGTGCGACGGTTTGGTTGACCTGAAGGATTGTCCCGTTCTGGGCTGGATCAGTGTCTGACCAGTGGGTAATATTAGTGATGACGATCATAGACCGGTTGTATGTGGGCACTTGGCTGGTGGCTGACTGCTCCTCGGCCGCTTTAGGTGTGCAAAGGTCTTGGATGTTCTGTAGGAAGCCTGGGTGCTTCCACTGGATGTATGACCACAAAGCCAGGCAAGATTCGGTGTCTCTCGGAGTCTGACAACGAGGGGAAGATAACCTGAAAGACAAGTAAACAAAAGTTACATAGTTCAAGTAGATGTCACAGACCTATGTTCCTCTTAATTTATTTACACACCAAGGCTGACTGCAGTTACGGTTGAAGGAATGTGGACAATGTATTTGGTGGGGGTGTTTTGAGGTGGGGTGCAGGAGGCTGAAAGTATTGCGCTCCAGCTAATTTCTGAAACTCTTGCGGTGAAAGAAAAACGCACTCAGCTCAGTGTGCGGTGTCCAAAAGGCAGATGGAATAGACAAAATAACGCTATCACTATGCGATAGGCTAAACAAGATAACAACCATGTACATAAAAATCCTTTGCCGGGCACCGATTACCGTCATAACATCTTTTCGACGGCAATATATCAATAAATTCCATAAGCTAAATTATGCCAACTCTACCACTGTCTTCCAACACGGGGCCACTTTGACGAAAACTTCCCATAGCCAACATTTCCTAATGTGTATGAAATTTTGAGACTCACAAGTAGTCGAAACTTGGCTGGCATTGTCGAGATTGGTAGGAAAACAGAAAGCTCTATATATATGAACAAAAAATCGCCTATTCTCGTTGCATTGTACATGGAAGTGCCCATATCTTAATAAGCAGAGCCAATATAAAGGAAACAAAACAGATGATGGCCAAGCAGTTTGAGCTCTTACCGGCAAAACAGAGGAAAAAGATATGAACAAGTCGCTACGTTGGAAGCTGTACCGTGTTATAAAACCCGCCTTGGGAATATTGCATTGTACTTTTTATTTCTTTTTGCGGTAACCGGGCCAGTGTATAACCTAGATTTGTCTCTCTGTGCACGTTATAGCTTGCACTGGATTTCAGTCGCGTGTTCTCGAGGCTTCGGTGTTCATGTGTTTCGTGTCATTGTACATAGAGCGCACATTCTGGAAAGATGTACCTGTGTTGTAAACCTTTTCACGATCAAACCATCCTGAATTTTCTTTACGTTAGTCTATAAATATGAGTTGTAAAGCTCGCAGTCTATTTGAGAGCAGTCATATTTACTATGTTCACTTGAGGATTTCTGGAGTTTATTGGAGCTCGGCTTTCACGCCATTCGACATATGTCAATTTATACTCCATTTTTCTATACGCAGCTTGTGAGCTTGTGTTGCGACACTCGCTGTTGGAGAAGTACTTTTGGAGCTTGTATCGCCATTATCTATTTGTGCCATTACTTACATTTCATGCCAGTTTACCCTGAAGGTGACTCTATGTATATTTCTGAGAACTGAAACAGGGTTTTATGTTGTGTGTGGACCATGTGTCTGAAATTAAATCCAATATAGATCTGATATGTAAGGAACTGATGCAATCCTCACGGAAGAGAACCAATACATATAAAACTCAGCCCATTTCTTGGGAACAGAGCCAATACCCCAGCAGATGAGCAGATAACTAGTGCACAAAAACATTTTCTAAAGGAAGAAAAGATGCTTACGAAAGAGAGCAAATAGAGACCACACCAAGGGAATAAAACAAATATGTATAGGGAAAAGTGGGGAAGCTTATGAAAGACATAGAGCATATTCGGAACAGAATCGATAAGATGGGAACTAGGCAACACCTACGGAACAAAGACAGAAGTATGAAACAGAGCCCTTAACCAGAAAATGTGAGAGCCCATTCAAGTGAAGCAGAGTGCTAGGGATATCATGCCGATATCTTAGAGGTCATAACATATATGCCAAGGGATAGTCAATACATTCTAAGCAAGCTTCGTGGATTTTAGACTCTTCCTTTCAAAAATGTCAGAAATTGTGCCATCCAGATTTATTGAAATTTTATCACCTGCAACAGCTGAATTATAGTTAATACTTGTTTTTCTGGCTGATTAACAAATAAACTTACCTGCACTTCTCTCTCAGGTGTGTTACGTTGTGTCTGTATTTTCTTAGGTCTGATTCCAGTTTAATGCAGAAGGACGAAGATCCTATTAAGTCGTCACACTCTGAAAATCATACACATTGTATAAGCTATTAAATCGTTTGTTACAACTATGTAAAAAAATGTAAGAAAAGTGATCCATAAAATGAAAAGTTTCTGTATACTTGATTTAAACGCGTTGAAAGTGGCGTTTTGAAAACGACTGTGTGTTGTATGGGCATCGCTATACCGCTAAAATATTGCCAGTGTGGATTCATTCATTCATCCATTCACTGATAATATGTCCGTATTTATCTATTGACTTATTGATTTACTTTATCGGTGTTTTACGCCACACTCAAGAATATTTCACTTATATGATGGCAACTAGCATTATGGTGGGAGGAAACAGGGAGAAACCCACGACCATCCGTAGGTTGAATGTGCCCGCAAGGGCCGCGTGCATATGTCTACTAGGACTAAAACATGGACATAAAACTATGAAACGAACGGAGTAAATTTTGGGTTTACTGTGAGCTTTAGTGAGCGACAATCCTTCAATATAGCGCATATGAAAGTTTCATGACTTTCATATGCAATAATCACCATACCAAAGTATGACCAAACTGAATCTCAAAATGCCAGAAAACTGCAAAAGAAAAGGCATTACTTCTGGATCAATTTACTTATCACATATGGCAAGCATCAGGATTCAAAAAGACAAACATTCCTCCACATCACTAAAACAGCGCAGGTTAATTAAATTCTATGTAATAATAATACAATACGAATGCGGTCGCTGTAAGTTCAAGTCCAGCTCATGCTGGCTTCCTCTCCGGTCGTATGTGGGAAGGTCTCCCAGAAACCTGGGGATGGTCGTGTGTTTCACCCGGACTCTGCCCGTTTTCTTCCCACCATAATGCTGGCCGCCGTGATATAAGTGAAATATTCTTGAGTACGGCGTAAAACACCGATGAAATAAATAAATAAATACAGCATAGGGAGTAAAACTGCAACAGGTATGACAGTGTAAAAGTTGGAAAATTGTCGTTTAAATGACAAATGTTGCTGAATCGATCGATTGGAATAGGAACGAAAATCCAAGTGGAAGTCTCTTGCGGTGAAACATTTGAAGGAAGTAATATTTCAGGACTGTCTCTTCTACTACATTTCTAACTGTGTTTATCATAATCAACAACGTCATCGATCTCTCGTAGAAAACAAAAGTGCATGTAAGCTGACATAATTAAGGATTTTCCTCCCAGGCACTAGGCCAATCAAATGTTCCTAAGTGTTAACTAGGCTACGTATTTATATATTAAATATATGTAATGAGTTGACATAAAAACTACAGCAGTCATTTGATAGGCTCGTTTATACCAGTAACCGGCATAGAAACAACGTAAACAATCTTACTTTTAGGACAAAGTTCCGAGAAGATGTCTTCCTGGGAATAGTTTTGATTGAACAGTGCTGCTGATAAACGCAGGGTGCAGTTCAGGGAAGTGGTTGGCTTCGGCAAACACCTTTTACGGGTCTGCCATAACCTGCGACAGGAAAGGATAAAACTTATAAAACCACTAGCCTTTAAATGGTTAATAAAACTCGACAGGGATTGTACAATGGGAAGTTTTTCCACCAAAAGCATTAAAGTAGGACGTACGCTACGTAGATTATCGGTGACACATTATTCATGCATTGCAAGAGGACTATAATCAAACCAGCTTGGGGGATCCGGAGTTTGTGCCCTAGTGAAGGGTAATTAGCCGGTTGCCTTTAACCAATGTGATCGCTTGAGTTTAAGCCCAGCTCACGCTGACTTCCTCTTCGGTCGTATGTAGGAAGGTACTCCAGCAACCTGCGGATGACCGTGGGTTTCCACCGGGCTTTATCCTCCGACCACAATGCTGGCCGCCGTCGCATAAGTGAAATATTCTTGAGTATGGCGTAAAACACCAATGAAATAAATAAATAAAAAAAATAAATCGAACTTGCACCCGATTCGCTACTGGGGTGAAAAAATACCCCATTCTTGTCCTAATTTCAATTCTAGCAAAGTCTAGCTGGTGCTATACAGAAATAACTTTGATACCTGGCAAACACGGTGGTAAAACGTTAGGACACATAACTTAGGCATTCAGTCGGCTTATTATAGAGACTGTTGACAGAAAACGCATAATTATATGTCTGTAAAGGCTGGAATGACTAGGGACTCACCAACAAAACCTAGGATCTCCATCTTCAAACGCAGTTTCTATACTTTCAGCTTTAACGGGGCAGCTAGCGATCTGTTTCTCCACTTTCTGATAATCCGGACAATCTGTGGAAGAAAACTCCTGATGGAGAACCGGTCCGTTTGCTTGGAACCATGGAACAAATGGTCATCTTACGACCACTGCGCGATTCAATCAAGATTAAACCAAGGTAATGTAATCATTTATCAAACCATGCTTTCCGAGATGCCCAAAAGGACGGTATGTCATAGCAATACCTTTGTTCTTGATGTGAAAGAAGTCTTTTCTGATCTCGGAGTACACCACAGCCGTGCTGTTGGAGAGCTGATATATAAAGTCAGAATCGATTTTAGAGGTCAGGTTCAACATCTGCTGATAGGTCGCTCTGCACGGGAAAAAAAAGCAGTGTTAGTAGTGATCAAACCAAACCTATACTTATCTAAAAGATCTCCACTAATTTGCTTAAACTCATCATACGGTGACCGTAAAGGCCTTCACTCGTACTCTTGAGCATGGGTCAGATCACATATTTCTATCTTTCCCCTCGGCTATGAATAGAATGTATTTCGGGTCCAATAGGTACCATTATATATCAAACAGTGGTTCCCACATTAAATACGTTTTAAACGAATTCACCCGCCCAAAACGGACCAAAACCACCGCGTTTCGTGACAAATGTCTTCACTCAAAGCCCCCTTTTCCCCCTCCAGTTGAAAAGCGACGGTCAAACCAAAAATATATTTAACGTCATAACTGCGATCTAATTGGTCAAAAGTGAACTTTCAACGAGCGCCAATGACTGAATTTGTAACATCAGGCCCGTTGGTTTCCTCGAAAAGCCAGTTCCCCACAATGGCTCTGTGTCGTAGGGGAATAAGAATCTGTACCATGTATTGATGGGGCTTCCATGGCATAGAGAGTTACACACCAACGTAGCGCAATGACCAAGGAGCATCTCGACCAGGACTTTTCAACACATATCCCGCTCTCGTTGGACACCACTTGCTCTTATATCATCCCATGGCATGCACTATCTGTATAATATTCAGTGGCATACTTTGGCCGCAGAGATGGAGACTGAGACCATAAAATACCCAGCAGTCTTAGTAATCCATCAAACAATCGACTTCATTCATGAAAGACACACAGAAGTACGTCACGAATCTTGAGCGTTCATTCCTACACTAATATTTTATGGGCACCTGTCCAGAAGCTCTGGGTGTCATAACCGTGTGTAATTCCGCTTAACCCGGGGCTAGCGGCCCTACACATTCATCGTCGTGAATATGATCGCCACGTTGGATCCAAGAACAGTTGCAGTCAAAGCGCAACTGAGATACGTATTTGATTATTTATTTATTTATTTGATTGGTGTTTTACGCCGTACTCAAGAATATTTCACTTATACCACGGCGAACAGCGTTATGGTGGGGAGAAACAGGGGAGAAGCCCGGGGTAAACCCACCATCCGCAGGTTTCTGGCAAACCTTCTCACACAAGGCCGGAGAGGAAGTGACTCCTGGGTCATTGCGCCGCGATAGCGAGCTAACCGACCATATTTCATTAATGACACCATATACACTAAAAAGGCACACGATTTGGATATTGACTTTACTCGTCCGCCTATCTCCGAGTTAAGCGGAGTTAGACACAATTATGTAGCAGGATACTCCGTCCGAATTGGCTGACAAGAGAAGTCCATATCTTCTTTGTAAAATTTAAGAAACTGAAAGGAAAGGCGTCCAAAGTAATGCCTTTGGCACACTAGTTCTTGAGGTAAGAAGTTGTGACGTTAATTAAAACCATGAGTTCATTTCCTTGATTGATCAATTATTGACTAAATCGAATATTCCCTTTTATGTGAAATCCTTGTAGTTAAGTTGATGGTCTCTGATTATATCCAGATGTATAATTAATTGATTAAGTGTGCTTCTGATGTTATTTTTTTTCGATGTCCTGTATATTTCATGTCACGCGTATAACATATGTAACATATGTAAGCAACTCCATCAACGTGTAACGGTTCAGCCCAAGATCTGTTTGACAAAGTTTTTGTAAAGCAGCCAACAAAACATTTACTTTGGCCTTCACTGTATTTTGTCGTCTGGAAAGGCGTTATATGAAAAGCGCAATATATATATGAACAGCTTGAAACAAACACTGAAGTACAACAAAAAAAAGCGATATCTCCGCTAAAAGGGTCCTACGGAGGAACTTTGCCCTAGTGGGCTCAAACTTACACAAACTGCTCATCCGTAATGTTCACTTGCCGGAGGACGTCCACCAAATTTCGTGCTTGATACACTACTTCGTCCTCTTCCCCACTTAAATCTGTATCAGGCGTTGTTGTGGTATCATTTTGATCTGCGACATAGCTTAGCGAAGCCACAGAAACCATGGCTGCGTCTGATGATTCACTAGTGACACGATTTGCGTCACTTCCGGTAGAATTTGGCGTGACGATGTCCTGATTCTCTGTTGTGAGTCCGGCGGTCTGACTAGCTCCAAGGGCACCTGTAACACATCGATAAATTTAATCTACTTACTTATTTATTTTATTGGTGCTTTACGCCGTGCTCATGAATAGTTCACTTATACGACGGCGGACATTCCCAGGTACGGCTGGAGAGGACTTGCCGTTTGAGTTTACGTCTTGCTGCTTTGGCTACGACTTGGAATCAGGAGGTTTGTTTAGGAGTAATGCGGTGGTTTACTGCGGATAATCCAGTTTGCCCCACCCGCAAATATGGCCACATACAAATGATAAACACCAGTAGCTAGAGCTGCAGCACTGATTAGCTCGGCATATTCCATGCAGCTTTAGATAACAGCAGATATATAATAAATTAGATGTCGCGCTCCAGATGTAATGACTGCCGTTGAGCAGATAAACCTGATTTATTATGATACCTGAATTAAGACTAAATTTGAAAAGACCAACGAGATAGATGCAAGATGGAATGAGTATATGTTCGAAGGTAGAACCCGACTTTTAAACTGCTGTGTGACTGGACCCCTGTAAACCGTCATTTATGTAAATGTTACAATATTAGAACTTGGACAGAACAATTTAGCATCATCCTGAAGGCTACGAACGTGTGCAGCATATGGACTGTCAATTTTACCTGTTATATATTCGCGGCTTAAGTGTAATAAATGAGATATTACCTCGTAAAGACTGGTAACTACGTGCACTCATCTCACTGTACTCGCGAAACGGAAATTTATATCATAGCACTGCCTAGCTGATTTTAAGTGGGGTCCAAAGCTCATCTCAGCAAACGTAAATTCTCTTAGAGACAATTTCACTGCATTTTGCAAATGACTAGCCACAGCTTACCTTTATAAGTACACCGTTACTATTCTCGGGCGAAAAAAACATCGATACACGTAATCTACTAACGTACCGAGTAAATGTTTATTCGTACAATGGTAAAGTTTCCCTATATAAGTGTACATTTACAACATTTCAGATAGACGTTTACTTAAACTGTTTTGTCGTGTGTACATGTATGAGCAAAACGTGCATTTTTTTTTAAATAGAGAGATATGCCGGGCATAAAATGGGGACGGACAGACAGGGCCGTCACAATATCCCTTAGCCCTACGTACGGCGTTACAAAATAATCATAATCATAAGAATAAATAAATAAATAAATGAAAATGTGGAGGGCAGAGATATTTGTGTTAAATGCAGCTGGACACAATTAACTTTTAGTTAATAAATTTTCTAACGATAGTATTTTACCTTAAGAACAACTGACACGAAATAAAAAATCGTTGGTGCAGGAACACTTTATGTCTGTTAAGAATTTCCTGCACCTAGGCGAAATTTGTACTTTCGCACACTTTGCTGAATACGACCACATATTCTACACATAAAACATGTGCATTTTCCTGCATTTCTAACAGGCACTCATAATCGGAATGAAAACTATCCAATATAAAATTCTGCTTTTTCGAACTACGTTTTTATCCTACCCGCGCGCACTTTATATGAGCGTAAGTAGAAATTCCAGAGTGTGACAGTTTTCTTCAAAACTCCCCAGTTTTGATATGTGTCAAAGACCGCGCCTAACAAATCTGTAATACAGCGTCTTTGCAGAAACAAGGGATTTAAACTGTTTCCCTTTACCCGAAAAGAACATACCTGACTGTCCTATCGCATCGTTCGTCAACAGTACACAGAACAAAAGAGCCATGTTAAGGGAGGTCATCCTGGCAGTGACGGAAACAGTTGAGTTTTACGCCTGGCAGTCTTGATTAAGAGAGACCAACGTCTAACCGAATGGCCTGTGCTGATCTGACATCGGAACAAAAATACCAGGGAAAAGACAGAAGACTGGCCAGCTTGTAACAGGAGGTAAAACTTCCACAGATGAGCGGTGTATTATTTTATGACCTAACCTGGGTGCCCAGGAATACACCGGAAATACTTAGTGGCTCAGGGTTCGGTAACACGGGAGGTAACTCCCCTCTACTGGCCTTATCACCAACACGGCAGACATGTTTTTCACAACAAGCCTTCACCACAAAGGCGGACACAGCCTCTGCTACCGGTTGTTTGTGAAGGAGATTCGAGGAAATGGAGCGGATGTACGTTGTCCAGAGTATGATTCAAGTCAGCGCAATTTCCACTGTTTAGCAGGAGTTCGCTGTCCTTGTGCAAGTACAACCTGAGAATAGTGAATGCCTTGCTCTAAGGAAGAAAAGAGTTGGCACAGTCAGCTGCAATGTTCGTTTCACCGCTGTCGATCAACCCTAGACCACTGGGGTTGCAGGCTCAAGTTTAGTTGTTGTTGTTGTTGTTTTAATTTATTTTAAACTTTATATTAATACTTCTTTGCAATATTTTTAAAATTTAAAACGGTTTGACATGGAGCCATACTCTTCGTATGATCCAACCGACTGGCCTCGCAGCTTTGAAAGAGAAGAAAACATGAAAACGATGCCAAAATCAGATGAAATAGTGTGAAATTTATTAGCGGATTTAGTCTATAATATTTAATTTGATTTTCTCTTTCAGGAGAGAAGAGTATTTGAAAATATTTTTGCATAGTCGTTATTTGGGACCACCTCTGGTGCATTGCCTTTGGGTAATAATGTTATAATTGACGATGTTACAAATGTTTAATGAATATATGTACACTGGAATTTGGTCTTTCATCTGACAAATGTGTTCATCCTGGATTTTGATTATATTTATATTTTTAATATATTCATAAATGTTATCAAAATTGACATTAAATGCATATGCCTTAATATAAACAACTAGATATTCAGATACATTTATCTGACATGAATAACATCCATCGTGAGAACATTATTACGCAAAGACAATATATACCAGAGGTGGTTTCAAATAACCACCATACAAAAATATTTCCAACTATTTTTTTCTCCTGAAAAGTATATTCAAAATAAATACTAAAGACCATAACAGCAAAGAACTTTTCGAGCTCTTTCATCTGATCTTGGCATCGTTTTTATGTTTCCTCCTCCTTTAAGTCCGGTTTTCTCCGGCCACTTTCGTTTACTTCGCTCGTAAAACTGACCGCCATAGTACAAGTGAAAAGCTCATTAGCATAGTTCTAAGAAACAATCAAATAAATAAAAAAACTGTTGACTTTTCACAGAACTTCATCCTAATTTCCTTGTACAGTTTCTCGGTTCTGTGGCGGTTTCTGTTGAATTTTGTTTTGAAAATTGGTGATTTGGAGTATCTATTTTGGTTAATGATTGTTATTTAAATTAATGTGACGACATTAGATTTAACGGGAAAGATCCCGACAAAATGACGCTACGTTAAGTAAACAGACCATAAAAAACTGTATGTGGACAAACCTCTACTGATTTTTATGTTGTTGTTTTTTTTTCACCAAACTGAATACAGTCAAAGATTTTGATTTTGGTAGGGTTTTGGGGCGGCATCGATAATCTGTGTCGCTAATGACGGCATACCGATTTTCATATTACCTCTCTCATACATACACATGTTGCAGGAATATATTCAGCACTCAACTTTAAGGCGTGCAAATAGTTTCTTGCCATCACTGGTGACACACATTATCACTATGGTTCATAAATCCCAATATACAATCATCAAATCTGACTGATTTTTTTCGTGAAAAACAAAACTAACCACGGAAGATATTTTTAGATAGGGTTTTAATGGACGTTTTGTTCACCATAACTTCAGTTTTCTTGTCTCTGTCCTTTTGAGGATTTGAACCCAGGCCAGGTTAGCCTGTGCGCTGCTGTACTCGACCTAATACCTCACTTTCAGCAGTTAATATGGCGTAGGTAAATCCCAGTTTGCCTTATCTTGAACACTGATACCAGACTTTTGACTCATTACCATTGGCTGTAGAATCTGGTGATTAGTAGACGATCAAGTCTGTCTTAAAGCCATGGGTACAAGCAGGCATGCAATTAACAATTATCAGTCACGTATATGTGTAATGGATGTTCCAGGTCAGTAAAAGCTAGGCTAATTGTCGTCACACTATCCAATACAAACCAGCAAAAAACAAGGAAAGCGAATGCGCGCCATTGTGACGTGTGTCCAGCTGCGCAAGAGAGCACGTGTACAGTCTGCGTGAAGCGATCATGTATTCGTGGATCGGAACGTTTCTAGGAAGCCAACATACTTGGGCGTGCGTGTTGGGCTGAAGTTTCGCTTAGCCTGTGGAACTCCGCGTTCACCCACATTGAGGATGTGAGTAAAAAACGTAAAAACAATTTTGCATGTTTACATTTTTACCGTAAATCACAATGATGTGCAAAAGCAACAAGTGGCATTAGCCCATACTGTGTCCCGGCTCATTGGTTTTTATACGATGTAAACAGTGAAGGCTGTCCGAGAACTGGACTTAGTTAACCAGGGGTACTGAAGTGAGTCCGAAAGTTCAGCTCTGAACGCCTCATTCAGCAGACCTATTTTTCTACACAAACATTTAGCCGAATGTTGCTTGAAAATTGCAGTTGCTGTCATACACCGATTTACATGTATTCTAATTCTATTGAATCAGTTGAAAGCGGCATCACTGCCAACACTAGAAAAGTGGGAGTTTTTGCATACTTCAGTTAAAATGAGTGTTGCCAGGTTTGGTTTTGTTCTTTGTCTGACACCGCCACCCTCTGACCTTGAGAAGATGAAGAAAAGCCGATTCGAAGTCGATGATAAATGTTGAGTATGACACCGATCGATATCTCCTCTTACTACTAAAACAGATTTTGTCCCATGTTGCTTGCGCCGTCCCCATCTTTCTGGGACAAACTGAAAAAAACTTTGGTCTGTCGTATCATTAGGTGATGCCTACATAAGCAAAACGAAAAAGTGCCGCTAAACCTGTCAACATTTTAACTGAACGGTAGTGTGCTGCCCAATGGAGAGGTGAAAAATTTGCCGCCTGGTACGTCATTTCCTCCGGCTGAATAATAGTTGTCCGAAAATTGCTAGCGGGATCTGAAACCACTCCGATCGGTGATATTGCAAATTGGATATTGTGTTAGGGAAAATGTTAAGCGTACTGACACCGCGTTGACAAGTACTTGCCACTTTGAGTCTCTTTGTCTGAGAGCTGTACATGTTATGTGTTGAAATTTGCTGGAAAAAAAAAACCACCATGCCACGGAAATTCCAAATACTTATATATTATTTCTGCCTTAAATGGACTTCTTGAAATGGGTTTGTTTGGGTCACGAAACGCCATTTAGCCGCTTTCAGTGCAAACGGCTGTCATTATTATGGGCGATAGACTAAACTTGTGACGTCAGGAGTCAGTATGAATGCATATATCAACTTGCATTAATGGATTTCTGCTTGACCCTGAAGTAAGTGAGTTCAATTTGTCATCCTATTTTAAAATAAAATCGCGGTCTAGGCCTGTTTCCTGTCTGCCTTTTTACGGCGTTAAATGTGATCTTATGCAGACTTAAACAGTACTCGAGATAGGTTCCGCATGTGCTATATACTCTTCCAAATCATTGTCAAAGCATTTTAAAAGCTTTTTAAAAAAGCTAAATTAATATCAAAATGCTCAAAAGACACGATTTATCCCGCCATATACTGCAACTGTTATCAATGAGTGATGGGGGTTCACGACTTGCCAAAGATCATTTGAACTTTAAAAATAAATGCGATAAAATACGATTTAAAAGCTGAAATGGACACTTCGACATGACTGATGGCTTGATAGCCGGAACAAGAAGCAAGACCACATCGCCGCAACTCAGTGGTAATATTTGGCCCACTGTTATATCCTAAACGCGAATAAATGTGTGACGTTTTTATACCGAAAAACGACAACGGTTGTTCAACATACTTATATGCGAATATTATATTTATTATAGCTTTCGATCTTAGATGGATACATTATAGTGAAATAAAAAACTAGCATGAAACCTTAACTGGAAAAGGTCGTGTTACCGATATATCTTTGTTCGGGTGGTTGGTAGTTTCCAATCAAAGTGTCCTCCGTTTATTTAACAGGTTTTCACTACCTAGGGGTGACAGGGTCTGAACAGGCGGTGAACGCATGCAACCTAGCACCCAGTAGTACTGGTATGTTTACTATCGATGTTGACAAGTCTCATAACTCAAAGTCGAAAGTCACAATAGTGGCAATACAGAGGTGGATGCTGGACCCTTCCGTAAGGGCCACCGATGTCTGGTTCCAGGTTAACCATGTTGGTGATTATTATTTGGCTTATCCACTCTTGTGTTTCCTTGAACATTTCAATAACATGAAACCCTTCAAGGGGGGTTCAGACTTAAAAATCATGAAGTACCAGTGTATATTCATATCTGAGGAATTCATACACTATCACGGTGCATTCACATCTAAGGAATTCATACACTATCACAGTGCATTTATATCTAAGGAATTCATACACTATCACTGTGTATTCATATCTAAGGAATATTACACTATCACCGTGCATTTATTTCTATGAAAATATACAATATTGAAGTGCATTCATGTCCAAAAAGCCTTACACTGCCAGGGTTGCTTAACGATCAAGGGAATCCTACATTAACACGGTGCACTAAAATTTAAGGAATCATACACTGCCATGGTGTCTTCACATCCAAGGAATCATACAATATTAAACTGGACTCATGTCTAGGGAATCCTTTTTGTATAACTCAACTTCCACTGTGTCGCTCCATTTCTCAAAACTTCTTTCTATGGATTGCCGATTAGTTTGTTATGCCCACAAAACAAGGTCCTCTAGACAGATATTACAGCCTGAACTGAACACCATATAACGGAAGGTTTACCTGGTACCAGTGTGGGATCTGAGTATTTTGCTACCCAATGATCTGATCTCCTTCATAGAAGTGACGAATCCTTTAGCATACGTTTCACACCACTAGTCATGCCAATGCTTTGTGCTATCATATGTATTGTTTACACCATTTGTACAGGGTCTGCCATGGTCAAGGTTTTGACGTGTACCTGAATATTATTATAATGTGCCTGAAGCATTTTGCCTGTCGTTTCGGCGTTGTTATTGTCATAGACATTTATCTATCCAGTCTTTCTGAGAAAACTAAAACTGTCTATGTCAAAGACTTCAATCTATCCAATTTATTCGGTAATGATAACTGTAAAACTGCCAAGGCATTAGGGCGTCGTCTATCCAACTGATTCCAGCAATGGCCCCTTGCTGTATATTCTAATACTGCCAGGATGCACCATCTGGTTTATTTTTAATATCGATTTATAAAAATTAATACACATGTAGCCTGCGGATCATCGCATATTTGTATTCGGACAAAATACTTAGCCATCTGTGGCCTTTTGTGGGATGTTATTCACATTGTTGATCTAAAATGTTTGCTCTTAGCTGTCTTTGTGACGAAATTTAAACGGCATTTATCTCATGGTGCTGATCGAGACCTTGTGTTCGTTCCTGAATGAGTTTAGTACTTCGTGCCGTTAGGCAGGGAGTGTTTTTCAATAATGCATGACAGGTAGAGACGCTTTGGCTGCTCAAAATCTCGACTGTTGTTTGGTTAATGATGATTAATTTAGAGCAAAGGTTTTTCCCATGAAACAAATAGGGATTTATTCTGTTATATCCAGAAAATTCGAGAAAATAGGAAATTGTAGGTCCCAGCGTTGTGCTGATATTTTAAATACGAAAAATGACCATTCACACATTGAACTGATAGCCATGTTGCGAAATTAGTAAAGCTTTATGATGAAAGGTAAAAATTCTTGTCGTTTTTTCTCATCAGCGTAGGTTTGATTTTTTTTAGTCTTTGCAAAGGAAACAGTTAGAAGCCGTATATTTATGTTTAATTCGTGTTTTACGCCCTATTCAAGAATATTTCATATACACGGTGGCGACCAGCAATATGCTTGGAGGAAATCGGGAAGAGCCCTGGGTGAAACGTGCAGCCACACACGTACAACACACAGCGATTGCATTGGTGAGAGGCACCTAGGTCTCTACGCTTCACTAGCACGCTGACTCCCACGGCCACTAAGGTCAAATGGTGGCACTGTAGAACGCTGGCAATATTTATGTAACTGAATACCACTGTTTCATTCCACAAATCAGAAATAATGTCCCCAAAAGTGCCTTCAGTGTTTACAGTGGCGTCACACACGTATTGATATGGAAGACTTTGCAAATATTAGAAATTGGAGTGCCTGGGGTAAAGCACACACTTTCGGCAAGTTCATGACGGACTATTTTTTTAAAAGCGTTATACATTCCAGACCCTTCGGCCGCTTATTCTCAACTACGGACCTCAACTCTGAGAGGCAGGTAATTCACATATTCAATGTCCTCGTCCTACACATCAGTGTGAGGACAAGTAATAAACGGGAGTTTTACATTTTAATAATCGTGACATTGCTCTTAATGAAGAAAACTATATTCTCACAAATTACCTGTTGCTGTCTTAAATGCCACCTGTGATTTCCCAAATGCTTTGGGTGCCTTTCTATGACTATATGAAAGGCGGCTCCTTGGCCGAGTGGTGGTAGAGTGATGGCGACGCGCGATGATCCAGGAGCCTGTCACATATGCTGTCGGTGTGAGTTCAAGTCTAAGTCATGTTGGCTACCTCTCTGGGCATATTTGGGAAGGTTTCCTAACAACCTACGAATTCTGCCCTTTCCCTCTCACTATCACACCGACCGACGCCGTACACGTGAAATAATCTTTCTTGATACGGATTATAACAACATCAAATAAAGAAATAAATATAATTCTATAACACATCAAGACTCGCTGATGGATTTCAAATTAGATAAGCTTATCTATCCAAAGTTACAAATAACAGCTACCGATGATATAATTGAAATATTACCGAAACAGCGTTTTCGTTTTGAGAGCTCCCGTAGAGTTGCATAACACTCTCGCTACAGTGAGTTGCAAAATAACTTTATCAAGAACGTTTCGAAAATTATCTCGAAATATGGTATCGAAATGGGTGCGAGGGTTTTAATATAGCTCTCGGAAGAGATTCTAAACAGTCCTTGAAATGGAGTTGATTGGGAGCTCAAAATACTTTTCTCAAGGGTTTCCGGAAAGCTTTCCAAAAAGCCTTTCAAAACAACACTCGTGACACCGTTTCGCAATAACTCTTTATCATTATTACAGCCTAAGACGCTGGGAAGCGGGCCGTATTCAAGTGGTTAAGTTGCTTCGCTTTAAATAGCTAAGGCACAGAGATCATAGGTTCAAACCCGGCCTTGGACAAGGGTTTTGTACATTTCCAGCTCTCCGCGCTCGGTGGGCCTGGGTGACATTATGCGGTTGACGATGCTGGTGGGTTTGTTGCACAATCTATCGTTCGTATGTAACTTCCCAAACATCCGTGGTTTATTCCCGGTACTGCGATTTCTTGTATACATAAAAACTGTGTATTTATCGTCGATGTATCTAGTTAATCTGTACACAGTAGAAGGCCCTATGTAAAAACAGGTTGGTACTAATTCCCTTTGAGTTTTGGTGGAGGTATGATACGTTGACTATTAGCGCGTGATCTCCTTGGTTATTGCTTCCTGAATGTGGGATTTATCACTTTATTTATTTGATCGATGTTTCACGCCGTACTCAAGAATATTTCACTTGTGCGACGCCGACTATCCTTACGGTAGGAGGAAACCTGGCAGAGCCAGGAGGAAGATCATAGTGGAGTCTTGATAAAGACAAGTTGTATTGTAATTCCCAGTGTCTAATTTTGTCTGACATTTGTGTTAATACCAATGTTCATGAGTCTGTAACAACCTAAAACTGTTACGTCAGGATTATGAATGCGGCACAGGGGGGAGATTTTTGTAATTTTACGGTAATGTGATTACGATGTTTCGAAAGCACTCTGAATCTTAGACTGATCTCGTCAGTGATACTGAAACCTTGCTGACTGCGTGAGCCATAGCTACTTAAAGCCAAACTGAAACTTCGCTCTAATTTTCCAATCTTAATCGTTTCCACGGGCTGACGTCTCAGAAACTCCACCGGGTGAGTATGAATTCACTGATTAGAAGGTTGATAAAAGTTTTTAAAATATTTTACATTAACAAACGGCGTGAGTGGATCCAAATTTCTTCTCGCTGAAAATATCATTTCCGCGACTGAGCTTGGGAATATCATGTGCACAGAATCGATCAGATTCTTTAATTGGTGTCTCACACCGTATTCAAACTGGCTCGGCTTACATGGCATAGGTCAGGTTTACAAAGTAAGGATACTAGAGTAAACCACCGGTATTGACCTGGCACCCAAAAAAGTCTCCTAGCTCAAAACCGCAGCTGAAAGAGCTAGAGTGTGTTTCGACCACCCGACCTCTGTGATCAAAAGTCGCACCCAGCTAGTCATCGATTTAACCATAGACTATAAGTATGTAACTTAACTACTCAGCCTTTCATGCCATTGCAGGCCTGAGACTTCGTCATTGTAGAAGACAAACAAAGCACTGGGGCTCTTCAAGGATTCGCCAACTCCCCGGGATGGCTTTTTCTAGCTGGATGCACCGTGTCACACACACGGATCTCCTCCGCTACGCGGCGCTGCTTGTAGGCTGCCTGGGAATGTCCTTTGCCAGTTCTATTTTCGCGTTTAACGCTTACGCCAACTCCATCAAAGCCTCGTTCAATTACACACAGAGCACAGGTACGCACTTCACCAAGCATTTGGATTTAATTAGTTAATTTATTTATTGATCATTCAACATCCCTCTTACATAATGCAAGAGATTTTCGTAAAACAAATCCTCACGTTATTTCTAATACCTTTACCATGTTATGAACTAGTAATAGGGTGCTATCAGATGCAAACAAACTTAACTGGCTTTGGATTTTTAAACCGCCTTCCTTGTTTCCTCTTCTGTGTATTTCACCAAGAAAATCGAAACCTGCTTTGTCATGAAGTGCATCATTCGTGAAATGAGGTAGCTTACTGATGGCGATTCGATCCCAGGGTGACTTAACTATTGTTCTCTTGCACGGCACGAATAATAGGTCTACGTGGTCAGTTTGTCCACAAAATGTCATGGTGAATGCAGGAATGAGCAATATACTACGCAACTTTGACGCGCGTTGCCTTTGGTGGGAGAAAAGTTCCCCATTTCGTAACAATTACGACGTACAGATGGAGAAAAATTGCTGAGAAGAGTTGCAGTCTTACTGGAAAATTTGTTTAGCAAACATAAAGAAAAAGCTTGTAGATTTCTTTATGTAAGCGGTGTGTGTATGTTGAAATTTAAGAACATACTCCCAGGTAGTTTTCTGTAAAGATTTCCATGTGACAGCACTGTAAATTTATTTAAATAATAACTGGAGTCTGGGTTCTACTTTCTTCGAGTGCAGCATTTTGCACCTGACTTAAAGAAGAAGAAGATGTGCCATCTACGACAGCAAGATACACGAGGTCGGAGAAACAGACTCCTTCGGAGAACACTGTTTCACCTGGAGCTTTATCATAGCGGCAGGCCTCAGTTTCTGTGCTGTTATCTTTGACATCGGTTTAGTCGAACGCCATTGGAAGAAACCTAAGAAAGGCCACTCTGAAGTACAAGTTCCTTGTTGTTGCTGTATTTGGAACCCTTCAGCGTTTGAGCTACGAAACTTTCACTGTAAGCCATGGCCACGACGCCAAAGAGACGAGAATGCGCTAGGATTCACTCAGATTTGCAAGTATCATTAATGCCGTGAGTCTGGTTATTACGCATAATAAGTGTTCGAGGTGCAACGTCGTTGAGGGGACATGATCTCTCCGCCAAGGAAAGGAACGGAAAAAACTGATCCATACCCGTGGGAAAAAATCACAGCTATGTGGAAAAGATTTTATTCTTGAACAATGTATTGTTATTATTGCCCGGTTATTTGTACATCATATGTATATACACGTGCATGTATACTTATATTGTATCTACTTTGTATATTTATGAGTATATTACCTTGCATATAGTTAAGGATTTACTCTACGCTAACCTGCGTAACCTGTACTTAACCACTGTAATATATAAAGACAACTTGTTTTGCAAAACTTGAAGTGGCACAAGGGTTACAACAGAAATTGCGAACAAATATCAAAATGGTAGGCCTATGAATGAAATGCCACGGAACAAACCTAACACCATGGCTTAAAAAGATTTTCGATGAATGACACTGTTTAACCCATATAACGGCAGATTCCTTAAAAATCATAGCCTTCGGCTATGTCCGTACAACTTACCTGGTGTGACCTGAAAACAGTCCTTACATGATGTCGAATTAGGCAGATGTGAAGCCGAGTAAGACATTCGTGTTGGCATGACACCAAGGGTATTTGAAAGGGCAGGGTCATTTGAGAATACACTCCAACGATTGGTGACTGTCATGTGTTCATGCGTGGCTTCACACCAGGGAAAGCGAAGGGATAGAAAAATTTTGTTTCCGTATTCTCCGAAGATATGTACACTATATAATACACTGCATTTTTTGGACAATTTAGGAAAGCAATTGATTCTATCTCAATCTTTATCATTTCACCTTGCTTTTAAGACACAGAGGTTTTGACACCAAGGTAGCTCTATAAAGAGATTATTCTGGAGAATTATCGCAAAGTTTCGGTTCAATCAATTCAAGCTGAACCTTTGTATTTTTCCTCCAAAAGCCGATTTATGCACTTTCAGAAAATGTCACCCTCGGTATCTTGGGAGTTTTTGTTTTTAAGCAAAAAATTTCCAAAACGTTGCAGTTCTACTCGAACTACGAAAGTTAATGTATGCACGAAAAGTAATGAGTATTACCATATATAGATGTAGAAGCTCGCTCGGAAAACTTCTTGCACATTAGGCGCTTACATTTCATTTCATTCAGCGAAAGCAATTGTGACGTCCTGACCCCACAGAAAGACTGGACATACATAAACGATGTTTAAGTGCATGTAAAACAAGACAAACTGATTTGGAAAATCGCGCTTATCTGAACTGTTTTTGCCACATGCATAAACTTATTTTGAACATCCCAAAGTAATACTGTATATGAATGTCCCGGCTTCGAGTAGCCGGCCCAATTTCACTCAGACCGAGGCTCCAATTAGAGAAAAGTGTGGGTATGGTGTGCAAATGATCATGAAATGACAGCGGAATTGTGAATGGCTTCTCGTCGGCTCATGAGAGCACTGTGGAAAATGCATGTGGGACATTGTGAAGAACATCCTAGATAAGCCCGGAGGCTGTGAAGGAGCACTTGCTCAAGCCTTGCTTCCCCGTGCTGAGCGCAGCACTCAGCATACTCCCCCTCCACGACAACGCAAGAAGAGAAAAAGGAGGGCCATTGAGGAAGAGTATGACCCCATCCCCAAAACTTTCCGAATCCACCCAGGACTATCAAAAAGAGATTCTGGAGGCGTTGCAGGAAAAGGAGACCAAAAGGCAAACGTTCCAGGAAAACCGGAAGATTCAGAAGCTATCTCCATAGCTGGCATTTCCAAAAAAGTGGACACAAAGTCTAAAAGTAAAAGTGGACGCAGAGAAGGTCAAGATGGCTCGTCGATCGAGTGGAAGCTCTATGGCTGGACATCGCTCCATATCAGACGCTGAGAGGTGGATCTTACAACAGCTGTAAGGAACAAGAAGGCAGTGGTAAACTTGAAGAACAAGGATGACCATTGCTTCCGTTGGGCTCTTCGGTCTGCCTTGTTCCCGGATGTGGACAGACCCACAAAATACTCAGCTGAGGATGGCATGGACTTCACAGGAATCGAAGCTCCAACTCTCATCTGACAGATTCCGAAGGTTGAGAAACAAAACAACCTAATCATCAACATCTTCGGCTGGGACAAAGGCAACATTGTACACCTGCTCAGTAAAGAGCCCAGCTAAATGCCTCGGGTCAACCTGCTGTTGATAGAGAAGGCCGGTAAATTCCACAGCACCTGGATGAAGGATCTTAACCGCCTGCTTTATTATCAATCCAAGTATCGAAAGCACTTCTGCGAGCCTTGCCTCTATGGATACTCTAGGGAAGACCTGCTGGAAGCCCACTAACCGGAGTGCCGTGGGATCGGCCACAGCATCGACAGCTGTGCGAGTGGAAATGCCGGAAGAGGGTAAAAACAAGCTCATCTTCTAGCACCACCACAGGCACCTCCCAACCCCTCACATCATCTATGCCGACTCTCACCACCAAAATCGAGGGCGCCGGGCAGGACCCCATAAACAGCAATATCCAAAAAACACAGCACCATGAGGCCTGTGTAGTTCTATAGAATGTATTCGCCAGGCGAATAGACAACTTGTCGGCCATAGCAGTAGGCGCCATAAGAAAGGTATTTCAGCAGCCTGATCAGTCTTCAACACGCGGCAGCCACAGGCTCAGGCTTCTGCCGGTCGTCGCCCGGAGGTTGGTCGGGTCCTTCACCTTTCCCGCGAAACGCATTGCGGTCTCTTTGTCTCCAGATATCGAGCGACTTTTGTGCTCTATCAATCAGTACACGGGCCAGAAGACCAGTAATATTCTTGCGGCGGGCACAGTAGCCAACCTCTAGCAACGCAGAGTATAGCTCTTCGGGCAAGCCCATCAGCACGCAGCATGATATATCCAAGCGGTACACACAAATGGGAAAATAACTCGAGCCTCACTACTCATATTATTACGGCGAGGAGAGCTCTTCCGAGAGTCCAGCACAGTCTTTTCGGATTACTCGGCGAGTTTATAGGCGACGTCGATGGATTACCCTGCCATCCATCGACGAGGTGTTCCATCAGCTTGATCAGTTTCAAACAGGCTTCCACCTGTGGCTCAGGCAGCTGCCCGATCTTCTCCCGGGAGTGCTTGATGACGGGAAACGCATGGCGATCTCTTTGTCCTTCTACCAGAGAATGAACGATTTGTATGCCCTATTAAGCAGTTGCAGGGCCAGAGAGCAGGAATCTCACCATCGAAGGCACGTTCGAGAACCTCTAGCACCGCGTAGTATAGCTCTTTGGACGTACCCATTTTCACGCAGTATATGATATACCGAATTGATTCTACAAATGGGAAAATAACTCGAGCCCACTACTTATGTTATTACGGCGAGGAGCTCTTACTAGAGTCCAGCGATTACTCGGCGAGGTCGTAGGCGACCAGCCTAGTCACACCTATCCCGAGCAGGATGAAGGCGATCTTTTTTTGCTTCTTTTTGGCCATCGGACGGTGTATAGAAATCGCTTAGGAGAGGTTCGGCCCTGTGGGGCTAAGAGTTGTCCCCGTTACCTGAGCGTACTCTCGCATCGCGGCGTCGACATCACGAAATGTGCGCTCTGCATGACCCTGTTGACGAAGTTCGTCATTAATCCAGTCCAGACGCTTTTGTTCTTTTTTGACACCGCGCAGCCTGGACCTGTTCTATAGCTTTATCGTGCCGTCTACGTTCCGCATCGACCCCGGAGCTTCGAAGAGCTGAGAAGAGAAAGTTACTACCAGATAAAGCAAGTGCATTTACGAGAGCGCCTCCAACCATCATAGGGATCGAGGCCATTTTTACTTCATAGTGTCTGCTGGAATGATCCCCGCGAGGGCCACGTCAACGACCACAATCCCGATATCAGAAGGGTGAAGTCTAGCTTGGGAGGGGCACCTCTTTTGACCATCTTACCCAATCTGGAGTATCCCATAGCTAAGACAGAGACAACTACGCTGTGATACAGCGCGTTTACGAGCACTTTTCCGTCGGTAGCTGGAGTTGTCTTGTTGTTATTCCATATGGAGAGGATCGGTGGGAATTTCCAATTGCTGACCATAGGGGGACTTTGGTGTGGCTTGTGCTGCTTTCTGTATTTGCTCCGCAACAGGAAGAGGCGGCAGCTGCCTACGATGAGTACCCACAAGACCAGCTACTATAATGATATACGGGGTCCAGTTGGCGTGCTCTGCAACACCCTCTCAAACAGGCTCTCTCCGTTCTGGTGGCGTCGAGGCCTCCTGTTCTTGCTTCGCAACACAAACAGCATGGTGAGGTGATTCTTTGGCTACCCGAAGGTGTTCAAGCAGGGGCCACCACTTTCTCTGGGTGTTTACTTTTCTTATGGTCTGTCACTCTTTCCGCCGGAGGTGTCTCCTCCGGCAGATTCACTTGGTGCTCCAAAAGAAGAGTCAGGTCCTCCGCCATCGTTCTTTGTCCGAGGGCACTGTCGTCCAAATTGGCAGTGCCTGGCTGTGGTAAGAGCAGTAGAGTAGTGCTGCTAAATACATGCCGTAGCGATGATAGAGCACACAGGAAGCACTACTAATCGCATGTCCAACAAAGGGGTCGGCCTCCAGGTCGCGCGCAAGCGCAGGTGGGTTTTCGGGTGGGATTGGAAGAAACATGCTGGCCACTCCTGAGAGCAATTGTAGTGGGGCCTGCCCTATCGTTTTCGTCATGGCTGCGCCTAGTTTTGCCTCGTAGCGGACGTAGAGCTTCCCGACCTCGTCCTCGTCCAACGAGTTTATTTGGTCCACTGTCCATGCCTTCCCAAGATACTGTTTGTCCTGGCACCCCGCTGCCAGCGCAGCATCCCTTTCACGGTGCAGAGGCGTGAGAATGGCAGCATGCTCTTCTGCCTCTTCCTCCAATGGCTCCTTCTGTTTCTTTTGTCCAGCCGATGACGCTGAGACTGCGTCTTCGTCCAGCAGTTCATCCAGCAGTTCGTCAATATTTGCGTAGCGAATATTTTGAGTCACAGACCGCAAGCAACTATCCTCTTAGTTCTAATATATTCACATGCAGCCCATGCGATCACACTAAATATCATTATTTGCGGGGAAAATAGCAACAGCCAGCTGCTGTTAAGCAACAGGTAAATAATCATATTTAGTGTGATTACACATTATATGCACACGTTGTATGCAGACGGCTGATCTCTCTTCAACAGAAGCTTGACATGCCTTGTTTGGGCAAGCTGCTGCCGTACTCTGGTCCTCTCTTCCGGAGGGATCACATCGTTTTCTCGGAGGCATTCTTCCAGCGAGTTCCTGTCTTTGCAATGGAAGATGGCGACCCAGCGCGTCTGTTCGCGTAGATCCTTCAGGATCGAGTTATATCTCTGGGTGAGCAACCAGACGCTTTGCTGCACGTGTCGGCCTGAGAAGGCCATCTCAGAGAGCATTAGGTGTTAGGTCAGCGCCTTTGTGGCGGAGTAGTAGTCAATGATGTATAGAGTTGGCTTGCATTGGAACAAAAGCAAGAACCTGATATGTTAGCCCTTTTCCACAGTAGTTACCCCGTGGGGTGGTATTCCGGGTTTACGCTAACGACTCACCAGATGGGGGTAATTACACGTGGTGTCAGGTAGAACCAGCGATGTCTCGACAGCACCCCCGACGGGTCTCTCTGCCGGCGAAACGTCGAAAGTTGCAGAGATTCCCAAAAGTGTGGCGAGACGACTTACTAGAAATACATGGAGAGATAAACCCGGATTTTTCACCGGCAAACCCTCTCCATATATTTCCAGTGAAGCCGCTAGTCTAACCGACTAAGCTAACAGGCCTGATCAAATATGTGCAGACAAAATTAGGGGGTGTTATCTGCATATACTCATAACCATATATTGTCGGTAGAAGGTACCTATCCTCTATAGAAAGACACGCTGATGAGAACTATCACGTTAGTTTTTGTCTAGAACTACCATTCTTGCTGAATTCCGCAGATTAAAACATGTCACTGATCCACCCTACAATGCCTAGGTATAGACATATTGAGCGCTCGTCCCCCACATAGAAAACTATAGACGCTTCAGTTAGTTGTATACAAGATAGAGTGAGCCAGTGTTTACATATTAATACAGGTCACCTTGCTATCTCACTGTGTGAGCTTTATCTAGCTGTTTCAATAAAGCGGCTCTCGCGTGGGAGTCCCGCCCTAAATATATCAAGTAGGGGAGGGTCGCCAGATATGTTCACCTGCTGGCCCTTAACCTTACACCGGCGGCTGCGTCCTGTATTTACCTACGCATCCCCAACACACACCATAGGTAAGACACATGGTCTCTCTAAAGGAGATCCCCATAGGACGGCGAGGGTGGGGAGCTGCCCCTTATTGCTGCAGACAGACACTCGTTCGCGTTTATAAATGTGCAGCAGATCCTGAACACCTGCTGGGAGCCCTCGATGGAGTTTGGGGTGGCTGCCAGCACCAGGTGGTCCAAAACCCATAGTCTCTATACTTCCCGCTTACGTTTCGGCAACCTGGAACAAATATTTTCCCTACAGATGACAGAGTAGTTTAGGTACCAAGAGATTGTGTCATAGCAGTGGGGGAGCGGTTTTTTCCATTTTATAGCACAACAGTCACACAATGGATTATGAGTAGTAATGAAATTGTTTTCTGTAATATTTTCATATGTAATAGAATAATTTACGCACACTATATTTATTTATTTATTGGTGTTTTACGCCGTACTCAAGAATATTTCACTTATACGACAGCGGTCAGCAATGTGGTGCGAGCACTGTAACTGAAAAAGGTGGAAATTTTCACCTTAAAATGTGGTCCATATACGCCATCCTCCACAGAAGAACACCCCGACCCCCCCCCCCTCCCCCTTCTACAGGGTGGACTTATACACCATTTAGATTTTCACCTGTTTGGTACAAATTTCCACCCAGGATTAAGGGGAGAATTTTTCCACTCCAAGGTTTTGGTATATATGGAGGATATTTCCACCAATATTGCGGATTTAACGTTCCTTTAGCTACTGTACATCAGCCGCTGAGAAAGGGTTTACCACAGCTTTTAAGCACACATAACTTGTAGATGGTGTGCATTTAAAGGAAAAGCTTTTGGAAATTAAGTAACTCATCCCATTATTATTATATTATAGGCAAAAATCTCATAATGTAATGAGTTATTTTGCAAAACTAGCTTATCCTATAAGAACACCATGTACAAACCACACGTAGCTACAATCGCTACTGGTTTTTACATATGGCCGCTCTCACAGCTGTGTGGCCTAGGTAACAATAAGCATTCGGCGACGCTCGTGTCGTTTACCCCGTCATTACGGTTTCGTACACCCATAAGACTGACAGCAAATGCAAAATTATTGACTATGGCATAAGACAATCAAATATATAGGTTCTTGAACACCTCAATCTATGAAATTAGAGTTTTGTAGATTCAATGGAAGTTCAGCGGTAAAAGTGATTTTGGAGCACCAGGGAACCTGCATTACTGTAAACAATATAATGATGAATTGACCTGGGTAATTTCAAAATTGACTGCGTACTATTTGAAATAATTATATAAATCACACAAATGAAACCACAGAAGTGGTGCCAGGAAGAGCCGGGATTATTCATTCATAGCAATGTACTAAAATAAGCATTATGCTCTTACATTCAACATTGTTGCTGCACTCTGCATCGATAACATAACTGTTAATGCATCTGAAAAAAATGCAGAATTGACCTAAATGTATACTGTTACATTTCAATATGTACGTCCTGGAAGCAGATTAAAAATGTGCCTACTATTTCATACCAATAAAACAGGATCTACCGCCTTCAAACACAATCCTAAAGACATACTAAATTTTAAAATACCCAATATATCTTTTTGAAACAAACGCTATATTTGACGTACAGATAATAAAACTATAACAAGCAGACACATTGCCTGAAGAAAAATAAGTATTTCAAATACCTTAGTTTTTCTTATTCCAGGCCACATCTATGGGTCATACCTCACTGTGATAAACAATGTAGAAATTATGAATGCACAGTTTATTTTGAATCAGAAATAAATTTGCTTTAATGTTTGTAAATTTTGTAAAACAAAAAATCTCCCCAACACTTCTAAATCTGAAAAGGTCTTCTAGCTGAGCACAGCAGACTCACGATCCTGAATCTTCCTGGGAAGTCAAGAGCGTGACTACCAAATGAGAACGGGGTTTCAAACATTTATATCAGGACACTTTCTCTCAAGTTTTAACAATCTCACTTAAAATGCAGATGATTGCTAAACTGAAGTACACATCAAAACAGAGATTGAAATCTGTCCTTGAGAGTAGCTCGTTTAGTTGCTTTGCGACTTTTGATTGAGTTTAATTCATTTAAAGCATATGATTCTACAACTGCCTGTCATGACCATAAGCATTAAAAAATAAAGTCAATAAACAAGATTTTGTTTAGTCTCCTCCCTGTATTATTATTTCACTATTGAAGTTCACAATGTATATATCCGGGCAGTATAGGAAGCAAATGTGACTGCAAGACTCCTCCAAACATCCAGACTCCAGCAGCCATTACAGAGTATGAACTCTCCTCTGGACAAAATATTTTTTACCCCTTTTGTTTCCTGATTTTTGGAAAGGAAAATCGATGGGCAGGCATCCGAAAAAAAAGGGTGTAAAAAAAATATTCAAGTAAAAAACTCCTTGGGATAAACCTTATGTTTATATACCACTGTCAGCTTACTGGTCGACCTTAGGTTGACGCTAGCCAGTTATAGGCTATACATGGCGTTCTACACTCTAATACAGGCATATATGCTTGGCTTGGGCGATTCCAGAGATATGAGTGAAGGACGACGGTATTAACGATCGTAACAATATAACATCTCTTAACGAATATGGAGGGTCAAATGAATTAACCGCTTGTATGCAGAACACTCAACTAGTATTTATGGCCCACTAAAGGATTGAGGACGCTGAAGCTCTAACAACTTACCTTGAACCCTTGTTGAGTTTTATCTCCCTTGCCTCACCACCAGATGTTGGAGTTTTAATCCAGTTGCGCAGATTGCTAAGATTTGGCGGAAGACAGTTGACGGAAACAGTTGGCGGAAAGCTGAGAAATTTAGCAAATTATCAATCACCGCGGATAATTTCATTAAAGTTAGCGGCGGTTAACCGACTGTATGCTTAAGTGATTCTTGTGCAATAGACTTTAAGTCTGTCACATAGTACTGGAGAGATTACAGCAGAATTCACTTCAATTCTCCTAATGTCAGGTTTCCTTGTGGAATAAGAAATTGTCGGTCTAAGCTTTCCTCCCATGTTGCACTGAGGCAACACGTATGTCGTTACCATCGTTTCGTGTCCTGAATAGCATATCCTGTAAACCTGTAATTTATTCATTTCTTTCACTGCAAAAAGTTACTTCAGTACATTTGAATGATTTCGATTCAATCCCCTCCACCCCCCATTAAGGGTTTACATGTCAAATCAGGAATTGATGCTATAGTCTTAATCTTAAATAATTTCATATTGTCAAATGTAAGTGAATGGTGTGTGCATTTGCTGCGTAACCTTTTTTGTAAGACACTTAATTGTTGCCGTTAATTACATGTAACAAGGATAAGTTACTTGCCAAGGGCGAACGTTCACTTGAGCTTTCAATTTATGCGCGCAATTTCTTCCACGGCACGTAACGCTCACTTGTTTTTTTTTTTTTGGGGATCAAGCCATTCATGTTTTCCATCGGATTATTATTTTTATTATTCTCAGCAAATTTGTCCCGCATTTTTTGAGAAAACGGCAAATCACGTAGTTATGAAACTTTAGTATGTTTGTCGTACAGACCTGAAGTTTTGCACCAAAACTTTGGAAACTTTTGCTCACTTGACTTGGCGGCCATATTGTAATTTGATGAAAACCTTTAAAATTGTTCTTCTCAAAAACGCCTGAACAGATTGTTCTCACCCTTGGTATTAAGTATCTCCAAGGCTGTGCACTTCAAGTTTGGAAAGAAAACTTTGATTGGTGGAAAATTCTAGAAGTTAGTCATTAGGTATATATCATATGACGACAAAAATCATTTTTTCAAAATATTTTCTAAACTGTTAAGAATTTTATTGTGGAAAATTGTTTTATCTGATGCAGTTTGGGAAGCTGATATCGAATATGCACATTTTACAAAACCGGAAGTGACGTCATCAAAGCCGGAAGTGGGTCTATCTCCATAACGAATGAAACTAGAGACGCAGTCTGAAGGCCTAACATCATAGAGACAAATTTGGTATCAGCAAACCGAAAGTAGTACATCAAACAAATCGTCACTTTGGCAAGTTTCAAAATTGAAAAACTTCTCCTCATGAAATGTTATATACACTCTTTTAAGTATCCACAACTCGGCTGTGAAAATTCACTTGAATAAACGAAGTAAAAAATCTCCTCGCGGATCGCTGAACCTTCGCGGAACTGGCGATATCTTGAGTATCCTTTCATGCTAAAAAAGACTATACGAGAGAATTATGGCAAATTTTTGACTTAATCAATTCAAACTGAACGTTTTCGTCCAGTAGTCTTCCTATACTCTTTCAGGAAATGTCACGCCCGACATTTTCCGGTTTTCTGTTTTTATGAAAAAAAAAAGATTATATATTATTAGAAACTATAAACATACTACCACTCTTTTGACTGTGGTAATGTTTACAACAAAATTTCAAAACAGGTGCTCACAAAAAGCTGCAAAACGGACATTAACTAAGCCATAAACGGATATTAACTCAGCCATGTTTATATATTTCATATTAAATATCTCATAGGCCTGATGTGAATACAGATAATGGATACAATATAACCCACTTGATGAACTAGATAGAAAACCGATGAAATTGTTTCTAACCAGTGGTAAGTTACTCTCCCACCTGTCTCACTCACCTGCAGTCAGCGCACGGGAGATCTACTAACCTATATACTTCTTATACATAGGGTATAAAACAGACACCGTTAATGTGTTGAAGCAATACGCCCTACTTGAACTTTGACATCAGGTCGGGCATGAGCAGAAATAGCGCTGAGTTATATCTAGTCACCTGTTCGCTCAACTCGGGACGCCCTATGGAATTAGCACAGATGTCCATACAGTATTATAACGGATTGTAAAGTTAATTGCTAATGGTAGTAGACGATATCTAAAAAGACAAGCTGGGATTAAGCCTTATTGGACATCTGCTGAGGTATGTGCTTTTTTTTAAGAATTTTTCTTTCTAATGTCCTTGTACTAGACACTTTTTTATCGTCGATATATACAGTTAATCTGTACACGGAAGTAGAAGAAGGCCCTATGTAAAAACAGGTTGGTACTAATTCCCGTTGAGTTTTGGTGGAGGTATGATACGTTGACTATTAGCGCGTGATCTCCTTGGTTATTGCTTCCTGAATGTGGGATTTATCACTTTATGTATTTGATCGATGTTTTACGCCGTACTCAAGAATATTTCACTTGTGCGACGCGACTGAGCTTGGGAATATCATGTGCAAAGAATCGACCAGATTCATTGCTTGGTGTCTCACACCGTACTCAAACTGGCTCGGCTTACATGGTGTCGGTGAGGTTTACAAAGTCAGGATACCAGATTAAACCACCGGTATTGATATGGTACCCGAAAAACCACCTGACTCAAAGCCGCAGCTGAAAGCGTTAGAGTGTGTTTCGAGCACCCGACCTCTGTGATCAAAAGTCGCACCCAGCTAGTCATCGATTTAACCACAAACAATAAGTGTGTAACTTAACTACTCAGTCTTTCATGTCATTGCAGGCCTGAGACTTTGCCATTGTAGGAGACATACAAAGCACTGGGGCTCTTCAAGGATTCTCCTCCCCAAGACTCCGGGATGGCTTTTTCTAGCTGGATCCACCGTGTCACACGCACGGATCTCCTCCGCTACGCGGCGCTGCTTGTAGGCTGCCTGGGAATGTCTTTTGCCGGTTCTATTTTCGCGTTTAACGCTTACGCCAACGCTATCAAAGCCTCGTTCAATTACACACAGAGCACAGGTACGCACTTCACCAAGCATTTGGATTTAATTAGTTAATTTATTTATTGATCATTCAACATCCCTTTTACATAATGCAAGAGATTTTCGTAAAACAAATCCTCACGTTTTTTCTAATACCTTTACCATGTTATGAACTAGTAACAGGGTGCTATCAGATGCAAACAAACTTAACTGGCTTTGGATTGTTAAACCGCCTTCCTTGTTTCCTCTTCTGTGTATTTCACCAAGAAAATCGAAACCTGCTTTGTCATGAAGTGCATCATTCGCGAAATGAAGTAGCTTACCTTTTCCCGCGCGATGGCGATGCGAGCCCAGGGTGACTTAACTAATGTTCTCTTGCACAGAACGAATAATAGGCGTACGTGGTCAGTTTGTCCACAAAATGTCACGGTGAATGCAGGAATGAGGAAACACAACTTTGAAGCGCGTTGACATTGGCGGATGAAAAGTTCCCCATTTCGTAACAATTACGACGTACAGAAGGAGAAAAATTTCTTAGAAGAGTTGCATTCTTGCTGGAAAAATTTGTTTAGCAGACATAAAGAAAAAGTTTGTAGATTTCTTTATGTAAGCTGTTTGTGTATGTTAACATTTAAGAACATATTCCCTGGCAGTTTTCTATAAAGTTTTCCATGTTATAGCACTGTAAATTTATTTAAACAAGAACTGGGGTTTGGGTTCTACTTTTTTCGACTACAGCATTTTGCACCTGATTTAAATAATATTTCCTAATGTTTATGAGTCCTACACATGTATAATGAATCACCCATTATATCAAAATTATTAAACGAGAGTGGGAAATTGTATTTGTTTGGAGACTCTGGTGATAAACAAATGGAAACGACATCAAGAGCTTAATAATTTTGATATAATTGGTGACGAACTGGATATCCAATCTATGCCATAAGTAAGTCCGAAAGGCTTCGGGCGGTTTAAAGAGCAGGCAACATCTGTTTGTTTCAATAAGTAGGTTATACAATTAAACTTTTGCCGGGAGCTCAAGCGATAATAAGCAATCTCAGCTCTAAAAAAACATCTACGCCCCGCCCAAATATGGACTACTTTCGCAAACACAGACAGGGTCACGTCTGCGTAAAACATGCATTTCCTAGCTGCCGTAGATGAAGTTTGAACACAAAGATGATTTTCCAGCAACCCTACATAATAATTAAATATATACGACGACTGACTGAACGAGAATACTGAAATGAGAACAACACATATTTCAAATCAGATTCCCTTTGTTTTCGTTTTGTTTTTGTTTTCTTTTCTTTTTTTTTCCTTTCCATGAATCTAGAAAATATATCACTTCTTCAACTGAAAGGCAGACTGTGACAGTTTTTAAACAGAATTATGTGTAGGACTAATCACATCATCCTGATAAATGATTCACTATGATAACCTATGAATTATATCAGAAAACACTGATCTGATCTGATACATGCCATGTGCAGGAAAAATCCATTCATGTGTGTTGCAGTTGAGTTGCTAGCCTCTATGGGTAATTTTGGTATTTCCATTGGATTTCCGGCCGGCATACTGCACGAGGTGCTTGGGCCACGCTGGACTTCCGGCGCAGCATTACTTTTCACAGTCCTCGGCGCTGTACTGCTGTGGAGTACTACTTTCATGCAGGCTTTCTACCACAACACCAGCGGACTGATGGCCGTATATTTTCTTGTTTTCGGTGAGTAGCAGAGAAGGGAAAATATGATCATATATTGCATTAGGTTTCCTTCCACCATAATGCTGGCCGCCGTCGAATAAGTGAAATAGTCTTGAGCACGGTGTAAAATACCAATCAAACAAATTAATACAACAAATATACTGCATTAAAACAGGCACTAAAAACGCTAGAAATCTCGCATCTAGCTAGCCAGCGTAAGCGGGAGGCTTTCTCTTGGGCTCTGTCTGGTTTCCTCTCACCTTCCTCCCACCTGCTGGTCGCCGTGGTATAAACGAAATATTCTTGAGTACCGCGTAAAGCATCAATCACATAAATAAATAAATATACATAGCGAAGCACGTATGAGGAATGTAATTGATCCGTTTACGTACTACTCAAGTAATTTATTTACTCGTTTGATTAGTGTTTATCGCCGTATTCAATATTTTTTCATTTGCATACGATGGCGGTGACAAACTCATAAATCAGCGAGAGACGGATTCGAACTCACGGCCACAGTCATGAACGGTTCTGACAGGCGTTCTGACCAGCGTTTTAGCGTCCGAAGAGTTCCGTGTTCCCGTTGTCTGGACTGTCTTAAAAAACCAGAGCCAACGTAAACCCTATCCCCACCACAAACACCATGAGTCTCTCGCCTCTACTCTCACCGTCTTAAAATTGGCTGTATCTTTAAGTCAGAAGATTCCTCCTTAGCGAAGGACATTTGTTCCTCCACCCACAAGTCTCCTTGGGGCCAGTTTTACAAGCCGGGTAGTCCCGTTGAACGTGGTGTTACACCGTCTTCCTATAACAGGCCTCAGAAGCCTCTTAAGTCAGAAATATTTGCACACCCGTCAGTATATCTGGTCGGTTGTGTAATTATTTGAAACATATTTTTGCAATATACTTCGCCATGAGATACGTCGCCGTGGTAGTTAAAGTACGTTTGGCGTAGCGTTACACCCCATTCGTAAAATGGGCCCTAGGCCGTATAAGACGAAAGTGCAGCCTAACAAAATACCCATGAAAAAAAAAAAAACTTCCCTGTTATTAATGGTGAATTATTTTGTTCTGTAGGCTTTGGTGCCATTTTTACCTATATGTCTTCCCTGATGACCAACATGCAGAATTTCCACCCACGTTATCGTGGCTCGGTTGTTGGGATTCTGGACGCTTCGTTCAGCGCCGGCCCCGCCTTGGTTGCTCTCATCTACGGGGAATGCTTCGTTAACGGACACAACCTCGGCGACGAACAGTACCAGAATTTAAAGGGTTTCTATTTGATGTGTGCTTTGTGCTTCGCGGTTGTGAATGCGCTAGGTGTCATCTTCTTGACCAATCATCCATACGAAGGCATGGAAACCCAGCAGATAGTGATCAATGACGACTTGTCCGAAAAGGGCGTCAATGACGACGACAGCAATCAAAACATCAAACCGGAAGTCAACCTCACTGGCTGGAGGCTGCTGAGAAATTTTGACTTCCACTTCCTGCTGTGGGCATTCATATTTTGCGCCTCGCTACAGCTAATGTTTCAAAACAACATAACAACTTACTTGAAATCATTCAACCTGGAGCAGTATAGCACCCTGTTTACAGTGCTCGTGCCGGTATCGGCGACGGTCTCTAAAGTGTTTGTGGGTTTCATCTCAGACGCGTTGATCCATCGGGTACCTCGAGCCCTCCTTTTGTTAGCGTTCACGGCTTTACAAACAGTCATTTTGCTTGTTTGCGTGTTTAAATCCAACAGCATAACTGTTCTTGTTATCGCTACGCTTGGTGTCGGATTTCCGAACGGCGCCACTTGGTGTCTCACACCGACAATGACCAGCGAGTTTTTCGGCATGAAGTACTTTGGTCGCAATTGGGGCTGGATCATGCTTGGAAACGCCGTGGGAGGTCTTGTTTTACAGAAGATCTTCGGTGCCATCTACGATAGCAATATAAACGAGGTCGGAGAAACAGACTGCTTCGGACAACACTGTTTCACCTGGAGTTTTATCATAGTGACAGGCCTAAGTTTCTGTGCTGTTATCTTTGATATCGGTTTAGTCGAACGCCATTGGAAGAAACCTAAGGGAAGCCACTCTGAAGTACAACCAGTCATCGGGTCAAAAGAGAAGTAGTCTCCCTTTGTCCATAAGTCTCCAACTTTAACACACCCCAATAACGCCGTACTTCTGGGTACAAATGTTGCTATAAACACCTCGTACCATCGTACCTGGCCCCAAACGGGCAGAGTTGTTGCGGAGCAAGCAAAACTTCCGGATACACTAGCAAGCACATTGCGTTTCAACTCTGGTTGGCTCTTCGATCCTTGGTTTGATACCTCTGAGACATTTTCGAGTTTACTTATATAGCCTAAATTATCGTACTTGACGTGATGAATGTCAATCAAGTTCACTAAGTTCCTTGTTGTTGTATTTGGAAGTCTTCAGCGTTTCAGCTACGAAACTTTTACTGTAAGCCATGGTCACGACGCCAAAGAGACGAGATTGCGCCAGGATTCACTCAGATTTGTAAGTATCACTGATGCCGTGAGTCTGGTTATTACGCATAATGAGTGTCCGAGGTGCAACGTCGTGGAGGGGACAGGATCTCTCCGCCAAGGAAAGGAACGGAAAAAACTGATCCATACCCGTGGGAAAAAATCACAGCTATGTGGAAAAGATTTTATTCTTGAACAATGTATTGTTATTATTGCCCGGTTATTTGTACATCATATGTATATACATGTACATGTATACTTATATTGTGTCTCCTTTGTATAATTATGAGATGTTTATGTAGTATATTACCTTGCATATAGTTAAGGATTTACTCTACGCTGACCTGCGTAACCTGTACTTAAGCACAATAATATACAGACAACTTGTTTTGCAAAACATGAAGTGCCACAAGGGTTACAACAGAAATTGCGTACAAATATCAAAATGGTAGGCCTATGAATGAAATGCCACGGAACAAACCTAACACCATGGCTCAAAAAGATTTTCGATGAATAACACTGTTTAACCCATGTAACGGCAGATTCCTTAAAAGTCATAGCCTGTACGTACATAAACGATGTTTAAGTGCATGTAAAACAAGACAAATTGATTTGGAAAATCGCGCTTATCTGAACTGTTTTTCCTTTATGCATAAACTCATGAATATTCAACATAAGGGCGGTCCGTTTTCCGAACTGTCACTCAAGGCCATGCACATGACGTCAGTATTGTTTCAAAACGTCATTCGATTGTATAAAAGTAGAAATTTTGATTACAAGTGCTGTAGAAAATATACGAACAGTTTGAAATAGTCTACAGCGGCTTGATCCTAACGATCGATTTTTCTAATCAATTCATGTAGCTAGCCTTCAAAAAGGACAGTTTTAACGATGACATCAGCTCTGTTACTTTTTAGAGGATTATTTTGAACATCCCAAAGTAATATTGTATATGAATGTCCTTTGACTTAGTCATCAACTGACTTGTTTTCTTTATTTGAATTCCCCTTCATGACGTAGACGAAACAAAGTTTATTTAATGCTTTCAGGGACTTCTTTTGTGACGGAAAACTTATCTTAATTTCCGGGAAATTTAGATTGTTTTTTAATGAGGTATTTAGAGTCACACTATATATAACCTGAGTAGCGTATTACTACCAAGAAGAATACCGAATCCATCTCAAGATGATGACATATGAAAGTTGAAGCTGATTAAAAAAATATAATAATTCAAAAAGAGTTAGTTCGAATCTGAATCTTTCGGAAATTTGGGGCATTTAAAATTGTTCCGCCTATAAAGTGTCTACTCTATGATTATCCGAAGATGATATCTTCTACCTCTACTTACGACAGTAATGATTTCACTTGAACTCCATTCTTAAATGGAAAACTACTATTACTGAAGCTTTACGGACACTCATATGCTGTTTTGCCTTGGGTTTTTTGTTTTCTTTTTGGGGGTGGGGGTTGTTTATGAGGGGGGGAGAGGCTGTTTTAAACGACTATTTCCTTGTGTACTTTTAGCAACATTTTCATTGGTTGCATACTTGACGCCTTCTCTCTAACAAGCTATTTACCGTAAAATTTCTCCATAATTCAAACAACAGTGCATTTTCCTAATTAGAAGATAAGCTGCTATCTTCTGAGTAAACTAACATAACCCGGGCACAATATTTATTTAATTATATTCTTTGTATTCTTTTTTTCATCTAGACGATGGTGGTCCGTTTTATGGGTCGGCGAAATCAGAGTTTCTAGGGTAAACCATCAACATTTGGCATCCTACCCATTTTTGACGTGCAACTACGCGTACCATACTGGTGGGAAAAAGGTGGTCCTCATCTAACTTTAGATTGCATAAAGGGTCAGTCGAATGCCGTCAATAGCTTATTGTTTCTAAGGCCCCATAATCCAGGGGAACGCAGAAATCTACAAATCCCTTGCCCTAGGTCGGGACTGAACCCGCGGACATCATGTGTCCTAGGCACACTTATACAGGTGAACTGTTTGATTCTATGACATGTAACACCGATCAAAATGAAGACGTTATTAAAACTGGCAATGAGTAAGCCCTGCACTCCGCTACACCCGACACCGCTTGGTTTGAGAAGTATGTGCAGTGACACATATCTTATTACGACTAAGTTGGGTATTCAGTGAGTTAGTTCTGTTTACCCGCCAAAATATTAACTGCCGGAGGTAAATTTACTGTCGTTGCGACGAGCATACGGTAAGTGAATAAGCGTGACCGTGCAAATATCACGCGTGACGCATTCAACCATTAATACGTGATGTTGAAATGACTGTGGAAAATATGGGATAAATTCGTTGAAATGTGAGACTGAAAGTTTTTCCCCTTAGAATAAAACGATAAAAGAAAGAAAAAAACGAATTTCGCCTGTAATGTACACTCACAAGTGTATAATTTATTACTTCCAAGCTATGGAACCGTTACGCTCGGGTTGACGTATTAGTTTGTACGTGTATGTGTTATCCACCATAAACGTTTCAGGCCAGTTCACCGACCACCATAAGATTGCCTTGGGCGATGTCAACGTCATATTCACAAGTGTTACGACAAGTCTGAACAGTTATAAATAAACATTAATTTAGTACATTAAACATGTCAAGACTTACAATTTGATAAAGTTTACAGACGGTAATCCTTCAAATTTATTTTGAGAAATCAAGGTCATCCCTTAAAAAAGACAACAGAAAACAGAACATCAACAGAAAGCAACGTCTGTATTATACAAATGTTGGCTTCGAAATCAACTATTGCAACAAATCTTAAACTTATATTTAAAGCACTTAACCTCTGTGGTCGTTAGATTTTCTGAAGCCCATTTCCTCCGAGGGGCCATTTGCTTACCATTTGCTGATAGTTCTGACCCATTGTGGTTCAACAATAACAAAGAGATTTAAAACATGGGTTTTCAAATTGATATACATACCCGATGTTATGGCAGACTAGGATCAACGTTAACAAATAATAACAACCAATAAATGGCTTATATATGTAGTGGTTTGCAATGACTAGTTTCATGGAGAGGGTGAAATGACATGACACTGGTAAACTCTGATCAACAGGGACGTGCTAAGCAAACGAATGCACAAACATGTTACAGTCATATATCTCGTAAAAGTGTCTCAAATACCCTGTCAATTATTGTGTGTGACAATAGCGCGATTAAACGACATCTTCGTCATTGCTTCATTGCACAATCTCTCTCACGGATCAAAACCGTATTATTTTTTCCATCACATACGTTGGCTTTCCTTGGCGTTTTTCCTTCATTTTCAGACTCGTTTAGATGGGTAGCAAAAATGAAGCATACTTTTGCTCTGCAATTATAAAATAAGATCGCGTTAAGCAACAATTAAATAAATAAATAAATAATAAATATTTCTCGTGAAGAGTATCGTGGAATATAACTGATCATTTAACTGATCAACAAAGAGAACATACCTAGTGATATGGGCTGTTTTATTTATGCTTTTTCACTTGATGTCTATGTTCAGCAGGCTATAGCAATGTTTTTTTCCGACCTGGCGGCCTCCAAGCCAAAGGACATCTACCTATAGAAACTTCTGAGTTTAAATGCTCTTATAACTGAGAACGTGTGGGTCAAAAAATCGTTAAAATCGCCGCTAATCAGCATAACCATAACGATATCTTGATTGAATCAAAAGTTATACACATATTGGCACAGACGTATCGAGAGTCCTTGCGGGAGTCACCGATGCAATTTATAAGGGTGCTCGCATTTCTAACCCAACTGTCTCTGTAGAGCCATCTCGGCCTAGGATTTGGGGACTGGTCCAACGGCACTCGGAAGAACACCCTGGCTAACTTCCACGTAGGGGTAGCTACAGGAACAGCCTACTCGTACCGGTTCGTAGACTTTACTGTACTGGTACACGCCCTCGTGTTCTGAGCACCCGGTTCTTCGCAGCACCACCCTGTAGGAGATGACTGGTACGCAGATCTTCTTCAGCAATTTCTTCCCGAGCACGTCTCTGTCGGCGAGGCAATGGAGCGCGCTTTTCTCTGAGTTGAATCCCGGGGAATTCTCGGGCGTACAGCATTGCGTTTCCGGTATGCTCATGGGACGCCTGTTTTCGTCGTAGTTCTCAACATTAACATAGGGACAGAGATTCCTGAAGCGGAGCTTTGTCTTAGTCAGGTCAATCCGGCAGTCTGTGTCGATCGGAAAGATGCTGACGTTGATGTAATCCCGGGAGACTTTCTTGAAATCGAGGATGTGGTCTGTAGAGGTAGGATCCTCGGGCGGTTCCATACAATCCGTTTTCTGACCCACAGCTGACACCCAGAAGATGGCCATACACAGTGTAATCTAAAACAGACACATAAATAATTCAGAATGGGGACATCTCCATCCTAACCCCAACCCTCCCCCATCCCTCCCAAAAAACGTCATGGCGAAGACCAGAATGAACCGTAGACTATATAACCGAGGGAAGCTGGTAAAGTTCTTTGTACAAGGCCTGGATTCCGTCCGGATCTCGCTTCCTCGTGATTGGGAATCGTACGATGCTCTTCTCGAAAACCCGGTTCCTGCTCTAGTGTTCTGGGTATGATTTCAATCAAAGGGAGTACCGTGGAGTTATATCTGGCTATGATTAATCAGTCGATCAGAATCTTGATTAACTAATCGATCAGCCGCTCGACGTCTGCATTTGAGTAAATGTTTAAACTTGACTACACTGCGAAAAGGGCCCACCCCAATTTGCTTATATAGGGCGTCTCCTCGATACTACCTATATCACTTTTAGAGATACATGGTTTGTCAACTGATGCGGTTTGTCGGCCTACTGGCATACACCTGAACTTGCGGTTGTCACTCCGCATTCCCATCATCCAGACCGCAGTCATACATATAGAAATTTCTTGAGTACGGAATAAAACTCGAATTAATGTTAACAGACACATAAGATTATATAGCATTTGTCTCAAGATGAATTCAATTAGCGAAGATGGCATATTCAGATGAATTAAGAACATGTTCGCCAAAAGGAATGTTAAATTATTAATTAAGACAAGATAGAGATAACGAAAATCGCTTTCGATTATGAATCCAGCAAATTGTTTTCTTAGGAAATGCTATTACCTCCATTAACTGTCGCTTTATAATTCTGTGTAGCGACTAAGAAAAATATGAAATAAAAATAATTCCTAAAAAAAGTCTTGTTCCTACCTTAATCAAGCTGCTGTTGTTCGGGACATGAATCCAACTCATCTCTTCTTGCTTTTGACAGATCAAATTTTATAAACAAACTTTAGAAAACGAACTCGTCGTTGTCATATACTGTTTTGTTAACGGTGTTGCGCTATATATAGTTTTAAAACGAACGGGGATTTTTTTTTTTTTTTTTTGGCTAAAATAACTGCTTTACGTTGAGCAAGCTTTTCATTCATTAATCCATGCGGCATTCACGCGTGAAGCCAAGTGCATCGGTGTTTGGTCACGTGACATCATAGTCTCTGCTGGCCGACATCCCCTGGGGAAGGTCACCCATATATTTATACATTCATGTCGTTCTGTTGTCTTGTTGCACAATACATGTGTCATGTGTCTGTAGATGAATTGGCGCAGGTGGACTTTCCAGGAGGAAAGTACGAACCCATAGATTGGATACAACTCCTAAACTATCTTCTTATTTTATAGTTTTCTCAAGGATTCAGATTTTATTCTTTTGGGGGGGGGGGGGAATTCTATTCACTCGTGCGAATGGAAAAGCTGCTGGACCCTGAAGGGAATATCACAGTCTTATCTGCTTACGTTTCGGCAACCTGGAATAAATATTTTCCCTATAGATGACAGAGTAGTTTAGGTACCAGGACATTGTGTCATAGAATTGGGGGAGCGGTTTTTTCCATTTTATAGCACAACAGTCACACAAAGCATTATTCTCTTACATTCAACATTGTTGCTGCACTCTGCATTGATAACAAAACTGTTAATGCATCTGAAAAAAAATGCAGAATTGACCTAACTGTATACGGTTACATTTCAAACTGTACGTCCTGGAAGCAGATTAAAAATGTGCCTACTATTTCGTACCAATAAAACAGGATCTACCGCCTTCAAACACAGTCTTATGGACACACTAAATTGAAAATACCCAATATAAAACAAATTTTTTGAAACAAACGTTATATGTGACGTACAGATAGTAAGACTATAACAAGCAGACACCTTGTAAGAAGAAAAATAAGTATTTCAGATACCTTTGATTTTTATTCCAGGCCACATCTATGGGTCATACCTCACTGTAATACACAACGTAAAAATTATGAATGCACAATTTATTTTGAATCAGAAATAAATTTGCTTTAATGTTTGTAAATTTTGTAAAACAAAAAAAATATCCCAGCTGAAAATCTGAGAAGTTGTTTTAGCCGAGCACAGCAGAGACTCACGATCCTGGATCTTCCTGGGAAGTCAAGAGCGTGACTACCAAATGAGAACGGGGTTTCAAACATTTATATGAACACACTTTCTCTCAAGTTTTAACAATCTCACTTAAAATGCAGATGATTGCTAAACTGAAGTACACATCAAAACAGAGATTGAAATCTGTCCTTGAGAGTAGCTCGTTTAGTTGCTTTGCGACTTTTGATTGAGTTTAATTCATTTAAAGCATATGATTCTACAACTGCCTGTCATGACCATAAGCATTAAAAAATAAAGTCAATAAACAAGATTTTGTTTAGTATCCTCCCTGTATTATGCACTAACATTTCATTATAGAATTTCACAATGTATGTATCCGATCAGAATAGGAAGCAAATGTGGATGCAAGTTCCCTCCAACCATCCAGATTCCATCAGCCATTACAGAATATGAACTCTCCTCTGGACAAAATATTTTTACCCCTTTTGTTTCCTGATTTTTGGAAAGGAAAATCGATGGGGAGGCATCTGAAAGAAAAGGGCGCATGTAAAAAAAATATTCAATTAAAAAAAACTCCTGGGAATAAACTTTGTCTTTAGAATTGTATTTTTTGTCCCTTTTTTATACCACCAACAGGGTTAAGAACTTAAGTTTTTGTCAATGAAACCAAATAAGTGTTACCTTAGACGTAGTTAAAACAGCGTTCACCCAAGTAAACAGTAGGCCTAAAGTCTCACGGAAGATCAACACTCAAGGGAAACACTTCAGAATTCAAGGGAAACAGCTTCTGATTAAAGACAGGGGAATGTGAACTAAGTGATGAGTCAGTAAAATTAGAACCAAAGAGAAAAAAATCTAATGGATAGAGGTAACATAAACACCGCCTGTGAAAAGAGACGCGGTCGTTTGGCAGTCCGAAAGTCACCTGGAAATCTCCAACTGTCAATAGGACTATACCACAGTGACAATGACACATCTTCATCTTCCCATACAGTACTAAATGAACGCCATTAATATAGCATGCCATGGTAGCATGCAGAGAACGGTAGCATATTCCAGTTTTATTTATACTAGTGAAGAGCCTCAGCCTAGATATTTTAATGTTACTAAGTAGTAAAATGGCGGATTCGAGAGAATGAATGCTTTGGGCACAAGTTTTCAAACCACCCACACTCTCTCGGTTGGACATTCATCTCATTTCATGTCTGTGTAGAAAACTGATTAAACTAGTTAGGAAGCCCTACATGCAGGTTATGTACCAGTAAATACAATACCTTGCAAGGATGGCACAGGATACAACACCGTCAGTTCGCTTCGAGAGTCCTGTGTCCCCACATGTTTCCCTTCGGATTGTTATTATTATTCTCGGCAAATTTGTTTCCACATTTTTTGAGAAAACGGCAAATCGCGCAGTTATGAAACTTCAGTATGTTGGTCGTACAGACCTGAAGTTTTGCATCAAAACTTTGGAACTTTTGCTCACGTGCCTTGGGGGCCATGTTGTATTTTGATGAAAACTTTTAAACATGTTCTTCTCAAAAACGCCTGAACAGATTGTTCTTACGCTTGGTACTGTTCACTTCAAGTTTGGAAAGAAAACTTTGATTGGTGGAAAATTCTAGACGCTAGCTATTAGGTAAATATCATGTGACCAAAAAATTGGTTTTTTCAAAATATTTTCTAAACTGTTAAAAGTTTTAGTGTGGAAAATTGTTTTATCTGATGCAGTTTGGGAAGCTGATATCGAATATGCAAATTTTACAAAACCGGAAGTGGGTCTATCTCCATAACGAATGAAACTAGAGACGCAGTCTTAAGGCCTAACATCATAGATACAAATTTGGTATCGGCAAACCGAAAGCAGTACACCAAAGAAATCGCCACTTTTGCAAGTTTCAAAATTGAAAAACTTCTCCTCATGAAATGTTATATACACTCTTTTAAGTATCCACAACTCGGCTGTGAAAGTTCACTTGAATAAATGAAGTAACAAATCTCCTCGCGGATCGCTGAACCTTCGCGGAACTGGCGATATCTTGAGTATCCTTTCATGCTAAAAAAGACTATACGAGAGAATTATGGCAAATTTTTGACTTAATCAATTCAAACTGAACGTTTTCTTCCAGTAGTCTTCCTATGATCTTTCAGAAAATGTCACGCCCGACATTTTGCGGTTTTCTGTTTTTATGAAAAAAAAAAAAAAAAAAAGATTATTTATTGTTAGAAATTATACCCATACTACCACAGTTTTGACTGTTGTAATGTTATCTTCTCGCACAGACAAAGACCTCAACACAAAATTTTAGAACAGGAAAGGGTGAGTTATACTGTCACAAAAAGCTGTAAAATGGACATTAACTCAGCCATAAACCGACATGTACTTATCCATTTACCAACTCGTAACATGGATATTCTAATAAAATCGAGTCTGTGCGAGCAATTAGAATGGCTGACGTGTGAAAACCGCCGTTTACGGTTGGAGATTGTTCGAACCTCGGCTTCTCACTCGCTTGTAAACAAATATAAACAAACATATCCGACTCCGACCTGTTAACGAACGCGGGTTAACAGACCCGAGTTTTGATTATGAGGTGTGTGTGTTGGTTGTAGTTAATGGTGCGTCTGACGAGGAACTTATGGAAGTAGTGGAATGAAAAGTAGCCAAGAACTGACTGAGGATGACTGCAACGATTCGATACCCGAGACCAATGACGATGCACTTTCTCGTACTTTCTGCATCGGAATTTGCTGTTCCCATCAACAAACGTCAGTTACCAAAGCCTATCATATATATTGACACTGCAAATGTATAATCAGACAGCTGGTGGACATGCCGTATGTAAGAGGCGCTAATTTATATAATACCAACGCCATACTCAAAGTGTAAAATGCAGTTGAAAACTATTTCGTAAGAGTGCGCGAGCCCGATGCGCAGAGCCTGCTAGAGCGAGCAGCCCGGAGAGATGCACCGTCCAGGGCAAAGTGATTTCATAGTGATTCCAGCTTCTCGATCAGGATTTTAAATGGTGACCTGTGAGTGTACCTATTTCGACAAAGTGTAATTGTAAGATTTATTTTACATATCGGGTAAAACTTGTGTCTTAGGAGGAATTTTCCTCTGGAACTATCTTTTGTCACACTGTAGTATATGAAAAAGAGGTACTACGGTTCTAAGCAATTTACATGTGTCCCCAGCTTGCGCTGAGTTTTGTGTCAGTTTGCCATGTAATTTCACAAGTAAAGTGGTGAATCTGACTCACCCTCTTTTATTGGCTGATTTACCGCCGTTAATGTTGGTTTTACGGTCGCAAAGAAGAATACAAGGGGGTTATTAGACAGGTTAAAGAACTCGTAAACATCCTAGGAGTAACGAGTGACATCATCGTTATTTGTGTGTGGCGTCATGCTTGGCAAACCCAGATCTGCTCGTTTTTGATAAGCTGATGGATCTTTACTCGTTATGCCTTTCCGAGTCGATATTTGGGTATTTTGTCCGTTTAAATGTAAAATAAAAATGAAAGCGACCTATTTATGAACCATTGTTCTAGAAGAAGTATTAATTTTTGTTTGCAAAAAGCAGAAATTAAGCCAAGGAAATCTAATTGCCCAGCAGCATGTTTAATTTTATGACAACTAACAACTGTGGAGGCCTGCTGGGCGGCAGTTTTTTATGTAACGTTACTTCCGCGCTGTAAACATGCAAACAGCGTTTGGATGTGTCCCCTTCTTCATTTATATTACGGGTGACTTCAGGAAAATATGAACTTATTTATTTGGTAGGATGGGCCCTACTCTTGCATCTCGAGCCGCTTACCTGTTTTCCGTGCACCTGGTTCACGTGTTGCTTAACCTGTGTATCCGAATTTACCGAGTCGTAACATGGATATTTACTGAGCTGTAGTGCAAAATTACTGAGCCGTGAAACGTACAAAGACTTTAATAGGTTTAGCATACACAGATTGCATATATTAATTTTTCCACCAAAACTATTTTGTTGTCTGCTGAACGTAGGCCTACTCTATGTTGAACTCGAGGAGAATGCTTTTAAACAATCTCTCGGGCATTTCGGAGACCTAAATGGCGTTGGACCTCATTACAGTATATCGATCATCTTGGATCATTGTTGTTATATTATGAAAAATTATCTCGGGGCGCGTGATGAATTTCAAAATGTAATATGCTAAACAGGATGAAAAAAATCAAAAGACTTTTCAGCCGTGTAACCCTCCTTTTTCCTTTTTACTTCACATGTCGGTTTGTTCCAGTCAGGGGTCATTTTCCCCAAACTTCATAAATTACGTGTCCAGTTGTATTTTTCGTAAATGACCTTTTCCTCAGGTTATAACGCCGTAAGCTAACGTCATTTGAAAGGAAAGTTTCGAAACGCCGATTTTAAGAATTACTGTGAAAGTGACGCTTGTAAGGTACTATTCTCATTGGTCGAATTTCACTCTCGGTTTTGTTTTCTTTTTGTTTTTTTGTTTTACAAATATCAAACATCAAACTTTAGAACTGAATTAAGGATATGACACTTCTTTTGCCATTTCAGTACTATACATATTTCTATGTTTTATTCATAAGGATGATATACATTCATGAAATGTTTAAAACATGATTTTCTGGTTTTAATTTATAAAAAGAAATCAGGCGTGCAGAATAGAGGTCTAAAATCCGTCACAAAACTGCATCTTTCCGCCGGGCGAAATTTTCGAAATGTCTTCAAAATAACAACCCACAGTATGCAAACGACTGCGACCAGCTTGTCTGAAATCAGAGGGAAAAGAAGTTAAAGCATATTACCATCTAACACTGTCTATGCATGTAATATATTTACAATACGGTCACAGAAAAGAAGAGATGTTTATATGTTCTCTATGTAATATTTATTTATTTATAGGCCTATACTGGATTGGTGTTTTACGCCGTACTCAACAATATTTCACTTATACGACGGCGGCCAGTATTATGATGGAAGGAAACCTGGCAGAGCCAAGGGGAAACTCACGCTCGTCGGCAGCTTGCTGGTAGACCTCTCACGTACGGCCGGAGAGCGCTTTGCAATAAGTTATCTGGCTTTGGACTGATAACGTATTCAAGTCATGTTTCCGTAACATTTGTCTGATATAACCTTACCATATGGGGTTTAAGGGTCTAACACCACCGTGGCGATGTTTGATGTGTAACCCGATACTGCTGAACCTTGTTTCGTACAGAGTCAAATCCCGAGATTGTGCACCATTCGAGGGATTTGACGAGGTACGAAACAAGGTTCAGCGGCATCGGGTTACACAACAAATACCAAGACGAAGGTGTTAAAGCCTGTTTCACACCAAAAACTGAAGAAAATGTGTGCAAAAAAGGCATTTTTTATGCTGCCGATTTCCTTTACTCCCACTCACAGGCCATGAATTTTAGACCAGTCAGAGGCAAGCTTACACGCCAAATAAAAGTGTTATTAAAATAACACATATATGTAACACTTTACTAACATGTTAATGTTTTAAAATATATGCTGACAGTGTAGCCCTACACCGTAAAGTATCAACTGATTATAAGTGTAAAAAGATATTAGGCCTACACGCAGAACTAGAACTATGGTAAATCTATCCCAAATCATATGTAGAAATTATATACAACATAGAAATTCTGGTAATCTATGTCACAGGGATAGATTTATCTTATTATTATTATTTAATTGTTTCTCAAATATCGTTTTACACTCACATTTAGTTGATATTGTACTGTGTAGACCTACAATGTCAGCATTTATTTTAACACATGAACACATTAACGTCTTTGTAAAGTGATACAGATATGTGTTAATAAAATAACACTCATTTGTTGTGTAGCCCACGGCAGCGAACCTAGATATACACACTTCGTGTGTAAGCCGTCCTATTGTTGCGTGACGTATTAATGTAAAAATTTACTGAACATTTATTAACCGCGATTAAACTTGGAAGAAATTGGTGGCTCAAGGCGGGCCGGTGGCTGGCTCTATCGGACGTTTTTACAGCCTAAAAAAGAGTTGCGGTTACACTAGCGACAAATTGACCGGTCTATATAAGGCTAGCTTGTAATCATCTCATTTCAGTTCACCAATTCACGGCTGTTTGCGTTTACACTCCGATCAGTACATCTACAGTCTGATTCGCCTACAGGGGGGGCACACTCACACCTGTCCCAATGGATATTAGTATGGGATAGCATAATAACAAAATGCATGGTAGGTTGATCGATTGGCTACAGCGATTTGCGCCTTACAGTTTGGTCTGCCTTAATTGCTTTTCTATTTCATCAGCCAGTTTATCATAAACGTCCCCGTTCCAGACTATAGGCCTACTCTCTAACTGTGACACTTGTGTTCACTTGCCCAGCTGGAAAGCAGTTGTATTTTTTCCCTCTGTTTAGTTATTACCCCCAGCGTGAACATTTTGATCGCCATTTTGACACTAAGCAGATGAAATGTCGGCAATGTCACATGACAGCAATATAGCGCCACCTGTTGTTGAACTAATTTGAGTCGGCTTTTTACCGTTTCGCGTTCACACGGGCGAATAGAGCGATATTTCAGCTGTATGGCGTGACATGATGAGTAGCGTTCTGCACTCTAAATACTTACTCCGTACGACTGGTACACATTATTGTGGCAAAAATGCACACTCACATATTTTTGGTGTACGCAATTACGCAATTCGTGTGTACACAATTTGTGTACCGCTGATATACACGTATTGTGCATGCTTAAACTGGTATACAGTCGTTTTACTGAGTAATGCGGAGGCGGCATGCTTTTTTTTTTAACGCATGAGGTGGCGCTAGTGTAAAGAAGGATCTCGAGCCATTTTTACGTAAAAAATTGACTGAAGCTCAACGACTACAATGGCACAATGTATCAGTCTCTATTGTAACGTCATCCCGTTTAATGTGACGTCATTATGCTGAACCTGAAAAGGAACAATTGAATAATTGATCCTTGAGTAATACAGCTGAGGTTTATAATTATTTTTATTGTTCTTGCGTCTGGTGAAAATGGAGCTCGGCAGCCGCCTGCAAAGACAGGGAAATCCCTTACGCCTGGAACAGTATGGCTGATGTGAGTTTAAGTCTAGGTCATGTTGGTTTCCTCTCCGGCCGTGCGAATGAAGGTTTGCTAGCAACACACGGATAGTCGAGGGTTTCCTTCGGGATCAGGGGCCAATTTCATAAAACTTCGTTAGGACATTTTCTCTCGTGATGCCACCTTATGGAGCTACAACACAACCAGCGTATAATTAAGGAGAAAAAACACCAGGTTTTCTCCTACCACGTTTTCCGTCCTTGTTTAAGTGAAATATTCTTGATTACGGCATAAAACACCAATCAAATGAATAACTGAATCACGGAACAGTAAAGTTCCTCTGCTAACTTTAAAAACACCGGAGTTGATTTCAATAGCAGTACACGTGATCCTGAATAGCTACAGTTGGCGTTGCTCTTCAAGAAGGCAGAGAGCATTGATGTTCTTTGAGTTACAAGATATGGTTGCATGAGTCTCAATGTGTCCAACGTTTACAGGCTATGTGCCTATTTATCACAATTCAGGGAAAACTCTAGGTCTCTGGTCGGTCTTTCTGCCTTGAATAGGTTATGGTATTCGCAACACAGGCAAGTAGTATAACCTCGCGCCTTTGATATTTTTTCATTAGCTTTACAGAGCCCAGGATTTTCGCTTGTCAGCAATGCACGGGTAAGTAACTTTTCTGGCCTCTATTATCAAAAGAAAAATTACTATCTGGCAGTCGATTTAAAGCAAGTATTTTTTTCTTTGTGCCGTCAGTACCCCAGTCTTTGTCTGTGCTGTTCTCATCGTGTGAGTCTTGACATCGGTTTCGGTCGCTCAGTTAGTGGCAAAGCCTCCGTAAAAACGCGGCGTGTTTTGGCAGAAATATCAAATAAGTCACCCAGAATGGTCTTCATTGTGATATATTCGTTATACCAACGTGTTGCGTGGGTATACGGCGTAATATTTCGTCTCAGAGATCAATATTTCCACTCGCCCTTCGAAAATATTAATCTTCTCTACGAAATATCAGGCTGTGTACCAACGTAACACGCTGGAATAACACATAATGCCAACTCACCAATTTTCTGATAGGCAGTCAGTTTTCCGAGAGTCATTTAACTTCGACGAGGGATGTATGAAATCATGGAACTTGATGGTTGTTCGCTGGGAAAAGAAAAACAGAGAAGTGTCGTGGAAATCAGGTATGTGATATATAGACACTGTGAAGAATAGACAAAAAGATGTGTGATATATAGACACTGGGAAGAATAGACAAAAAGATGTGTGATATATAGACACTGGGAAGAATAGACAAAAAGATGTGTGATATATAGACACTGGGAAGAATAGATAAAGATTCTTTCAGCTGCCAAAAGTTGGGGGGGGGGTATCCGTGGTGCTATAGGGTTTACTTCGCCGATAAAACTACCCCCATCGTATCAACAAGAACAAATTTGCATACTTAGCCATTGACAGTATAGGTACTGAGCCGAGGTGAAGCCAATGCAAAGGACTGTTGACTACCTCCCTTTGCATGAATGCATCCTAATTTTTATTTTTTAAATACTTTCTTAGTTCTTTGGTGGTTGGCGTTTTTGTCGTTTTTGGAAACTTGTCTTGTGATTATTGACCCGAAACGCCCATTTTGGTAGACGGCTCGTATACGAATGGAGTTTTCAACGCCTATGTTCAAGCATACAGAGTAAAGCCAAGGCATCGACGACAGTGTGAGGGTTGGCGAACGGTCACACATAACCGGTGAAATCCGGCCTCCTGTCTATTGACTGCAACTCTTCTTGTAAATGACAACTTGTAGATGGTCGTGGGTTGCCCACGGGCCATACCCGGCTTCCTCCCGTCGCATGAGTGAAATATTCTTGAGCGCGGTGTAAAACATCAAATCAATAACAAATAAATAAATGTTCATGTTTACGCGCATTAAAAGTAGCAACTCCCACCTCCATCTACCCCAATGCAATCATTTAAGCAGAATTAAGTCAAAAAAGTGCAGCGATGTTAACGGCAATTTATTACAAGTCTACAATGCTCTAGAATTACTGAAAAATTGTGTGTTTCGTCACATTTAGCCAATGGCAACATGAACTAAAATTGCAAAAGTTCTCCTTAAATTGGAATGAGGCTCTATCTATCAACAGCACCTGTCGATTAGATACAAAATTGCTCATTGCTACACCTAAAACATATGCTGGATACAAAAATGCCGATGAAGCCAGCTTTAGCTCCCCCGCTCTCACTGCTCTGGACAACGAGCGGTCGATGGCGCTTATCCTGCCGTTCACACGGCATAATGTTCGTTGTGGACTATGTGTTTTCCAAGGGATAGACCATTTCGACATCGGCTCTAAGACACACATGCGCAGTGCCTTACCTTGTACGGCAAAAATGACAACCATAACCACTATTACATTTTTCTGTTGTCGAGGCAACATTGTATCAAAATAACGGTTCTGCCACGTGTCACGCTACAGCTGAGACCTGCACCACAAGGCGACACAACAAAGAAGTGACGTCAAGGCCATATAAAATAAAAACATAAAAACTACCATGCCGACACATCTGTATAATATGTGTCTTCATGGCAGTTACGTTTGACATAACTTTCCACCTTCTTCGTAAGAACTTGTCTATATAGTGTGCGTAACTATCCATAAAAATATTCTTATAAGCTGTGTGAAAGTGTGAAAGGTCGGCGTTGAAGAACAACCAAAATAAATCAACTATAAAGCAATCTTAAACCTTCGACTCTGTTTCCATATTTGGCCGATAAGTAAAGGCGTGAGAGTTCTTAGCGAATCTAATAACAGACACGTCCCATGATGGACTCCTCTTCACTCGAGGCCTGCTAGGTGCGAAAATTCTAAATGAAAGACATCAGGAGTATTTATTTATTTATTTATTTATTTATTTATTTGATTGGTGTTTTACGCCGTACTCAAGAATATTTCACTTATACGACGGCGACCAACATTATGGTGGGAAGAGATCTCAGGAGTAAACCGCATCCCTAAAGATAAGGCAAGCTACAAAATACATTCTGAAACCTATGGCTCATATTTGCAAATATTGTCAGTGAGTATTAGGATAAGCATTCAATGATCTCATAGCAACAATTGTCAGATCCAGGTTTAAACATCCCCGGACGGTGGGGAGGGCTGGGGCGAATTTTATATATAATCTTCCAAAAATCTACACTGTAAAATCCTGACCGGCATGATTATCATGGGTGACAACCACAGCCGTCGCCGTGAGGCTAAAAAAAAAAGGCCCCGCTTTCATGAAGCGCACTTAGCCAAGTGTTCCCTGAATTGCCATGAAAATGTATGTTGTAGAGATATGAAATGCGCTTAGCTTAGGGCCACTTAATGTTTCGTGAAACCAGGGCCAGCTCTATCTTTCCTCGGCGACTTGGGTGTCGTCCTAATGTCGGGGTATGATCCCAGCAGTGGCGAAGGTACTGCTGAATAAAGAACGGTCTATGTTTTTCGACGCTGTAGTGCAGGTTGTAATTGTGGTTATTGTCCACAGTAGAGATGGGCCTTTGTTACTAAGCTTCTTTTTGTCACACTAGCTCAAGAATAAGAAAAAAGAAAAAGAAAATAAACCTTTGTCACATTGACCTCGGCAATTGTAGTCATGGGCAGCGCAGTTCATCTTATTTGTCTGTTTATGGGTCAGTTACGAATATTGTCTTAGCAATGGGCTGTCAGCGCCTCAGATTCGAAAAAGCCTATGTTTTCTTTATTTTTATTTACTTATTTATTTATTTATATATTTCGCCTCTTTAAGAGGAGGGGGATTACGACTTCTCAAACGTAGGGGTGACCCCACTGAGGTTTCGGCAGCATGTGTCACTTACGTTCGGCTTGTTCCGGCAGTTTTCGGACCAGACACCCAGGGCGGTTTGACGGATGTAGATACAGGTCTTTTTCCCTTGCTGTGCCACGCTGGGTAGAGGCGGAATTCACCGCTGTCAAACAAAAAGGTGAGAGCTGGATTTACGCTCTTTTACGTCAGTAATACACATACGGAACCGCTGGCGGGACATAGTTTGCTATTTTTTTTGTTTCTGTTAACCATAGAAAAAAAGGAGAATAAAAAAAATAATCTGCTACCGAGGAGGAATGTAATTTGTCCCGAGTTAATCACTGATTTCCTCTGCGTTAGCGAAATACGATTTTGATTCTCTGTGTTTTCCCACGCCCCCTCCCCCGCCAACAAAAAAAGTGACTTGCAAAACTATGTCGTTTCCGCGATTACGTGCATAAACAACGAATTTCGTGTTCGGTTTGTTAATTCAGGGCGTATAAGGCGTGTCATAATCTTAAGATTAAGTTAAACAGGATGAGGAGATATATACAGAAAGCAAGTACGCTTAATATCGATCCATGTGGCCGTAAATTGCCCAGGCTGTAAATATTGGCATGTTACTTTTCCTTCGCCATATGCAGGCTAAAATTCAGTTCCGCCTTCGAACTGTAAATTTGTATTTATATTTATTACATTGCTGTTTTACGCCGTACTACAGAATGTTTCACTTATACGACGGGCCCCAGTAAATTTGTAGATTCTCCAGCTCTGACAGAACGTGTGGAGCCTTGAGATAATAAGATAAGAGAGATAAACCCTTTACACAGTTTCACGTTCGTTGGAGCTTACTTGTCCCCCGCCAATACGGTATGCATATCTCTGAGCTACGAGTTAGAAGGTTCGATCAGTAACTTGCCAAAGGTCGGGGGTTTACCACGATAACTCTGGTTTCCACCATCAATAAAACTGACCGCCATCGTGTAGGTGAAACGATTACTGAGAATATCATTAAGCAACACGCATTTAATTAATCAGTCTGTCTAATAGAATGGAATACTAATGAATCAACACACACATGCTTTCACTTGTTTGTTCTTTTGCCATTGCTCATTGTTTTTATTCTTCTACAGAAGCATACATGCAATCAAGCTTTTCGCAAATGACCCCATGCGTAATCTAACATGGTCAATATTCCTAGCAATTTTTTTTCAAGAAGTCGTGAGTTTGTTCCAGTTCTTGCCGAGCAGTGGATTTTGTCCCTATGGACAACCTGCGATGAAAAGACTTAGAAATCAGATCTCGTCACTTTTGCACATGATTGGTCGAACGCCGACAATTTCTTCACAAGAACCGCAAAAGCGACGGGACAATTGCTCCCGTGGTGCAGCTGAAGGGGATTCGGAGCAGGCAGATTTTACTTCTAAAGTTTGGATGGATTTCAAATGGTGCAATTCGGACCTTGTCAGTGTGTATGATATAATATTTAATGTTCAATGTTCAATGTTCAGCTCATCGAGCGACACTGATCGTATTCAAACCGTCCAGATGACAGCTAAAACCTCCTACATGATTCTCTAGCCTTGAGACCACAGGGCCAAACAAAACTTTGAACCTGTGAAATAGTGCGCCCAACGCGTTTAATATGTGATTAAACTTCAAACAATCGTGTTTAATAAATATACACATATACTTAAATAAGTAAGTATAACATAAGTTGTTAAGCATGCATACAGGTCTACAGCATAATACTATAATCTTCAAGTGTCTAATATCTGATGCATAAAAGTGTTTATATGTTAAAAATAAACGTAAAATTTACAATGTATAGTAACTCATCTGATTCTGGGGACTCCGATTCCCTCCACCTATAAAACTCACCACCATGGTATAAATAAAAAAATTCATGAGGGCTCAAAAAAGCAAGCAATTAATCAATCAATCAATCAATACAAGGGTAATCGACGAGGGTGGTAGTTTTCTCTCAACCTGGTCTTCGCACGGTTTTTTCCACCTGTAAATGTGACTACAAGTGAAAGAGTCAAGAGAATAGCATGAAAAACAAAGCAGCACAACAATAATTTTACATTCCTGTCCTCTACTATCGACTGCGCGCAATAACTAAGGAATTATTAATGCGAAGGGAACAAAAGGTGTCTTGTTCGAATCGTTCACCCAGTTCACGACGGTCCGCATTTGACATGTGGTGGCTTCGAAGGTGTTCTAGGATTTTGACAAATCATGTACGGCTGTACAAAAGTGGGCGGGATTTAACTTGTGAGACTGTCCGCCCTATGTTTTCAACACAGGTTGAGCATATATTGAAGCGGTTTGATGTTAAGGAAGGTAGAAGTGAAGGAAGGTAACATAGACAACATCCACCGCTCTGCGGTAAACTGTCCTATAAAAGAGAGAAACATTAAATTAATGATACAAATTTAACGAATGTGTATCAAAATTGGTTCTTGTTTTCCTTACCCTCTATCTCTGTCGGTGTCCATTTTACTGCCGGGCCTTTGTTGTCAGTATTAACTACTTCAGTCTTCGATTCCGGTACCCTATTTACCACACAATCTTCCTAAGAGAAGAAAAAGAAATAAAACGGTTCGCCGTTGCGCGGTTTTACTACAGGCGTTTGGAACACGTCACAGTGGAAAAATGTTTTGACGTCAGTGCTGTAATGTTGACCGCGTCTCCATTAGCTACCGATAAATCAGCGTCATTAAACGTCATTCCAGTGATTACGGCGCGTGAGGTTGCAAAACTTAAATGACGTAATAATAGGATACCAGCAGAAGACAGATATGGAGCGAATTACGTCACTTTAGTTACGTCGAGGAGTTCTACAGCAGCATCAACAGCGTGACGTTGGAGTTGCAGTAGACATTATTTACGTCTTACATGAATCCATTACACGCAACAATTTTGACATAGCATCGAAAGCGTAAAAAATCCGCTGTCTTTATTATTTCCGAACTGTCTTTATAAAACACGCATTTGACATACCGTAATCATAATTATACTACTTTATACTCAAAGCGAAAGCGGCTCATTTTTAAATGTATACAACATGGGAAAGTCTGCGAGCAACCTGCCAGCTCTGCCCAGTTTCCTTCCATCACAGCGCTTGCAGTCGTAGTATAAGTGAAATATTCTTGAGTGCCCCGTAAAACACCAATTAAATAAATAAATAAGCACTAGCTCTCGGTCCTAATTGTCCGATTCTTATGAAATAAATTGCATTTTCACAGAACAAATTTTACACGATTTAACGTGTAAATTCTGTATTTGGCTAAATGCCGCTGACAACAGAAATGATCTGACTTACCGCAATTACCGGTGAAAGTGCTTGTGTGATCAAATCTACTATCGCCCTATATATTCGTGGTCGAATGCAGCGTTAAAAAGTGCAGCGCAATGACCCAGGAGCCACTCACCTATTCGATCACAGGGAGTTCTAGTCCAGCTCTCGTTGGCTTCTTCTCGGGTAGCAGATGGGAAGATGGTCGTGAGTTTCCATCGGATTCTGAGCAGTTTCCTCAAACTATCATGCTGGCCGTTATCGTATGAGTGGAATATTCCCGAGTACGTCGTAAAACGCCAATAAAAATATATAAATACATGAATATATAGTAAGCGAATTAGTCTTGAGCAACTCACGGGCTTAGCGGTCGATATCATTAAAATTTGCACCTCAAACCATATTTTTCGACAATGCTTTTCTCCCTCATTCCAACAATGGCGGGTAAATGGGGAATCTAGTTCCTCTGGATGCAGCCTTCTTTTAAATGAGGACTTTATTTTTATACTTTCTTCTCGTGGGGTACAGCGTAAGTTCACTGCTGGTCGGCGTGGGAACAGCGATCTGTGACTGGGTATGGTGTCATGTTTGTGATGTCTGACATGGCGTTTCACTGAGGCAGCACCATGACCATGCTGCATTTTAAAGCAGTCTGTTGTCAGGAGACACACCTCGTTGACATGACCTAAATCATGCCAATACCAAGTGTACAACCCACGAGAAACAAACGAAGCCAAACTAATCAAAGCCAACTTATTTGTAGGTCTTAAGTCATCTCATTAACGAGTTTTGGAGACACACAGGTGTGTAAATAGATTCAGGAATATGAAGAGACATTTTAAAAAAAAACAATTCTTTATTTTCGTTATAGTCAGATTATTATTTTCAGCTCGTTTCTTTTTTATTACAACAGCGACATGAATTGTCAACACGCTACAAGATGTACGTCTTCTGCTATCACCAGATGCATTGAAATGGTCACCCTTATTATTTAGCAGTAAAGATTGCTGGAACTCGTAAAATTCTTTTCCGCCTTTAACAAACTAGGTCATGCTTAGTTTTTGCCTGTGGTTCGTCACACATTTTAGTATATTTTGTGGTCATAAAACACTTCGGCAATACGCATGCAGAGACGGCAATGTGACAATTGAAAAGTCTCAGTTTTTATTGAAAGCTGAATCTCTTTGTGTACATCCCGCCATGGTTTCCAGCTGCCGACAAAGAGCAAACAGGTCTCGCTCTGTTCACTGACTCAGCACAGTTCCTGTCATATTGAGCTCATAATGAGTCTTAGAGAATTAAAATATAAAGACCATACATCAACATCAACATTTACATAGCATGCTATTTATGTTTTCCTTTTTATTTTCTTTCATTTTCGTTTTTTCAGCAAAACAATTCCACAGAAGTAAATGTAAACATTAAAAAAAACAACGCCCATTTCTTTCTATAAAGCAAAGCTTGAAAACGTTCAGTTTTCCTTTCAGTTTTAAAATTATACAAAAAAGGACATAAATAGACGTGTGCATCCAAATCCGGTCATTGTGAGATGCCAACGATGCTAGCTCAATTCATACATACAAGACCATATATCATCCAAAACTTTACATATACCGTCATCTTTTTGTCAGAAAGCTGATGTCCACGCCATTGTCGACAATTGCTGGCGCCACCGCCACGCGCGGCCGCGTACAAACGAACGCCACTTTGACTCTGACGTGTGTCGTGTCGTATTTGTAGATGCCGTCCTCGCAACCGGTTCGTTCCAGGACCGGGAAGCTGCGGTAAACCGGTTCGCACTTGCCCATGGGGAGGGTTTGGTCGTAAAAGAAGCTGGAGCATTCCCTACAAGACGTCTCTGCCTCCAGCACGATGTTGGGATACCGACTGTTGTTGAACCTGGGGACGTAATGCCAGTTGCACAGTGCTCTGTCCTCAACGTCACCGCCCTGCCACGTCGGTGATCTAGGCCCGCAGCCCGTATGTTGACGTTTGGCCAAGCTACGTTGTCCGAAGCGAGAGAGGAGTCTGGCGATGTTCTTGTTGACGCTGACTGGTAATCCGCCCACCGTCTCGATGGTCTTTGGCTTGGGGTGTGAGAAGTAGCGGTGGATGGGACTGGGGAAGCGCTGGTAAAGATTTGGAGGATCCATACAACAGTCGACTGAGACCAGACTGAAGATGACACCCAGAGCATAGTATATCACCTGGAATAAATAAGAAATTGATTGACTGTTTCCTCCCACCATAATTCTAGGTGTCGAAACCGACATTCGCATACCAGTCGTCAACCAAATGGGCGTTCGGGGTTAATAATTGCACAACCAGTGACGAAGAAACGACCATATGAATATTCTAGGCAGATGAATAAAATCAGTTTCCAAATCGTGTACCATTTTAGCATATGTGACGTGGATAATCAATTATGTATCTCGGCTGCTCTTTGATCGCAACTGTCCATATATCCAAAGTGGCGACCATACTCAACACGATTACCAAACGGCCCCCAGCCCCAGGTTAAGGTTAATCAGACACAACATCAGACACTTACATTAATGTAAGTGGCAACCAATCAAACAAATAAATAAATACTCTGAGCAATCCTATTTCCATCGTCCTTAAGCAGGCATGGCCGTTGTCATATGTTTGAAAAACTGGTGAGCACTGTGTTAAAACGTCAATCAAAAACTGGTGAGCACTGTGTTAAAACGTCAATCAAAAACTGGTGAGCACTGTGTTAAAACGTCAATCAAAAATTAAAATACAATATGTGAAGAATACTGAAATGAGAATGTTGAGTTCGGGTCATAGACTTTAGAATGACAAACAAACGTGTAAAGAAATAAAAACGAGAAAATGTCGACGTTTTAAATCATTAATAATCGAAATTTGAGAAATGCTAATATCTGTTATGATATAACATGGAATTAAGTAAAAGTGCAGTGCTGGTATCAAATGAAGCGTGCCAAAGCTGTCGGGTCTTATCACACAATTTCAGCTGGCATAAAACTATAAGGGAACAATTAGGTCTTAATATATGCCCATGGCATTAATTTTGTATATTAGTTGACAGGTCATCCAGACGTCTGGCAAAGGCGATATGTGCATGCTGGTTGGTATAATCCGGTTTACAGCTGTTATACCTCCACCTCATTCATCTACAGTGACGATTCCAAATACCCTGGTATCTGTCCCTGATCGCTTTAATACCTCTAATTAGAGTGTCTGACATTTCATGATTGCATCTGTACAGAGCTAGTTTAGCGCACCCCTCGTCGTAAGTATCATAGCCTGCGGCATATGTTGATACATATGGACACAATGTGTACGTTTGTGTTGTTCTGAGTGAACAGTACATATATAATGTCGCCCCCACCCAAAACGCTTGTCACGTCAAATTATCACCCCGGGGAAAAATAAAACAAATGTATGGTTATGTCATTCTGTCAGCAGTTGGCGTGAAATACTTGTGGAAATTAGCGTTAATTTATCCCCATTCTAGTATCCCCAATGTATTTGATACATTGTACGTGGTTATGTCAACATAACAAACTACACAGGGTGCGCTATGTAGTTTGTGCGTTTTAAAGCTATTGGGAATGAACGAATGAATGAATTTTTCCGATGTTCCGCTCTTCACATGCCAAGTAAGCTCATTGTGCTTCCATGGCGGGGCAATGAAAGGCGCTGATTGCCACCAAACCCTTGATTCTTCTCGAAAGTTACCTTTCTGAAGAAGGGACCGAATCTTAAAAAAGTTTTAACTTCCCTCCGCCCCGCACCTTTCCGAGCTCTCTCGCCCACATATATTTAAAGAGAAAATTAAAGTTGCCAAAAATTTCTGCACCTTTAAAAAGACAATGTTACTCTAAGTGTTATGTATATGCCAAATAAGTATTTGACGGACATCCAAATTTAGGGTAAAAAATTACAGCTGGGAAAGAAACACATACTTTGCTGTGATATGTTTTTGAATGAAATATTGTGAAAAAATACATATGTGTAAAGAAAAACAACTCACAGAAAAATAGGTAGTATCTGATACTATCGCATTGATTTTTTTCCCAAGATACAAAACAAATTATCTCAAGTGTAATGTTTCTGTGTGGCATGGACAACAGACAGAAACGTCAGCTTATCCGCATTGTATTATTGGAACAATTTCTTCAACGAAGAGGCGAAATTTAACTGGAAACAAATGGGTCTAGTGTCATTGAATATGAAAGGGGTCTTTCATTCACTTTGATAAATGAGGTCTTAATTCGATCACAGCCTACAACAGGAGATTTTCGACTGGAGATCTACCGACTGGAGATCTACCGATTGGATTGTTTTGGAGGCCTTCGTAGCAAAAGGTGATCGAAAACACACAATGCTCAGATAAGACCTTTTACATCCAAACCATTGAAGATCACATACACGCTACCATAAAGAGCTAGCTGTACATGTTGCAATCTAATCAGCATTTGTGAAAATAAGTTTCTTTCTAAATGTTCGTCACTTTAAGTTCATGGTATTACAATTTCCTCCGTCTGAATGATATAAAAGACTACAGAGCAGTGCCGACAGTGTGATAGTTGCCAAATGGCCACGCGTTAGGGCGAAATCAGGCCTCTTGTCAATCTACGTGAGTTACGGTTTTATCCTAACTGCTCATGTAAGTGTTTAAGAAATAACATCTTACACGCCTCCTAACACCCTGGCTTAAGCAGAATTAGGGAAAAAAATCACAGTGATGTTAGCTGCAATTTAACAAAGATCACTGTTCTAGAATTACTCAAAGTGCTATGTTGCCATGGCGTTTTAAACATGTATACACTATAGCATGAAAACAATACAAAGGCCTCGGAACGGACTATTGCCGTAAATGTGAAAGTTGGAAATACTTCAGTAGGACATAACCTTTCGCTCAATTTCATTATACACATCGATTCCTGAGTCGGTGTTTATTTAAGGTGGCGATGTTGATCATATATCACAAACAATGATGCCCACATAAGTTACAATTTTAGTTTTAGACTTTGCTTTACAGCTATTAAAACTGTTGTGCTAAAAATGCTGACGAAAATTTCCCACCCTCCAACGTATCCACGGCAACTGTTACATATCGTCACTGTGCAGGTACAAGGACGCAACAGTTAGGGACCTACCTTCAGTAAATAGTCTGTATCCATGTCGCAGGTTCTGAGCGATAGGCGAATCAGCTAGTTCAAATAACGTGAAACCTTTCCCCAACTGGGTATCTCATGCCTGTCAAGGTAACATCTACGAGGGACTGCTGTTGAAACACTGCCTCCAAAAGCCTATCTGCACAGTTTATATTTTATCTCGGAGATCACCTAATGGGCTCATTACAGTCTGCGCGCCCATTGGTATTTTGGATTTCAGTGAAAACTTCGGCGCTCCCAAAACTGTTGTTAATCGTTTTCGCTGCACGCGACTGTCGCCTTAGATAGATTGAAGTCACATGACGTAGCCTACGATAATGGTTGAATATGAATACATAGTTGAACCAAACAGAAAAATAAAGTCAGTCGCTTGACGCTTTTTTAACAGAATTTGCTCAGCTTTTCGCTGTAACCTTAAAATCGTTTAGTTTATTCCTCTGTTGACTTGTGCCGTTGGTGTCATCGACAAAGGAACCTGTTCATTAACGCTGCTCCCACGGTGACGTCGATTTCTGCCAAACAAGCCAGGTACCCCGGGGGTGGAGAAACTCTGAAGATCATGTACGGGGGTTGAGGTATGGCGAACTGAACCATGCAGGACGTGGGGTGAAAACGTTTTGCAGTAATTTATTGGCTGCACGATTAAGGAAGGCAATATGGAACAGGAGCTTTGTCATCAAGTCTGTAGACCGGGGTCTCGGACGTTGGCGTCAATGATACGTTAGCAGACGTGACAAAACAAGGACCGTGTGATTATGTCTGTGACAGGCCTCTGTGAGGTCCGTGCTGTGTGCTGCACGGTTGTAATCCACAAATGCTACAAGTTCAGGGAGTGCTCGCTGATTGGCTGGACACCGCTCGAGGCTGTCCGCAATCTTCAAATCAAAAGCTCAAGATCTTGTCATTATCAAGGCTTGTAGGCGGAAAGCCCAGTTTCGAATTTAAAGTACCGCTGCTCTTTATTTATGAGAGTTAGAGATTATTATAAATTTAAGCCGTTATGTATGAAGTCATGCACTGAGTTATAACTGTTTATCAAACGAAATACCACAACAAGTTCATGCTGTTCATATATATCGTATATACGTTACGTATGTAGTAACTTCAAAATTACGTCACGCACTATTTCTATTTCTTGGCAAACCCCTCCTGCTTTATCTTTGTCTTGATGTTCGTCTTCGAAAGTTGTGTAAATATCTTAAGCCGGTTTGGAAACGGATAAATTTGTACTCTTTCAAAAGTAAAATAAAGAAATTGGATACAAATTAAAATGGAATAAACCTATTACATGTTAGATCAATAAAACGAAAATGATACTACTAATATTGTTGTCAGTATCATTATTATGAATTAAAGTTGATAAGAATAACAGCAGCTCATAAATTAAGGTCCAACAGAAATTTGAACAGAATGCTTGCATCTGAAAGCGAGGGCGGCTGTAAGCTATTTGGCTTGCTTTATCCGTTCTGTAGTAAGGTATTAGATTGGTTGATTTGCTAATTAATTGTCGCTTAACGCCATGCTTAATAAAGTTTATCTTATCCGAAGTGGGTTCAGTTTTATGAGTGATGAAAACTGGGAAAAGCCCGTAGACATTTCACAATGAAATGTAGACCTTTTCCGTGTGTGGCTTGGAAACTTCTACGCCATTTATCGTCATTGCTGAAATAGTAATATATATGTCGTGGACTGCTTATCACGCCCCTTATAAACCCTTATTTATTTATTTATTTATTTATATGGTTGGTATTTTACGCCGTACTCAAGAATATTTCACTTTTTCCTCCACACACGTGTCTATTTTATAATCCCCTATCAGATAATATCTATTTAGGGGAATACCCATGTACATTCAAGAAAAAAGGCATCTTCGTTTAGATGTTATTACTGAGCCCTGTGATCATGATGGGCTGCTTAAATAACTATACCAAGTCGCTGTGGGGTCGCTGTGGGGTCGCTCTGCTTTACTGTATTGGATATCCGTCTGGCAATACAGATTCCTATCCGGACAATGTTATTTATTTATTTATTTATTTATTCATTCATTCATTCATTTATTTGAATGGTGTTTTCTGTCATACTTAAGAATATTTCACTTTTACGACGGTAGGTATCATTATGGTGGGAGGAAACCGGGCAGAGTCCGGGGGAAACCCGACCACTATCGGGAGGATGCTAGCAGACCTTCCCCGGATATTGTTAGTGTTTAGCGCTATATTTAATTAATGGTACTTGTAATTTTCCACGCCATTTGTGCCCTGATCGCAGCTGCGTTCACTCCCATTGCCACATCAGGACCCCATATTCATATCTAGTTATCCGTGCTTAACTTTAGCGTCAGCTTTAAGTCAGGGGTTTTTGTTAGGTACCTCATGATGGGTGGTGATTTTCCTCCAAGCACAGGGAACACTACAATCGCCATGTCTTTTACGTTAACGTCATTCCCGAATACACATTCCTTGAAAAGTAGGTGATTCGGTAAGACTTTAAGGGGGATATTTAACCCATTGGTGGAACCGACACAACGCGGCTGATCGCAAACTGAAAGCTGGGTCATCAGAAAAGCGGATGGATCAAGGCCACGCCTTACTCAATGTAAGTTTGTTCACATGTATGCATTGTCTGATACGTTTTAAATTATCGATTTACATGTAATTAGAAAGCAACAAAGCATAGATGTCACCTATACCCAGACTCGTAAAAATGTTTATTTATTTATTAGATTGATGTTTTACGCCGTAGTCAAGAATATCTCATTTACGCAACGTCCGCCAGCATTATGGTGGGAGGATACCGCGCAGAACCCGGGGGAAACCCACGACCATTCGCAGGTTGCTGGCCGACCTTCTTACGTAAGGCCGGAGAGGGAGCCAGCGTGAGCTGGACTTGAACTCACAGCGACCGCATTGGTGAGAGGTACGGGGTCCTACAGGCGCGCTGGTGCGCTTCCCTCCTCGGCTAGGGAGGCCCCGTGAATGCTTATACTCGCTAACCATTATATTACGGCCGTAAGCCAAATGAGCATTAATTTCTTCAACATCAGTGTGTCAAAGAGTTCTTGACAAAGCCAGACAAAGTCTTTGTTTTATAAACCATGAAAGAAGCCGCACCCCGAAAAGATCTTAAGGTTAGAAGTCCTCTGGTACAAGTCCTGTGAAAAATGTCTGCTGGGTTAAGACTTCCGTCAGCCCTAGATAAGGACATGGAAGGGTCGGAAGGTGTTTCAAATTGACCGAACTTAACTTTGGAGCATTTTCAAGTGGCTGTTGCATTTATAACAATAACAAAATTTGATACTTGGCACGTGGGAAGGTTCGCCAGCAACCTGCGGTCGGTCGTGGGCTTACCCCGTGTTTGCACCCACTATAATGCTAGCTGTGTAAGTGAAATATTCTTCAGTACGGTGTCAAACACTAATCAAATAAATGAACAAAATGGACACTTTATTGCTAACCCATATATATTTCTTATGTTTTGAAATGGTAAAAAGAAATAATAAAAATGTAAGAAAATATTATGTTGGGGCCGATTTGAGGTATTAGCTGTGTGAGTGAATCCTGGGCCTGGGTTAAGCAACTGTGTCCTCGATGACAACTCTGCCGATTTGATTGCCGCTTTACTTACGTCGGACGGTTTGTAAATTATCATACTCTTTATAGCGCTTCGCATCACAGCAACCAAAAGCAAATTTTGTATAGAAATCTTAAACAGTGCCAAGCACAATGACGACACCACGGTGAAGAGTAATTCTTGACCGGTGACGTTTAATAAATTTCATTTAACATCACTCTCATTTTCTTTTTTTAATTCTGCTCAAGCCATGATTACTTCTGAAACACTTGAAGCGTTAGAACGAAACCCTTACAGAGGTAAAGTGGGGACATGAGGTCGTATTTCAGTGATAAGATGTGACAATTTTCCAACTATCACACTGTCGTCGCTGCTATGGTTTTACTTTCTGTGCTGTTGTCTCTTTATATTGTAAATGCTATATGCGTCGTGGTGTCTAGTGGTGGGGGTGGTGTGAAGTTAATATATAGGGATCGGCGCATGCGTTGTCAGGAGTACGGTCAATTGCCTGAAGTGATGGCACCCACATATCTGATCTAGTAAACATTAATGAAAGACGAAACACAAAATAAATACGTTTTTTTTTTCAGTCACTTGATTCTCAATAGGAAACTCGTCAGACTCCTTATCGCACACACAAATGGCTGATTTTATACTTAAGTGTTTAATTTATGATAGGACTGATGCATTTGTTTTCTAATGTCAATCTCTTTTTAAAACTATAAAAACCACTGCAATGGATAGGACAAAGTACAAATCGTAAATTTTCCAAAGACTTCATTGGTCTGGCTGAAGGTCGTGTAGGAAATGCTGACGCTGAGATTCACGTATTTCCGGACTTGCGCAAGCACATCCAGCACCCAGAATTTCTTTCGTCAGACGGTATCTTGGAGCGGAGCGGCCTGTCGTTTGAACCCGCCTGATGACGAAATGGGGCAGGACTACCTCTGTACATCGGGACATGGGGGATCCTGAAGCCCCATTTTGGCAATGACACGGTCCGGTGTGGTCACACCGTGCCTCGAACAATTCAACCGGATACCGGGTAGGATCAATGTTCTTCACGTAATGCCAGGAGCAGATGGATCGAGAACTCAGGTGCGAGCTTGGCTGTCGTCCCAACCCGATTTGACTAACATTCCGAATAAATGTATATGAACCGCTGATAAATCCCGTATCCGGGAGAATGGCATCGGTCTTCACTGACATGATCTCAAGCCTTTGGATTAAGCTGCGCGGGAAACCACCGGATGTTACCTCGACAACGAGGCTCATCAGTAAGAGAAGGAACAGGCCCCTAGCCTAGATAAATAAACACGACCAAGATTAAATCAAGTTGTTACACAATTTTATTTAATTCGTCTTTTAATAGTATTTTTCTCTCCGTGTTAGGTAAATATTCTGTCTTTTCTCGAAAATTACCTCATCAGATTTAACCAAAAAATTCAAACAAAAACTGTTACCATAATTTTACTTTGCAAGAATATCCCAAATATGCAAGAATTTACTGCAGCATCATATTCAAAATATATAACGATAAAGCTTAATTAAAATATAACGGTTACATTAATAATCAGCAATGTTGTGCATATTATATTATTAGAATTGAGCATTCTTCATGGAAAATGAACCTTCTTCATAAAATATGTGAAAACGTTTCATTTAAAGAGCTACTTTGGTGTAAAAACATCTGTGTCTTAAAAGCAAGGTGAATTGATGAAGACTGGGACAGCCTGAATTGCTTTCCTAAACTGTGAAAATATTGTAGCGAATTAAAACCGATATTGTACGTTTCGTCAGAGTATACACTTTGCCTGGTGTCATGCCAGCCACGAACACATGACGTCATCAATCGCTGACGTATATACACATATGACGCTGCCCTTTCAAACGCTCTTGACGTCATCCCATCATATATGCCTTACTCAACGTCACATCTACCTAATTCGAAGTCATACAAGGAATTTTAACATGTCACATCAGGAAAATTTTACTGACACAGCCGAAGATTTGGTTTTTCAAGGAATCTTCAGTTATATGGATTAAATAGTGTTATTCATCAAAAATTCTTTTGAAACATGGTTTTAGGCTTACTCAGTAGGATTTCTTTCATATCATTGTAATATTTTCATGCAATTTGTATTCTGACCAGAGTGGCACTTTAAGTATAAGACAAAGTTTTATGAACAATTATTCATTTTCTTTTTTTAATTTTTCTCCATTAAATTTGCCCAGTATTATTGAATTAATCGAACACAGGCTCGATTGATTGTGACGGCCACGACTAAACACGTGAAAGATATATGTTGCCATTGTAGTTATAATCAGTTTAGGCGACGATCAATTTGTCAACCTGGCACCGATTCCACAAAGCAATTTCTGACCTAAGTCAGAAATAGAATTTTCAGTATATTTTCTAATTCACCACCTGAACACTTCGAGTTTTTATACATTCGTGCTGAAATAATACCGTCATGCTTTTCTTCTGACTGTTTTCTCTTGAGATTCAATAATATATGTTTGAATAAAGTTTATAATTTTGACTTGAATCAGAACTGGTTGTATAGAATCGATCCCTTCCAGGACCTGGTTTGACTGTTTTCATAACTGTTATACACATTGTAATACTTCAAACTGCTTTAAGAAAGCTATTAAATTAATTTTGACAGCAAAATCTTACCTGGCACTGTTGTGAACGGTGACTTTTTAAAGCGGCCATTCTATTCAAGACAAAATCGGAGAATGTGGCAATATTACAAACCATTCCTGTGGTCTCTTCTTTATATACGAAATTCAACTTCATTGAATTGAACTGTTATCAGATAAAAAGTGTGGGCAATTTTTGAAGGAATAAACTCATTCATGGCACCAGTCAGCAATATCTAAGCTCTTCGGGAAGACTTGGAAGAAGTCTCGCAACCAACCTTCCGTCGGATGTCTTGGTTCCGGTAGAATGAACATTTTTATTTTCATGATTCTATCCTTTAATACATTGTCTGTGGCTCTGTGAGCTCGGACACGATTTAGATGTCACAAAAACTAACTGTCCCCAAAACAAGAGGTTTATCATTGCGTAGTTTGATTGGTCGATATTTGGGGCTGACCAACAGACCGGGTATTGGTTGTTCAATCTTTAGACCCCTTGAAAAAGAGCCGTTGTATCAAACATGAACTGGGGATTTTTATAGGTGAATTATTATTTGAGTTTCATGTTTGTATGTACTTTCATATTTTACTAAACTCGTGAATTTTAAATTTTAAAAAAATAATTTTATTGCATTTCTTTGCGACGGTTTCAATAGGGGAATTTGCAGTTTCAAGAGACGTAAACTATCAGCAACAACTCAGCTGTTATCGGTAAAAACGGAGTGGTCTTGTATCTCCTTCCGTTACATTCTCTAGGGTGATTTGATAGCTGGAAGGATAAAACCAACCTGTTATCAGCGATCTCAAGTCTATACACGACAGTCTACAAAAATAAGTGGTTATTGTGGTAGGGATCTTACTGACGTTCCCATTCAGCACTGGTCTGTAGAAACAGAACTTCTGTATAGGTGTTGTGTAGGGAGGGTGTTTAGGTTGGTGTTGGGAGAGGTTTAGGCTGGGGATGAGCTGGGGGGGGGGGGCGTATGGAAGATGGGATGGCGCGACGCGTCGATCTGCGACCGATATGGTCCAATACCCTATAAAGCACATGCGTCTCTCTGTGTGATCGCCTTACATCACTGTCACCTCTGGCGATGTTTGACCTTTGTCGCACGTAAGCTTGTTTAGGCATAGCCTAATTCCTCCAACCATAATGCTGGCCGCTCTCGTAGAAGTGATATATTCTTGAATACATCGTAAAACAGCAATGAAATAAATAAATAGATAAATATTAGTAATCACTTGAAAAGAAGCTTTACACAAAACATTTAATTCACATTTTAACCATTTCATAGATGAAAAAAGGAAACGAATCAATAAACAAATAGATAAATAAAGCCGTGGATAGAAATGCTCCCTGAATAAGGTGGAACCGTCTTTTATTAGCAATCTCTTGGCCAAAGCTTTACACAATATATTAACTCACATTTTAAATCATTCAAGGATGAACAAAAAGGAAAAGAATTAAAACAGAAGAAATCAAAGCCCACAGATGTCGCTTCACACACCACGTGACGAAAAAACGAAGGAAAAGGCAGAATCATTTATCAGTCTATCAAGTGTTTTCAGTGTACGTCACAATATTCCACAGCATATCTGTCACAAGCGGAAGTTCTCGTGTGCATGTCTAGACGCGAGTTACACTCAAGATTTTAAGATTTCTATAATATTCCTAAGATAGCATAAGACGTTTGGACAGGTATGCGTGGCCCCAGTTTCAGTATAGTATGAATGGGTTCCGTAACAGGTCTGGTAAGTTCGGGATAAAGACAACTCTAAATCTGGAGCATGTGGTCAACCCGTTTAGAGATGACGCCATCTTATTCGTTGTAGAAAGCGACGCTAAACTCTATAACCACGGAAGCAAGCAGAATTACATATTTAAACAAACGGAAATTCTCATCCCGTGAAAATAAAAATAAAGAAAAATATATTGTAGCAATGGGCAATTACACATTATTCCGCGCATGTCATGCATTTTTGTGAATCTTTGTGAAGCTTGAAACTTACTTGTGATTCAAAATCTTCGAAAAATACGCATCAAAACAAAAGGCAACCTTAAACCAAATGTATGTATGTATCGATAAAGAATCTCATTCATAGTTCAAAAAATGTCAATTTTTATTTTCGTGATGTAGGATATCCGAGATATCGCAGACCAAAGCAAGCAAAAAAGCCCACGTAGTTCCTAGTTCACCATTTTTGCCATAAAGAAGAGACAATTAGAGCCAATTCTGGTATACTTTAAATCTATTTTCAACGAGAAAGTGGTAGCGGGATACATCTGGGGTTATTGCCCAATGTCTCAACCAGGAGGCCACAATGCGTGGCCTTGGATTTTATTAATAAAGGGAGCTGTGCTTCACACACAAAAGCGTGTCTCGCCTCTAATAGTGATGAGCGTAATGTACGGATGACGCAACATCGTATTTCCGGTTTCTCTAAAATGATTATAGATTATAGACTATAGGTGATTTTTAGAGTTACGAAGCACGTTTAGGTCTGTATGGACCCGCAACTGAAATAGCTTTTATTCGACTACCGTTTGGCTTGTTTGCGCGAGCACTGAGGCATAGTTGAAATTCTTATCAAGAAATATAGAGTGGGCAAAAAGTAAACACTGAGTTTGCTTTTTTTAAGTGTGTAATTATACAATACCCATGTATATATCTACACCATACTCCAAATGCCATAATACATAATAAAGGCAGTTATATAAAAGCATATTAATCTGATATGATAACTTAAAGTCATGTAGGGCCGATCCCACAAAACCAGCCTTCTCCCGATCGTAAAATATACATTATAATATTAAAAATTGATGAAATGGACCCCAGAATTCATCTTTGGTTATATTTGGTTTATACCCATGCAACCCAATGGTTGTTTGATCTTCAAAGCCTAACATTCCTAAAATTTAACATCTCCAAAGCATAACATGTACAAAGCTCAGATTTAAACAGCTTAACTTTTTCCAAAGAATGACATCTCCAGAGCTCACATTTTCAAAGCTTAATGTTTCCAAACATTAACATCCCCTAAGTTCAACATTTCTAAACCTTTACATCTCCATAGCTCCACATTTCTAAAGCTGAAAGTTTCTAACCTAGACGTCGAAACCGACATTCGTATACCAAAAGCTTAACATCTCAAGACCTTAACATTTCCAAAGTGTAACATATCCAAAGCTTAACATATCCAAAGCTTGAAATCTCCAAACCTTAACATTTACAAAACTTAGTATTTCCAACGCTTTACATTTTCAAAGATTAACATTTCAAAAGCTTAACATCTCTAAAGCTTAGATCTCGAAGGCTTAACATTTCCAAAGCTCAGCATCTGCGAAGTTTAGATTTCCAGATTTTAGAATTCCTAAGCATAACATCTCCATAGCTTAATATCTCCAAAACTTAATATTTCCAAAGGTTAAATTTTCCAAACCCTGAAATTTCCAAAGCTCAACATCTCCAAAGCTTCACATCCCCTAAGCTTAACATTTCCCAACATTATTATTTCAAAAGCCTGAAATTTTCAAAGGCTAACATCTCCAAAGCTTAACATCTCCAAAGCTCAGCATTTCCAAGGCTTAACACTTCAGAGGCTTAACGCCTCCAAAGCATTTCTCAAGATTAACATCTCCCAAGATTAACATTTCTAAAACCTGACATTTTCAAAGCTTAACATCTCCAAAGTTCAACATTTCCAAAGCTTAGAATTCCAAAGCTAACGTCTCCAAAGATTTACATTTCCCAAGATTCACATTTACAAAGCCTTTCCAAAGTTTAACATTTCTAATGCCTAATATTTCCAAATCCTAACATTTCCAAACCTGGCAGATGCCTTAAACTCCAATGTTTGACAGCAAATCTCCTGTGCACTGATGTTAAGGTCTAATTAACGACGATTCCCTTATCAGTATTTGCACCTTTACCATATCTCACAAAGTAAAATAAATGAAAAAATTTGGAAAGTGTAAAAACATAAAAAAATTGAAGTAGTTTATTTGAGGGAATGGGGAAATGGGAATCCCGTATAATCGCTCCGGTATAATCCCGTCGCTGAACTCTAAATTAAGATCGTAAATTTCCCCATGAGCATTTAAAATAAACTTAATAAAGGTAGTTCACATAGTTGCATGTAAAGGTTTATGTTATTTATTTATGTATCTGATTGCTGTTTTACACCGTACTCCAGAATATTTCACTTATACGACGGCGGCCAGCATTATGATGGGAGGAAACAGGACAGAGCCCGGCGGAAACCTACGATCATCCGCAGGTTGCTGGCAGACCTTCCAACGTACGGCCGGAGAGGAAGCCAGCATGAGCTGGACTTGAACTCACAGCGATCGCATTGGTGGGAGGCTTTCTGGATCATTGCGCTGCGCTAGCGCGCTAAACGATTTTGCCACGGTGCCCCCTAAAGATCTATAGGAATGGAATTTAAGTATTTAGCTTATGTCAAGCACGTAGAGGCTGGAAGCTATTTACGTGCTAACTGTCGAGGAAATTTTGTATAAGAATGCAATAATTTCGTAATGTGTGCAGCGGAAGATTTCATCTTCCCCAGATTGGTAGTGTCAAATCATTGCCATTTTCACAGTTTGACGTCACAGTTGGATATAGATCCTGCTTGATGTAAAATGTTAACAACTACTAGAGTCTACGATCTAAGAAAATGCTGATGAAAGAGAAATCGGGAAACAAAACAGTTTCTGTGCGTTTGTATTCATTTACGCCGCATACTATAAACATACTCTTCAACTATACTCTTCATAAGAACATAAAGATAAAGAAATGAGAAAAACATTGTTGTCATGTGTAGTCCTTGTTCATTTGAATATATCCGTATATATTATATGATAAATATAAACCGGGTAAAGTTTTTCTTATATATTTTTATAACAATGTAAACACTGAGTCAAACAGTCTGTAATGTGGGGCTCCCTAGGGTATGTCACACTAAAGTCTATGATGGCAGAGTTTTCACAGACCTATTAGGCCTGCTTTTCCAACAAGAGCCAGTGGGTTCATATTAGGAAGAAACTGGCCTGATTTAAATTGAGAATGGGAATACCATTTAGAAAATGGATTTAATAGCGGCAGTATAGTTAATTGAACTCACACTTTTCTAGTGCTCTTATGTAAAACGAGCTCAATTCCGGCTCTGACTGGCTTCCTCTCCGATCGTAACTTGTCGATGGTTGTGGGTTGATGGTTGAAGATACCTAGAGGGGGTTCCTAGACACCCTCTTGTTGAAGGCCCGGGGCCCTGGTATATGAATTACAACCTATATATTCATTCATGTGTGTACAGCGTGAATGATGTAAATGTAGGTTAGTGTTACAATGTCTTTCGGCTTTTGTCGGGCATTTCACAATACGTGTTGCTGTGCCACGGCCTTAGGTTATTTATGAAACACTAAGAGACAAATTTAAAACACACTCTTAGATTTTTTTCTATTAATACTTTTCATCTCCGCCCGTGTCTCTCCTCCCGTGTTTGTTTCTGCGGAAATTTACTTCGTGTTAAAATAAATAAATAAATAAATATAGCAAAAGTTCGCTTTAAATTATTACATGGCTTACATGACATTCCCTGTTCTATATGAAGTCACAAGTAGTGTTAGCAATCCAACAAGAGTTCGACAAAAACATCAAAATCCATTCAAATATAGATTACCGTGTTGCCATTGATATTATGTCACCTTAGGCATACAGAGGCAGAAATTCACATCCGGCCATACGGTAAACACAAATAGCGGTTTCCGTTGCCGAGAAGATTACACCAGGAGCCTCTCGTGCAGCAATACGGTTACTGTGAGTTCAAGTCCACCAAATGCTGGCTTCCTATCCGGTGATGCACGGGTCTGCCAGCAAACTGCGGATGTTTGTGGGTTTCCCGGTTAACCCCCCTTCCCCACCTTCCTCCGCCCACCAACACACAAATGATTCTGATAGGCGTCGTTTAAGTGAAATGTTCTTGAGAAGGCACTAATGATATAAATAAATAAACGAAACACACATAATAATGAAATAATCATAACGAAAGAAAAATACAATCCACCATCCCTCAGGTAACGAATGTAACGATAGAGATATTTTAGCGTGGATAATCATTAAGCATGATGTGAACGAGCTTTTAGTAAGTTAGACTGCTCTGGCTTTCTCCATGTTCCAGTTTATGTTTCTCCATGTTCCAGTTTATGTTTCTCCATGTTCCAGTTTTTGTCTCTCTTTGCTCCATTTGTGTTTTGCCTTGCCCTCGGTTTATGTTGTCAAACTCGAGTATCGTGATGTTTTTTAGCCTTCTCTACATGTTCTCGTACCTCGCTTCATAAAAGAAAAACCTCCCACATTAAGTGTTTAGGTTTTCGCGAAATTCCCCAATACACGAACTTCGCCTATGACCATATAAGTGAAGACCATGAACCGTTTCGCCAGACAACAGCGTTAAGTACAACAGTGTAACGTTTCTCTTTTCTCCACCCTGTCTATCACGAGAACATTTTGTGAGTGGAAAATTTGTCCTGTTCAGAAAAGATTTTCACATGAAAACAAAATGCTACGTAAAAAAAAAAAACAATTTTACAAAACATGGCCTGAGTGTGATGACAGTCCCATGACTGTGTACGTCATCACATTGCATAAATACCACAAATTTTCTCCAAAGGAAACATATCTGGATATCTCCGCAGACTGTTCACCGCTTGCTATCATCTGAAATCCTAACTTAAAAAGTTGAAAGCATGAGGGAGGTAAGCAACATTGTCTCTTCTTAGTTATAGTGTATACAGCTACATGGGGCACTAAGAGCCGCGCCTCGTTTCATGAATTTAAGTACACTTATTCCATCGATTTAAGTGTAATTTATTTTCAAGGGTTTGATTAAGTGCGTCTCCATAGGTTCCTGTGTTCATGGCTTCATGCATGTACACAGCTTAAACGCATGTACTTATATGTGTTTAAGTGCTCCTCGCTTCATCGGTTTAAGTGTAGTCTCCATGAATTTAAGTTCAACCTGATCTCAATGATCCTCATTTTATCGATTTAAGTGCACTTTATTTCGGCGGGTTAAATACACTTTGTTTTTTAGCAAAAATCTCTTCACACATGTGACCGCCTTTTTGAATTCAGTTGTCGTTGGTACGACGCTTGGTTTAATTGAACACCATATGTGACAGACATGTAGACTAGACTATGAAAACAAGCCTTGTGAATGTCCCATAAAATTTGCGGGCATTTATTGGCCAGTCGCATTATCCAGTATACTTTTACATTATGCGGCACTTTTGTGGAATGCCCCCACGACTTCAATAAATTTAAGGGTATAACCCCTGTGTTTTTATGACTCGTTACCAAGTCATGGCATAATGAGCCTGAAAAGTGACTGGTAGCAAACAATGTTGTAGCAAAAGTTTGATGTAATCTGTGAAGAATATATTTGTTATATGTAACTCATGAAACATTAAATAGGGTGAAAGCTATATATACATGTATATCCATTGCCGCATTCAGTTTCTGCACTTTGCAATTAACTTTCGTTCCTCTCATGCGCACCGATGCACCTCCCAAACAACTGATTCCTGACAAACACAGGCATCCCTCAGACATCTTCGAGGGCGGTATGATATTATAACTGCTAATCGATTTAAACAGGAAACAAGCACTCCTACGAGATGAACGTCTGTGTTCACCGAGGAATCCAGCATGACTGGGTATTGGTTAGAACTGAGAACCTGCTGTTTGAAGCGGTTTTCCTCATGATTTCTCCTTAGAAATATACCACAGTGCTGAAGTTCACATAACAGGTTCATTTGACTTAAATATGTCTCATTACAGAGTGACAAGTTTTCTGTAACTATACATAGATAGTAACTTATAGTTAGAAAATATGAAATATTATAGGGGCATACATAGACAGCTAACCAAGACTGAATAGGGCAGTCCATTGAACTAGGGGTAAGGGGGTATTGTAACTCAATAATGATGGCTCCACATACCACGAGGTCGCAGCGACGAGGCACGGTGGTTTCCGTTGGGATTTATGCCGTTTTCTAAAATACTCAAGCCCCCTGGGTCTCAGGATTATTTGGAGTCCTTCATTGTTGTGCTGAGTATAGAATACAGATATACAGACATCTGATGTCAACTGACATCAGTTGGCTCATATAACTTTACATTATAGCAGGCCCTAGTATTATAGAAACAAGAAAACATTTCTATTTTAACGGCTGTCATTTATGTAGTGGCCGATGAGTTAACGGGCTACTAAGTTTACAGTTATTTCAGTTTTTAACACCATACCAATGCATACCAAACAGATCTTCCATCGGTAGAAAAAAACGGTCAGCGGTAAGCGCACATCCGATTCCGAACATTCGTGTAACATTTGCATCAAGTATAATGTGTAAAACAAAAAGAACATTTTAACCAGTGACTCAAAGATATATTTTATTGATGAAATACTTGTAAGTCGAGTTGTAATTATTTCAAGCTCATCACGTGTAGTAACAATCTGCTTATTATGGGGCAGTGTCAGCCGCAGGCCAACTGTATCACAATCTGTTTATTGTTGCGCAATGACTGGTAGTCAATACAACCTTTATGACCGTGGCTCAGTCGGTTAGCGCGCTAGCGCAGCGCAATGACCTGGAAGCTTCCAACCAATGCGATCACTGTGAGTTCACGTCCAGCTCATGCTGGCTTCCTCTCCGGCCGGTCTTGGGAAGGTCTGCCAGCAACCTGCGGAAGGTCGTGTATTTCCCCCGGGTTCTTCCCGGTTTCCTTCCACCATAACGCTGGCCGCCGTCGTATAAGTGAAAAATTCTTGAGTACGCTGCAAAACAACCATTAAAATAAATTAATAATGGTGCGTCTCTATGTATGCTGTTATATAACGTACGAACTACGCGCAGTGCTGCCTTTCTTGCACACTGGAAAAGTGTTGGAGGATAGTCTCTGCCACACCTGAAGAATAAAAAGAATTACTAAAGTTCAATAAGGAGACCTGAAATAAAGTATGGCTAAAGTGTTATCGTTGATGACCGGCTCCTATACCTCAAGTCTGGTTCGTGTAACAGTTTGTATTGCTACTATTTGACCTTACTTTTTGCAGGTCATGATGTTACTAAATATTGTTTAAATTATATATAAAATATATAAGGATTTTCGAATTTTAAAAAATTTTTGGTTATTTTATCTGGTTTCAAAAGTGTCGGTTTCTTATTTATTCTAGTTTTGAATGTTATTATTCTCGTTATTGTAATTAACGTTTTCTCGCCACGATATTTACTTATTCATTCATTCATTTATTGGTTTGGGAAATGGATAACGGATCTTCAACTTACTTTGAGGTATCTGTTACACACAAAGCCATCTTTGATATGAGGTAAAAACATGCTGCACCGTACGTTTTTGCGATGACGGCAATATAGGTGGTTGAGGCTTCATTTAAAGGGACCAATAAAACATGAATTGATGATGGCAGCTTTCCATGGACATTACAAATTGACGCGATGGATTACCCGTAAAGTCATGTTTTGTTGCCGTGAGCGGCGCAAACTCAGCCCCGCGGTCCGAATCATTTCACCTCTTTTCACGGAGATTGCAGTACACAAGTACATTTGTGGGTCTGTTGATTGCAGAGAAAGAGGTCAGCATTATTGATGGGTTTTGTCAATGTTTTGCATCGGTGTCATGCAAAACCCTCTAGCGGGTTTTGTCTCATGAATTATCATACCATCTCTGCATGTCAGATGCTTCCCCATTGATGAATTCGTAGTTTTGAGAAACTGACAGAGTATGTATATGCCTAAATCAATAGTGTGTAATTAATATAAAGCAGTTACTACATTTAGTCAACTAAAAGTTGATCTGTGACATAATGTAAATGTGGAGACACCAGTTGTATAAACTCTAAAATCTGATCTTTAACATATCGTTAATGTGGAGAAAGCAGTTTTATACACTCTAACAGCTGATCTGTAACGTAATGTAAATGTGGAGACACCCGTTATATACACTCTAACAGCTGATCTGTAATGTAATGTAAATGTGGAGACACCCGTTATATACACTCTAACAGCTAATCTGTAGCATATAGTTAATGTGGAGACACCAGTTGTATATACTCTAAAATCTGATCTGTAAGATATCGTTAATGTGCAGACACCAGTTGTATACACTCTAAGAGCTGATCTGTAACATAACACTATGTTTTCTGAGTGAACTGATGGATAGGATTATGTAATAATGCGACATAATATTATGTTATGGACATTACAGTAGGGTTTACTTCGTGACGCAATCAAAAGCGTTTCCTTGTAATAGCATGCAGAACACGTCTGTGTTGTCCGTAACAATTTGCAGCAATAACGTGATCTGTTCAGCTGTCTCTCGGAAAGCAAAGTACTCTAGGCCACAAGTAGGCACAGATTGGTTCATACTATTGGATTGCATGTCCAATCAGTGCATAAACCTCGAACCGGAATTACCCATGTAGACCTGATTTTTCCAACGGTATTGTGTGAGACTATTAGGATTGTCGGGTGGGTAACCAATCAGCATTGTAAATACTGTAGCTTAATATAAACCAAGTGTTATGCCGCCAGTATTCCCCTCAACGACGAGTATGTCTCTTTCCTGTACTGTACACCTTAATATTCGATACAAGTCTAAAACCGGAAGTAGCTGACCTACTTGTGCACCGGGGGACATGGAGAAATACTATAATAGAATATCAATACTATTACTAAATACGCAGATTATAAAGAAAGGATCTCTTTCAGTAGCTCCCTGTGCAGTGCTATGCAAAATGCCCTGCACGCGTGTGTATGTAGGTGACGCCAGAGAAATCCACGCTTGAAGTTATTCGCGGACTTGTGTCACAGTTTGAAACCGACTTCTGTAGCCTACAGTAGATTTTGAGGAGGTGCGTATGCGCTCGAACTTACAGTTGCGCGCAATTATATCCCGACTTTCTTGATAGCTTTATACATAATAATAAGCTTACTAAGTGAGAATTACAGTGGAATTTCCAGTCTTTAACCAAGAGGTGAAATGTGCTGACAGACCTCACCTGCGCATTAGTTCGTAATTGTTGATAAAGCATTAGTCAGAAGATACTCTTCAAAATTTTGTCGTGTTTCCCCCTCGCTTTTCCGAAAGGTATGCCTGAAAAAACATCTCCTTTTTTCGCTTGGGCCTGTTTATCTACAGCAATAGGTACTGTCGATCTGTTCCCGACAAGAAAATGTATCCAAGATTAAATTATATCATCTTAATTGCAAATAAAGTCTCACATTTTAATTTTATTTTGATGGAATTTCACAGAGAAATCAAGGTATATTGCATTATTATTGTTATTATTATTATTACATGATATGTCAGCTTTTTCCGTCACAGTATCACATCCGCGAACGCATTGTTAGCACGACACGCAATGCTTGTAAGTCTTTCTTATATGCAGCGAATATGTGGAGTGAAAATGTACTATAGTCTACTACAAAAACAAAACTACCAAATATGTTTTACACGTGTGGATATCATGAATGACCACTTAAGTATGGGAAAGAAATAGAAAATAAGATAATAAGTGGGGTTGTCAGGGGCTTTCGCGTACAACTGTAATCGCTACACACACACAACCACGCGACAGTCGTTGATAACTGAGTCACCGTTAACTGCATCTTATCGTATAGGGCCTACGAGTAACATATTTATTTATTTATCTATTTGATTAGTTGTTTTGCGCCGTACTCAAAAATGTTTCTCATTTATATACGACACCGACCAGCATTAAGATGGAAGGAAACCGGACAGAGCTGGGATGAATATCTGCCGATGTTGTCGCCGGAAAGGAAGCCAACATCGAACTCACAGCGACCGCATTGTTCCTGAATGATTGGGCTCCATGAGCACTAACCACTACGGCCTCGTACCAATGATATTGTATAATAATACATACTTTCCTGATCTAGCTTGAGTATTCGGACTCACTTCAACATTGAATTGTACTTCCGGGCTGGACGCGTCATATACACCTTTGTACAATTGGCCAATTTTTTACCAGCTGCCAGAAACCAGCGGATGGCGGTCTACCCCGTTTCCTCCCACCATAATGCTGGCCGCCATCGTATAAGTGAAATATTCTTCAGTACGGCATAAAACACCAATCAGATAAATAAATAATTTTTTCGCGAGTACCGAGTAACATGGCGTTGCGGAAAGAAAGCTAGCCGTCTTGATGGATTACATTTTTCGATTATATATTCATAAAGATAAATGGGTAATGTTTTGTGGTCTGGATAAATGGGTCATGGTTTGTGGTATAGATAAATGGGTCATGTGTTTGGTCTGGATAAACAGGCCATGTTTTGTGGTTGGGATAAGTCGGTCATGTTTTGTGCTTGGGATAAATGGACCATGTGGATAACATTGTGGCAATCTGAATAAATGGATCATGTTTTGTTATCTAGATAAATGGGACATTATTTCTATTCTTGATAAGGGGTCGTGTTTTGCGGTCTGGATAAATGGGCCACGTAATATGGTCTGGATAAATGAGCCATGTTTATGGTTTGGATAAATAGGTCCTGTTTTCTGTTCTGGATAAATGGGTCATGTTTTCTGATCTGGATAAATGGGTCATGTTTTCTGGTCTGGAAAAATGGGTCATGTTTTCTGATCTGGATAAATGGGTCATGTTTTCTGATCTGGATAAATGGGTCATGTTTTCTGGTCTGGATAAATGGGTCATGTTTTCTGGTCTGGATAAATGGGTCATGTTTTCTGGTCTGGACCAGAGTAAGAGAGACGTAATGATGTGGTGGATTTCCAGTTTCCTTTATTCCCCGCCCCCTCTTCCCCTTCACACAAACCTCACTGTCGTCCTTTAAGTGCTACATCATTTTGAGATGCATAGAATTCAAAATGTATGACTGTACAGCGAGCGAAATGTAGACCACAACCACTAAGAACATTATACCAGCACAATGCCCATTTTGTTGGGAGGCAAAATGCCACTCGTATGTAGATGACATGGCTAAAAGCGCTATAGTAACAAATATGGGCCCGTAATACAGATTTATAACGAATGGATAATTTCTGGGTTGTCCTGTGTTGACTTCCATATACAGCCGGACCTGTGTATAGCAGAGACTAGACTGCCAACCATCATGAATCACACATCCTTAATTTATGCTAATTTTTTACATTATAATATGTCAGCGGTTTAGTTTTACTCAATCATTAAATCGGATTTAATGATTTAATTGGTGTTTTACGCCGTACTCAAGGATATTTCACTTACACGTCGGCGGCCAGCATTATGGTGAAGGTTATTGATAGACTTTCCCACGTAAGGCTGAAGAAAAAGTCAGCATGAGGTGGTCTTCAAATCACATGGAACATATTGGTTAGGGCAATTGGAATGAGAGTTGTCCAAGTAAGGGCAATTACATCTCTTTTCTACTTGACTTGGAATATATTTTTCAGGGGTTTAAATTCGATGGAATGAAACACAAAACAATACAACAGATAAAAATCGAAAACCGCACTAGATACAACTGGTGCACAGTAGTCTAATACGTTTCAAAAATGTTTCGCTGCAGAATCAGCCACGGCTACTATGTCAAAACACTGAAATACTGAGTCAACTTGTAGACCGCGATCATCGACAAAGGCCATGTACAGCTTTTGATGCCACATCGGTCATCAGTACTTATTCTGTTCACCGATGTCTAGCTTAGATGCCTTTCAAGTCAATTTCGGGGGCCTCCGTGGCTCAGTCGGTTAGCGCTCTATCGAAGCACAATGACCCGAAGCCTCCCACCAATGCCGCCGATGTGAGTTCAGGACCAGCTCATACTGGCTTCCTATCCGGCCGTACGTGGCAATGTCTGCCAGCAACCTGCCGATGGTCGTAGGTTTCCCCCCGGGCTCTGACCGGTTTCCTCCCACCATAATGCTGGCGGCCGTCGTATAAGTGAAATATTCTTCAGTACGGCGTAAAACAACAATCAAATAAATAAATAAATAAATTCAAGTCAATTTTCGTAGAGGGCTGATGCCTTTTCCTCTTCACCTCACAGAAAACATGGAAGAAATCTGGTCGAAAAAAACAACAACAGCAGATTCATCCAAGTGCAAAATTGACCATCGTTTCTAAAATGACAGCTGTCAAATAATTAAAATAAATAAATTCAATCTAGTCTGGATTTCTGAAAACCGTCTAATGATTTTCTCTTGCCTGCATGTAACCAGGAATATTTCTGTAACACAACTGTGTATCAGCGTGTTGTTGTTGTTATATATGCGTTATATAATATTGTTTATATTACCCGTCCTTTTTTATGTTGACCTATAAACGGAAAACGGTATACGGAAATGTCGGGTTTCTGCAGATGTATTATATCTTGGAATGAGAACAGCGGATATGCACAAAGGGGAAGTTGGTCAGCTATACCACATACAAATTCTTTGTTCCAATATGAAGCCTTTCATAAATATTCTTTCCCGGTTTCACAGTAGCCCAGTTTAGTACTAAATTACGTCACGGGAAAACGGGAGCGGGTTTTCTCGTGCATAGATTTGGTTCCGTGGTGAAGGAAGGCGGAACAGTCGCTCTCTAGGAAGTTGTACCATGTGATATTCATACGCTGGTACACTGCGATAACAAGCCGTGTAATTCTATAGCGTACTTCATTGATTAGGGCTACGGTGCATTTTCAAATAGATAAATATGTCTACTTTCTCTCTAGATTTACTCATTTTTTTCATTCATTTACTTATTTTATCGGTGTTTCACGCCGTACTCAACGGGAAGCCAGGAAGAAACCCGCCACCATCCTCAGGTTGCTATAGCAGACCTTCCTACTTTCGGACAGGGAGAATGGCCATGAGCTGGACTTGAACTCACAACGAGCACAGTCTTGAGAGACTCCTGTGTCATTGCACTACACTATAGTGCCCTAACAACCTCTGCCAAGGAGGCTCCCTCTTTATATTTAAGTCTATTGACTAGTATGTATGTGTGTATGTTTGGATTTTACGTCGTACTGGACAATATTTCAGCTATATCACGACAAATAGTGATTGAGACATATCCATACCGTGTGTCCATGTGGAAGGGAGAGTCCTAGCCCTTGTATGGCGCTATATGGACCGAGCATTGACCTTTCTGATATTTACACTGTCCATTAACACCATGGAAGCAAGCGTAAGAAAAAATATTGAAGCCAGCGTGAGCGGGAATTGTTATGTATTATTATCATTGCCAATGGATACTTGTATTTGAAGAGAATGAAGTTCAATAAATAACAAACTAACAGAAGTAAACGAATCGTGAACGCACTGAACGATAAACAACAAACAGACAGCAGTAGACGAATCGTGAACGCATTGAACGATAAACAACAAACAGACAGCAGTAAACGAATCGTGAACGCATTGAACGATAAACAACAAACAGACAGCAGTAAACGAATCGTGAACGCATTGAACGATAAATAACAAACAGACAGCAGTAAACGAATCGTGAACGCATTGAACGACAAAACGAGGTAAACCGTTTCGTTAAATGACACCGCAGTATGTCGGGCAACAGCTTATGGGAATGTTTGTATTTCTAGTCCATATATTAATCATAAGCCGTTATACTGCTTCAACATAACTATGAGCTAGGTCCGATGTATGCTTCTGTTTTAACAGACAGATGCTATACATTTATTTCGGGCAATATTTTCTAACAATTAAGACAGTTTTCTGAAACGTGCGCTTCACGTAAATAATATTATGAATAAATGATTTTTCGACCCCATCATGCAGAGAGACCAAATATTAGACACCCTGGAAGTTATCTGTGCTTTGAGCGGCAAGGTGCCGGTAAGGGACAGTATGGGGTAAGGTGGCGGTAGGGAGGAGACAGTATGATATAAGGTGGCAGTAGGGGATGATACAGAATGATGTAACGTCGCGGTAGGGGTGAAGAGAATATGATGTAAGGTGGTGATAGGGGAGGGGACAGTATGATGTAACGTGGGGTAGGGAGGAGACTGTGTGATGGAAGCCGACGTTTTGCCCTGGTAACACGCTGGTTTGACATGCTAACACGGGAACAGACAAGTGATTATTATAACGACCTGACGCCCCCTCCTCCACCATTGCAAAGGGGATGTACGGGAAAAAACTAAAACTTTTCGATGGTATTAGTATTGAAAAAGGAGGGTTTAACCTGAACTTCTCGGCGAGTACTTCAAGAAGCGGAATAAACTCCACATGTGAAACAGCATCCTCCATCTCGGACACACGTGTTTTGGTTACAGTGAAAACACGCAACGTTTAAACGGCACGATAGTGACACAAAATACGAAAATCGTCCACTTTCGCCAACACCAAGTATCTGCGTAAGAATAAAAAGGAGCTCAAGGCGTAGACTGAAACAAGGGAAAATGTCTGCCCCAAAAGGGTCAGTACAGAGTGGACTCGGTGAGCGGTATGTGAGTGGGTAAGCTGTACACACGATGGTACGGTGACTCAGGGAAACTGTTACACAAGCTTATGACCACTAGTGATTATCTGAAAACATCTCTTGGGCCTCAGAGGAAAATGATATTTCCTATCCACAATAATTTACATGCTTTATTTTGTTTAACACGACAAAAAGTATATACGTTCTTAGTCATATGAATGTACACTTTCTAAAAGACAATAATTGAAATGTCTGAATACACGTTAAAGTTTCGTAGCAAAATTACTATTCAAATTGACAAGATGTGAAGTATCATTACGTGAACCAACTGCGTGATTGTGTGTGGCCAACGATACTGCTGACTCGGTCGTTTTCTGCTATCTCGGGAGTCCGCAGAGGACCGGGCACGTGTACCTGCCGTCGATGACAGGATCTCTAATGCGTGAACAACAGAATTGCAGTCACTCCCTGCCTTGGATTCCGAATTTGGACCGGCTCCCTTATCTATATCTCCTTTTGCACAGTGACGTGCTAATGCGCGTTAACGAGCGTTAATACGCGTCAATGAATACGTACCAGTACAAAGTGATGAACTCGTTCTGATACACGTTAATAAAAAAGTTCTAGTACAAAGTGGGGAACACGTTCTAGTACCCTTTCATGAACAAGTTCCAGTACAAGGCGATGAACAATTTCCAACATACGCTTATGAACACGTTTTAGTACAATGTGATGAACACTTTCTTATTCACGTGGATGGGTATGTTCTTGTATACAGTGATGAACACGTTCTAATACACGTTAAGGAACATTAATACACGTTAATGACCACGCTCTAATACAAGATAATGAACACCTTCTAATACACGTTGATGGATACGCTCTTGTATGCAGTGATGAATACGTTTAAATACACGTTGATGAACACGTTCTAGTAAAAGGTGATGAAGAATTACTAATACACGTTACGTAACACATTCTGGCAGAAAGTGAAGAACATGTTCTAATACACGTCAGTGGATATGTTTTCATACAGAGCGATGAATACGTTGCAATACACGTTAATGAAAGCTTTGGGATTCAGGACAATGGAATCACTACCCATTGATAAACATGTGCTCGTAAGTGTTAACGAATATGCCCTAACACTCATTAATGAGTATGTTTTCTCCTGTTGAAAGATTGAGATATCATAGTTCAGATTAACGCATGTACTCTGCCAAAGGATAAATATATATATATATATATATATTTATCCTTTGGCAGAGTACATGCGTATATATATATATATATATATCCTCTTGGCCACGGAGGCCTCGTTTTAACAGGAGATAGACCTGTATATATAGGTCTATCTCCTGTTAAAACGAGGCCTCCGTGGCCAAGAGAACTGGACGTTACACGAGTGCATTGATTTTCCTAATTATTTATGTAGTAAATTTGCCAACTTCAACCCCCAAAATATATATCCCCAAACTTTTCCGTGCTGGTATGCCATACCACAACACACAGCTTGGACTTTAATCTACATCATAAAAAATTCAACGTAGAATGATCACCATTTATGGAGCTGGTGCTCGTGGAAGAAGCGCCAGCTTGATGTAATGACACAGGTGCCTCTCACCAATGCGATCTTTGTGAGTTGTCCAGTTCATACTGGCCTCCTCTACGGTCGTACTTGGGAAGGCCCGCCAGCAACCTGCGGATGATCGGGGATTTCCTCGGACTCTGCCTGGTTTCCTCCAACCATAATGCTGGCCGCCGTCGTGTAAGTAATATTACTGAGTACGGCGTAAAACACCAATCCCAAAAATAAATAATAAATCTCCTGTTAAAATGTGTTTGTAATATTATACCATGACTGATATTTTCTGGTACTCGATATAAATGGGTTTGATTATGGCACAATCATTGCTTAATACGCATGTAGCTGTCGAGGCTTTCTATAGCATATGCATGATAATGGATTTCAGTGCGGTATATGCTATTCATTTATTCATTCACTCATTCATTTATTTACTTATTCATTCATTTATTTGTTTGTTTATTTATTTATTTATCTAACGCTATTTATTTATTTATCTAACGCTATTTATTCATTCATTTATTTGGTGTTTTACATCACACCGTGCTCTCGCATTTCTCCGTGAACAGTCAGGTTCATCGGTGAAGAAAAGCGGATTGGGCGGATGTAGATCACCTCCCTTCACTCTTCACATCTTGACTTAGAGCTATATTCAGTGCAATATATTATGAATCTGTAAAATTCGCGACTTGATGCCGGCAGGAATAAGTCTTACGGAAAACTCTTGCACAAAAATGTCAACTGGTTTTTCCACTGCCTTTAACTGCCTCGTGAATGAAATGAATCAGGAATGAGTTCTCAGGAGAGGTGTGGCGTGTGACGTATTCAGATATTCACGTCTTCTGTTATATTTATCCACTTCTAATTTTCCGGGTAAGATAACAAGGAAAAAAATAATAACCTGTAGCAAGTCAGTGTCAGAAGACGTTGAAACATTCCATAGTAAATTAAGTCGAGGTCAGTCGATCGATCAGTGAAGGAAGTAACGAATCAGGTGATTCATAGCTATAAGCACGTGCATGTGGTCTAAAACAAATTCGGAAAACTTTATAATTCGCAGTGTTGGATTTTTCAAGAAAAAATGTACACTAAAGAATTTAGAGATGTACAAAATGAAATTATCCAGACGTATTTAAAGGCTAACGGCTAACTATAAGTTTGTGCTTGAATGCCGGTTCATTTTTTGATAAACGTTTTTATCCTGAACAAAAATGGGTCTATGTGATAAGTTGCAAAAGACGCAAGCCCACTTACCGCCCTTGTTGTTATTAAGGGAGATAGACTGAAAAAAGCAATACAGTGTGTTTAATTAAGAGAATGTTTTTTTTTGTTGTTGTTGTTGTTTTCAATTTAAAGAATTAGTTTTTTGTGTGTGTGTTTGCTTACAGTGCACTCCTCATGCACGATCTTTACCGTAAATTATAATGCCACGGAAAGAAAGAAGAACTAACAACACATCGCGCGCTCGGGTGTATATAAGTACCCCACAATGTTGTAATTTGCCAAAATATTTGCCGCATCGTGTTTCACTTCAGGCTTGTACAGTGAATGTATTAGGGCGATGGGTCTTTAGCGCAATCTCGTTCATTTAAGCCGCCGTTACACTTGGAAAAATTGGTGGCTCGAGACCGATTCGGATGTTAATACTAGGTAAAAAAGGTTGCCTAAAATAAGCCGGCTCCAGGTACAACGGCTTTTTTTATTTATTTATTTTTTTTTTTTTTCTTTTCTTTTTTTTTTGGATCCGCCAGGTTTGGTGGCCTAAATCGGAACAGCTCAGTTGGGTCCACCGTTTTCGTCCGTGTAAACGTAAAACGGCAAAAAAGCCGGCTCAGATTAGTTCACCAATAGGTGGCGCTATGTGTCATTGCCGACATTTCATCTGCTAAGTGTCAAAATGGCAATCAGAATGTTCATGTTCGGGGTAATAACTGAACAGAGGGAAAAATTACTGCTGCTTTTCAGCTGGACAGGTGAACAGAAGTGTCACAGTTAGAGAGTAGGCCTATAGTCTGGGACAGGGAAGTTTGTGATAAACTGGCTGATGAAATGGAAAAGCAATTAAGGCAGACCAAAATGTAAGGCGCAAATCGCTGAAGTTGGTCGATCAACCTACCATGCATTTTGCTATTATGGCATCCCATACTAATATCCACAAGGACAGGTGCTAGTGTGCACCCCCTGTAGGCGAATCAGACTGTAGAAGTACAGATCGGAGTGTAAACGCAAACAGCCATGAAATAGTGAACTGAAATGAGATGGCTGCAAGCCGGCCTTATTTAGGAAGGCAATTTGACGCTAGTGTAACCGCGGCTTTATACTATGATGTGACACAAGCCGACAGAGCCATCCCAAAAGCCTTGCCGAAAACTTCGTGATCTATACACTCACTGTGAATATTATATAATAACATTAATAATAACACACTGTGAGTGCAAAATCGGTAAACGTTTCAGGCCAAGGGTGTGGAGTCGTGAAATGGACAAGGTAAAAATGAAGACTGAAACAATAGGTAAATAAAACAACAAAACGACTTTTAAAATTTCAATTATTTTTTAAATGATTCCCCCGAGATCTTTGTTAAGTCGTTCGCAAGAGATGTTTAGTCGAGTCATGCTCTCGCGATAACTGACCAATGGCCTGTATACGATCACGACTCGGCAATGTCACCTTGTGCCCAACTGTCGGCGAGAGTGCAATTGTGTAAATCTGGATACTGATTGTTTTCATTTGTCATTTATTTCATGGCCACGACTGAACAAAAATCTCTTAGTGAAGATTTCGAGCTCTCGACTTAACAATGATTTCTTGCTCACGACTTAACAAAGATCTCCTGCGGAAGATTTAAGGCACTACCTAATAAAAAATTCGTGGGCAAAACATAATTATATAATTTTATTGATCAGTTATCTCGTGCGCGTGCACTTATTTTAAAGAAATATATATACGTGCAATCTTAAAAACTATGTTTTTATCCTGTATCATTTTACATGTTTACGATGTCACTTTTACGGCTCGAAATATCCTTTATAGGCCCAAAGAGAAATTGTCTACAACATTTCGTTATGCATTACAAAAAACTTAAAAGTGGTTTTCGTAACATTTTCTCTTAAACGAATGCCTTGGTATATATGTGTGAAGTTTCTCTTTCATGTCTGCAGAGCTTAATGCACATCAGGCTTTTAGTTTTGTAATCAAATTTATTCAGTTTTGGCAAATGGGGCAAAAAAGATGTACTTACTACCAGGAGAAGATCCAACTGAAATTGAGTTTTTTTCTTTCAATCTGCATGCGTGAAAACACGGAAAGAAAAACTGGCATGCTCGTTACGCTTGGCTAGGTTAGATGCTGTTACAGCTGTTACATTTGCCCTACCTCCATCAAAAGCAATTAATCATTATCTCAAACAACTGCTCACTATCACGTGCAACGTAACTCATCTCTGCTTATCAAAGGACGGAAGAATAATTTATTTATTTATTTATTTGATTGGTGTTTTACGCCGCACTCAAGAATATTTCCCTTATACGACGGCAGCCAGCATTGTGGTGGGAGGAAACCGGGCAGAGCCAGGGGGTAACCCATGATCATCCGCAGGTTGCTGGCAGATCTTCCCAAATACGGATTGAGAGGAAGCCAGCATGAGCTGGGATTGAATTCACAGCGACCGCACTGATTGGAAGCTTCTGGGCCATTCCGCTGCGTTACCCTAAGAATAATGAATCATATGCTAATATAACTATAAATATGACAGAAGAACTGATATATGCATTCCCTTGAGCTTTGATAGTGACTATTGTGATACACGGGAGATAAACAAGTAATATTACACTCAGGATAACGGGTCCATGGCCGAGTGGTAATTGGTGTTCATCTTTTTACAAACGACAGGACACAAGGTGTTTGGGTTCAAACGCGGCTTTGGAAGTTTTAGATTCTCCTGCTCTCGAAAGTTTGTTGAAAACCAGTTGACCACAAAGTCGTTTTTGTGCGCATATTTGACGTTTGTCTGGTCATTCGGCGTGGTTATTGTTAACTTGAACTGAATGATCCCAACAAATCTGTGTGACAGAGGGCCGTATACATCACAATACAGATATATATAGGATATGTATGATATATACTGTGTGTATATGACGAAGATCCGGCCCAGTTTCGTCTCAACTTATCTCCAGATAGTATTAAAGTAGGTCACTGGCATGCCGGTGTCCTCTGTAAATTCTGCACATAAATACCCCTCAGCCTTGTCAATGAAAGGCGGAAGGTACTATATCGTAGATTATGTAAGGCCTGAATAGAAGACAACCGTGCTGCACTGACATGTATAAAGCGGTAACGTTAAAGAAACATGGACAGGTCTACCAATGTATATCAAACTGTGCCAGAATACACACAGGCCAGTGCGTCCTTTTTACTGGTAGTAGATGTAGGCTATTGAATTTCAGTTCTAAGAAACAGATCCGTCTCTACAAAATAGCTTTACCCACGTCACATCTTCTGTTGCAATCTTCACATTTTCTGCACTATAGCCCTGAACATGAAACGATCTGTTCCTGATTTGGAACAATCAAATGGGAAGAAGTTTGACATTACAGGTCTATCGTCATAACCAACGCAAAACTTTGTCACGCATTACAATCACGTGGTCACTGCCACTGACCAATCAAACTCGAAGTGGAATTTTTTCCAGTGGTCCAACAGATACACGTTAGTGGCAAAGTAATAAAACCTCTTTACTTTTCCATTTATTTTTTGATTTGCATTTATTTATTTATCTTTTCTTTTTTTTTTCCTTTTTTTTTTTGTTTTGGGGGGGGGTAATAAATTGGAGCAGAACAATAAACAGTACTATGCGTATAGTGAGAGAATTATATTCACTAAAGCAACGGAAATATTTCCGCGTATTAGGTTTTTATTAGTGTCCGGCTAGTATACTCTATGAAATGTTCATTGTGGATTTTAATCATGTAAAGTTAACTGTGGATCATGGACACGCCTTCGTTTAATATACGTGTTATGGTACATAAATACAGCTATATACAGTCCCAACCAGATGACCAAAACCAGCTAACAGTTACATTAACACTTTCGCTTTGTTAACATTTGGATGGCAATGTGCTGGCAAGCGCTGAAAGTGGCTAAGCTGGGATTCAAAATCAAACACAGAAGATTCAAATATGTCTCTCGCTCCTCTCCTGTCATTTCCTCGTCAAAACACACTGGTCGAATGAGCCCCGATGCGTCGTGCCTCACTTCCCCTAGCACCCCTTCCCCCGCCACCTCTCCCCTCCACTTTCCCCCACTCTCACGCAAACATCCTTGTCCCTCAAACACACTGAATATGTAATACACACGGTAGAAAAAAAGCTACCTGGAAATAAAGTAGCAAAAACTGAGTTGTAAAGAAAATTGAGTCAAAATAAAACCCCCGAAAGGAGCAAAGAAACAAACGGTCCAATCAACGGTTAGGTTTGTCAGCTTTGTGTTGCCACAGACCACTCACATCTTAATCGCATATCACGTGATTACTTCGATTTTTAAGTGGAATTACGAAACAAAACATTTTGCTGCCGAAAATAATTTGTGTCCCTTTGGGCCCTTTAAAATGACCTTGCAACATGAAAGAAATTAAATTACTCACATTAATCGGGAGGACGGACGTGCATATTGAGAAACTGGTAAGGTAGGAGTGAAAGAATTTCATTTCTAAGATGATTATCTTTGACATGTTTTTCAGTACAGTTTACTACTATATCTCACCACCACAGGGGTCCACTGCGTTTGGTACTACATTTTACATATGTAGGTGTCTAAGTTGAATGGAGAGCGTTCTGAAAATATCTGGAGGGAATTACTTGGTAATGCACTTTGCTGGGTCTCGAACATACTCATTGTCACTGGTGTTTGTCACACGCGGTTTAACTGCCATAGGAATCAGGGATATAGCCTGTGGTGTGTTGCCATACCTCATTAACATCCACTGTTGAGGTATTTTCCAGAAGTTGTTTGACTTCCATAAAAAATCGGCTAATGCGCTAGAATATCTCAAAAACATGCCTTTTCCGCGAGTTGTTACAGGTTCTGTAGCATCAAAAAAGACACGGGTAAAGCGTTAACTGCAATGGACATATGTTAATTTCATTAACACGCACTTTAACATCCATGAAAATCAAAGGTTTTGCAGGTAATGTGATTCTATATCTCGATCACATCAACTGTGGTGTCGTTTGCCACACGAGCTTTAACATCGTGGAACTCAGGGATTCGGCAGCTAATGCGCTACGAATCCTCTGTTACGATGTTTACTAAAGTTAGTTAGTTTAACATTGATGAAAATCAATTATTCAGCTGGTATTATTTTCCATGCAGCATAAAATCTAGAACACATCCTCTGTTACTATGTTTTCTACCGTCATTTATTGCAGTATCCTGAAAATCGGGGATTCAGCTGGTAATGTTTTACATGCCGGATAAAATCTATAAAACACATCTTTTGATATGATGCCTGTCATACATGATAACCAGTATAGTTAGCATCAATGAAACCCGGGATTCACCTGTTATGCCTTTATACAGAATAACATCTAGAGCACATCCTGTTATGATGTTTGCTACCATCAGTTAATTGAGCATCGATGGAAATAGGAAATTCAGGTTGCAATGCCTTTACACAGGATAACATCTAGAGCATGCCCTCTGTCCATTGCTTGGCATAGTCAGTCCAGTTTAGCATCCGTGAAAATCAGGGATTCAGGAAAGACCTGATAAACGCCTTGTTGTTTAGCGTGAGAAACAAACCCTATATCACATTACATGCAGCCTTGTGAGTGAGTATCGACACCTATTCTGCCTACGAAAAAGTAATACATAAGAAATATAAATATTACGTCTCTGTTACTTTATGCTACTTATGTAATGTAGATTGAATTCTTAAATAATAGCATTTCATACGTGACTATTTATTGGCTATTCCACAGCAGCTAAGAAGACAAGCGTAATACACGAACATGCTAGCAGATCTCTAGATATCAAGGAGTTTAACACGCCGTGTGTAGGAGCCTTGTGTTTGGCATTGAGTGGATATCCAACATAGTTAAGAGCAACTATGACTTTGTTTTCGTTGTCTGTTTTTGGTCATCCACGCGTTTATGTTTTTATTTTATTTGTTTTGTCAGTCTGTACACAGTGCACATCATAGGTATAACACTTCAGAAATAAGATAGTTTGCAGAGATAGTGTACCGTTAGCGCGCTGGATAAAAAAAATACAGCAAAACAAAAGGCGACGGGGAGGGCCTCTGTGGCTCAGTCGGTTAGCGCGCTGTGAGTTCAATCCCAGCTTATGCTGACTTCCTCTCCGGCGGTACGAGGGAAGGTCTGCCGGCAACCTGCGGATGATCGTGGGTTTCCCCCTGGCTCTGCCCGGTTTCCTCCCACCATAATGCTGGCTGCCGTCGTATAAGTGAAATATTCTTACGGCGTAAAACACCAATCAAATAAATAAATAAATAAATCAAAAGGCGCGGATCTGGTGTTAAGAATTGTGTGGGGCGAGAAAAAAGGACGTGTAAATGCAAGTAGAGTATATTTTTAAGGTTTTTAAGGTAAGATATATTCCTTCGCACACGTGTAAAGGTGTCACATAAACCAGTGTCATATATCATTGTCATGAAGTTGCAAGGTTTCCTCAAACGTAACCGCCATAACTACAGTACCACTCTAAAGTATATGGATTTTTCATGACAATTACGTTTGACATAACTTACACCCTGTTTGTAAAACAGGGTCCTGTTTATTTACCCTAGAGACGTAGAACCTGTTCGTTTCTCACGATCAATTCAAAACCAGGTTTCCCCTGAGATACCTTGAAGCTGTGGTGGAGATCCATGAAAATGTAAATGTGTCATTAAACGGCAATCCTTTATTCACTCATAGTCTGCCTACACCTTAATGCCGGGTATAGTACTCGCAAATGTTACAAAAAAAAAACAAGCCGTTTTATGATTAGCCTAAGGCATATACTCTTTATCGATACCCAGTCTTCATTTTAGTTCGGCGATAAATCTACTGGGGGATTCCCCCTGCGATCCCTCAACCCGGCATGGTGGAATTCGTGGTTAAGCAACAGTTTGTGACGTCAGAGTTTACCAGTCTTTGTCAGACTTTAGTCGGGAGCCGTTCTTTTCCAGTGGCTTCATGCATGACGTCACTACCTCGCGTGCTTTGTATCTGTTTTTCACAATGAACACCGGAGAAGAAGGTATTCATTCGCACACACGAATCAGTGGCGTTATGCCCAAAGCCACTGAAAAAGTCTCGTTTTCAGCTAGCAGTTACTTATGGTCCGCTGCTCCGACGTAACGCCGAGTATAGTGGCGTGCAGTGTTTGTCCCTAAAGGGTATACAGTAAATCTGGGGGTCAATAACGAATCGAGTAAAACCTAAGGGTTCAACATCGGTAATCCCACTGCCTCGCTTGGTGCTCAGCATAATAGGAATAAGCCACACACTGAGCGGCCCCTTGTCCGTATAATGTGATTGGGTGGGGTGTCGTGTCTAATGTGTTCGGCATGCTGTTTCTGCGGGGCAGGGCTATAAATATTTCGACGTGCTACAAGGAGACGCCGTCGTCATATGACAGAATTAATGTTGAAACTCTAACAAATAAAGCTAGAAATAAAATCTCACGGGACATCTATGGAAGCCGAATGAGGCCATGTTGTCTCTTTCGGTTTTCCAACAAACCAGTTACAGCAATATTCGAACGCCACTGCGAGATTCAGTCGAGATCCAGTCGAGATTAGGGTGTAAGCGCCTAATTTTGTCGAAACTGCGGAGTTCAAATCCTGTCTTTAATTTTCCAACTGAAATATCGCGCGTCTTTTCTTTGTGTTGTTGAGAAATGTGAAGAATGGAGAAAGAAATTTGCTTGTATATGCAACTTAGGCTTAACAGCAATAATTCGTATATCCAGGTACCTTCATTTCACGTATGCGCCCCGATATGGCTGATATATTGCCGAAGTATCCGTAGGCCATATCTGTTCATCTGTTTATTTCATTGTTAACCGCCATGTGTCACGAAATTTATTATTTCTATTTATCTGATTGGTGTCTTATACCGTATTCAAGAATATTTCACTTATACGACAGCAATACGGTGGGAAGAAACCCGGCAGAACCCGAGGGAAAACCTACGACAATCAGCACGTTCCTGACAGATTCTCCACGTAAGACCGGGGGAGAAGCCAGCAAGATCTGCCATTAAACTAATACAGATCGCATTGCTGAGAGGATCATGGGTCATTTCGCAATGTCACCTAATGTTACATATAATATTGGCATACGGATAAATCTAAACCTCAAGTCCGATATTTATACACTACTTCTAACCTCAGTTTAATCCCTCCATAATGCTGTCCGTCGTCGTACAAGAGAAAAATTCCTGGGCGCGGCGTGAAACATTAATCAAATAAACAAATAAATAAAATACGTGTAAACCAAGCGCGTTCCAAGGCGATAATGGCAACAACCCATTTCCAAAAACGGCAAGCAACTGTTCCCGACATTAATATGTGAAAAATAATTACACAGATATACTCCATAATGCTGGAAGAATGCAAGAGAGAAGCATGATCAGTTCTAGTAAACCAGGGAAGACAGTCTTACATGTAGACTTGATGGATTATTATAATTTAAAACTCGTAGTTCCTGAATAATTTCCTATCTCAGTCAATCTTTGATTACAACTCTTCCTAGAAGTACAATGCAATTGTAATGACCATGAACGTTTTCATTCCTTTAGGTTAGAAGAACATGGGGGTTCGGAGTGAACCCTCTATACATTATCGGTATCTTTTCTGACGTTTATCTTTTCCTGATAGTATGATGCAAGATGGTTTCAATTTCTTTTTCAGATGAACACCCTATTCCTAATCGGTTGCGTGTTGCTCACACTTGCACTAGGCGATGGAGGTAGAATTCGCCATTCCAAAAACAACCGGGAGAAAACCGAAGAATGCAGAGAACCGAAAGACTTGGACGCCAGGAGGAGAAAACTCTTAGCGCCAGCCAGCGTTCATCCTTCGCTCTTTGGACTGCCTTTCTTCCAGCCAAAGGAGATGGCGGTCAGAGGAACAGAAGCTAGTCGCGAGTCTTCGGATATCGTCATCGGTGACAGGATTTGCCCGAACAAGATCAACACTGAGAGCGTGAGTTATCTGGAAAGGTCCACGTGTCCTATCTATTATGTCATCACTCACGACACCAATCGCGTCCCGGCCACAATTGTCGAGGCACGTTGCAAGTGTGAGAATTGTCTCCCCTTGATACCTACGCGCGGGATCAATCGTGCCGAATGCAAGAGAATTTACTATTACACACCCGTTCTCCGGAAAACAGGCTGTAATAATAACACGATGGAGTTCGAGTACAAAAACATGTTCGAGCCTGTGGCTGTTGGCTGTACTTGCGTTCATCCTCCGCTGAATCAAAGCAAAAGGAAAGCTGACCGACCACCCAGACCAGCCATTTCATTCACGGCATGAATGAAAGTGGAACATTTAATCCAAAACAGGATAATGTAGACAAAACGACCCTAGGAACTGGTATTGGTGTTGATCCTTACCTGTCCATCGTTTCAAATTGTGACTCAAGAGGAAAAGCTTAGCGTGTCACTACGGTCAAAAAGACACAGCGCTTACACTCTCCAGAAAAGGAGATAAATATGGACGGGCTTTGAATATTTCCTGAGGAGCTTGATCCAGATTCTGAATTGGATCCGCACTGCTGCCGAATTGTGAAGAACAATACAAACGCACAAAATATTTTACATATTTCTTTTTAACAAATTTCTTATATAACTGGCTACTGCAATGCTTAACAGATTTAACAGCTGCCGTGAAATTGGAAATCTCATTACGCGTACTCAATTTTCGGGAACATATCATTAGGTATGCGCTATTTTCAAAAGAAGAAAAAAACCATCTCCCTTCGGCATGAACGAAACTTGTCAGCATAGTTAATGCGGGTAGGTTTATAATGTCGTGGTTTTGTGGACAATGCTATGCATTGTAAGCCATTATGATGTGTGTCTAAACGATGTGCCCTTCCCAGGGGCCAGTGGTGGTTTTGCTCTGCAAGCGATGCTTTTATCATTTCGCTGTTCACAAACAGCGCAGAAGGTTTTCAGTTTTATTTTACGTGGGTATCTCACTTTTCTAACTGAATCACAATCGTCTTAAAAAAAATAAGATTTGAAAGTTGACTTTGTAAGTCGTAAGAATAATATTAGGTGTGATTAATGTAGATTATTGCTCAGATATTCTGAATATGTAACTGCTGTATGTATTTATAGCGTAAGAATTTTTCTTAGAGAAAAGATTAAAAAGTACTTTAATAATAATTTCTCTTTTCCATCGACACTCTATAATCATGCACACCCTTTCTTTGCCAACAGAAAAAAAGTTTACCAACATACATAATATTTACTCAAAGAGACAGTGTTAACGGAGAAGAAAACGTAAAAATGGCGACAAAATCAGATGAAACAAATGTGCAAATATGGTCATTAATTTCTTTTTGGAGGGGGAAGAAAAGGGTATTTGAAAATATTTTTGTATGGTGGGTATTTGGGACCAGTTTTTGGTATTTATGGTACTTGCACAATAATGCTCTAAATAATGATGAGTTACATGTCTGATAACTCTATCTGAATGTAAATTTGTTGTTTATATCCAAACATGTGCATTTGACCTAAATTATGATATTTATGAACATATAAAAAATATAAATATGATCCAAATCCAGGATGAACACAACTTGTTGGCTGAAAAGGACAAATTCTAGGGCGAAAATATTTATTAAACATATGTTTCATCCTCATTTATAACATTATTACACAAAGACTATATATACCCAAATACCCACCGCACAAAAATTTTTTTCAAGTGTCTTTTTCTCCTTAAAGAAAAACGGAGAAAAAAAATATTGAAGACCGACACACAATGTTTAATGTCAAAGAATTTGGTCTCCGTCACACAAGATATTTACTGATAAAAGTCATGTTTCAAAATTGTCAAAACGGGAAATTATTTTTCAATGGCGGATTCATTTCATTCCGGATTTTTCTTTAAAGGAAAAGGCCTGGTAAAAATGAACTCATGGGGAGTGAATACACCATCTGTATTTTTAATGGTGTGTTCACTCCCCATAAGTTCATTTTTACCAGGCCTTTCCCTTTAATATCCTGAGGGCAACGCATCGCAAAAACTCAGAGAATGACATGGATCAAGGGGGATAACTCCGGAATAATAACGGCACCATCATTTCTGTCAGAGAACAATTTTTCCTTTCATTGATCTCAAAACTTCGGATTATAAGGGAGTTAAAATTTGTTTCAGGGCAATTGTTGGAAGTATTAAAAACATTGTACATACCATCATTCTATTTGCATTTATAATTATGAATTTATCTCATTTTCCAGTTGGCTGAGAGTTACAGATATGTATATACCTGTACGATGTTGTCATAATAAATTAGCATTTGTCGTAATATTTATACATCTATGTTTTTAAAATATATATGAGTTTGCATTTTTACCTCTTTGTAAAGACGAACAATATCGATGTCAAATAACTGCTGTCCTGTAAATATGTCGTCATACGTGTACGTTGGTCGGTTGACATTTTATATCGGTATTTATTTCTTCAGCATTTAGGAAATGATTATTTTCCATATCTCTGCATTTGCTTTTACCAGAATCAGTTATTTAGATTATTTTGGTTAAGATCGGTAATTTTTGGTTTTTTTCGGTGCTACCCAACTTTATAAGTGAAATGGCTTTCTCACATGATATTCAAGTCGTCACTGGTTAAGAGTTGACGCCGCTTGTCTGGAGAATAAGTGCGGTTAAATACAGAAGATTTCAAAAAAATGAATGTTTGTTGTTAACATGTGGGTTTTCTTCTATTTACTTTTAGGTGTATTAGGGACAACCAGGTAAATGGAATCCAATTTTCACCAACAGCAGTCAACATCTCAAATCGTTGGTGCACCAACATTCGAACAACATGCAACAACATACAAACAACATGCCAACTGTCTGCTCATTGGTTGGCACTTGAGCTTATTCACACCGAAGAACATTTATTCCTGTAAGGGTTGGGTCACAACTCATAGATATCATGTGTAGGTTGTTCTTGTTGTTGAGAAATTTAATAACTCCAAGACACACGCGCCCGCTATCCGTTAGTGACCTGGAGCAATAAGGCGTTTTGCAGCACTAACTTTTTTCGTCTTTGAGCAGTTATGGGTGCACAGGTTACATCCGAGTCTTACGAGATTAAACAATAGTAGGCCTACGTTTTCTTATTGTAACATTTTCAACAATTGGCAGGACTTACAGCGCAATGGATTGTTCTTGTCGGGGATCAGGGTTGGTTCTTACACAACCTTATCGCCAAACAACCTTTATCCCCAAACATGCGGAGAATAACGACAGGAAGTTGATCATCGCTCCTTCACACCGTCGAGTCTTTATTCGCCCATAATGGGGAGCTTCCCCGAAGACAAGCTGCAAAATGTCCGACTAAGCTTTACTAATCGACAGCATATTTACCTACACTCCGGTCATCTCTCGGTAAAAGAGGATAGATTAAGGCGAGCGTGGCATACCTACACGCACAAAAAAGGTTTATAAACAATATCGCACTCCATATCCATAAACTCTTGACAACTGCGCGGTCTGTTTAACCTCTCCGATTCTCCATATATCCAGAGGGATATCCAACAGTACACTGTTTAGATCATCTCATAACAAACTATATATTAATTTATTTGTTTAATGTGTTTTACGCCGCACTCAAGATATTTTAGTTATATGACGGCGGTCAGCATTATAGTTGAAGGCAACAGGCAGAGAAACCGACGACCATCCGCTGGCTCTTGGTGGACCTTCCCACGTACGTTCGGCGAGGAAACCAGCGTGAGCTGAGCTTGAACTCACAGCGATCGCATTGAGAGGCACCTAGGTCATTGGGCTGAGCTAGCGCGCCCTGCCACTCGGCCACAAACTATATAAATGCTCATTCAACTCAGCATTGGAAGAACTTAAATCATCCAGAAACACGATGTGCACGTAACCTATATTGCACACTACCGTTGTGTTAAACACTGTGCCTGTCAAAAGTGACACACAGCCAAGCCATTTTTTCGTATTTAATGTGAATTCTTGTAATACCAGGGTCAAGCTTTACAAAGCTGTCGTCAGGGTACACCAGGTGCATTTACCATGGTTACGTATCTCTTCTCTGTGTGTTGTCATGGAAGTTACGCCAGGCACAACTTGCAATTGCTTCGTAAAATAGGCCCGCTGAAAAGTACCCGATCATAGTTTCAAGTCCAAAAATTACACTCCAGAAAGCGGAGCAGCTGAATTGTGGGATGTCGCAAACGTCAACAATGTTTCAACATAGGCATAAATTGATGTGGGCTTTTGTGTATCACACACACACTCGTGCTCTGTCCTCCGCATGCACATACCCATGTACCACCGGAAATCCACCACGTGTGCTTTCTGAAATTTGTAAAATGGAGGTATAAAATGTTTCTCCTCAGTTCAACGAGCATTATGTTTGTCGTGAATATTTGCCAGCTATTCCAGCATTACTATTCTCACTTGACAATGCCTTCCGAACGCATACTGTTTTTCTGTCTTCACTAAAGATGAAACTATGCACCTGGTGTGGCAAACCGCTAGATGACGCATAAATGAAATTTAAGGATTTTTTTTTCATTTATCGACATGAAGCTCCTGATTGGTTTCATCATGTCTTAGAACATCAACAAATTGGTTATTTTTTGTTTCTTTGTTGTATGTGTCCATTAAGTATGTGTGTCCGTGCGTGGGTGTATGGGTGTGTGTGTGGGGGGGGGTAGGGTATTATATATATGTATTATATATGCACGGGTGCGTGTGTGTGCGAGTGTGTACATGTATGTATATCTTATGCGTGTGCATGTGTATGTATGTTTTTCTTATGTATACGTGTATGTACGTATGTAACTAACCCAACATACGTGTACGTAGGACGTGTAGTGTAAGTCACGTGTGTACCATATATGGAGCAAATGTTTCCATACGTTGGTGTGTAATTATGGTATTAATGAATATTTATCTATGGATTAGCAGCTACCTTCACAACTTAGTACAAAACCAGGAAATGGCAGCTAGCTTTATCGATGAAATAGAACCGAGAAATGAAAACTAGCTTCACAGCTGATTGTCGAACTGGGAATTGGCAGCTAGGTTCACCTGTAAATTTCGAACCGGGATCCGGGAACTGGCAGTGAGGCTCACCTGTCAATATCGTACCATGAATCGGGAACAGGTAGCTGACTTTACATCACTGTTATTGGTGTAGCTGCTCTGTTGTAATATGGTACAATACAAATACAGAGTAAGGAATGAAATTCTATTGCCATTCTATTTATTATTTCACTTTCACCAAACCTTAGACTGGGATAAATTTACACTGACATGCCTTACTTTGTTTAAACAGATGATATTAGTAATTTAATAGTTTCGTTCTTGCAAAACGTTCAAAACAAACTGCATCATTATAAAACAACTTTCAAGTCCAGTTCATGCTGGTTTCCTCTCTGGCTGTACATGGGAAGGTCCGCCAGCAGCCTCCCACCATAATGCTGGCCGCCGTCGTATGAGTGAAATATTCTTGAGAGCGCCATAAAACAATAATCAGATACATAAATATAAAACAATTTAGGCAGAAACCTGTTAATTATTCAATCTAAAGGGTTGAAAAAAAAACAGATATGATTGTAAACGTACAAAAGCGACGTTTTTGGTTGTGATTAACACATATCTTAAGAGCACGTTTTGGTAGTAACACTAGTGACAAAACATGCTGAATTGCTAGGGGCGTATTCTCAGATTTCTATCCTGATGTATGGAGGGAGAACAGCTCCGCCAATTCAAGTAAGTGTCCCTGAAAGTTTCTATACTCTGAATAAGTGGTGAATCAAACTCCAGGGTTATATTTATTTTTATCAATACAGGTGAGCGAAAAGTTACGCTTTTTAACAATGACTAACCTACATGTAGTTAACGTACCACACGTGTAATACCCCTTGATATCAACAGAGGCAAAGAGCAGAATAGCTAGTGTGAATATGCGCATGTTAAACATTTAAGTCCCGTTTACCTCACATAATGTGTGCCCTGGAAGTATCCTCGTGATATCAAGCCAGACACTCCGTGTATCGCTACGCGTTTATGACTCCGTTTACGGCCTTGGTCAAGCGACTTTGCGAATTAGGATTGCTCGTGTTGGCAAAGAATTTACGTACGCAGTAAATTTCAACGTGTTAATAAAATGTACTGAAAGCTGTAACACCCGTGGCGGGCGAACCATGAAAGTAGAATAGACCTCGCTCTGCCCGGCTCGCCTACGTGTTCTGCAGCACGGTATCGTGCCCAGAGCATTCACGTCTGCATGGTCTTAGAGGATTTATTCAACGCACAAGGGACGGAGGGTGAGTCTGGCCGTCTCGATCATGCTTGTTGAATGATCAAGAGATTTCATCCTATACTATCCTGATGATGGCCAAGATTTATTTTGACATCACACTTTAATATAATAGCACAACAGCATCTGTTTGTTTAATTGTGCCGTTTTTAGAGGTGAAAAGTTCTTGTGTTCCTGAGATTTTGCTTGTCAACGGTCGTCTCCGCGGACACATGTTGTTTCGTCTTTGCTGGTAATAGAAAAGGGGAGCTACTGTTTGATTGGATAATATATTCACATTAATATTCATCAGTTATCGAGTAGGGTTAACCGGTGTATCAAGCAGGAAAATATAGTTAAAGGCGAAGCGTCTGGCTCGATCATATGAAAATGGCGTATAGCTCGTGGTCACATCAGTGTATAGCTTAAGCGGTGAAGGCAGCAAGACTGAAGCCGTATGCATACAGTAACGAACCGCTAAGGCTTAAACAGGCATCAAGACAAAACATCGCCATGAGAGGCTATCTGGTAAGACTCAATAGGCTATACATTTTGCTTCTGTAAGACCTGGGTGTGGGTGAATTATTACCAGCTGCCTGTATCACTATGATCAGGGCAAGTGTGTGCGGTAACAAATCATTAACAGAATCAGCTTCAAAGAAACAAAAACCAACTCACTGAAAATGCCTTGCAGTTAAATAAAGGTTTTTTTGATAGAAAGAAAAGGGAAGAAAAGAAGGGAAGAGGTAAAAAGAATGATCAATCTCCCCACGCCATTCTGAGTGACCTAATCTGTCACTTACCAGGCTTACGTCCTGTGAACACCCGATTTAACCTAGATACAAAAGATAGTTGTTGTTATATACGGCTGCTGTGTCAACTCTTAGGATGTCCAGGGAGAAAGACATCGCGTGTCAACTCTTAGGATGCGTGTGTCAATTCTTAGGGTGTCAGGAAGAAAGAGAGCGGTTTTAAATGCGTGTAAAAATATCGAGATAAAACATACTAGTAAACTAAAGCCTAAGGGCTGTGAAATGGGTCTATTGCTCTTCTTCTAATTTTATTCTTCGTGTAACTAGTGACCAGATGTCTTCCAGTACAATTTGATGGTCCATGCACAAAGTGCCAATCCTATGCTATTACTGAGTCCATAATGGGGAACCCGGCAGCAGTACTTTGCCATAATGCTGGCCGCCGTTCCTTGCACTGGCACTGAGTACTTCGGTGAAAGAGCTTCAGTAAATTTCTCCACATTTGTTCATGACTTTATTATGCGTCTCTGGTGATTCTCACCAATAGACCCATAAAAAATACATCACTCATAAAATCAGACAACATAAGTGAAAAATAACACAGTGAGCTATGCACATAGTTATCCCTATACTCACAGGTAAAATAAAACCAGGCAAAGGATGTGTGGACTTCAAAACTGACTGATACCTGCTTTGTACAGGTAAACAACTGCGACAACAGCAAACTGCAAACAGCCGAATTATACATGGCTGAATTGCAACGTCACAAAACAACGGACCTGCGTCACCCTGAACAAAAGCGGTATAAGGAATAAGCATGAGCAACATTGGCCACTGTTGCAAAACATATATGCTATTGTGCCAAGATTACAAGCAGGTTGCACAGTACTAGATGTCCCTGCATAGAAAATTCAAGTGGCATTTGTCAACAGCGTCTCATCCAATCATGCACATAGTAAGTACATACATGTGTTATAAAATGTATACAATTGAGGATAGTCACTACAGACAACAACACAAACATGTATCCTAGGAACATGCTATTGGATAAAACTATGATGTGGAACTTAAACCCTCAGAGAAATAATAACACACATTTAAATGAGAAGAATATCTATAAATGTAATGCCCTGCATGTATATGACAAACCAATCTACAACAATATGTGATCAGTGAAGGTAAATGAAATGATTTTATGTCTTGTCTTGTGTGACCATGTATAAACAACTGTACGTGTGGAATATGTCCAATACATACATCACTACCGTGGACAAATAAATGCTGTAAATGTGACATAATGTGAATATATTCACCTATCACAGTCTGCATGACTAAGGCTATCACATATATCATCTAAAGCAGCTTGGGATCAACATGCTCACAACATAGTGTAAAAATTGGTAGAGTCAAATTTCATCAAAACATGGCTAAAAATCATCACAACGTAATCAAGCATTTGTACGCATTAATACCGATGATAACTGAGGGTATTTATATGTAAAACACAAATTAACCCACTTGCGATGAGATGATATCGACATTTGAAAGCGATTTGTCTGCAGTCAGTGGGGGGCACCCATTTTGTCATGTGACCAAAACAAACCCAGAGAGAGGCTCGGAGCCAGGTGAAGACGATGTATACCTTCCGTTACACAAATGTATAACCGGAAGTCAGTATAATGCTGCGTGTTTTGCTCTATTTGCAGATAATCAAGGTGTTCTTGTTGTTGTTGTTGTTGGCATGTGTCCTACTACATGTCCGTCGACGTAATCGACCTTCAAAGGAGTCTATTGGCTATCTCATTCGTGATCCGATGTTAGTGATGCCCACTGCGGTCAGCCAGAACGTATTGCGGGAGAGTGAACGTCACCTTGTGTATGACTGTACATCGGCCGGATGTGGAGGATGGGCTGATCGATTGGAGGGAATCACTACTGCATACCTCATCGCTATGGCGACTGGCAGACGTTTCCACATAAGCATGACACAACCGGTTAACATAGAGAAGTATCTGGAACCAAACGAAGTAAATTGGAAAACAAATTACTCTCTTTTCCGTAACAAATCAGTACGGTTCTACAATTATGTGGACAGGCAGGATTTCCATCGCTCGTTACGAAATATAGATTTTGATTTCAAACACCCAGAGGATGTTGTGCGTATCAGAATGAACGCCATCAGCGCGCAATACCTTACACGAAATTTTTTGTACAGAGAGCGATTGCGACCGTTTTTTAAAAAATCGTTGACATCTACATTTTCAACAATTCACAGGCGACTCTTCAAATTCTCCGACGACCTCAAGACTAGACTGTCAGCTTTTCGAACGGCCGCCAAGCCGGGAAAGAAACATGAATTGGTTTGCGCGCAAATAAGAACTTACTTTAAGGAAAAGAATATGCCTTTCCGACAGAATGCCACCGACGTCGAGATATTCTGGAATTTTCTCTCTACAGCCATTCAGGGCGGAGCTTCTCGGATTTTCGTGGCCACTGATAACGAGATGGTAGCCGCGCAAACATCTCTTCGATTCGGATCTCGCGCAGTGACGGTGAAGGGACATATTGACCACTCAGACAGATCTGACAGAAAGGACGTTGTCAACGGCTTCTGGAAGACTCTCGTGGATTTCTATGCCTTAGAGATGTGTGACACTCTTGTCCTGTCGATGGGAAGTAGTTTTGCAAGGCTACCGGCTTTCCTTCGAGGACGAGATGACAATCTGTATATTTTCAAAAGGCACAGAATCCAAAAGACAACACTAAAAGACCTGGCAAAAGATTACCAACTAGAGTTCAAATTCGACGAACCTTATTAATCATCGGGCGGCCATTTTCTTTCGCACGGAAAATTCCTAGCAATATTGACCCGGAACATTGCGAAATTTTATGAAAGTGACTATCCAGGAAGACTCTCCGTGTCAATAAAGAGGAGAACTGAGTTGCCAGAATGATAAATAAATGATGGATCCTGCTTGGATATGTCGTTTCACACAGAAGTATTTTTTTACCCTTGCTGATGGTGGAGGTGACAGATGCATCTGAAGTAAAACACCGACCTTCGTTAGATGCCTGACAAACCTTTTCACTTGAGTCGAAGCAACGAGGAGTGCGCGACCCCATTGGTCAAGGACATGAGAGTCCATTATGCCAGCGTGACCTTAGTGGTCAGACTTGTTTTATAAACCCCGTCTTTAAAATATTGTATAGTTTGTTTTTTTTTCACGCTAACCAGGTCTGTTTCCAACCTACATTTTTTTCTCTGTGTACGTGATAACCTTCGATGGAATTCAGTAGCGTATTCTCCGGGCTTCTGTGTTTATGAGTTCGTGTCATTGTACATAAAGCATACATTCTGCAAAGATGTACCCATATTGTAAACATGTTTACGGACAGACCATCCAGAATTTTCTTTACGTTAGCCTATAAATATGAGTGACGAAGTGGTACAGCTCGCAGTCATTTACTTCCACGTCCACTTGGAGAGCAGTTGTTTTACTTGTCCACTCAAGTCATATTTGCTCTTGTGTACTTTGATTTTGTGGGATTTTGGAGACAATTTTGTCATTTTGTACTCTATTTTTCGCCTCTTGTTATTTGGTGTAACGCGTTCTTTTGGAGCTTGTAGCGCTCATTGTCTCTCTGGGTGATTATGTATATTTCATCCCAATTTTCCCTAAACGTGACTTTGTGTACATTTCCGAGGAGTGAAACATACATCGCATTACCAACGCTATTGTCAACCCGTCTGCCCAGGACAGTTGCACCTTACCGGGGAGATGGATATCTACCATTGTCTGCGTACCGGACCCTCTGTGCTTCGTCACTACAGGACTTGTCATCCTTCGATTCGAGGATTCCTAAGAACTGTGGATTCTATATTTACGTGGACTGACTTGCCTTTGGAAGCCGGAAGGGAGTCGTAAAGTTGGGGTTGATGTAGGTCAATGGGCGTGTCGCTTCCTAAATTATACATGACGTGATGTATTTTCCCACGGTCACATGATTGAAAACATTCTTCATTGATTATACGCTATATTCCAGATCTACTATTTGTAATGTTATCATATACGCAACCCATGTTATCCTACATCTGAATAGATTTACGGTAGTGTGATGACCTACATTTTCAACTGTCTTTGTTTGGAGGGCTTCCCAGGCACACCACTCTCCGCGAACTCTTTTGTTCACTGGAGCCATTTATGGAATAAAAAGGGCGTACTCCTGTTGAGAAAGGCACGCCTATCACACTATTTTTAACTACAGCCAGCCGCAATGGTCCATCCGGATTTGGGACGCTAACATCCGTAAGAAACTATATATATTTGTAATTATCTGTATTGTTTTGTATATAATTGTTAGTTGTACTATTTGTCTATTTTGTTCAAATATACGTATTGAACTTAGTTTAGCGTCTTCATGTTTCTTTGCTTGGTCTTGTGTAAGGCCTATCGCTGTCTGAGGGTAGAACAATCCGGATTTCACCAGTTACATGCCAACTATCTCACTTACATGTGGATTTCCTCTCCGTACTGTAGTAGTTGTATCAGGAAAAATTAACGAAAGCAGAGTCGATAAGCGGTAGCATATAAAAGAAAAGGAGATCGGATGAAGAGAACTTTCTTTCAAGGAAAGGGCGGCAAGAAAAGCAAGTTGTCCTCATAAGGTACATTACCTGAAATCCCAAACGTGACGCTTTTAAATTTTAGTAATATTAAATCCACAGACATTAAATTAATTTGCAACAAGGTTCATTCTTGGGAAATGAAGCCAAAAGCATATGTAACAAAATGTAATATATAAATGCCTTGCTAAGTCATATTTCACTAATATAGTTATCAGCGACTGTAGATGACTACATGCAACCTTTGTTTTCATCCATTGTGGCGACTCAAAATCAGGCCTTACCCATAAAGACTATTGTTAGACATTTTCAAATTGTTCAGCAGATATCACCTGTTTATAAGACAACAACAACAATGGAGGCGTTCATAATCATGAAAGAAAGATAAAGATACAACGGCATAGATACTTTTACACTATATTAATAACAACAATAATGACACTTCTTTGCCATCTTTATTAACAGGACAATTAAATTAAATATCTTCCTAACTACTGCTATATAACAATAATGATACCAAATTACATATTTTCTTACATGTGATAAAACAATGATGGAACCTAGGCGTCGAAATCGACATTCCTGTACCATCCGTGAAGCAAAATGGGGCGTTCCGGGTCAATAATCGCGACACCAGTTTTCAAAAACCACAAATAACACAAACCACCAAAGAACTAAGAAAGTATATAAAACAATAAATTAGGATAGAGTCATGCAAAGAGAAGCAGCCAACGGCTTTCAGTGATGAAAACAATGCAGTAAATGTTCAATGCGGATTACTGTTTCAGCATTTATGGCCTCGTTAAGCAAATATGTATCTAAATTGTGCTTTGATTGCAACTGGTGAGAAATGCACCGTGGCGATCATACGCGTTTCGAAGACGATGAAGATATTTCCAAACTTTTCCTTTAACACATAGTTCCTAATCATTAAGAAAACGACGATGGTGACTTCTTCCTTTCTTTTATTCGAAACAATGTCCGTGGATGATTTCGGGATTATTCATAACAAAATGGTAGTGGATATTTTCCAAACAATGCATACGAACGTTGATGGTTGGTACCATCCTTACTATTTATAACAACAGTGAAGGTAGATATCTTCACAACCATTCATATTAACAATGATAACGGAAATCTCCTGAGATATTCATAACAACAGTGATGGAAGATATTTTCTGAACTATTCACAATAACAGAGATGACACATGTCTTGTGAACATTTCATATCAACAGCCTATGATCGTAGATACCTTTCCAGCTATGCCTAACAGCAGTGAAGGTAAGTGTCTTCCAAACAATTTAACATTTGATGCAAGTGTTTGCTTTTTCATAAATTTGAAATAACATTTTATATGTCATTTCTTCAAGCCCAGTTAAGAATGCTCATGTTGATATAACTGTATAATAATGAAATGTGATCTTTTGTCTAATCATGCTTTACGGCGTATGCCAACAGCAATGGCGCTTTCGAAAATGGAGTAATTCAATTTAATTTCATCATTTTTAATTTTCAAAGAGTTTCTCTTTCTGTTGTGTAAAGAAGTGATGAAATCTTTGCAATGTTTGGTGAATGCAAGTAAACATGTACCGTTAGCAACTTTTACGAAAATTCTAGGGCGGTATCTCTCGAGGTGATATGGTATGTTGTGTATGTGTTGACAAATTTTGAAAGCGTTATGTCTCCTTCTCACCTGTTGATACATTTCGTCTTGAAATTTCACGCCACACAGAGGCGTTCAAAACGAAAACATGAAAGTTATGAGAAATTAACAAGACTTTGACTGAGAAACCTAAAGTGAGGTTTGGCACTTTTGTGCTGAAGACAATAAACCTATACCCAGCTTAAGTTAGCGACAAGATTCTTCTTCGCGGTTCTTTTTCTAAAATACGATTGCCCCCAGAGGATTCGTTAGCATGTCAATTATTCACTGATTTTACTATTCGACTATTCAGTATGAGGTGTCAATTAGTTAGTTGATTTGAGTAATGTTGTAGAAATGCTTGTCCATACAAACCCAAAACTCATCCAAAAGTAAGGCATAAACCGGCGATCAAGCATGCGGACTAACTGTGATGTTCTAAAGGATTAACTAAATCTCTAAATCTCTTCGGTCGTGAATATCAATTTAACTTTAGATGGCAAAATTCGGTCGTGCTGTCCATCAAAACCCTGACCTGACTTTAATACACGGAGAATGCCCAAAGTCCATGAGGCACAGTTTGCATACCTAGCAGGACAACACACTTATTTGTGCAGCTCTGGAAAGGATTTGTCCACTTGAGTCATTGACTATGTAATCCAATTTCCAGCATCCTATATTTCTTGAGTAAATTTATTTATTTATTTATTTATTTGATTGTTGTTATACGCCGAACTCAAGAATATTTCACTTATAAGACGGCGGCCAGCATTATGGTGGGAGGAAATCGGGCAGCGACCATCCGCTGATTGCTGACTGACCTTCCCACGCGCGGAAAGAGAGAAAGCCAGCATGAGCTGGATTTGAGCTCACAGCGACCGCATTGGTAGATATCTGCTTTTGGGTCATTATGCTGGCGCGCTAACCAAATGACCCACGGAGTAAATATGAGGTCTTCATGTCCTGTGTGATCTTTATTTAGGGCCTCCTATTGTGATCATGGTATGCATGACTTGGAATAAATGGCTTTGGAATTACATAGGTTTCTTTTGTGTCGGCCTAAAGTGATACTGAATCTCTTCCAAGGGCCTCTGTCGTAGACGCCAGTTAAAGTTCAGGTCAATAAAATAAGGTTTTGAAGAGACCCCAAATACCCCACCATACGGCAAAAAGCTGAAGTCTAATTTGTAGAATTTAAATGACTCTGGTGAAGAAAAACCGCCATTTGTGGCACTCTAGAAGGGCATTGTGTACCTGGAAGACTTAATATATGAACTAGTGTGATCAAGGTATCCATACCTGAGAAGGATACGCTTTGGGATCACATTAGTTTCTTTTGTGCAGCTCTAAAATGCAACAACTGAATCTTTTCAAAGGACCGCCGTTGTGTGCACCTATATTAAACCTATTGACCCTGTGGTACTAAATGGAGGCGACTCTCTTGATACCCAACCATGACTGTGAAAGTACTGGAAGAGTACTGTGAAAGGCGAAGCACATTTAACGGCAAGATCTGTTCTATTGTCAATGGTAAAACTGGATGTAGTTTATTAACTCGTTACTGGGGCCTCTGTGGCTCAGTTGGTAAGCACGCCAGCGCAGCGTAATGACCCAGAAGCCTCCCACCAATGCGGTCGCGCTGAGGTCAAGTCCAGTTTAAGCTGGCTTCCTCTCCGGCTGTACGTGGGATGGTCTGCCAGTAACCTGCGGAACGTCGTGGGTTTTCTCCCATCATATAAGTGAAATATTCTTGAATACGGTATAAAACACCAATCAAAGAAATAAACAAATAAATCAACCCGTTACTGTTTTCCTCTGGAAGCTTTGTCTGGTCTTGAAAACTTTGTCTGGGCATGGAAATTTATTTACTCTTGAAAATAAGGTTGGTATTGAAAACGTTGTTTGGACTTGAAACTTCATGTTTAGTATTAATGTTTGGCTTGCGACGATTCATGCTCGGCTTTGAAAATTTCGTTTTGCATTGAATACGTCCTTTGCTATTGAAAACTTGCTTGCCTGTGTATAAGTTATTTTCACGGTGAAACGATTTTGAGAAGACCGTGGTGGCTGTGGAAATTATATTCAAGCGATAAACTTAACTTGTGGATTTACAATGCCGACAGTCGTATTCGTCAGCTTACATTTATTGTAACAATTCAGCCAAATGGAATTTAATTCACTAAATAAGGGATGCTAATGTAGAGATGAAGTTTGAAAAGTTCGATTTAGTCACCAAAACACTTGAAAGTACCTAACTCTGGTTAAAATGGTTTTCAGGGCCGTGGAAGTCCCTTAAAACATTATTTTAGGACTTGTCCTTAAAAACCTGCTTGATTTTTCAGTGGTAATTACCATATCGCACTATATTCTAAATGGACTGAGGAAAGGTGTTACCAATTTAATTTCTATTCACCTACACATGATGGCTGCACTTGAACTCGATGGTCACATACGTCTGTTGTTTTTTTTACATTCCCACCATTGTAAAAACTGTAAACTGCTTTGTGCTTTTATCATTTTGAGCTGTATCTTTCATTGGTCGATTTCTGAAGTTGCAGATTTTTTTGTATGTATGTGTGTAATAAAAGTAGAATCATTTTAATCTTGTGAATATTAACCGTTTTAGTGTAACCATTTCATAGCCTTCAGAACTATGCATATGAAGTCTGTCTTCATTTTCTGCGTTTAAAGATTTTCTAGAACTATTGCTAAAAAATGAAAACAAATATGTGCCTACAATTCATTTATCGCTGTCAATGAATCTTTGATCGGTATCTGTGGAAGAGTCGCCAATACGCATACACATCAAGCCATATAGATAATTATTCGATGTTGACCGTTGTTGGTGTTGTTTGGTTTACTTTAGATATCGATCATTTTGGGTGTCCTTTGGCTAGCTTTGGATATTGGCCGCGTTTGGTACCCATGGTCTACACTGGATGTCGAATGTTGGTGTTTCTTGGTTTACTCTGGAGATCGATCATTTTTGGTGTTCCTTGGCTACTTTGAATATCGATCGTTGGTGGTGTCTTTTGATTTACTTTGGATATCCATCGTTGTGGGTGATCCTCGGTTTAACTTTGGATATTGGTCGTGTTTGGTGTCCCTAGGTTTACTTGGGTATTGAGTGTTGGTTCTGTTTGTTGGTTTACTTTGGATATCGATCATTCTTGGTGTCCTCTGCTTTACTTTGGATATCCACAGTTAAGGGTGTTCCTTGGTTTTCTTTGGAAATGTCTCGCTGTTGATGTTCCTTTGTGTACTTTAAATATACACCGGATTTGGTGTACTTTACCTACTTTCGGTATCGACAGATGTTGGTGTTCCTTTCTGTACTGTTGAGATCGACCGTTGTTGGTGTCCTTTGTGTACTTTGGATATCGATCGTTGTTGGTGTTCCTTTGTGTACTTTGGATATCGATCGTTGCTGGTGTCTTTTGTGTACTGTGAGTATCGATGATTGTTGGTGTTCCTTTGCCTCCTGTGGATATCGACCGTTGTTGGTTTTCCTTTGCGTTCTTTGAATATCGACCCTTGTTGGTGTTCCTTTGTGCACTGTGAGTATCGATAATTGTTGGTGTTCCTTTGTGTACTTTGGGTATCCATGGTTGCTGGTGTTCTTTTGTATATTGGGGATATCGATCGTTCTTGGCGTTCCTTTGTGTACTGTGGATATCGACCGTTGTTCGTGTTCTTTGCGTATTGTGGAAATCGATCGTTGTTGGTTTTTCCTTGTGTACTGTGGATAAGGATTGTTGTTGGTATTCCTTTATCCACTTTGGATATCCATCGTTGTTGGTGTTCCTTTGTGTGTTGTGGGTATCGATCATTTTCGCTGTTCATTTGTGTATTTGTGATATTGACCGTTGTTGGTGTTCTCTTGTGTATTGTGGATATCGACCGTTGTTGGTGCTCCTTTGTGTACTGTCGATATGGATCGTTCTTGGTGTTCGTTTCTGTATTGTGAATATCAATGTTTTTTGCTGTTTGTTAGTGTACTGTGTATAGCGACCGTAGTTTGTGTTCCTTTGTGCACTTTGGATATCTGTCGTTGTTGGTGTTTCTTTTTGTAATGTGAATATCGATTGTTGTTGGTCTTCATTTGTGTGTTGGGGATATTGATCATTGCTGCTGTTCATTTCAGTATTATGGATAAGGATTGCTGAGGGTGCTCCTTTGAGTACTCCGGATATTCTTTGCTGTTGTTGTTCTTTGTGTATTGTGGACATCGACCGATGTTGCTGTTACTTTGTGTATTGCTGTTGGTGTTCCTTTGTGCACTTTTGATATCTGTCGTTGTTGGTGTGTCTTTGTGTACTGTGGATATCGATCATTGTTGGTCTTCATTTGTGTGTTGTGGATAGCGATGGTTGTTGTTGTACCTTTGTGCAACGTGCATATCGATCGTTGTTGGTGTTCCTTTGTGTACAGTGGATATAGACAGTTGTTGGTTTTCTTTTGTGCAGTGTGAATATCGATCGTTGTTGGTGTCCCTTTGTGTACTGTGGATATCGATCGTTGTTGGTGATCTTTGGTGTATTGTGGATATCAACCCTTGCTAGTGTCCTTTGGATTACTTTGTCCTGTCATTCACAAAGACTATATTGTTATTAAATGCTTGTAACATTGTACATAGATGATGAAAACATTCCGTGGTGATATTTATTGTTCACTTGTAACCTCTCAAATAGGAGTGTTCTAACCCTAAATGAGGTAAACTGAAAAGGGGCCGGATTTCACCAGTAGCGTGTCGCCGCTGCTCTGGTTTTAACGCAAGATCCTTTGCCCTAGCACTTCGTTGTTTGGAAACAGGCTGCATGTAATTGAACTGAACTCGCACTACACATCCATAATGTCAGAGTCGAACCTCAACATGATGGGATTGTGTTCTCTGGTAGAGCCAGAATGGTCACCATCAGCTGGATGACTCAGCTTTAGTGTTGGTCAAGTCCAGCTCACGCCGGCTTCCACTTCCCCCGGGCTGTGCCCGGTTTCCTCCCACCATAATGCTGGCCGCTACCGTATAAGTGAAATATATTCTTGAGTACCGCATAAAACACCAATCAAATAAATAAATAAATGTTTTGGGCTAGAGATGTATATACTTCACAGTTTAATTGGGATTACAGTTTTAGGCTAAAGCCCAAAATCGCTTTATGAAACAGGCCCCTAAGGTAAGGGCCGCAGCCAAAACAGGCGGGACTGTACAAGATTTTAGAGGAAACACAGCTGTATTCTTAAACTGGCATTTCAACAGTTTCGCCAGTTCACTTGTGTTCTTGCCGTAGTTACTAACCGCATCGTTGTGCAAAATGTATATTCCATCTTACATGTACGACAAAATCATGCCTTTTAACCGCGTTAGTTCCTCACCTCGTGTCATTTAGGCCTGTGTCATTTCCCGAGACTTCTGAAATGCCGATTTTGTTTATTGTACCGGCCACTGTATAGGACCGTTGAAACAAATATAGTAAGACTACAGCACAGAAGAGTAAGACCAGTGCAGCGACGACAGTTTGGTAGTTGGAAAATGGTCACACGTTATGGGTGAAATCCGGCCTCTTGTCAATTTACGTCAGTTACATGTAGAGTTATTATTCCAACGGTTCAAGGCCATTGCGTTGAAAACTTGCTAACAATACATGCTAAATGTTACGACGACGCCCGATTAGAAAATATATATGTGCAATAGTTAGCAGGGGCGATCTTAATGGTTTGCAGTCATTGCCATGAGAAAAAAAACCCTAGAGTATTGAATAGATAATGGGGCACCATTTCACCCCTCTATGACATTTACAGACAAAAGTGTGTTATTGCTATTGCTGTTATTTGCACCAACAAAAACGATATCACCGTCAACAGAAACATGCTGAATTTAATCTGTATATTAAATGTGCATGTTGGCGTGTATAATTTCCGTTCAATCAGGGCAAGATCATTGAAGACAAAACCGTTTCCTTTAGCGTAAAAGAGAAGTAAATGACCCGGTGGTGACTTTGACACAAGACATCTGAAGCTGGTGAACCCTAAAATAAAATTCTAGTAGGCACCAATCCAAACCTTTTACTCTTAATCATATCTTTTTTCTTTCGCAAATAAACTGTCTCCGATCCGAGCATTTGACGTTGAAGGCGACAATTCTACCAATCTTAGTCGGTGGTTTTCTCCACCAGTAGACGTGCGATACAATTACACAATGTTCACCCGCGTTGCTTTGCGGTTCCCCCTGACCAGTCGACCAAATTAACCATGGCAAATTGTCATTGGCAGGTGCTCCGTCTACCCAGGTGAACGTGTTATCTGCAAAAACACAACCAGTTCAGAATAACAGCCACGTGAAAACCTGCAGAACAAAACAGTCATAATTTGGAGGCGGGGGGAGCGAAACTCGAACTTGGCTCTAACTTGTCTCGCTAAAGCTAGGAACCGAGTTTCAGTTGAGAACAAAGAACTGTTTGGAAAAAAAAAAGTCTGGAAAAATGTCATGTAAGTCCGAAACAAGACAAGAAGGGCCATAACTTTGCCAAATGTGGATAAAACTGCCTAAAACTCGAAGTTAACGTGTTTAATGTGATATGGAGTAAACGTAATTTCAAGGCACATAAATAGGCAAGTATACAGCAAAGAAGTGTGTACCCAGACACACGATTATCACCAGCCAATCAAACACGCCGTTGCATTGTCACAACCAAAGACCGACGTAACACGTTTTTTTCTCACGATATTACATCCTAAAATATTTAGTCAGTTTAGATTCAAGAATGTGTTCTCCTTCGATTCAAAGGGGAAAAATGAGTAACAGTAAGCGCAAATAAAGCGTACCGGAGTTATTTAGTAACAAAAATATGTACCACTTCAGCAGAGAGAATAAAATCAGAGAAGTGACGGCAATGTGATCGTTGGCGAATGATGATACGTAACTCGTAAAATATGCCCTCATATTAGATTACCTCAGCGTTTGCTTGTAAACGGGTCTTAGCACCATACCAGAATCAAAATATCGTATCTGAGTGAATTAGGTGTCACCATATGGAAGGATATCAAGTGTTTTCACTGGCAAAATAAAAAAAATTGATTTTATCTAAACATCTAAAGAGAAACATCTTAAGCAAAACTATTTCCACCACCTCTATCCATTCTAATTCCAGAGGTGCCAGTATATCCATAATTTGTGACAAAATCAAACAGCTGTGTGGAACTTATTCAAACTGCAAAGTACTGCACCATTGTTTTTATCAGTTGCGCCAACCCAAAATCCATTGGCGTCAGTACGGTTGTTAATATATTCGGCCACCTGAACCCACTCGTCGGAGGTGTCCACTCTCAGAAGTTGTCCACTTGCTGCTTGACACCAACAGGACGCCTCTGACAGGATCAGCTTTACATCCGCTACATAATAACAACTTCCGGTCTCTTCGTAACATGACCACGTGAGTTGGACACAAGACACTGTAGATGTCTGGAGGAATGAAAGATAAAACAACTACAACATACAAAATGACCTTTTTTTAGTACAGAATTAAGTCATGACGCGGGCGTTCTACAAAGAATAATTACCCTATGCTTTGTATGCCATTTGAACATATTCAACCCTATGCAAAAACTTCAGCATAGAGAGTATTAAGCCACGGCAGCAACAGGAGTGTGATGGTTGGTATATGGTCATAGTAACAGGCCAAATAAGACCCGTTGTCAATTTACCTCAGTTATTGATATACCTCGGGATTTTAGGCAACTTACACTCCTTTAGTGCAATGTCATAAGGAGATTTAGGTTTTCAAAAAGTAGTGACGTTGATTCCAGTTCGACCTTGTTCTACAATTACCCAAAATGCTGTCACAGTTCAGCGCAATTTATGACACTCATCCAGAGAGGAAAGTACATTACTAGATATAACACAGTGGTTGCACACAATTCATTTGATAATATCACAAATATAAAGGCTTCTAATTCATTGCAACTTAGCTAAAAGAATGAAAGAAAGTGTTACTTATACTTTGGAAAACTCCATGGATAAAAGTCATAAATGCTTTTCGGAACCTTCTTGTTTCCAAACTGAAATAATTAGCCTGTTTCGGTCACGGCATTTTTGGATAGTACTACTGTAGCTCAGATGACGAGAATAAGAAATAAAATTCAACATTACCGCTTTGTGTTGTTCTAAATATTGTTACGAACGTCGTCCTTAAGCTATTGGATTGTATTTTTTTTATTTGCTTTCACGCTGACCGGGTATACACAGGTATGACCTACATTTTTTCCCCCTGTGTGCGTGATAGCCTGCATTGGAATTCAGTATCTGCTTCATGTCACTGTACATATAGCGTACATTCTGGAAAGCTGCACCCATGTTGTAAACATGCTCAGGATCAAAGCCCGCAATCATTTATTCATGTCCATTTTGAGAGCAGTCTTTTATTCAAGTCCACTTGAGAGCATTCATATTCACTCTCGTTTACTTAGAAGGATTTTGTGGGATTTGGAGAGATCGGCTTTCGTGCCATTTGACATTCGTTATTTTGTATACCATTTTTCTGTACGTAGCACTTTGTGAGCTTGTGTTTCGCCACCTGCTGATTTGCTTGAGATCTTCTTTTGGAGTTTGTATCGCTCATTGTCTCTCTGGGCGATTACGTATATTTCCTCCCAGTTTACCCTGAAAGTGACTTTGTATATATTTTCGAGCACTGAAACATACATCGCCAGCTTGACATTACCAAAGCTATTGCAGTGTCCTTTCTATTTCCTTCACAACAATTTATTCAGACTATAGTGCTTTCAACCACCTGAGACACGGTTCGCTTTAATTAATGAAATATGCCTCCCATGAGGCCGGATGGCCTATCTGGCTGCTAATTCTGCGATTTTTCCAAAAGCATAACAACATCACGCGGCGCTTTCGTGCACTGTTACACATTTGTATCTGGCGCACAATATCATAAAAAAGTTTTCCTCACACTGCCCTTCACGCAGTGGGAGAGTGAGTTTCACACTGTTGGAGAGAATGCATCACCTAGTAGGAGAGTGTGTTTCACACTCTTGGAGAGAATGCATCACCTAGTAGGAGAGTGTGTTTCACACTGTTGGAGAGAATGCATCACCTAGTAGGAGAGTGTGTTTTACACTGTTGGAGAGAATGCATCATCTAGTAGGAGAGTGTGTTTCACACTGTTGGACAGAATGCATCACCTCTCCATTTAATCATTTACATAAACACAGTAAAATTCTGAGTTGAGTGAGAAGCGGTCGGATTTCACCGGTTACCGCTGAGCATTTGCCAACTCTTACACTAATAGCAGTGTTCTGACTTTAGTCTCCTTTTCAGAATTTTGCCCTGCGTATACCTTAATTCTGCCCTGGACTTATGATGACAACAATCAGACAATCTGATGACAACACAGCGTTTGAGTAACTGTGGAGCAATAACGTCTAACGATTTGTTACTAACATGGCCGAAGTTTTATAACTTATTTCTGCTTAAGGCATGATGATGAGAGGAGGGATGTATAAGTTGCCCGTTAATAGTTCTTTAGGCTTCATCCTTTAGCACTGATTCCATGTTGCCTAATTCTCCTCTAATGTTAGAGGCGGTGTAATTTTTTACAATTTATACATTTACATGAATAGTCAAAATGAAACCAAAACTGTAGTCAAATGACAGGAAGAAGGGTTTCACCAGTTATATGCCAACTATCTCACTCTCGTCACGGCTGTGGCTTTCCACTCCATACTGTAGTATTTGTATCAGAGAAAATGACGAAAGCAGAGTCGGTAGCATGAGATCGGATGAAGAGAACTTTCTTTCAAGGAAACGGCGGCAACAAAAGCAAGTTGTCCTCATAAGGTACATTACCTGAAATCCCAAACGTGACGCTTTTAAATTTTAATAATATTAAATCCACAGACATAAAATTAATTTGCAACAAGGTTCATTCTTGGGAAATAAAGCCAAAAGCATATGTAACAAAATGTAATATACAAATGTCTTGCTAAGTCATATTTCACTAATATAGGTATCAGCGACAGTAGAGGTGGCATATATGTGCCTACTCAAAATCAGGCCTTACCCATAAAGACTATTAGAAATTTTCAAATTGTTCAGCAGATATCACCTGTTTATAAAAAAACAACTGCAATGGAGGCGTTCATAATCATGAAAGAAAGATAAAGATATAACGACATAGATACTTTTACACTATATTAATAACAACAATAATGACACTTCTTTGCTAACTTTATTAACAGGACAACTACATTAAATATCTTCCTAACTACTGCTATATAACAATACTGATACCAAATTACATACATATTTTCTTACACGTGATAAAACAATGATGGAACCTAGGCGTCGAAATCGACATTCCTGTACCAGCCGTGAAGCAAATGGGGCGTTCCGGGTCAATAATCGCGACACCAGTTTTCAAAAACCACAAATAACACAAACCACCAAAGAACTAAGAAAGTATATACAACAATAAATTAGGATAGAGTCATGCAAAGAGAAGCAGTCAACGGCTTTCAGTGATGAAAACGATGCAATGAATGTTCAATGCGGATTACTGTTTTAGCATTTATGGCCTCGTTAAGCAAATATGTATCTAAATTGTGCTTTGATTGCAACTGTTCAGAAATGCACCGTGGCGATCACACGCGTTTTGAAGACGATGAAGATATTTCCAAACTTTTCTTTTAACACATAGTTCCTATTCATTAAGAAAACGACGTTGGTGACTTTTTCCTCTCTTTTACTCGAAACAGTATCTGTAGATGTATTCCGAATTATTCATAACAAAATGGTAGTGGATATCTTCCAAAAAATCCATATGAACATTGATGGTAGATATCATCCTTACCATTTATAACAACAGTGAGACTAGATGTTTCCACAAGCATTCATATTAACAATGATAACGGAAATCTCTTGAGATATTCAGGGGAGGGTGGGTAGACGAGGGTCTAAAGTAGACTCCAACGGGAACCTATCTATATTTTTGTTCCCTGAGAATTGAAACAGAGAATTCCTAACAAGTGTCAAGTTAAAAGTGGCGAAAACATAAAAATTACATAAAGCTCTAATGAAAGAGTGAGGAAAGTTAGTTGTAAATGTTGTCTACAATATTTTTTCGATTTTTATTTAACTAGAAAAAGACACCTGAAACAACTTTTTGTCTGTTTGGGACAACCTTTTCGTATATATAGTCTTTGTGTAATAATGTTATAAATGAGGATTAACATAATAAATATATTTGCACTAGAATTTTTCCTCTTCAGCAAACGGATATGCTCAATCTGGATTCGGATCATACTTATATTTTCAATATGTTCATAAATATTATTATAATTCAGGTTACATGCAAATGCTTGGATATGAACTGTATATTCAAATAAATTTATTAAACATGCATCACATCCTTATTTAGAGCATTATCATGCAACGACGATAAATACCAAAAGTTGGTCCCAAATACCCACCATACATAGAACATTATCATGCAACGACGATAAATAACAGAAGTTGGTCCCAAATACACACCACACAAAAATATTTTCAAATACCCTTTTCTCCTGAAGAAAAACGTAAAAAATAATAAAGACTACATATGCAAATAAGTTTTGACGCTGTTTCATCTGATTTTGGCATAATTTTTATGCTTTTTCTCCTTTAAGATAAATGAAGCTCGAGCTTCCTGTCCCGTAAACTGCACAGTAAATTTTATGTTTTGAAGTTTGGCTTGAATGAAAAGAACGATTTGTGGAGGGATAACAACTATTCCAGTATTTCGTGAAAAAAGACAATCACTCAATAACCCACCTTAAATGTAAGGAACAGCATCACAATGCAGCTGAAGAGATCCCCTGTTCCATGTTCCATGTTCTCCGGAGCAAATGTCGTCAGCTAGTTCATATCACCCTAGGGCTTTCACACACCAGGTAGGTAGGTTTTAAAGTACAGATGACGGGATCACCTGACTGGATCGTCTTTTCAGCGTACTAAATAATATGTTTACTGGAGGCAGGCATAGACAGTTATGAAGGAAGTTATTAATGACGCTATTAGTATAAAGACCATGGCACAAACCTGCATTGTACGTGTTGCTGCATATCATGAGCTTTCGTCAAAACTAACGTGGACATAAAACAGACAATGCATGCAGTGGGATTGTATATGAAAAATTCAGAGCTCGAGAGAAGTCGCTGGAAAAATGATCCATTCAGGTAATGCAGTCATCTATTTTTCAAAGTCTACCTCCCTGGCGTGTGAAAGGCCTAATGTAACATGCCTTTAGGAGTGTTTGTTGGCGTCGCTGGCATACACTATATGTTTTATTATACGGAAAGAAGGCTGAAGAGAAAGGAAAAGATATGACCTGCTCTCCTGAAGCCCTAAATTGCTGGACGTCTACGCCGTTGCTAGCTGAGAGAGCCATTTTTTTTTGGACTGCTTACTTTGTCAGCAAGTGGACCTTAGAGAGTGGACTACATTGTCTGCATTTATTTTCACAGATGAACATTAACGTGTTACTAAAGTGTTACAGATAAGTCTTAAAATAATAACTTTTAATTGGTGTGTAATGACGCTTTTAGTGTAAGTCTGACTCATGCTAGCTTCGTCTCAGGTCTAGCTTTGGATTGTCAGCAACCTGCTGATGGTATTGGGTTTCCTCCGGGTTGTGCCCGGTTTCCTCCCACCACATGGATAATGTTGGCCACCGTAAAAGTGCAATATTCTTGAGCACGACGTGAAATACCAATTAAAGCGATAAACTGTATATTTTACTATTAATTATCTCTATCATACACGGTTAATAGAAGATCAATCTAAATGATATGAGGCATCTGGCCTCAAATCATAAGGTCTTCCCATCTCCATTAACGTTAAAAAAATCTTCTTTTTTCAACTGCTGTAAGATTTAATAGGCCTAAGATAAGATTACCCCATAACTGGACGTAGTGCCTAACGTGTTTGCACAATCCCTGAAACTGCTTGATAGAAAAGCGAATTACCGTCTTCAAGTACATCGCACCTAGCTTCATATATTCAACGTGGCAATCACGCTCAACTTGATGAACACACGGCCCCTAGCGCCGAGTTAACGGAATTTTTGTGCTCAACGTCAGGAACCCTGGGCATGATGACGTCCTAGAGAATAGTTTAAAAGTATATAAAGGTAGGCAGGCCGTCATTTCGTATGTTTAGTACTGCATACACACGTCGGGCAGGTTGAGTGGAGGTAGAAGTTGTGTGGTGGTATTTACACGTCATTTGTGATTGGGTGTGTTGAAGCGCTGTTGCCACATAGATCGTCACAAACATGAAGTTCACCAGTCGGGAAGATCTTCGTATAGTTGTAAAGACTGTGATAAGCAATTTAGTCGTACATCAAGCATGAAACGGCATCGTCGGATGCAGCATGGAGAGCGTAATATGGATCGGGAAATAACTGTAATTTTTTCACACTGTTGTTAAGCACACATTTACAGCATAGCGTGTAGTGTGATTTTTTATGATAAATCAAGGGGGGTTTTGGGGGGATTGAATCGGAGGGGGCTAATCTTTGGTTTCTTATGCGACATCATGGTTGTGACGTCATTACAGTCACAGACATACATAACAAAGACATACATAAAGACATATATCCATCGGTGTAGGTTTCAGGTAGCTGGTACTGGTTTTCGCGAATGCTTGGCCTTTTATACAGATTTGGCGGTTTGAAACGTCAGAATTGTCTACTTATTTGATTGGTTCTTTTATCTCAACACTGATTGATTAATAGCACTCATACTGGGGATGTACTGGGGAGAAGTTTTCTCAAAATTTTCAATCCCTGTGTTTTTACAGCGTCTTATCGGCTTGTAAATTATATGTAGATATATAGATTAAAATTAATAAAATATATACGTGGGTATAGAGACAGACATGAGCTTTCAGCATGCGTGAAATATCAGCTTCTAGTTACATATAAACTTAATAATTATAAAATATATGCTATATATAGGCTATGTGTATATAATACACATAATTTTTCAGTATGGATGTAAACAATGAAAGGCATAAACACACGTGTTGTTTTATATCCACGCGAGAAACAAACTTATAGTTTTGCTGTATCTGTGTAAGAGTGCGGACCGAAGTGAAGACAGTTTTCGCTGTTCTGATTGGTTGATAGGAGTCGTACTGTGAACATTTTCTATCCCTGTGTTTTGCTAGCATAGCGATTTCGCCTATGTTAATTGTGTACTTAAAATAACAAGGCATACATAGAAACGTATTAGAAGTTGCCAGGATAGCGATTTCGCCTACGTTAACTGTGTATTTAAAATAACAACACATATGTACATATATATATATAGAAACGTATTCTATAACACTGAGATTAAAAGTGCGCTTTCGTGATGAACTGGTTAGCCCTGAAAAGAACAGTTGGGACTTTGTTTAGTACGGCTTAGCTTTTAAGTTCCGGCGGCCGTGGCTTGATCTTGTCAGGAAGTGTTCGGCTAGCATCTAGCTCTCTCCAACTTCTCCCGACCGGAGCTGGGACGGGTGGTTTGAGGGGGTTGGTGTTGTCGCCCCGCTTCCACACACATCTCCAAGAGTCGCTCCCAAGTGTTTTTCTTCATGCTTTTGGCATCAGCGATTTCCTCCTCCTGTATCTGGGTAATGTAATCATATTTAAATGCCTCGTACACGCTCTGCCGTATTCCATCGCACGTTGTTCTAACTTCTCCGCCATGTTGATGCGTGTAGCTCACAGTGAGTTTGCGAGTGCTTAGCGCTGGCCTTTTTATCCATTTCAGTAGGCTTGATCAGGGTTCTGCTGTTTTTAAAGGGCACCAACCAGCGCGACTCTTGGTTTAAAGCAGTGCGACGTGACGCGGTCCTTGGAATGCGCGGGGACTTTTCAGTCCCTGCATTTACAGCGTGTCGGTTTTCTAGCTCTGTATAAGATTATTTAAAAAACGCACACGCACGTATATATATGTATATATATATACCTTCCGTACGCGGGCAAAAGACATAAAAATCCAAATGTTTATATTTAAGAAAAAAGTATATTTACAATGCACAGAGCACCAAGACATTGATCGCTAACACATGTTAAAATACGTGACTGTGAAAAAATGTGCTTCTATTAGAACGAATCTCTCTTACAGGATCTATGGTTAGGTGGGATGGTCGGTTGTTTTGGTGCGTGGTCAGGTCACTAGGTATGGGTCACACGACGGTAGAAAATCCCGATTTCATAGCTACTTCGAAGGCGCCGGTGATGGAATTGTCGTACCGGACCACGCTGTAAATTACCCCTTCCAGCCCTCTTCTTGGCTTGTTGTTTGTTTTTAGGGTATTTCCTTCATTGATTTCCCTTTTTCGTCTTAAGAGACATGACGTCTGTTCTCATCCGCGCTCTGGATTTAAGTGATGTGTTATACGATTTATGTACACACTGCAAGCTGTTAAACACTGGGATATGTCGGAATGAGTTGCCCCCCTAGAAACGTCCAGTCTGGGGTTAAACTTATGTGTTATATAGCCTATATATGGTTTGTTTGTTATGCAGGTGCAGCCCATTTCACAGACTGGAGGCCGTGTAACTGTTTCATCGTCAAAGTCCGGAGTTCGGTCTGCTTTTGGATCTGGTCGCTCCAAGGCTACTTCAACTACCTGTTACCCATCCCCCTTCACCTGATACTGTGTTTAGTCCGCTGGGCTCGGATGGCAGCGCGACTGATCAGGGTCAATCTAATAGCATACATACATACTTTTGTCTGTTGTGAACGATGACGTGTTGCGGTAGGCGGAAACCCTCATTCTCAGAGTGACAACACAGCAATCTAGACCAATGGCGGCTAATAAATCACTGTTAGCATCACTGTCTTCTTTTACCTGTAGTAAATAACCTAACTTCAAAAAAGTACATCTATAGAGTTAAATAAATATCGTGAAATACTATTTCTGGTGGTGAAACTCCCATTTCCATTAGGTTACCATCTAAAGAAGCCTTAAAACAAGTTTCTAAACTCAATAAAACTGTCAGAATCAGAAAAAATAAGTTACTTCGTCACGGACGAAATTTTAGGTCAAATTTTTAGGAAACTTTAGGGTGATTCTATTTGAAATATGGTGCTGCCATGTGTAGTGTACGTTGCTACGATTTAGGCATTTACAAGAATGGTCAGAAGATAATCCTGAGGTAAACTGACAAGAGATCGAAGTTCACGGATTATACCCTCCAAACATATATCAAATATATACTCATTTGGCTACCCATTTTTTCCGTATTTTCAGCTGTCAAACAAGGAGGTTTTCTGTTTACACACGATGCCAAATTGGTCTTTGTGTGGGTCTCGACAACAGAAAACGAAGTCTCCGAAACTTATGCCATAGTGATTGGCAATCTGTGGCTTACAGGGGTTCACAGTCAGTATTCCATGGAGGCCACCATGCAAGTGAGCACAAAACCATATTAAGATGCTTATAACGTGGCTAAAACGTATGCCGGTTTTAAACGACAATATCCTAAGGGGACCACCTCAGATATAGTGGCTGTCAAATTAGATGTGTGTCAGTACTTCACCTCATCACTAAATTTTCTGTGTTCACACGTCATATTTTTACATAACATAAATTTGCACTTTACGAGCAGGATGACTGCTACTACACTCGCCGATGTTTAATAAATGTATTCTAAGATTTACACTTCTACAGTAAGCTTTATTTATTTATTTATTTGGTGCATAACATCGTACTCGGTAAATATTTAACCTACACGACGCCGGTCAGGGTTATCGTTAATCAAATCAGGACAATAGGTAAAGATTAATCGGACTGGGATGAGTATACTTTGACTTAACCCCATGAAACTGGCTGTCGTCCTATAAGTAAAGATTCAGAGGATCTGAGTGCCAGGTCTACTCTCTCTGCCAATCTCGATCAGCTGATATGACATCACAGAAGACACATTTTTATGATAACCTTGATAACCTATTTATCATATACCTTTGTTTTCATGTGATAAATAGCCAAAAAGCTCACGGTTTCTTCTAAATAAGTAGCCTGACTTGTCACAACTAGAGAACCTGCGAGACAAAATGTAGTTCTTCGATAGATAAGCACAATTTCTTCGGCTCTAAAATAATTATGTTATCCAAATTCCTTTTTCGTTAGCTTGAAGTGCAGTCTTTTTAAATTAAACCAACATAACAAACATCCACCAGCTCATAATATTGTAAGGCGGTCACTTCATGAACCGCTGATCAATTCCTACTAGTCCGGAATTTTTGTGCCTAATATACGGGGAAATATGATTTTGGAAAGTTTCAGTGCTTTTTCTTCGTTCCAGAGCAATCTGATCCATGAAAATCGAACCTTCTAGCTTGAAAGCAGTCGCAGGCCTGAAGGACGTAGCCAAAACAAAATCAATACCGTACTTACATTTTCACAAGGATCCTACTTTAGTCGCCGAAGTTGATCACTGCACTCAGTAAAGCGAATTTTCAAAATAATGATACTCAAGTGCAACATAATATAAACATTCTCTGTAAATGTATGTGTACATTAGAAGGACACGAAAATTGGCATCTCTGTGAATGTCAAGTACAGTCTCGTTTTCTTTTCTTTATTATTTACAAGTGTTTTCGAAAACATAGTAGACCTACCCACTCCTGTACTTGTAAAAACTGACCTAAATGGCAAATAAGTTATGCTCTATATGTTTTGTAAATGATCCTTCAAGTGGTCCACTGTAATTATGCCACATGGATACCCGATTAAAAATGCCGATCTTAATACTGTGAAACTCTTCTGCTTGAGCACGACAATCTCGCTGATTTTCATTGTGAAGATGTGGATACTTCATCGATGGTACTCCTGATGGATGTACTGTTTGCCAATAAATCTAAACGCAGTAGCAACACTATTTAGTTTCTCGAAAGAGTATGTAGCCTACTCTATCCGGATTTCCGAACTCGCTCATTTCGCATAAACTTTGCTCAGTTTAATTCCAACATTCTCATCTTTGGGCCAATTATTCATCAATGTGAAATGCTGGCCAAAAGACTTGAAAAATATTGATATTTCTACGGTGTATGAATGACGTCATTTACTGATAAATGAAGAAGAAAAACAAACTGATGACAGCCGTCCTCCACTTGGTGAGGTCACATATACTTTTATTTGTATTTACATTTAAAATCATTAAATATCCATATCTAGGGAACCACTAAGTCTTTTTTAACGAATAAAAGACCATTTTAATTGGAATAATGCCTTCTATTCATTGAACAACAGCAGGCTCATGTGCTGAGGATTGCCTTTAAAATTAGATCTTGTCTGAAAGAAACGTCCAAGCGATGATGAGTCACATTAAGTTTGGCTCTACGACAGTGATGCGAAGTATCTGCATTTATTGACACTGTGATTCTCGTGCGGCCATATGATCACTGGTCTTGTCTAGCCGTAGTGAATGTTTACCGGACACTGAACAGTGAATCACCGTAATGCAAATGATGAAACTACTCACGACTGCTGCAAAAGCGTGAGCGCCGGATATATATGCTCCTTTTCCTGCTTGCATTCCGTGAATGGGGAGGCGAATGGCGATGAATTCATGGAAATGCCTGTTTTCCCATTTCATTTAATTTCGTGTTGACCCTGAATGAAACAGAGCATGTCGCCGACGTGATCTATCGGCATCTCCTGATACTGAATATCTATCACGATGGCAACGTGTTTAGATTGCTTTGAGAATAAAATTTAAGTATGTTCCCTTTAAAGACCTGTCACATTTTCTGAATCACCACGATATGGCTGAAATATTGCCGATGTGGCGTAAAGCCATTATCATTCATTCACTCATTTTCTGAAGGGTGAGTTTTAAATTTGAAAATCCGTACCTAGACGGTGTGAACCTATCGCGAGATCGCTCAGACGTTGGCATTTGCATTAAAAATGACGTGGAATGATGTGTAGTAGACCATATTTTTTTTTAGGGGGGGGGTGTTTGCCTGAAATGTTCTAATGTTATCTTCTCAAGGTGAAACAAGCGTTTGGCAAGGAAGCCTGTTGTTGTTCGCATAACACTGTGGGCTGATCAGCTGTTATCATTATTGAATGTAAATGTACAAGTATGAAAACCTGTTGTAGCCTACCATTGAACGGAATAAATACGGTTTTCAGTTATACCCTGATAGCGATTGCGGCGTGTTTTGTTTCAAACGCACCACGGTGATTTCTGATATATTTGCAGTTGCAGATCCTAAACCCACTACCCTGTTACAGACGCGATCGCCATCGACGGTACACTGCTAAAACAAATGGTGTAGTTTCACAGTAAAAAACGCTGCCAATTTTGTAACCAGTAATTTTTGCTGTATATTTACACGTTGCTGCAGAGACAAAGTTAACTGTATATTTACCGCATATTCACCTGTCAAGTAACACTTCTTTTACTTAAAGAATTACAAGGGTTATTGGACTTCCGGGCAATACATTTGTAAATTTTGTGTGACGAACTTTTGCGCCAGTTTTGGAATCAGTAACTTTTGACTTAGATTCATATCGGTACATTTTACACAAGATCAAGTGGATGCTACACGGCAAGATGGGTATACGCCATATGCAGGACTCTTTGGTATATTAATATCCAAATACGGATTCAGAGTTGAAAATGTCCCTTTGTCCCACAGAGATGGCGTGAATAGAGAGAGACCTTAGTCATCCTTGTGTAGATATAGGCCAAAATAAAGATTCACCCTGATGACTATCCGTTGTTGAGTACAACATGGAATACCAATCAATTTTTCAATTAGTCATTTGTACACAGCTAAAACATTTATTGTAATGCGCTAATTTGTAGATTAAAGAAATGGTGTTAGCAGATATCTACACTGAAATGTAATGTAAGCGGTAGTCCTATAATATTTGCAGCATACAAAAATGTGTGCATCTGTGCTTTTGGTTTTACGTCGTACTTAATTTTTCAGTCATATGACAACGAGAAGCTCTTAGAATGTATACATGCTGTATCTTCTTGTGGCAGGCCGGGTCCATGCCGTCAAATTGTTGCCGACACTGGAACGTCGTGTCGAAGATACCGGACATGACGCCCCACCCAGTCACATTATGCTGTCAGCGGGTCAGTCATCTTTCCTTGGACTAAAGTCTGAGAGCTGAGCGCCAAGTGAGCAAGTGACATATTTACAGTCTTTGGTATGACCAGACTCAAAACTGATCCCGGATCTGAGGCGGACGCTCTAACCACCAGGCCACCAATAGAGGAATGCACTGTATACATAGTCTTTAGGAGTGGGGGTGGAGGTTCAATTATTTACCCGAGTTTCCTCCCACCATAATGCTGATTGCCGTCGTATTAGTGAAATATTCTTGAGTACGTCATAAAACACCGATCAAATAAATAAATGTCTAATTAGTCGTGGATGTTTCCACGTACAACAACAGCTGAGCTCATTACAGCTGCAGGCTGTTAGCTCGCCTGGGCAGCGCAATGATCGAGAATCCGCTCCCCAATATGAGTTCAAACCCAGCTCTAGCTGGCTTCCTCTCTTGCCATGCGTGGAATGGAGTTTGCCAGCCATCGGGGCGTGATCTTAGGGTTCCTCCCGCCATATTGCTGGCCACCGTCATCTGAGTGAAATATTCTTTAGAAGGGTGTGTAATACTAACCATAAAAATAAATAATGTTTTTAAAACTAGCAATATATATTCTAACTTATGCAATACTACTTCACTGTTAGTCTGTGAAATAACACTGCCTAAAATGTTCTAATTATGTGAAGCCTACCTGCAGTATCAAGTCCGTAGGAAAACATGCACAGGTTTTGTATCAATGTCATACCTTCTCTACAATTTCGCGATATTTTACCATATAACTGATATGAGGACCTCAGTTGACACAAGAGCATGCACCATACGATATCTACATTATAACCTACAAGAAAAACTCCGCCTGATGTTCTCAGGTACGGATATGTTCGTCGTCTGACTTCTATAAAGCAGATTTTATCAGTGAATCCCTCACTGATGTCTCGGGCCAGTTATGGGGAAGTACAGCATAGGAATAAATTCCTTTTCCTGCACAATGGCGACTAGAGTGCCTACACAGTTAGCCATTGCTCTTAGCACTATCGGAGAGGAAAAATGATAAACAAATGGCTTGTTCAACTCTCAGACAGCGATAGATCTTACACAGGATCAAACAAAGAAACACGAAAACGTTTGAATAAGTTCAATACATATATTTAAACAAAACAGACAAATAGTACAACTGACAATAATATACGAAAATAATACAGATAATTACACAAATATATGTTTAGTTTCTTACTGGTGACAGCGTCCAAATCATATTGGAACATTCCGGCTTCCAAGGACAAGTCCGTCCACGTAAAATATAGAACCCACAGTTTTTTGGAATTTACAAAATGAAGGATGAAAAGTCTTGTAGTGACGAATAGCAGAGAGGCCGGTACGCCGACGATGGTAGATATCCAACTCTCCGGCAAGGTGCAAGTGTCCTGCGCAGACGGGTTGACAATAGCGTCCGTATTGCCGAGCTGGCGATGTATGTTTCACTCCTTGGAAATATACACAAAATCACTTTCAGGGTAAACTGGGATGAAATGTACATAATCGCACAATGAGACAATCAGTGACACAAGCTCCAAAAGGACGTCACACACCAAATAGCAAGTGGCGAAACACAAGCTCATAAAGTGCTACGTGCAGAAAAATGGAGAACAAAATGACAAAATTGTCGAAAGGCGTGTAAGTCAGTATCTCCAAAATCCCACAAAAATCCTTCTAAGTATACAAGAGCAAATATGACTCGAGTGGACACAAGTAAAACGACTGCTCTCAAAGTGGACGTAAGTAAATGCTGCTGTCTAGTGGCCATAAGTAAAATGACTGCGAGCTGAACAACTTCGTCTCTCATATTTATAGGCTGCCGTAAAGAAAAGTTGGGAGGGTTTATTCTTAAACATGTTTACAATATGGGTACATCTTTCCAGAATGTACGCTCTTTGTACAACGACACGAACCCATGAACACAGAAGCCTCGAGAAGACGCGACTGAATTCCAGTGCTGGCTATCACGTATACACAGACAAAATGTTGGTCAGACACAGACCTGGTTAGCGTGAAAACAAATAAAAAAAATGTAATATTTTAAAGACGGGGTTCATAACAAATGTAAAACCCTGTTTGAAATTGTATGAATTCGTTGCTGATTTATCTTCGTGTGAAGTGTGGAGTATTGTGCTGCCCACCAGGGATCTGAAGCTTATGAGAGGCTGACCAATCAGAGAGCTAGGAGATATCAGCTGTTTCTAAGCTGTGACGTAAATGTTCTGAGTTGTCTGTCAATCTAACAAGTAATAACACAGGGAGAGCGCACTGTTTCAGTGTTGTATGATTTCTTGATAATAAGTACATGGGTGAAGAACTCTGCAAAGTATTTCCAGGCGATTTTGTTGTGGCGGTAGTAAGTTTCTTGAATTTTGACATATAGAAATTGACATATATACTCAAGTTTCAACCACAGCCCTAGCACCTTATTACAGTCTCAGGTGAACAGAGTGTTCCGCGCATGGAACAATTACGTCACAGCCTAGACAGAATGCCGGCGTTTCATGCTAGTCGATGGAGCAAGGTCAATTGTCAGTCTCCGCTGTCGTAGTAACTGTTAGAAGAAATACTTTACCGAAATGAACATAATATTGTGCAAAATTTTGGGCAAACTTAACTTGGGTTGTCCTTCACTTTAATAAATATGCACATTAAGTAATACACATAAGTATCTAAAACACCAATAAGCTCTATATCCACGAGGAACTTCTTGTTCATGTATCCTGATTGTTGGTTTCTTTGCAATAATTGCCTTAATTTACATGTCAGTTTATTTATTTGATTGGTGTTTTACAAGAAGTCTTGACTTATATAATGGTGGCCAGGATTATGGTGGGAGGAAACTGGACCATCTACAGGTTGCTGGCAGATCTTCCCACGTACGATTGCAGAGGAAGCCAGCATTAGTTGGGCTTGAATTCACAGCGGCTGCATTGGTGAGAGGCTCTTGGGGCGTGGTGCTGAATTAGGGCGCTGACTCCCATAGCCAATGAGACCCACTTTGCTTTAAATATTGTCGGAAATTGACAGAGTATTGAACAGTGTCCATATTGTGACCCCCTCACACCTCGCTCAAAAACCATCTTGATCCATGAAAAACAAGTTACACATAGTCAGCATTCGATAAATTCCTTATTCTTTTATCTCACGACTACTGTCTCCACTGTACCTTTAATCAGAGGACATATTGGGTATACTGTGCAACATCTGATCACGGAGTTCAGCTTCCTTAACCATGTAAAGTGACCACCATCAAATATGTAACGTAAAAAAATGTTACAGTTGCGTGTACACCATATATTATAATAAAACAAAGGAATGTTGTTAAAGGCAATGATTTATCTTTGTGCCTTCAGGAATGGATGGACGCCTTCTTGACCTGGGATAAAGCGGACCACAACGGTCCGACATTGTTCGTTCAAAAGAGAATGTATGGACGCCGGACATGAAAATATTTAACGGGTAAATATGTATACGACGTGTTGTTGTTACTTATTTTAGAAAATAGTGTCTCATTTATAACGCCAAACATGGTTCATTCTTTCCACAGCTTCATGAATCTGTCTAACTCAATATTCTCGCAAATTACGATTGTTGATTCTTTGTATAATCTATATATCAGGAAAGGTTTACAGGAATGAAGACTATTGCAGGTAGTTTTCCCCTCCAAGCTAATACAGGCCTACTGTCATTGAAATTTTAATATATTTAGTTGCTTTCGCCTCGATCGCCTTGTTTAAAATTGTAGAAAAAATTAACATTTGAAAGGATACATGAATGAATCCTAAAATGGAGATTATGGTCTTATGAGAAATATAGAAGCTAAGCCAAAAAACGACTTTTTTTCTTTTTGAAGCAGATATTACAAGGTTTAATAACCCATCAATTGTATTCCCAAGAAGAAAACTAAGAAGTTTCTTGTGCTTGTACGTCTTAGGAGACACCCTAAATTATTTGCTTACAGATGAATAGCAAACGTTTCCTGTATCCTTTAAAGTGTTCGCCAAAAAAATGATGATTTTTTTAAAAACCGCCAATAGATATCGTCTTTCTTCAAGTTCGAGGGTGTTGTCGACATAAGCAACTACGGGAATCTCGTGAGACTATCGTCCAATGGCCAGATGATCTTCGAGCCGGGCAGCGCCTTTGAGCTCTACTGCCTGGCGGACATCCCTTACTACCCATTCGACCGCTAGGAGTGCTCTATCGTCTTCACGTTCTGGGTGAAAGAGGCTGATATGATGGTGTCAAACGAAAACTACGTCTTCCGGGCACTCCCGCCGAACGGCGAGTGGGATATAGAATTCCTGGGAGCCAAATACTACACCAAAGTCTTCTCCGATGAAGTCACCAGGATGTACGCGTACGTGGAATACACGTTCCGGCCCACGCAGAAAAGAATGTTTTACGTGCTGCACTTTCTGATTCCCGTCATACTGTTGTCTCTCCTCGACGCACTTGTGTTCATCTTGCCTCCGGAATCAGGAGAGAAGATGTCACTCTACATTACGGTCTTACTGTCCTTCACCCTTTTCATCGGTCTACTGAATGCTTCGCTGTGACAGATGTCACTTCACGTCTCCATTTGTGGTGAGTTGTTGTAAATATTATCCCGGATAATCTAGATAGCAGTTTCGAGTGCGCATGGCCGGAATTTCTTCTCTGGTAGACAAACATCCCCTCGTGATCATGTTAAAAGCATTGTAACCTAGCCCGAGGTTGTTATTCAATCCCTAATTTATATACGGGACTGACGATTTCATAGCCACAGCGGCAAGCAGTGCTAGAGCTTACGCGCTTTCACGCCAAGTGTGATAATTCCTTTCTGAACGACGTTTGCAGCCCAAAACAGGTGTCCACTATGGCTCTTACCTCTCAGCTCGGCCGCACACACAATATCCCACGTATATTCCACTAAGTAATGGCACGCCAGCCCAAAGTTCGCGAAACTGTCATCGCTTGAGAGGCGGCCATTTTGCGTCAACCAAAGTTATGGCCACACGCCACAATTAATTTCCCATTTACTTACATGTTAACGTTTGGCCTCACAGCATTGTCCCTAAATCTGCAAGCCCTAAACCCTTCGGGCCTCATAGTTCTTGTACACTGAGAAAACTCCAGTCAAATTCCTGATAGGGCATAACCGATGAAATTTTTCGCAAATTTGACAAACAACTGACAGTGGTCAAGGCCACCCACTGACAGATCAGTGAGCCTTGATTTATCACTACTTTTGCCTTGTGTGCATCCGCCTCCATTTCCTGAAAAACACACCTGGAATGAAATTTTGAAGCCTGTCCTACAAAATGATATCCCCCAACAAGCAGAAAAAATGAAAAAGGGCAGCCCAGGGGAGCAAAAGAAAATATGTCTAAAAATAGAAAGGAACTAGCAAAAGGAAGCATTAATTGTGGTGTGTAGCCTTATGTATGTTGAAGAGTTCCCGTTCCTGTGACGGCGCATGCGCGTTAAACCCGAAAGAAGCACATCATGGCTTGGCATGATAGCGCATAAGCTGTAGCATTGCTTGTCGCTGTGGCGGTGAAATCCCGCCAGTCCAGTATGTAAAACAGGGGCTAATTGTAACCCTAGGTAATCACACACATTCAGCCCATTTGGTGATTTTTATGTGAGTCTGTGTCACATTAGAGACAATAAATCTAGGGCAGTTTCAACTGGAAAACCGAAAATTAGAACTGACTACAATACCGTATGGCGCGTTCTGCTTATGCGCAATTATGCGCAACCCGAAACAGCAGTCTGGCTTATTGTCATATTGTCTTCATTTTCTCAAGTCACTTTGCAAACATGTAGGCCCTATATATAGCTACGTTTGTCCTATATACTGCCTTGACCCATTCATCCACCAAACTCAACGGGCAATAAATATTAATAAGTAGATTATTCAATAAAATGAAAGTTTCCTTAACGATGGGCACCGCAGATAAACTGCATATGTTGTCTGCATTCAGAGAAAATGGTACGTATTATCTGGAAACACAAGAACTTTCCATTCTCAGTAGGGGAAATCTAGCTGTTAGTTTGCCACGTGCCATTGGTGTGATGTCAAAATGCTTCAGAGCGTTCTATCCCCTGCCCATGTGGGTCCAGCCCGTGCTTAAGTGCTGTCTCTGTACAGAGCATTTGAATGGATCCTCTGAAAGTCTGATGCTTAAAACTGTTTATAAACTGAACATCGAAATTTACAGTGTTCCTAAGCTATCGGGTAAATAACGATGACGGTTCGTTAAGATCCTGTGGGAAGATTTTAGCGTAGCGGTCAGATTAAGACGGGGAAAGGCTGCGATACATTTATATTCGTCATGTGTGGCTTAATTTAATAAAAATCTGCTTCCTGCACCCATAACCCTCACTTTCATCATACAAGTACGGCGGTTAATCCCGATCAAATCAAAACAGACCTCACTCCATCATTCTGTGCTCACCCCTTTCAAGCATCAACGTCAATATTTCATCATCCTCTTTATCAGTCTAATGAATGGCTCGCTCCTGCAGGCATCACTTCGATTTTCAAACCAAGTCTTCAGTTTGTGCGGGCAGCTCTGTAAACTATCACTTTTGAGATTGGTTGGTTGTATGAAGGCTTTTTGTACTGAATACGACAAAGAAGCAAATCGTAAACCAGAAGACACGAACGGGTTATTATTAAGCATACGCAGTCTGGATATTATTTCACTTCATACAGGAAGGAAACAACACTGCTTGCATTAATCAAATATGTGGTCGATATTCTTTTCAGCGTAATTTAAGCCTCAAATCCTCAATATCGATGGCAGCCAATAAGATGTACTGTAGGCATGGCATTACCATAATAAACACAGGAACTCTGCTCTCGGTACACTGTAAAATGACCAACGTCCAATGCGTTTAATTGGTGATTAAACGTCACACAAGTGTGTTTAATAAATATACGCATATATTGAAGCATTAAACATAAGTGTCTAACACATGTATAAAAGCCTGTGCTGTAATGCTATAATCTCACTAGTGTTTAATATCTTGTGCATAAAACTGTTTTTAAGTTAATCATTGTAGTTTACAGTGTAACACGTTCAGGATACCTCCTACCAGTACCCTATATACGCAAGGAGCGAATCCGTGTGCCATCTCAGTATGGGCGGAAGAATATATCCCGCTCCGCGTCCATGGGTTTATGGCTGCGCGATTGGCCTGTTCTTATATCGAAGGCAATCTTCTCCCATTGAGCAAATAGCAGAGCTATAAATGCGCATGCGCTGGTGAAGTTGGTGTACTTCCGCCTGCATGCTCCTGTACAGTGTATATGTATCCCCGATATAGTCGATACCAACTGAAGAAGAGCTTGTCAATTATAAATTAAAAAACATCGGTTCAAGTCAAGAATACACTTGAGGATTGGCAGAAGCAGATGAATGCTAATTTCGGGCAGGTTGTGAATTGATTACCTTGGCATTTGGGTTGTGATTTTGATCACCTAGGCGGGCGGATTCCCTCCTTGTATACACATAGCTAACTATATTAGCCTGATATGTTACGAGCCCTTGTGATTTAGGCTGGGTAAAGCTACGCTCAGTCTGTGATTCGCCTGTGGGTGAAGTACAAATGTGGGTATTTTGGTGACATATACATGTGTGAAAACAGTAGTATACAAAACAGTAGTATCAGTGAATTTGAATATTTGGCGTTTTCAAGCCCAAATAAGAATCGTTCACGCCACAGTTAGTAAATTATGAATGTCTCTTGTTTTACATGCATATGTCGCTCTGGAGTGTGATTTCGCCCTACATGAATTTCACACCTGTTTTGTATCTATCCGCAGGTGTGAAGTTGTCTGTCTTCTCGGCCTGGGGATGATCTCTGTGATCCTCTCCGCCGTGGACCTATACCTGCCTGTATACCTATACCTGTATGAGGATCAGCAAGGCAAGAAATCAGATCCTCACTCCTGCGGCAGCGTGCGGAGGAGTACGTTCAGGCGAAGATCAGGGCGGGAGTCCCAGCCGATGAGTGCGGAAGAGGACACCGCGGTGGAATATAACGGTTTACTGTTGACGCGAAGTGAGAAACAGCGCATTCAAGACATACGAAGCAACTGTCGGGTAAACTTCTCGGACGATTCCATGAGAAAGGATGAAACTTTCAGTGTCCCCAGAAAGAGTCGGAATATGGACAGTGGCGATTTTATCACGGAGAAACCCGCATGCTAACATGTCTCCGCCAAAGAGAGACTGAAAGCGAAAGTGAAAGCATCGTGGTGTGTTGTTAATCCGCGGCACTTTGATCACATCGGCTTTTGTGTGTCCCTCCTCATGACGATTGGATCTACTCTGACTGTCATCATACTGTTGGCAACTCACTAGACATACACGGTGTTTGCTCTTATTAAGCCCTTTGTGATCTTGTAAAAATTCAGAGAAATTCTATAATTTTATCTGTGACTAGCATAAAACTCAAATACAGATGGCAAAGTTGGTTTAAAGAGAAAGACCACACAAAAGTGAAGTTATGGTGAATGAAAATAGCATTCAAAAGTGTACTTGAAATACCTTCACTGAATTTTTCAGATTTTCTTTCACAAAGTTAAATGCAGTCGAATATTTTCATTGTATGGTGGGTTTTATGGACTACATTGATAATGTGGTTCACCAGTGACGTCACAAAACTTTCTGTACACATTTATGCGTCTCTCTGAATAAATCTCTTGTGATGAGTGCTCCTGTAATGTTTGTCTGTGAATGAGAAAGCTAACATGACATTAAATTTCTGCTTTAGGGTCAGAGAGAAGTCGATGTGACGTCACTGGTGAATCACATTATCAACAAGGTCCAAAAAAAAAACCACCATAGAATCAAAACATTTGACTGTATTTAATGTGGACAAAAAAATCTAAAAAAAATTTGGTGAAGGTATTTGTAGATACAGTTTTTACTGCTCTTTCAATTCACAATAACATCATTTCTGTGTGGTCTTTCTCGTTAAGTTAATATATGTAGGTCTATAACGTATTTTGTGTCATGAACATGTGTACATAGCACGTTGTTAGACTTTGTTTGGATCGCCATATGCGAGATAATACTAGTCCCGCATCGGTGAATTCCATCTTGTGATGACATGTCGAAACTACGACTGTATGAATGTGAATGAATAGTGACTACAATAAGGCTTTTCACAACGTGTCATGATAATCGTCACAGTAATACAGTGAATTCCGGTATATTAATGTTTGTGGCTCATTTACACAGAATATTCCGTGCATTTTTGCTTTATACATGTAGTACAGTTGTAATGGCATATAGTTACACGCAAATGCAATATGCCGACAATATACATGTAGTATACTTCTAATATAGTATATAGTTACATGTAGATGCAATATGTTGACAAAATACATGTAGTATTGCTATAATGGTATATACTTATACATGGCATGCACATGCAATATGCTGACAATGTATATGTAGTACAGTTTTATTGGTATATAGTTAAATGCAGATGCAATATGCTGTCAGTATAGACTTACATGTCGTCCACAATATTGATGTGATTCATGTATAGTGTTCCGACGTCCGAAGTTGAAACACTAATTTTTGTTTACCGACAAGTGCCCGGATGGTTGCAGAATACAGTACCTTATGCAGCGGATGTCAGCCGAGTTAGAGTCATTTGTTATATGGTATTTATAGGATAGTCAGCCACAAGACAGCGACATAACAGTTCACATATAGTAATCCCTCACCCCGAGCCCTTATTTCTGATACAAAACCTTACCATGGAGAAATGGAAAGTACATCCTCGCTTTAGCACAAAACATTCGGCGGCGTTCTAAGCCAATGAAAAGGCGAGGATGGCCATTAGAGCTTATGCATTTTATCAGGGATGTACGTGTAGATTTCATCACTTTTCACCTGAAGCGGAAAGATATAAACTGACAACATAGACAGGCATTTTTTTAAATACGATTGTGAAATGGAGCTGTTCCGCAAAACAGGCGTTTTGGCCTCAAAATTAGACGTGGTTTATAAAGTTAGACGGGGGGGGGCTAATATACAGACACACACATACATATCAATCAAATAAATAGATAAATAAAACATGTCACATTAGTCCCGGGTTAGACGACGACTGCCTCAAATAACGCGTTACCGTACGTCGATTGACGAGTCACATTAAATACAGCGTGAACTTTGCTGAACAGGTGCCTCCATTTTACCAGAACATGGCACAGGGCTGTTACCAGAATACCCTCTCTAGGGTACAAGAGCAGCGTTTTAATGCATTAGAGGGTTGAACAGTGTTGTAATGGCTGGTCTTCTAATATCTACAGGGATTTTATTGACCTATCGCTTTGTTGGTCGACGGGGTGATACATGACCAATAAACTGGCCGACACGAGGATGGTGTAGCCTGCACGTTTTATTGTAAAATATAGAGAATAGTTTTCCCTGTGGACCTATAACATGCTATAGCATGAGTTAAACAGGCTTTCAAACTTTCCGTGTGCGTTGTTAGGATTACATTGTCAGTGTACATGACTACACTTATAATTTTGTCAATGTACACGACTACGTTCATTATATTGTCAACGTACACGATTATGTTCATTACATTGCAAGTGTACATGACTACGTTTATTACATTTTCAGTGTACATCACTACGTTTATTATATTGTCAATATACATGACTACGTTTTATTAGAAATGTGCATGTAGGCCTTGTATGGTTACGTTCATGATAACGTTCATGTGTTCAACTATGTACACCAAAGTGTAGAGTGGCTGTGCTTCTTTCCATAACTATGTTAGAGAAACTGCCCAAGATTATGCCTACAGATTTGTGACTATGCCTACAGATTTGTGACCATGCCGCCACTATGTCACAATGACCATGCTCATACGCGTAGGATAGTGACGTGCTGGGCATGCCAAGTCTCGCGTTGTGACATTGACAAGAGTAAATACCAAGGTTTGGCATGATACAATGGTAATATTTATGATGTGAAAGTAGCTATCGTTGTGCCAACCTATGTGACAATGACAATGCTTATCATGCGACAGTGATCATGGTTATTCCAACGTATGAGACAATGGGGATGCTTATCATATGTCTGTGGCAATATTTATATCATAGTTTTTGACAATGGCGGTGCTTAAACCTAGTCTTGTGATAGAGGTTAAGCTTGTGATACGATCAGTGTCTATACTTCGGTTTATGACAGAATTGTTACTTACTATATGGGGTCAATATATCAGCCATACGAGGCTTACAGGCCCATATAATTTCGTATCCTTTCACTCAGTAACCATGTAATGTATTTATTCCGCGGAAGACTAAAAAGTACACTGAAATTTGTTTCTTGAAAAACAAAAGAAGAGTCAACAGTAATTTCTTGTCTCGTTGAGGTGCTTTGAATTACCAAGCAGTGTTCTGGGAATTATGGCGTCCTAACGTTATTGACAATTTGTGTCAACATTCCTTTGTGACGTTGCGTCACACCTTAACTGTTACGTCATGGCGTTCTACCTACCGCTAAGCCACGAAACGCAAATAGCATCTGCTGCACTGTATTATTAGCTACATGGTTACTGAGTGAAAGGATAGGATGTCTCGCCTCGGTTTGTGACAGTGGTCATAGTTCTACTACGGTTTACGACATAATCCATGTCTATTCCTAAGTATGTGACAAGATCCATGTCTATAACTAGGTTTTGTGTCAATGGCAGTTTTTGAGTTCATGACAATGACAATGTATATGCCAAGGCATGGCAATATCCATTCTAAACCTGTGAATATGACAATGTACATGCTTATGAAAGATTATACCACAGAGAGTAGGCTAAAACCAGAGCAGCGAGAGCGGTGTGACAGTTTGCAACTAGTCACAGGTGACCAGTGAAAGCCGGTCTCTCAGTTTACCACAGTTACAGTTTTATTCTGTTCATGTAAATGTTTGAACAGCTTAAGAATGCCCGCTCTCTAGCACCATGGCTTAAGCTGAATTAGGTATGAAAAATATAGTCATGTCAGTTGCACTATAGTGGACGCGGCCAAACGAGAAAATAAAGAAAAGCGATCAAGCACATTTAGCTTGTATAGTTTATGACAATAGCTATGCATATATCCATTTTGTCACAGTGACCCTTAATTTTACCACGCTTAATCATAAAATCATTATATTTATTTATTAATTTTAATTATTCCATTGTTATTTACAGCCGCATGAATACAGGAAAGCTAGGTCCGCGAAAATGCTGACAAAAATCTAGACAAACTCTGTAGTTGTAATCTTGAAATACGCCGAACATCTTGAACTTCGCCGTCAAACATTGTTTACAGAATTCAGAATATTATGTCTATTCCACAAAGGTCTGTGACAATAAAGGACGACAACAATCTGGGTTCGAATCCCAAATATCCTCTATAGATATCATTTTTCTTTCAATTACGCTTTTGTGTACGACAATCTAAGCTGCCAGATGGGATTTGGAGTTCTAAACGGATTTCATTGACTGGAGCAATATTTAAGACGCCGTACTGAGTATATCACTTCACAACACCGTGGCCAGTTTTACGACAGGAGAAAGGCTGACTAAACCACGGACTTTCGGCAAGTAACTGGAAAACTCAGCCACTGAATTTTGACAGAAACTAATGTGCATTAGTGGAAGGGAGGCAATCTCCATCGAATTTTCAATAAATCTACTGTGAAATCTGCCATACCGTACAAGTAGTTGGCAACCGACTGTTGTCATTTGGCCAGATAAATGTCGACGTAGAGGAACAAATCTGCAGAATTACAAGCACCAGAGGTCCCGGTATATATTCACAACAATGATGTAGGTATTTGCTGCTTTGTTTGCTGGGGTTAAACCCAGAATTACTGGGTTTGCTGGGGTTTATCCATGAAGCATACCGTTTCCAAGTATTTATTTATTTATTTCATTGGTGTTTTACGCCGTACTCAAGAATATTTCACTTATACGACGGCGACCAGCATTATGATGGGAGGAAACCGGGCAGATCCCGGGGAAGAACCACTAGCAGCCGCAGGTTGCTGGCAGGCCTTCCGTATGACAGTGTACATGCTGTGTCTTCTTGTGGCAGGGCGAATCCTTGCCGCCAAACTGGCGCTGCCACTCGAGCATCATGCCGAAGACACCAGATATGACACCCCACCCTATCACATTATACCGACATCGCCAAGCCAGGCAGCAACAATTGCAATTTTCAAAGTCTTTGGTATGACACGACCCGGCACTGATCCCGGATCTCCCGACCCCGAGGCGGACGCTCTTACAATGAAGCCACCGAGGCGGTCCGTGTCGAAATCAGACGGATGTATTCGTGCTGCCTCACTAGAGCACCATGTCATGCCAAAAACCACTGGCCCATATACCAGCACTTGGGTGGAGGAAACCCAAGTGTCAGGGATAAAAAAACGGACGAAATTTCCAATGGGTATTCACATGTAGGCCAACACATATGCGCAACGTATTGGTGAAAGACAAGTGATTTTCAACGAAAGGTTTGGCTGTGCAAACGGTCACACCAGGGTTATCCATCTCTTCATGTCTCCAATTAAGGCCCCATGAACAATAACAGCGGAGAATCCAGATCCTCCGCCCCAGTTCGGGATCAAACCCACACCACATGTGACATAGCGACTGAAACACAAGTATGCTAACCACTCGGCCACAACCTGCTCCCTGTAAGACAAGGACCGAGATGGACCCACATCACATGTGTCGTAGCGACTGAAAGACGAGTATCCTAACCACTCGGCTACGACCTGCTCCCTGTAAGACAAGGACCAAGATGACCCCACACCACGTGTGTCGTAGCGACTGAAAGACGAGTATCCTAACTACACGGCTACGACCTGCTCCCAGTAAGACAAGGATCAAGATGAACCCGCACCACGTGTCACAGCGACTGAAGAACAAGTATGCTAACCACTCGGCTACGCCCCGCTCCCGGTAAAACAAGGACCATGATGAACCCGCACCATTCGCATCACAGCGAATGAAGTACAAGTATGGCAACCACTCGGCTACGACCTGCTCCCGGTAAGACAAGGACCATGATGAACCCGCACCATTCGTGTGACAGCGAGTGAAGTACAAGTGTGGTAACCACTCGGCTACGACCCGCTCCCGGTAAGACAAGGACCATGATGAACCCGCACCATTCGTATCACAGCGAGTGAAGTACAAGTATGGTAACCATTCGGCTACGACCTACTCCCGGTAAGGCCAGGACCAAGGTGACTAATCTTGCAGTCTTGGGCCATACTTGGATCGTACTGAAGCCGGTTCACGAGGCTGACGCTTCCAACACTCCGTCAGATCTGTATTTATTTATTCATTTGACTGGTGTTTTACGCATTAATAAAGAATATTTCACTTATTCGACGGCAGCCAGCACTATGGTGGGTGGAAACAAGGCAGAGGGTCCCTCGTACGACCGGAGAGGAACTTGAGTTCACAGTGATCGGACTGATGAGAGGTACCCGGGCCATCACGCTGCGCTAGCGCGCTATACCCCTCGGTTGCGTAGCGTCAAATCTACAATTAACTGTTCTCCATATAAATTTAACCACTTCATCATAGACATGAGCGAACGAACAAACAAGCAATGGTAGGTATAAATATAATCCAACATTTCTATTTGAAAGTTAACACTTCCCTCTCCAGATATACGACTATGTACACCACACCAATTCGCCAACATTCGGAAAATATCATGATTCAGATTTTTCGTAACAAATATGCCACATTTAATTTACAGTTCAACACATTCAGTATAATATGCTACACGCATGAGGTACTGAGTAAGTAACACGTGACGAGGATTAGTGAAAATGCGAAGGGTTGAAATGTTAAAGCGCAACATTCATAGAGATCTGATAGCATAAATTTGAGCTGATCCCATCCTTTGAAGGCGCCACGTCCACGTAACTACCATGACAACCGGTGCTATCAGGCTCAGAGGTTGTGGAGACATGGTGGGACCTAGCGAAATTGTCGTAAACAGGAGATTTAGGCAGATCTACAGAGTAATCCTGCATTTCGGAAGGAAATAGCTCTGACCGGCTTTAGCGCTCTTCTTAAATGACAAATTTGTTGTCTTCTTTTAATCATTCACTTTAACTCTGTATGAGGTAGGGCCACCATTGTTCATTCCGACGGGGAGACAGACAAGAGCACCAAATTCGAAAAATGTATACCTCAATAAATTCGTTCTCAACATATTAAAACAATAACAGAGGATGAGCAAACGGACAAATGAGTCTGATGCTGACAGTGGTTCTACAACGGCCAAAGGCAGTCGAAATGCAAAACCATTTCCTAACACGCCTTCATGTATGGTGGAGAAAAAAAGATAGCAGCTTTTTTCCTAGGTTGTCTAGTTGTCCACAGGACTGTCGTGACTAAACACATATAGAGAAAACTAAAGTTTATCACAGATTTTCATGACAAGAATCCGTCCTTGAATTATTCAGATAAAATACAAGACTGTGATCTGAGGTATGTGAATGGTGGTGTGAATACAAGCCTGTGATCTGAGGTATGTGAATGGTGGTGTGAATACAAGCCTGTGATCTGAGGTATGTGAATTGTGGTGTGAATACAAGCCTGTGATCTGAGGTATGTGAATTGTGATGAGAATACAAGCCTGTGATCTGAGGTATGTGAATGATGTGAATACAAGAAAATGTACGAGCCAGTTCTGAGGCATGTCCCAGTAAAATGGAGGGGGGGGGGGATGTTCCATTATTTTAATAAAATGCTTATTTGTACAGAGCAATACGATAATAGCTAGTGAAAGTTCAAAATATGCGAAGATGCTGTTCTTTAGGCCATTATTTGTATTCTGATTTTTATTTTCATCAGACTGCCCACAACGGCATTACTACAGATAATTTATAGACTAAAAATACTTTTCAATGTCAAACCATTTATGTGTGCTTCATGAAACAGGAGAAAGGATGTGGTTACTCTAACATCCTTTTAAATGAAACCTGACAACAATTAGGCTAAACAACAACGCATCTGCAATTTCCACTAGGCGGGGAGGTGGGGAGGTGGTCAAGTTAAATAATGACGAAAGGTGATGTTTTCTAGACCATCTGCTTTCCTTCGCTCATAATTTAGACCATCCTTGATTAACAGAAAAACTTTTCAGCATGACATTAAACACCTGTTCAAGCAAAATAAATTAGCTTGTATCAGAGTTTAGAGTTGGACAGTCAGATCTATGTATTAAACCCTGTTGCTCTTACAGCTGATTTCACTCAAAAAATTACAAATACAAAAGGTTCAAACATGACTTAAACATTGACTGGACTAGGAAAAAATTTAACAGTGGCTTTCACACTTATTACTAGATCCCAAATGTTCAAACCGTAAACACATGATCTAGTGTTACTTATTTATTGACTTGACCGTTTTACGCCATACTCGAGAATATTTTACTTATGCGACCGCAGCCAGAATTATTGGGGAGGAAACGAGGCAGAGCCGAGGGGGAAACCCACGACCAAGTTGCTGACGGACCTTCCCACGTACGGCTGGAAAAGAAGCCCGCGTGAGCTGGATTTAAACTCACAGCAACCGCATTGGTGAGAGACAAGTCCCGCTGGTGCACTAACCCCTCAGTCACAGAGGCCTCTCATGGTGAGAGACACACTGGTGCAACCGCATTGGTGAGAGACAAGTCCCGCTGGTGCACCAACCCCTCTGTCACAGAGGCCTCTCATGGTGAGAGACAAGTCCCACTGTTGCACTAACCCCTCAGTCACAGAGGCCTCTCGGGGTTAATGATACATTACAAGAAACACTAACAAAATTGAACCAACAGATCAAAAAAAAGGGATATGGTGAATTTCTTAAATATTACGGGGCCCACAAATCAGTTTTGTGGAAATGGCCGATGATGTCCACATACAATACCTATTTTCGCGTTGTTCAAAAATTGATGTCATGGGGTGTGTCGCGCACAAGTAGGACAGGTATTGTTACCTTAGCAACCCCATACTATCTCATGCTACCTGGAGTAACCAGTGTGCAATCCTACAAAGAAGCTGACAAAAGTTCCGGATACAACAACAACAACTTGCACACTATGCCTCACAGCTATCACTGGCCCTGTAAACAATGACGTGATAAAAGAATATATGTGAATATAACTTGTACGGAGAAAAAAAATCAGCATTCACCGAAGCTATGTGTGTTGTGGTCGTATTCAGGACTGTGCTCCCAGAGTGTCCAAAGCTGTCAGAAATTCCAGACAGATCAGATTCAACAAATACATACAGCAGCTGAAGATGACCTAACTAGTGTTGTCGTCACATGGAAGAGATTTTCTCGGGTGGCATAAACCCCGCCTCCCCCAGGGCTCTGAGAACTACCCTGCCCGAGGGGCGGATAGTGACCCAGGTAATGCTGCCGTGATTAAGAGACATTCTTAGCCACCCCTCCGGCGGGAACTGAAGAGCTCTGCAACAGACAAACGACACATTGTGATTATGAATTTTATTTGAGTCATTCATTTATGTCATTGACCATTGGCCTTTAACCGATATGCTGTAAATAACCAGAGCAACAACAGCAAGTTCTCCCCAAAACATTGTTTGATATCTCCCGTGATATGCACCAGATCGCAATGAAATTTTGCACACAATATCCCAGCAATCAGGCTGACGCAGGATATCAAGGATTAACGTGCAGGTGCAGTTGTGCGCTAATGGGAATACGCAAACTGAAAATTGATCGATTCTGGAAATTTCATACAAGGAGTCAACCTTTCAAAGAAAGCCTTGTTGCTCCAGCGTCATAAGATAGCGCCTTTGCAAATCACGTTGGATGGACTAGACGGCAATGGGGCAACGTTCTTTTCACCGATGAAACGCTCGTGTGTCTCTTCACGTTGACTCTATGAGACGTGTGTGGCGTCGACAGGGTGAACAGCATGAAGAGTGCTGCATGCAGCCATTAACGGCATTTGGTGGTGGAAGTATAATGGTCTGGGCAGGCATCAGTTTGACAGGCAAGACCAATCTGGTTGTTATTGAGGGAAACTTGAACGCTGCTGGCTACGTTGCTCATTTTGTCCTACGCAGCCTCCGTTGGAAATGGATTTGTCTTCATAGACGACAATGCGCGTCCACATCGTGCAGAGATTATGAATGACTTCTTTCAAACTGAAGGCATTGAACAGTGGCCCGCGTGTTCTCCGGACCTCAACCCTATCGAACATCTTTGGGATCAGTCGAAACAATCACTCTATCGTCGAGTTGGGATGGCGGCCACTCTTGACGATGTGAGACGCCCCCTTCAGGAAGAGAGGTTAGCCATTCCGCATGCCACATCAACACAATTCGAGCGCGTTGTCGCAATGTGATACAATCTCGTGGCGGCGGCGATATTGATAATTACTGGTGGTCGAGTGAAAATTCTGTGATAAAATAAAGAATTGTTGTTGAAAAATCTGGTTGACTCCTTTTATAAAATTTTCAAAATCGGCTGATTTTCAGTTTGCGCATGCCCATTAGCCCACAACTGCACCTGCACGTTACTCCTTGATTCATCGCATCAGCCTGATTACTGGAATAGTGTATGCAAAATTTCATTGCCATCTGGTACATATCACGGGAGATATCAAACAACGCTTTGGCTGGACTTACTTTTGCTGCACTGTATAGTTTTACGTCACACGTCGGAAAGTTCATCAGTAACCTGTCAAAGGCTGATGGCTTATCCTAGGCACTCTTCAGATATATGAATATGTACATACGAATCCCATGGCATAAGTGGAAAATTCGTGAGATTGGTGTTTTGCAACAATAAATAAATAAATAAAAGTACATGGGTTCCTTTTCAATGCCATACTCCAGTTCTCCAGTTCTTGCTTATAATACACAGTGTCAATCAGACTTCAGGGTGAAGAAATTCCAAGTTCCAGGGATAACCCACTGTCTTAATCAGCCACGTACATGACAAACTTGCTGAAATCAAAGTCGCAGCCTAATTAGCGGAAGCGGTTGTTTTAATATTTCACTGATATCACAAATGTTAAGTGGTCAAGGAAAGGGAGTTAGGCAGAAACCAGGCATGAAGTAATCTCACAGAGCAAGAACTAATGCTTTCATTAAAGGAGCCCACAAGTAAGCTCACTGACCAAGAATTGATGTTTTGATCAACTGAGCCCACAAGTACTCTCAATAAGTAAGAATTGATGTTCTTAGCAACTGAGCCCACAAGTAAGCTCACTGAGCAAGAATTGACGTCTTCAGCAAACCAAGCCCACAATTAAGCTTACTGGGCAAGAATTGTTGTTTTCATCGACTGAGCCTACAATTAAGCTGACAGAGCATGAACTGATGTTCTTAGCAACTGAGCTCACAAGTAAACTCACTGAGAAAGAATTGATGTTTTTAGCACCCCAAGCCCACAATTATGCTCACTGAGCAAGAATTGCTGTTTTCATCAACTGAGCCCACAATTAAGCTGACAGGGCATGAATTGATGTTCTTCGCAACTGAGCGCACAAGTGATCTCACAGTGTGAGAACCGACACGTTTGGCAACGGAGCCCACAAGTGATCTCAGAGCGAGAATTCACACTTTTAGCACACAGAGCCCACAATTAAGCTCACAGAGCAAAAATTGATGTTTTTAACAACTGCAACCACAATTAAGTCCACAGAGTAAGAACTGACATTTTTAGCAACTGGACCCACACGTGATCTCACAGTGTGAGAATTGAAATGTTTGGCAACTGAACCCACAAGTGATCTCACAGTGTGAGAATTGACATGTTTGGCAACTGAACCCGCAAGTAATCTCACAGAGTGAGAATTGATGTTTTTAACAAGTAAAACTGGTTTCACTCAACTCTGGCATATTATGCATCACCATCTTCTTCATCACACCCACAAATCTGGACATTTCCTCATGATGATTTACAAGCAGATTTCAATAACACTGATGTAAGGTGATAAATTCTGCGTGTAAAATAAGTGTTCATGGAAAGTGTGCATACATGAACACATAATATATGTTTGGCACAATAATTGGGATGGCCGGCGTTTAGATCCATTCTCAAGATTTATTCAAATATAAGGCGACAGTCAGGCGTTTGGCCGGAGGAAAACACACTTAACGAACCGCATCACTTAAGTAACCACTTACCTACAGACGAAGTATCGTATCACGTTAGCATGACATACAATGATTTCATAACTGTCTGTCAACTGATCAGGACTAGCTCTGTGAAAGTAATGTCGAAATGCTGCCTCTATCCTTGCTCCATCTTCAAAAAACTGCTGAAACCAGAGACAGAGAGACAAACTGGTAGGTCACATATTACGCAGACATGACAGAAAGAGGAACAAATTGCTCATGTCTGCTCACACACTCAACAGACAAAGAGAAAAACACACACAGTTCACACATAGTGGACAAACTACAAGTCATATCAAGCAACAAAGACAAACTGTTTAACAAATACAATGAAGATGCTGAGCCAATCAAAAATCTCCTTTTCTATATATGTATCAATGTCATTTCACAGAAGTTACCCAATTCCTGTGGCTTGTGCACTATTCATAAGAAAACTGAATTTTTCAGTACTTTGGCAAACAGCATGCTGGGGCAGTTACCTGTTTTATGAATAAGGTAACCATTCAGGCATGTCAGCAGGCACACAATTCCCGGCCTACTTAAATTTGGATTTTGGAAACAAGCCAGTACAATTATGAGACTTGTAAATATCCCTGGGTGTTGTAACAATGCCAGAGCATACTTGTATTAATGGTTTGAAGTGAACTTCATGAGGCCATCCTTCAAAACATGTTTGTTGGGCGTAAACCGCCCGACCGACCAAAATGGGGCCTACTCAAACGTTTTTATTAGTATTTTGATGAATGTTTTTTTTTTTATTGTATGTAATGAAAAAGACAGGGATTTTCATGAAACTAAACCTGACAGGGAAATAAAATAATTTCAATCAGTAGCCCAACAAAATTTGACAGCTGGGCCCTTTATAAAGGTAGTCTGGCTACACCCAACAAACATATTTTTAATCATGGACCCAGCGCAGTAAGAACAGAAATGTAATGACAAAAATTTTCATCTGTGATATGATACTTCATCATAAACACTCAATGCAGGCCACAGTTTTGTTCCTAGGCAGAAACCTACAAGTGTGACTTGAACACCTGGATTCATACACACCTGACTTCTGATTACGTTTGCCGACCTCAAATGCATTTCAAGAGTGGCATATGACATAGCAGACTTCAAATTTCGAAGGCCTGTTCATAGCTGCAGTGCTAGGTGTTTCAAAAACATCTGACCGCCTCTCTCACCAACCCATGCAATTTTTGTAGATATGGGTAATTCAAGAAACACACCCCACACACTGTGTGGTGCACTTCTGCTCACAGCGTAAGACTCAAAACAAGGGAAAGTAAAAAATCAGTGTAACTGTGTGGGTGGAGTGGGAGAGGGGAGGCTATGGAAAACATGGAGTAATCAAGGTAATGTCCTTCAAAATTCATCACATCATATATGTATGTATGCTTGGGGTTTTACATCTTACTTAAGAATTTTTCAGTCATATGACGACATCACATCATGACAATTATGGTTAATAAAAGTGTACTAAATCATACACAATGAAATTTTGAGGTATTTTAGCCCCAATACTTTGCAAATGACGCATCCATGGACAGGTGCAAATGAAGATACCTGACTTGATTGGTGTTTCATGTCGTACTCAAGAGTATTTCACGTACACAATGGCAGCCAGCATTATGGTGGGAGGAATCCGGGTACAGCCCTAGGCAAACCCAGAGCCATCTGCAGGTTGCTGGCAGACCTTCCCCTGAACAACCGGAAAGGAAGCCAGCCAGAGCTGGACTTGAATTCATAACCATCACATTGATGAGAGGCTCCTGAGTCACTGTACTGTACTAGCATGCTAACCCATATGCCAACGAGGCCAAAAAAAAAAATATGTACACATACACAGTTTATTAACACCAACAATAAAAGTTAACTGTATCTGACCATACCAATGCAGAACATACCAGCTGTATTGCTATCACAGGTCAGCTCTATTGGAATCACAGACCAGCTGTATTGCTATCACAGGTCAGCTGTATTGGAATCACAGACCAGCTGTATTGCTATCACAGACCAGCTATAGCTGAGTCACAGACCAGCTGTATTGGAATTACAGAGCAGCTGTATTGGAATCACAGAGCAGCTATAGCTGACTCACAGAGCAGCTATATCGGAATTACAGAGCAGTTGTATTGGAATCACAGACCAGCTGTATCCGAATTACAGAGCAGCTGTATTGGAATCACAGACCAGCTGTGTCTGAATCACAGGCCAGCATTTTCTAGTTTCACCGACTAGCTCTATTGGAATCACAGACCAGCTGTATCCGAACCAGAGAGCAGCTGTATCTCCATCACAGACCAGCATCTGAATCTGTGTATCTGAGCCACACACCAGCTGTATCTAAATTACAGACCAGCTGTATCTGAATTACAGACCAGCTGTCAGGTCTTTAGATAACATTGATTTGGGACCATCGCAGGCACCGTACTTCCTCAGAACCACATTACAAAAACAACAAACCCCTGAGTGGTTTCAGATCTGTAACATTTATGTGTTAACAACCAATCCACTACTACTACTATACATGATTCATTTAAAATGAAGGAAAAAGTTACATGGTTTACTTTCAATATTTTTAATAGGTTTAATTTATAATTCCCAGGACTCATATTCACATGCACAGACACATTTAACTCTTATTTAATAAATGATATGTGTAGTACACTATAAAATCTTTATCTTGAATTTAGTACTATTTAAGAGTGGTGTCAACAGATTACCTAAGCCCCAAAGAGAGGGTGCATGAATGTACATGAATACATGTACATAGTTACACTGATGCATGTGTTGAACATTTATTTATTTATTTATTTGATTGGTGTTTTACGCTGTACTCGAGAATATTTCACTTACATGATGGCGGCCAGCATTATGGTGGGAGGAAACCGGGACGAGCCCAGGGGAAACCCACAACCATCCGCAAGTTATATGTTGAAAAGGTGGATTACATTTAAGCCTATATGTAGGATACTGACACTTTTCCTGGTGGCTGGCCTGAGTTAAGTTTTATGTACCACAGACATAGCACGTTTCCTCTGAAAAACAAAATAAACATCCAAAAGAAATTTTGGAATTCCTGTGCCTCCTGTTCCACGGCCAGGTTTTACCGTGACATCGACGGTGTTATTGTTGTTGCGGACATTATTTTGGGTGCATTTATTTTGGGCACAGCATTAGTCACTGTAGCCAAGCTGTAATCTACAGTATCGGAATCACAAACCAGCTGTTTTGGAATCACAGACCAGATATATCTGAATTGCACAGCAGCTGTACAGTACAGACCACAACTCACCTGTTTCTCTGGCCTCCAGCTGCCCAGTGGGGGCTCCGGGGGAATAGGGGCGCCCTCTCTGAGCAGGTCGCTCCTCTCTACGGGCAGGTCTTTAGGCAGGTATTTGAGGATGACGTCTGCTGTCTCCACGGCCCGTGTCATGGTGGACGAGACCAGCTTTAGGTACTGCTTGTTGAGGGTCTGAAGTCTTAGTCCGGTCAACTCCGCCTGCTCTCTGCCTGTCACAGAAGAAGGGCTTGACTCAGTGGTGGAATGATTGATTGACGGGTTGACTAGGTGACTGGTGGGCTGACTGAACGGATATGCTGACTGATTGATGAATTGACTGAATGACTGAATGGTGGAATGATTGAATGATGGATTGATTCATGAGTTGACTGAATGGTGGAATAACTGAATGATGGATTGATTCATGGGTTGACTGAATGGTGGAATGATTGAATGATGGATTGATTCATGGGTTGACTGAATGGTGGAATAACTGAATGATGGATTGATTCATGGGTTGACTGAATGGTGGAATAACTGAATGATGGATTGATTCAAGGGTTGACTGAATGGTGGAATAACTGAATGATGGATTGATTCAAGGGTTGACTGAATGGTGGAATAACAGAATGATGGATTGATTCAAGGGTTGATTGAATGGTGGAATAATTGAATGATGGATTGATTGAAGGGTTGACTGAATGGTGGAATAACTGAATGATGGATTGATTCATAGGTTGATTGAATGGTGGAATAATTGAATGACGGATTGATTCATGGGTTGACTGAATGGTGGAATAACTGAATGATGGATTGATTCATGGGTTGATTGAATGGTGGAATGGTGGAATAATTGAATGATGGATTGATTCATGGGTTGACTGAATGGTGGAATGATTGAATGATGGATTGATTCATGGGCTGACCGAATGTTGTACTGACTGAATGGATTGGTTCACAGATTGATGGAATGACTGAATGGTGGATTGGCTGAAAGATTGGATGATGGGCTGAATAAATGATTAATGAATTATTATGACGGATTGACAGCAAGATTGATTGACTGAATAATAAATGATTGAGTCATTGAATTATGGATTTACTGAACGATTGATTCATTGGCTGAGTAAACGATGGACTAGTCGGTAACTTACCCAGTTTAGTCAGGTACCTCATCTTGTCCGTCTCTCCATCCAGGTTGTAGTTTCCATGACGTATCAGTATCAGATGTCTCGTCGCTGTGGGGGTGTTCTTCTTCACGATGTTTTCATAGTCCTTCTGCTGTTTAGGATCAGGGTTGTCTTTAGACAATTTAACTAAGGAGTCCGGTTCCCGTCTGTCAAACATCGAAACACAGTGATAGCAACAATTTACAATGATTTTATAAAGCTGTAAGAACTACGTGTGGCTTTGAAAGTTGATTTGTCTCACCCTCAGTCCATGAGTCAAAATTCTGACCTCGTAGAATTTTTCACTAATATTGTTATAAGCAGGCTCTCATGACAAACACAGTTAACCTTTGTTCTTCACATGGTACAGTTAACCTTTGTTCTTCACCGGGAGAAGCTTTCCCGAGAAAACTGAGCTTTCAGAAGCAATTAAAAGTCATGATATATTACTTCAGGTGCCAAAACAGGCAAATGTTCAACTCAGTCATACATGTACTTGACAACCTTATTGTATAGTTCTGAACTAAAGACTAAGCCAAACCAGCGAGGACTGGAATTGAACTTGCGACCTCCAGCATTAAGGGTCAACTGTCTGTGACATCAAAAGAACAATGTTTACCCTGACTGAGCCAATCCAGGGCCCATGAAGCATTTGTAAACATCCTACGCCACATCAAATAAATACACAAATCATACAAAAATAAATTCTACATTACATATCCTGGTCACAGGATGAAGTTTGCTGAGTGAAAAAATTGTGAATTCAGGGTCTTTGGCAAAAACAAAAGACAACTTTTGAAGGTTGTTCTTTTGCCTGTATGACGATGAACATGACATTCACCCCGAGCTTGGCGTTTGCATATTTTCCCTGGGCGTCTCAGGCTCGTGTAGGAAAGTATCCATGTGTATGGATGCTTGGGTTTTACGTCCTACTCAACAATTCTTCAGTTACATGACGACATGGACTCCTTAGAATGTATACAGTATAATATACTGTATGTCTCCTGGTGGTAGGGCGAGTGTATGCTGCCAAAGTGCTGCCGTCACTGGAGCATCACGCTGAAGGCAAAAGACATGACACTCTACCAAGTCACATTATACTGATATCGGGACTACCAGTCCTGTTTCCTTGCTCTAACCTCTCACTGCTGAGTGCCAAGCGAGGCGGGAAAAAACGCCATTTTTTAAGTCTTTGGTATGACCCAACGCGGGATTGATCCCAGATCTCCCGGCCGTCAAACACATGTGGAAACGACCTTCAGTAACTTGCCAAAGGGTCGTGATTTTACTTAAGAAATTCAATATATCAGAATTGGATTAAGGAATTTTTCTGGGGTCCTCATTTGCTTTTGTGAAAAAATTCTCATCAGGCGCAGCGAGACAAATCAGATCAAAATAGCTGCGTCTGTACAAGCCAATGTGTCATCCATCAGATCCACTCACACGTTCTCGATGCAGACACACTAGCCTCATGCTCGTGAAATCTTCCGAACTCGGCCTGTGGATCGGTAATTCGCTACCATGTTGTTAACCGTATTTCTACATTACCTGGACCTGTTTTAAGGTACTGATTTAAAGATGAAAAGACTCGATTTTTTGGCCCCCTTCCCCTTTTTTTTTTTTTTTTTTTGGAAGAGTCCTTTTAACGGACACAATGAGACTCTGTATCCATTCCTGTACATGTGAAATAAATAATTAACTAAATCAAGTACAGGTGTACTCACTTGTCCCAGTTTGAGTCCCACGTGACACTGGGTTTGAAGTTTGTGGCCCATGACGTAGAGGCTATTCTCTCCTCAGGGCTTCTCTTCTGCAGGTAGATGGCCACTAAGGCTCCTGTTACAGCACTGACCCCCACAACCACCTTGCCCAGCCCTTGGGCTCGCTGTCTCCATGTCATTCTTGCCCCACGCTGATCTCACAGTGAGCACCTACAGCACCATCACCAAAAGAATTTGACCGTAAGAAGTATTTTAATGTATAATTATGACTTTCCGAGTTCCTATAATATTTATTTATTTTATCGGAGTAGTGTTTTACGTCGTACTCAAGAATATTTCACTCGTTCGACGGCGTCCAGCATTACAGTGGGAGGCAACTGGGCAGAGCCAAGGGGAAATCCCCGACCATCCTCAGTTTGCTGGTGGTATGCAAACTTCTCGCTTTTGGTGTCATCCTTCGTGTACATTTATGCAAACTTGACGCACAGTCGCAGTGCTGGTTTTAGGATTGTGACTGTTTTGCAAGTCAAGGTACTGACTTGATATTTAGAAGTTACATCACATGCTGATTTTGTAGCTTGCAGGATTTTGTTTGGATAACGCGCTTTTCTTATCGAATTGCAGTTACGTATTTATAAGCTAAATAAAATCCAATGTTCCATATCAATTTCTGTTAGCAGTTGGGCACCTCAGAGGTTTTTCTAGCCAATTTCTTTATAGAAATTCAATTTGAACAAATCACAAAAACTCCATATTTTTCATAACAAATGTATGTAAAATGTATCTAAACGTCATTCATTTTATCAAAACTCAATACAAAATTTGTCTAAAACTCAGTTTTCAGATCTTTTTCGTTGTGGTTATCACTATGAGAAAGTGGCTAGAAAAACCCCTGTATCTATATTTGGTTTTTGAAGGTTTCTTAACATTTTTGTAACAGTTATTGCATTCTGTAATGCAACAAATGTTACATTATTCTAAAAGTGATTTTGTGGAACACTAGATGGCCCAGTTAGCTCAGATAAGTAAGCTCAGGACAACAGATCAAATGATCCTGGGGTCACAACCTGGTGTGTCATTTATTTATTTATTTGATTGGTGTTTTAAGCCACACTCGAGAATATTTCACTTATATGCCAGTGGCGACCATTATGGTTGGAGAAAACGGGGCTGACCCTGACCATCTGCATCTTGCTGGCGATCTGTCATTTAAAACAAATTGTATGTACTTTCTCACAGAGAGCTAAATGTACGCAGATACATGAAAAATAATGTAGTGTTCAAATAATATAAGTGTGACATTACCACTGTGATTTAATTGTTGGGAGTAACCAGACTCAGAAAAATCAGAAAAAGAAGTGTAGGTCAGTATGGGTTTTTATTCTTTCATTCTAATTAATGAAAGACCTAGGGGTTTCAAAGAAATTAACATCTTTTGAAGGTAGAAAAATAAGAAATATTTCTCCGCAACTTGAATAGGGCTTAATGGACGAGAGGTTTGTTTTGATCTGGGCATTGTGACACAGTAACCAAGACTACAGACAGCCATCCCAAACAATGCTAGGGAACGCTAGGAGCCATTGGTGTGACCATACATGAATGGTCTAGGTGACTAGCTGACCTCAAAGGCCCCAGTCCTAGTTCCCTTCTGTTACGCTCGACTTCATTACGAAAATGCCATTATACTGAAGTAGTCATGGGTATCTCTTGGGAATAAGATCTTAAAGCTTGCATATTTTCTGAAATATCATCTAGCCTAAAAATGCTGGCTGTATAAAGCACTGATTTAATTGCCAATGTGCTTGAAAAAATTCCACGCATTTCCAAAGTATTTGTTTTCAGTGTTAGGCAACTAAACTTTAATATGAAGGCATTTTGGAGGGTCAAACAAGGCGAACAAAGATATATTTGAGACATGTTTATGAAATAGGGGTAGTGTTTTTTACCTATTTGTGCATGTGGATAACACAGTTTACATCCTCGGTGCTCACCACAGACAAATACCATTTAATTTTCTTCATTTTTTCAGCTACTCTCAATATAATGTTTAGTTATTATTTATAGTTTAGATTAATTATACTATAGTTAAATAACAACTAAAATCTAAATATTCACATCTAATACATGTTTTATGTACTTAATAAGCTTAAACGTTTGTTTGAGGCTGAGGTCACATTTTCTCAAATTCATCAAAATTTGATGCATGAGTTTTCTGCCCTTGATTGCAAATAGCATGAGAAAAAATGTCTCCAGAAAGATCAGAGCTTTTCATAGACACTCTGTGCGCACCAGGTATTTAAAAAATATACGGTTGATGTATTTCCCATGATATTTTTAAATTTCATGTGGCATGGCTACTATAGACACGAACACTAGCTCTTTACCGCCTTTCCCAGAAGAAGAAAAGAAAAACACATCTGGAGGTAATTAGACATCGGTGGTGTGGGTGGAGGAATTTTTTCGTGATGTATTTTCATAGACTCGATCATTTATTTCCTCCTCTTGCCGAATGGCGGGGGTTACTAAAAGTTTGAAAGCACCAGTTGTGTGCAAGATCTCGTTTACTAAGTTATTAGCCTATTGTGTATACTAGTTTAACGGTGTTAATTGGAGTCGATGTAAGCCTAGTTCTTCGTTTGTTTAGACCCAACAGGAAGACAGGGGGCGAATGTGGTTAGGGATTAGCATATATCAAGTGATTTACTTGACAAGTGCTAAATATTGTAGTAATCAGGTAAACAATTCAGGATGTGTTTGGATATCAGTATTTGTCGACATGCATCACAAGTCCGTAGACATCATTTAAGGGCCTGAACAGATTAAGAACTATGTAAGACGATGTTCTATTTTGTTGTCCTTTTCAAATGAACTTTGGACATTCACTAGAGTTTCACTTAACACATAGATCATGTTAAACACAAACTACAAATGGAATTTTCCATTTCCTCACCTGTACACACGTGCCAATAATCAATATCAAACTCTTTCGTGTTAAAAGGTAGAAATAGTCTCTCCCAGCCGCGGCGAGCTAGGGGCCACATAAAAATAACAATCTTCATCAAACTTGTTCATATGTGTGATAAGAGACAGCAAGGAGCCAGTGGCTGAAATTTGGAGATGGCTCTCCCGTAACAAGAAAGGCGGTTCTCGTCAAAAAGCGAGATGACGGTGTTTTAAACATGGCGGGATGTAGACAAAATGTCACTCAAGACTGGCTCGCTTGGCACCTTCCTGCAAAGTTTCCATCTTACGATTAGCTATTTAGTGTATAGAACAGGAGATTTCCCGTCGGTGTAAAATGCGACTTCTCAAGCCTGCCTGGGTTGCCCACGATGGTAAATTTAGCTCGAGAAATAATGTAAACATTGTGGAGGTCGTATTTTTGTGTTTGCAACAACAACCTTGATCCAAAAGCGTGCACTACCCTAAAATTTACAGTTTAACATGAAAACTGTAGTAGATGATAACCAGTTTAAGCTCTCCAGTGCGACCACAGCTCTGCTCCTGATCTCAGAATGTAACCAGGGCGCTCAAAAAAAGCCAGATACGCAATAATTTTTAAGTTTAGCAGGTTAACACTGACAAACAGATGAATTTTTCTTCTGCCAAGAATGTAAGGTTAATGTTTGGAAATTTGGAACATAATTTGGCACCCTTTCATGTAATCAAATCCGTGAAATGTAACAGTACAGATTTTAGGAAATATTTTAAGACTGCAGACATGCATGCTAATGCAGTAGACATCATAATAGATAACATGGGAAGGTATAGAGAAATGAACCACAATGAATGATATTCTGATAACTCTGCTCAATGATAGTCCATCATGAACTCCACTCTCGCTCCGATATTTGGATGTTGTTATACCAGTGGAGTCATACAACCTTCCATTTAATTTCCTGGGAGTAGTGCCAGAGTTTTGCTGCCTCGCAACTCAGCCACCAATGTTGTGTCTCCTGCCAAAGTACAGGTACTCGCAAACGCGCACTACAATTTTGATGGTCCCACCTTCATTATTTAGGAGCTGACCAGCCTAGTTCATTGCTCCAATGCTGGTACTGAATTACGGGAATGTGGGTCAAAGGGATGCTGACTGAATCATTTATTGGACTAGAATAATGGGTGTTTTGATGCTTGTACAATTTGTTTGTTACAAAAATAGCTACATGATGTAGGTAGCATTATTAGGTGCTCAGATTGCACCTTTTGGGAAATTGTGGGTTAGTTGCAATGCCAGTAGATTCATACACTTGTTACACTGTACATGCCTTACACTGAAGAGCAATCTCTCTTAAGTTATTGGAAACATTGCAAGAATCTTAGGAGAAGTTTAGGGAACCCATGATGCGTGAATCCACCAAATTATTTGCAACCATTAATGGTGACTTAAATTCATGCTGCCAATTAAGTTTTGTCTGTCAAGGAGATGAGCCATTAAAATTTGTAAATGCAGCATTTAAATTAGCATTAATGTGCACATATCATGAAATACAGGGTTGTTGTTGCCATGGTAATCGTAGTAATTTGATTGACCAAATCTTTATACCATTAACAAATGGGTGGCGGTTATGTTCTACCAGTTTTGAGGAGTGGGTTGGTAGGGATTGCAGATGCAGGCCTTATAAATGACAGAAAACCTGTCAATAGAGTGTAGATGTTACTTTCTGTCACCAACCATTTTTCAGTATTGTTTGGGAAAGGAAAATGTCTCTAGGATTAGGTGACCTTGTTATGTCTTCAGTACCTTGATTTTTTATGAGGATATCAGCACAGTCATTTAAAACTTGATTTTCGTCTTTCCTGTCAAACAGTCCATTCCACAACTGTAAATTTCTTATTTAAACGACTTAACCTATTGACCAATTACATGTACAATGAATGCAATTTCGTTTGGATAGAGTAGGTTTTATGCAAGAATGAATTAAACTCTACCTTGAAAAGTTGACAAATAAGGTAAGTTTCATGTGAGGAGGTTTTGTTGTTGTTGTAGGAATGCCCATCTTCTCTGTGGACATCCATCCTGATGGATCCAGGTTTGCAACAGGAGGACAAGGTAAGGCCAGCATTCGAAAATTCTTCGTTGTTGGTAACTCTACTCTGTTACAAGAAAAAAAAGAATCAGTGTTTTTTTATTCTTTCTAATGAAATGGATAAGAATCTGAAAAAAATTTAGTTAAACATGGAGAGAAAAATGAAAAAAGGAAAAACTTGGGATGTTGGGATTACATTTATTTCTTATTTGTACTTTGTTTATACATGTTGATGATGATCATACCTGAGTAGGAACCAGATAAATGTAGACAGCTTCTTGACATATAATGCAAAATCTGAATGATCCTGGGGAAAAGTGAAATATACATAGCCTTAATTCTGTAACCTTTTCTTGTTTAGAAAGGCACCTTTGCAAAAACAAGATTGTTATCATAGGCCTCAAGTTACTAGTACATAAATGTACGTGCATTTGAATTTTGGGACGGGTGTATTTTTGTCTGAGGTCGCCAGTATCAGTGGTTTCCCGAAGGGTGTGTATTTCACGATTTAAACTGCTGATATTTACCTGTGTTTTCACCTGACAGGTGAGGACGGGGGCACAGGTAAAGTCATGGTGTGGAACATGTCTCCCGTTAGAGACGAGAAGTGTGAGAAGGATGACAAGATCCCCAAACTTCTCTGTCAGATGGACAACCATTTAGGTATTGACATACTTGGTATTGGTTCAGCTTTGGTGGCAAAATGTAGTGGAGTAGCTAAGATGCTTATCTTTCAATCACTTGGACACACTAGCTCCTCCCCATTGTAACTGTATCTCGGGCCTTGGTAACAGTAAACGACAATAATACTCTTGTGGCCATTTGCACAGTGTAACCTTGGTGAATTTATTTGATTTATTTAATTGATTGGTGTTTTACACCCTACTCCAGAATATTTCACTTATATGACGGTGGCCAGCATTATGGTAGGAGGAAACCGGGCAGAGCCCGGGGGAAACCCACGACTATCCACATTTTGCTGGCAGACCTTCCCATGTACGGCCGGAGAGGAAGCTAGCAGGAGCTGGTCTTGAGCTACCTTGATCAAGACCACCTGTGTTCCACCAGTATGTTAGGAGTAACTGTCCGTGTTGCGTGCGGGAAAGATTGCGAATCCAGAAAACTGACTGCCATCTGCAACTCCAGCCATGGTCCGAGAATCCCTGAGTGGTTATGAATTGTTGTAAGTCCCTGTAGGTGCTTTGCTAGAGGCCTGCTTGTCAGGTTGGTGTTATAAAGCCAGTGTCAACGTTTAGCCTGGTGACACTGCAATAAGATATCGACAGAAGCCTGAAGTGGGACATACTATGTATTTTTAGTAACCCTGAATATTCTACCGCAGCACCTTATGTGTTTGACCTGGGGCAACAAAAAACTAATGACATAGAATTCCTAATTCACTGCAGCGACACCTGTAGGGAGAGGAAAATCTGCTGATCCCCATTTTAGCCCAGTATACAGCATGTCGTTTCATAAATGCAGTCATATAAAGTGGTATATTGATTCTAGAGTAAGGTGTTAAAACATAAACAAAGTTTTATGTACATGTATGTATGACATCAGTGTCATTCTGTTGCAGCATGCGTGAACTGTGTACGCTGGTCTCACAATGGGAAGTACTTGGCCTCTGGATCAGATGACAATATTGTGATGATCTGGCAGCTGGTCAGGTGAGTACTGGCTTATCTCCCCTTGAGCATGTTTCTCCTGTTCTCGTTTTTCTACGGCTGGACTACCAAGTTTTATTCTTCTCAACTAGAAGTGTTTCTCACCACGATGCGCTCAACATTAGAGGTGTATCTTTGTGTCTCCTGTCACCTATTTTCTGACCTTTACATGCAGCGCAGTTTTATTTGCAAGAAGTAATATCCTGAGAATAGGTTTATACTGAGAAAATGGCAACATGTGAAAAGATTAAAATATTTGCATTAAATAGCAAGAATGTGTTTCGACTTGGTTAGGTGACAGTGATTTCATGTCCTCAGGTATGGTGGTCCGTCCAGCGTGTTTGGCTCCAGTGGCAAGGTGGTGAACCATGAACACTGGAGGTGTGCCAGTACACTGCGGGGACATTCCGGTGGTAAGACAACCTTCTCTTCACAAAATCCATAACCATTTTGTGTTTGAAATATCGTAAAATGACGTAAAATTTCGTCCAATACTTAGTTGCACATTTTGACTGATTCTAGTTTTAGAAAGATTTTTGGAGGTTTGTTTGGCAGGTGAGATGATATTCTACAAGAATAATTTCGTCCAATACTTAGTTGCACATTTTGACTGATTCTAGTTTTAGAAAGATTTTTGGAGGTTTGTTTGGCAGGTGAGATGATATTCTACAAGAAACATATACATGTACTATTTTATGACATTTATTTACTAATGAAAAAGTGACTTTTGCGGGGAAATTTTAGGCCATTTTCTGTAGTCAAGCATCCAGAGTTGATGGCTGTCATTATTTTGCTGTCGACAGCTCTTTCAGCCTCGCTATAAAGCTTTTCCTGTCTCTCCTAAGTATTTACATGCATCAAGTGTGCAAAACCAAGAAGTGAAAAATTTTCATAAGTTGGGTTGTCAAAGTGTTCAGTCAATGAAACAGTGACATGGTTTTCTCTGACATGAAAATGAATAACTAGAGCATAGAACACCAGATCATTTCAACAGTAGTCTGTTTGAACAGATTCAAAAGGTACATGCACATGTTAAAATTCTCAGACTGGCGACATGGACACTCCTCTGTCTCCTTGGTGTCTTTGACATGGTTTGTCAGTGATGCAGCAACATGAATGTGCTGATTTTGAGAATTAGCCTACTACAAGCGGACACTCTCACAGCCGTGACAGTGTGTAATAAGCTGTGTTGAAAACATCATTAGATCTGGAACAAAGAAAGAAAGAAATAATGTACCGACCTCTCACTTGACTAAAATGTGTTTCTGTCTGTGTATGTGAACAGATGTGTTGGATTTGGCGTGGTCAGCTCACGATGCCTGGTTAGCAACATGCAGTGTGGACAACACAGTTGTGGTCTGGAATGCCCTGAAATTCCCAGGTAAGAAGGGCTTTGTATGCTGAAGTGCAAGAGGCCATGATGGAATGTAGGGTTTACTTTCTGTTATCAAAATTATCTCCTGTGTTAAAACTTTACTGCCTTCAGTTATACTCTGTGTAGCTTGTCTTTCAATTATTTATTCATTTGATTGTTGTTCTTACACTGCACTCAAGAATATTTCACTTATAAGACGAGGCCAGAATTACGGTGGGAGAAACCTGGCAAGGCCTGGGAGAATCTCATGACCATCCACAGGTTTCTGGTGGACCTTCCCACGTAGGACTGGAGAGAAAGCCAGTGTGAGCTGCATGTCTGTTAATCAGCCAGGCACACAAAGCTTTTGGGTCAGTCCTAGACTCGGACAGAAAAGTGCCTTACGTTCAGGCACTGAGCAGTTGACAGTCTTAGATAAAGTTCACGGAAGGTCACGGTTCTTCCTGAAGACTTATCAGATTTAAGTGAAAGGCCTGTTGATTTATAGCACTCTACACACTGCGGCTCCCAGCATCCATGAATCTGACTGGTGTCGTTTGAGTTAACAAAAGTTTTAGTATAGTCTTAAAAATATCGATGAATGAATACTGATTTATTCTGAGAAAATTTCCCCGTGTTGCGTTGTCAAAGTGTGTCATCTGTCGGTGTAACAGATACATGTCAAGATGAAATATAAACATGTATGATGTATTGTAGACATGGGTATTAAGAGGAGTAAATCTAGGATACAATCAGGGTTAGATTTGAGGCTTGTCTGTCCGTAAACTAACGCTTTAAAAAATCAAAGGAACGATTTTTTAAAAAAAACCGAAGCACCCTTTTTCAGCTAAGTGCAAGAAAATTATTAAAACTTGAACTTTAGGGGTGGTTATCTTTCATATTTTTTAATCACCGAGTTCACCATTTCTCATTAAAGGATCGGGGCTAACTGCATTATCAGAAGGTTTGTCCGCCTAGTGGTGCTGCTAACATCTCCAGGCAGAGGTTAACCCAAGAAATAATGTGTAAAAGTTGGCAAAAACCAATGATCATTTGCCGCTTTGAACGAATGGTGTAATAATGGTGGGACAGAAAGGGCGTGCCAGGCTGGGTAGGGGCTGAAAATGTGGCGCAGCTGAAAACGTGCCAAGGATGCAACGTGCGGATACATAAAAAAGTGGAAAGAAGTGAGCAATCAGATTCTAGAATTGCTGTTTTAGAAAATTCAGTCTATAAGGCGAGATGAAACACGAGATACCAGTCCAGAGGTAGTAAGGCCTGGCACAAAAGCTTTAAATCCTATAAATGCACTGCAAATATCAATGTTATGCTGATGTCTGTCATTTTTTTTTACATAAACATTTTTTGGCTTACCCATAAAATTACATAATATTAATGACCTGTTCAGAAGATTAATAGTCATCTATGCAGTGGATTTTAATTTTCATCTTATTACAGGCGCTAACTTCCAGGGTCTAGGTGCATTCTGGAGTCTGGCCTACACTCTGCTTTGTCATTTTTTTTTCCCAAATAATGACACATCTTTAAAATCCTGGATATAACCCTGATATAGTATACATTTGCAATTTATAGTAATTCTCGATATACATGTTTGTAAAAAGAACATGGTTGTACTTAGTTTATTCCAGCAGCTGGAAAGAACTTGATCAATTATCCAGGAGAAGATGTTGGCACAACCATGGACTTGGTGTTTCTATTTGTACACTGTACAAGTGCAATACCATTTACAAGTTTAAATTGGTGCACTGATTGATATCCATTGCACTTGTTAGACATGCATGTTAGCAAACCCATTTTGATTGTAGCTTGGACTTTGGTGTACATGTGCATGTTGGGTGTACGTATTACTAGTTCATGAACGTAACATTGCAGTGAAGCTTCCAGGGCTGCAGTAAACTAAACTGCCTGGTGTTTGTTGTACAGAGCAAATAACAGTGTTACGTGGTCACTCCGGGCTGGTGAAAGGGGTCACCTGGGACCCCGTGGGCAAATACCTGGCCTCTCAGGTAAGATCTACCTGTGGTTTTGTGTACCTACAATTATGTATAGCCGTAGCTAGTAAGACTGCCTTGCCAAGATGTGTTTTCAATTTAAAGGGAGCGAGTTGATTAATAGCATGGCACTTCATGGCAGCATAGTAGTAATAGTGTGTTATCAGTAATCTCTTTTGAGGCTTTGGAAGATAACCAATTCCTGTGGGTGAAAAAAATATTAGTAGTAATAGCTTTTTATTAGTAATCCTTTTAGACTGTTGAAGAAAACTCATTCTTGTGCCTGGAAAACAATGTCATTGTATTATATTATTGTTATATATATAGTAGAATTTAAGTTGTGTCAGATTGTCATATACTGGCTTTCTCTCCCCATCCACAGAGTGATGACAAGAGTGTGAGGGTATGGAGGACACTGGACTGGCAACAAGAACTCGTTATCACTGAGCCTTTCAGAGAGGTGAGTCCCTAGTCTCTCCTTGTCTAAATACACATACAGGAGCCTCCATGGCCAAGGGTGCTCAGAGTCGTTCTGAGTTCAAGTCTGGCTTTGGCTGACTTTTTCTCTGGTCATACATGGGGTGTGCCAGCAACCTTGGGATGGCCGTGAGTTTCCCTTGGGCTCTACTCGGTTTCCTCCGACTGTAAGGCTGGCCCCCATTGTATGAGTGAAATAGTGGTTTTTGGAAGTGCTTGAAGACTGAGAATTTCCTTTAAAAGATGTGAAAAACATGGTAACCGTTATATACATAGAATTACATACTCTTTACGTAGAATTTTTGGCTAAACTGGTCTGTGGATTAGGTGTCTTTGACGTACCATTCTGCCCTTACTGTGTTGTATTCAGTGTGGAGGGACGACCCATGTGTTACGGCTGAACTGGTCCCCAGACGGTCACTACATCGTGTCCGCCCACGCGATGAACAACTCCGGACCCACAGCACAGATCATAGAGAGGGAGGGCTGGAGGACAGCCATGGACTTTGTAGGCCACAGGAAAGCTGTCACTGTTGTGGTAATAAAATTCGGCTTTTTGAGCTTCTTTTCGCCTCTCCGAGGTTTTGTGAGTTGGACGAAAAGTGGTGTTGGTGACAGTGTCGGCTTCCAGGCAGATGTTTTGAGGGGAAGGTAGGGGGATGGGAGGGGGGCTTACTTTAAAGCTATTGTTGAAACTTATCTCAGTTTAATTTTTGAAAGCTTATCTCAATTTTAGTCCTTGAATCTGCCCATCCTTATCTTTGTATCATTGCATGACTCACTTTACACTTAGGTATCCCTCAGTTCATGTTATTGTAGCCCTTGACCATGGATAGTAGATGATCAAATCCAGGTTTTTGTTGGGTCTGCTGTACCTTTACATCAGGAGGTTTGTCTTTTACTCTGTGAGACCTGGTTATATATATTACCCAGGGTCCTCCCTTTTGTACGCCTGATGTCCAGCAGAATGGAAACGTCTTTTGTATTTAATATAAATAAATTAAGTAAGTAAAATTATGTCTAAACTGTAAGTGTAGAAATCAGTTTTCAGATTTAAATATGTGAATTTTTTTGTTTTTTTGTGGAATTTCAGAAGTTCAACCCTTGTATTCTGTCCAAGAAAGTGAAGAAACAGGTGAGTATCAGCTGAAAGATTAAAATGACTTCATGAGTGTGAATGATGTGAATTATTTTTCCAGGCTTCCTACATCAAACATTTTACCCAAGGACAAGAAATACACGTTCATTTGCAAGAAAGCACCAATGTTGTGCTGTGAGGAAACAGCATCTCTTATTACATGTTAAAACAAAACTTTTAAATTCAAACGATGTCTCTTTCCACAGCCCCAGCAGTATTCATGTTGTGCCATCGGGAGTCGGGACCGGTCCTTGTCAGTGTGGGTGAGTAGTGTGTGGTAACCAGGATATTGATTTGGAACTCTTTTTTTTGAGGCAAATTGAATTCGGTGGTTGTAAATAAAGATTACTTTAAAGGGAAATCACCAAGTATTTTCAGTTCATTGTTGTCTCAGGCTAGAGAAAGTGGTCATCCAAGTGAATGGGGGGCCTCCGTGGCTCAGCTTGTTATCGCGCTAGCGCAGTGTAATGACCGAAGCCTCCCACCAATGCGATCACTGTCAGTTCAAGACCAGCTCATGCTGGCTGTCTCTCCAGCCGTAAGTGGGAAGGCCTGCCAGCAACCTGCGGATGGACGTGGGTTTCCCCTGGGCCCTGCTCGGTTTCCTCCCACCATAACGCTGGTCGCCGTCGTATAAGTGAAATATTTTTGAGTACGGCGTAAAACACCAATCAAATAAAATAAATAAGTAAAATCCAAGCGAATGGCCCTTTCTGAGTAATCCAGGTGGCCAGCATTAAAGCATCACCAAAAGTAAAATCTGCTCAGTCAAAAATAAAATGTGCTTAAAACAGGAGTAGGTATACATGTGGAAAGAAGTGCAGGAGGAATAGGGTACTTTCAAGAGTTTAGCACTTAAGTAGTTTCAGGAATGCCAATGGACTCTAAAATTGACCATGAAGAAGAATGGCAAAGTTGTGTACTCATATGGACACTTGTACCAGATGACCAGACAAGTTCCGAGATGGAGCTTGGTGTCCAATGTCATTGTTATTATTCGATCAGGGGGTGGTATTAATTTTGCAAAGGCTTTACAAGGAAAGTCTAATGTGTTTGTTGAAACAATCTGGTAAATTTGCGTTGCGTATTCCGTCAGGAGTTTGTATCATTTTCTCTTCAATAAAACTGTTCTAAGTTCTGTTATTCATAAGTACATCTTGTCTGACATAACAGATAATGATTCAAAGAACTGTTTCTTTGCATCCCCATGTATGTCCTCTCTGTCATCAGCTGACAGCTCTGAAGCGCCCTCTTGTGGTTACCCATGACCTTTTCTCAAGCTCAATTATGGACATCTCCTGGTAAGTCCTTAGCCTTCATGTCAAGGGCAGGTTTGAGACTTTGTAAACAAAGGTGATATTATAATGTTCAGAGACTTTTTAAAATTAACACTCAAGCATTTTTTCTTCCTCTACTGAAGAATATTAAGACTATTTAAAGTTTGTAACCATGCAAATACATGTGGGATAGAACAAATTTAAAGAAATATTTGAAGACATCACTTGTAATTATGTTGTTTTGCCCCCAAAATGCCGTTTTATTTTTTAGAAATTTATTATTTTCAATGGTACGACAAGGTGAAATTTTTCACCAAGCCCTTACCCTGCTGTACAAGTTGTTGTACTTAAACATGACTCAGTGGTGAAAAATCAAATAGAGTTGATTCATGAATGTGATGTACTATAAATCGCAGAGGATTTCACATAATTTTTCACCAAACTTTATAATACAGCAGAGTGATTAATGGTGAAAGATTCCAGGGAATGATAGGTGATTTACCGTTCTTTTAACATGTGTGAAGGTCAACTGAATCCTGTTGTGTGGTCAATGTATTTTTTTTGCCAGGTCTCAGAGTGGTATGGAGCTGATATGCTGCTCCTGGGACGGAACTGTTGCCTTCATAGACTTCTGTAGAGACGAGATCGGGGTGCCTCTGTCTCGACAGGAAGTGGTGAGTGTTCCAGTACAGCCCCACAGCTTCACACAAAAGTCATGGTCTATTTTAGGAGGCATGTTTTAGGATGTGCAGTATTTGATTTTTCATGATGAAAATGTATCTTATAGCTGGACATTTGTAATACATGTACATTATAATAATGATTTATATTGTTAGGGCCCTGGCTAGGTTCCGTTTGATTTCCTTTTTTTCGCCCTACTGGAGAGTATTTCACTTATATAACGACAGCCATCATTTTGGTGGGAGGAAACACGGCAAAGCCTAGGGAAAACCCACAACCACCCGCAGTTTGCTGGCGGACCTTTTCACGTGAGACAGGAGAGGAAAACAGCATGAGTTGACCTTGAACCTTGCTAGGTTCCAGTCAGTGCCCTCATTCTTCTCCAGCCTCTTGTTGACACGCTGCCTCTTTTTGCAGATCTCCCTCCATGAGCGGATATATGGAAACAGCCTCGCAGCCAACAGCTACAACCCAGCCAATCAGGTGGTAGAGTCAGCTGCTCTGCTGAAACTACAACAGCAGGAACAGGAGAGGCGAGCAGCCAATCAGGCGGCTTTACAGAAAACGCCCACGGCCTCGATGACCAATGGCGAGAGTCCAATGAAGGTCTGACTTCATGGAATGTACTTGTATGCCTGAGGAATTTATAACAAAAACAAAACTCTGTTTCAGATACATTTGAAATATATTAATGACATGTGAATTATTCATAATCAAACATTACAGAAAAGTTTCAAAAACAGCAAACAATGCATGACCTAATTCTTCTAATTTTTGGGACACTTGGTCTGCCCAATAACCAATATACATGGAACTGTAACAGAAAGGCAGTTAATTTTTCTCACATGGTTAGTCCATCTAATGAACAACATATCTGTATCTTTTGCTGAAAAACATCTAAAAAAATAATTTTTTGCTCTCAGCACTACTAATACCTCTCCCCAAAATTAGAACATTTAGAGTACTTCAGGTTTTGTTTGTTTTGGGGGCTTTTTTACTGCACGTATGTTGATTTATTTATTTGATTGGTGTTTTACGCCGTACTCAAGAATATTTCACTTACATGACCATTGGCCACCATTATGGTGGGAGGAAACGGGGCAGAGCACGGGGGAAATCCGCAGGTTGCTGGCCGACCTTCCCACTTACGGCCGGAGAGGAAGGCAGCATGAGCTGGTCTTGAATTCACAGCGACCGCATTGGTGGGAGGCTTCGGGTCATTGTGCTGCAATAGCGCTCTAACCGACAGAGCTACGGAGGCCCCCTACATGTATGCTGAATTCCCTCTATTGTGATGTCTACTTCATGCATTAGCATACTGCTTGGATCATTAAATGATCAAAGTAACACCTTCATCAAGCTTGTTGCACAGTGCGTTGTAAATTATATCAGTGTTGTAGGTATGTAAACGCACACTAAGTATTGATGAAAAGATCTTAAGACATTCTGTAAAGACCACGATTCACTGGAGTTTAGCAACAACAAAAAAATTTGTATTGTTATAGCCTTTCAAATGTATACCCGTAAGTTATGTTACTCTAAGTTTTGCTATGGAGATATAAAAGTAAAGGAATGTGAAATTTGTTTGTCCAGCCAACAGACAAGCAGATTGAGACGACAACCCCTGACGGCAGAAGGAGAATCACGCCCATCTTCCTGGCCCCTCAACCAGACTTTGGGTATGTCACCCCACAGGGGTAGGCACATGTACTGTCATCAGTTGGACCCATTTGAGGGTTGTATTTGAATTATGTACAGGTATACCATGGAGTCAAGTATCAGAAGTATTCGTGCCTGTTTTTTATATGGTTAACTGTACAATTATTTACAAATCTCAGTGTGTGTAATTAATAGATAATAATATAGTTGGAAATAAAAATATGTTGTTTTTTTTTTACCCAACATTGCTGATCTTCCTGTAGTGGACAGATTCTTGACCAGTCTGGTTGTAGTCTCAGACCTGGGTAGTTTGGCAGCATCTTTAAGGCAGATAGTTTGTGTGGTAACTGGGGACTGGCAGTAGTTTTCTATGCCTGTAGTGAGAATGCTCATACAAAATTTCAGGCGGACAGCATCAAAAACCAATAACAGATAGAAGCCCGAAAGATTTACATTTTTGTCTGACAACATTAAAAGATATGGCTGTGTGGAAAAGATAGGAAGTCAAATTCTTGTTAATAGTGAGTTTTTAAAGAGACATGGTCACCCAAAATTTGAATTTCTAAACAGATTCTGATTGTGACGTCTTTGCGAAGTTTTGAAGTTCGCTCAATTGGCTTAAACTAAATCAGTCACATTGAAATAGAAAATATTCATCAAGTATCTAGCTTCCACAAGCCCGAACAAGTTCTGGCACTATTCAAATTCAATACAAAGAGGGCAGGTCATGTTCGATGTTTAACACCAGCACAGCGACAACAACATTTGCACCCACCTATCAAGCAGCATAGTTTTGCAATAAGTGACCACCAATTACAACTCTAGACTTGCTTGTCAGCCTGCAGGGCTCTGTCTTATGCCTCCTTTTGCTGTAAGTCCTTCTCTTCCGCGTGTCATCAGCCACGTTCGTTTACATATGAATTTTACTGAGCGCTGTGTGTATGCTCCAGTTACCTCTCATTTAAATATTCTGGCAGACTTTTCAGTTTTACCTCTCATTTAAATATTCTGGCAGACTTTTCAGTTTTACCTCTCATTTAAATATTCTGGCAGACTTTTCAGTTTTACCTCTCATTTAAATATTCTGGCAGACTTTTCAGTTTTACCTCCCATTTAAATATTCTGGCAGACTTTTCAGTTTTCAGTCTGTTATTTTTAAATATTCACTTAATCTACATTGCTGGGGGTGGGACTAACGAAAAGCTTATAACTTGCTTCTTGAGAAAAATACCTAATTCTCATGTCATTCTGTAATACTGCTAAAGTACCTAATATTTGGGCAACCTTGTTCCTTTCAGTAGGATGCATTAAAACCCTTTGCTTCCCTTCAGGACGACGATACAGTTTGCGACGACTTCCGAACCGAGTAAGATCATTGTGGAGAAGCAGGACCGAGTGACCCAGCCAGGTCTCAACGTCAGTGGCAACTCACTGTCCACCTCTCCCAAGTCTCTGCCAGCTAACCAATCCCAGCCCGTGACACAGATGCCCTCAGGGGCAGATAAGGAGTCCCATTCTCAGCCCCCGATGCTTAGAAAGCCCGCCAGCCCCACCCCATCTCCTTCTGCCCCCATACAAGTCCAGGTGAGAATCTTGTCTAAGAGCATGGTTATCTCTCCCGCAGGTTCACAGTGTATTTTTGTTTGTTTTTAGGACGGTGTAATGTTAAATTCCGAATTGTGTCTTTAACTCCCAGAAACGAATATAAAGACTTCATTTCAGATGACAAAAACTGTCTAAGTTGTTTTGTCGGTCGACCCCCAGTGAATATCCTAAACACAAGCCTGAACACAAGACAACATAAACCTGATTGTTATGCTTAACCATTCAGAGATCCTCCTTATGTATTTAGACCTACATGAACTTCAGTGTCACTCCAATATTCGGATGTCGCTATACCAGTGGAGTCATACAACCTTCCATTTAATTTCCTGTAAGTAGTGCCAGAATTCTGCCGCCTCGCAACTCAGCCACTTGTCTTATGTCTCCTGCCCAGGTGCAGACACTGGCAAACATGCACGTCTCACCTTCAATATTTAGGAGCTGACTGGCCTAGAACCTCATCGCTCCATGTTATAATAAAAAGAATGCCATGTTTATGGCAGCACTTCTGTTTGTAACACGTAACCATAAAACATGGCATTATTTTTGTTTTAACATGGAGCGATGAGCTTCTAGGCCGGCCAGCTCCTAAATAATGAAGATGAGACCGCCAAAATTGTTGCATGCATGTTTGCAAATGTCTGTACTTTGGCAGGAGACATAAGATAAGTGGCTGAGTTGTGCAATGGCACTACTCCCAGGAAATTACATGGAAGGCTGTATGACTCCACTGGTGTAGTGACATCCAAATATCGGAGCGACAGTGGGGTTCATGTATAACTACTTGTGTACCGTAGTTTATATGGTGAAATATTTCTGTTTTTAATTAAAATATAGATTTTTTATACATGTACCTCAGGTGACTTTTAGAGTAAATCAGATATATTTCTGTGGAGCGGAAACATTTCTTACTTCATTGAAATTGTTGAAGTACGGAGCATGAGTGTATTTTTGCTTTGTTTCCTGCCTGAAACTTTATACGAGACAGTTCTCAAAACATTTTATGGCAGGTAAATGTGAAAACAGGACCAAGTTCAGATCTATTTACACTTGTTAATGAGAAATCTCTTCCTTACAGCCGATGACGCCACTGGCTAGTAAAAAGGATGACGACAAGAAGACCTCTCCTAAAGAAAGGTATGACAAATAACAACTAAATAAGTATCAAGGTTTTTTGCGAGTTTTTTTTTGTGGGATGTCAGGACAGGTTGAAGGTCTTAATTCTTAGATTCCTGTGCTATTTTGTAGATTTCTGCCCATTAGTAACCTTTGTGAACTTAAGCGAGTTGTCCTAGTGGGTGCCGTCCGTCCGTTCATCCGTCTTATCCTTGTAAACGGTTTATCTGTAGAATGCTTTACCCCACCAAACTTACCTCACACTTTGGCATGAGAAAGTATCGTATTCATTTTCAGTGACCTTGACGTTTTCTTCTAGGCCATTGGGCTCATTTAAGTTTAGTTTTACACAAAATGCTTGTGAACATTGTATCACTCGAATGGTTTAGCCCTGGTTCACCGAACTTATACTACACTTAAACTTTGGCATGAGGAAGAACCCTGTCGATTTTCAGCGACCTTGATCATGTTGGTCGTTTCCTTCAAGGTCATTGGGGTCATTTAACTTAAATTTTCTAAAAGGCTTGTAAACACTTAAACAGTTTTAAGTTTGGTCCCAAGCTCACCGTACTGATACCACACCTACACTCAGGCATGATTGAGAACCCTATTGATTTTCAGCGACCTTGACCCTGTCAAGATCATTTTAGTTAAATTTTATGAATGGCTGGTATTACACATAATGTCCCTTGGAATTTGTATTTATGAGTTACATCTTACTGGCCGAAGGATTTAAAGTGCATTACATGGTATTTTTTATGGTTATTTGGTGTGTGATTTGTTCAACAGCATTGTCTTATTCCTTGTTGTGATCTGTAAGTGCTTGAATACATCCTAGTTTTTACTTTGTATTGTTTATTTGAAGGGCGGAGGGAAAGTCTGCAGATGATGACAGTCAGGGCAGGAGTAGTGTGCTGAAGCTGAAGAAAAGACACGACCCTGACAGACCTAAGAAACGGTTCAAGAAAGACAAGGAGTTGGGGAGAAACCGGCACTACCTGGACACGTCAACCCCGGTAAGTGTGCAGCAGTGGGAGACAAGGACAAGGAGTTGGGGAGAAACCGGCACTACCTGGACACGTCAACTCCGGTAAGTCTGGGGGAACAGGATGCAAGGAGAAGGAGTTGGGCAGAAACCGGCACTACCTGGACACGTCAACTCCGGTAAGTGTGCAGCAATAGGAGACAAGGACAAGGGGTTGGGGAGAAACCGGCACTACCTGGACATGTCAACCCCGGTAAATGTGCAGCAATGGGAGACAAGGACAAGGAGTTGGGGAGAAACCGGCACTACCTGGACACGTCAACTCCGGTAAGTCTGGGGGAACAGGATACAAGGAGAAGGAGTTGGGCAGAAACCGGCACTACCTGGACACATCAACTCCGGTAAGTGTGCAGCAATAGGAGACAAGGACAAGGAGTTGGGGAGAAACCGGCACTACCTGGACATGTCAACCCCGGTAAGTGTGCAGCAGTGGGAGACAAGGACAAGGAGTTGGGGAGAAACCGGCACTACCTGGACACGTCAACTCCGGTAAATGTGCAGCAATGGGAGACAAGGACAAGGAGTTGGGGAGAAACCGGCACTACCTGGACATGTCAACCCCGGTAAGTGTGCAGCAGTGGGAGACAAGGACAAGGAGTTGGGGAGAAACCGGCACTACCTGGACACGTCAACTCCGGTAAGTCTGGGGGAAAAGGAGACAAGGACAAGGAGTTGGGGAGAAACGGGCACTACCTGGACATGTTGACGGTAAGTCTGGGGGTATAGGAGACAAGGACAAGGGGTTGGCGAGAAACGGGCACTATCTGGACATGTTGACGGTAAGTCTGGGGGTATAGGAGACAAGGACAAGGGGTTGGCGAGAAACGGGCACTATCTGGACATGTTGACGGTAAGTCTGGGGGTATAGGAGACAAGGACAAGGGGTTGGCGAGAAACGGGCACTACCTGGACATGTTGACGGTAAGTCTGGGGGTGTAGGAGACAAGGACAAGGGGTTGGGGAGAAACCGGCACTACCTGGACATGTTGACGGTAAGTCTGGGGGTATAGGAGACAAGGACAAGGGGTTGGGGAGAAACGGGCACTACCTGGACATGTTGACGGTAAGTCTGGGGGTGTAGGAGACAAGGACAAGGGGTTGGGGAGAAACCGGCACTACCTGGACATGTTGACGGTAAGTCTGGGGGTATAGGAGACAAGGACAAGGGGTTGGGGAGAAACGGGCACTACCTGGACATGTTGACGGTAAGTCTGGGGGTGTAGGAGACAAGGACAAGGGGTTGGGGAGAAACCGGCACTACCTGGACATGTTGACGGTAAGTCTGGGGGAACAGGAGACAAGGACAAGGAGTTGGGGAGAAATACATGGAGGTGAGGAAGACAACCTTTTCTGACCAGTGATGCTACCTTAGGGATTTTGTCACTTAATACACTCAGACTAGTAGTCTTCTACAGTCAAAATGTATATACATGGAGGGCTGGAAGCAAAGTATTTCAAGCAAGAAATATTCTAGTGACACTATTAGTATGCACTGGTTTCCAAACATTTTGAAAAACTGAAAAAAACAAAAAATATTGCACTGTTTTTGTTTTTGTTTTTTGTGAGGAGTGTTCAGTGTTTATTCATTTGACGTACCCTTCATTCCCTTGGCTTTGATTACTGCTTGATTGAGTGGGTTGATGTGATGTTCTGCAGGTGGCGACAGAGAAGGAGTCCGTGAAAGTGGTATACACCTCTCCAGACCCACAGCTACCTGTGGCCAGTATTGATAAACGTCTCACCTATGAGGTAAGTCCAGGCTCGGCTTGAACCATTTAACCATTAGGCCATCCTCAAAAAACTCTTTGTTTGGTGCAACCTGACCATGGGGAGAAAAAATAGGGCGTTGGTAGGGTGTTCCCTTTTTGTTAAATCTGGCTCTTGGAAAAGATAGGGATTTAAAAGAAATTGGCATGGAGAGAAAAATTTTTAAATAACTAAAAATGTAATCAAAATAGCAATAAAAACTTTTGAGCATGCCCCTTTTTGGGAGGGTCTGTTGGGCTATGCCGGACAAACATGTTTTTGAGGAATGCCTGATGGGTGCATGATGATGATTGAGGACTGTGGTAGAAATTTTAATTATCATTATATCAAGGTTGGTAATCTGAGCTAAATACAATTCAGTGCTGGAAAAATTATTTTCAGTACTGAAGATCCGTGGCTCGGTCGGTTAGCACGCCATCACAGCACAATGACCCGAAGCCTCCCACCAATGCAGTGGCTGTGAGTTCAAGACCAGCTTATGCTGGCTTCCTGTCCGGCCGTAAGTGGGAAGGTCTGCCTGCAACCTGCGGATGGTCGTTGGTTTCTGCCAGGCTCTCCCACCATAATGCTGGCCGTCGTCGTATGAGTGAAATATTCTTCAGTATGGCATAAAACACCCATCAAAATAAATAAGTAAATCAGTACTGAAGATGTCTGAATAAGAATGTGCATCAAAAGGCTGCCACAGAAAAACTCAGTTTAACCTTAGGGGTTTTTTGTGGGTAAAGGGGGGGGATGGTTTTCTTTTTGTTTAGGGAGGGGTTAGAGGGGGAGTTGTTGCTAATGTGTTGTCCATTTATACATACATGTAAAGTCTGTGAACAGTATTACTTCATGTTAAACGTTTCCTTGCAGATTGTTTCTCTTTCTCAAGCTGTTATTATGTGGCCTGAGCCCTTCACACATTTCCAAAATCATCTCTGTTTTATTTCAGATAGCTAGTGCTAACTCCAGTGACATGGGTGAACTGTCATTAGAAGTGGAGAATGGCATACAGTCAGGGGCAGCAACTCTTCACAAAGTGTCCTTCATGCAAGATGGCACGATTTTCTGGGAACATGTGTTTTCTCACAAGATTTTGACTGTGGCAGCCAGCAGGTTAGTGTATCAGCACCTGGTGATTGTACATGCTATTGCTAACTCCAGGTGTGCTTAGTATGTGAAATGATTGGAACTGTGGAAAACACTTCTTCAGTTAGTGGTAATGTGAAAACATCAGTGTGTGTATGTGAAATGATCTCGAGATCAAATGTAGAACTAAGCAATTCATTACATGTACATGTGTGAGAGAAAAGTCTATGATAACAGTGTGAACTTATTCAGTACATACATGCACATATAGATAGCTGGAAAGTCCAAGGTTGAGAAAGCAGTAAAACACCATTCAGTATTTAGTTGGTGCGAACTCTTTAAGAATAGTTTTGAAACACATGGTACATGTAAGTGAAAAGAGTGAAAATGTTTGATAATTAATTAATTATTTATTGAATTTTTTTTTTAATTTAGCTGTACTCCAGAATATTTCATGGATACAGTGGAAGCTAGGATTATGGTGGATAGAAATGGTGCAGAGCTCGGAGGCCCTTCAGTCATTATTGTGCGATAACACATGAACCACTTTGACTACTGATGCACCCTTCAAGTCTTTGATGCAGGATCTGATCTTCACATTGTTCAGATAAACATAACCCACATGGGTTACATGCAGTCTTTTAACAAAAAATATTAATAATTTATTGTTTTCTTTCAGGCACATTGTCTGTGCAGCCTGTGATGATAACACCGTGTCCATCTTCAGTGCTGGAGGAAAGAAACTATTCCCCAGTTTAGTGCTTAACTCCAAAACTTCCTTCCTTGACTGTAAAGATTTCCATGTGATGGCCGTGACCAGCAAAGGCAGTGTGAATGTTTGGTGAGTAGCTATGCTCTGAAGTATAAGCCTGATTCATTAGTACTGCATCATCCTTTAACATGTTAGAAGGAATTCTTAGTTAAGGAATGAAGCAATGGTCCATTAATTGTTGACAACATTGTTTTGTGTTATAAAACAAGTGGTGGGACAAGTCTATGTTTTTAACAGTAAATGTTTATTGTTAGATGGAAAAGGCCAAAAAGTCATTCTCATTTTTTCAGTGTTGACAGTATATCTTTATTTGTAAGTTGAAAAAAGATATTCCTCTACTCTTGGAACCTTTTGCATGAACTGAACTGATGTTTGTTTGTTTTTTACAGGAACATGAAAGGTCCAAAATCTGTGATAAAAAATGAATCTCTTTCTCCGTTGTTATCAGGTAAAATCATTGAAAAAGTAATCATTGTCATGAGAAGTAGTTCAATTTTCCGTGTGTATACAATAGGGAATTTATCAAAGTAGAATGGTGTTTGGGGAGATTGGCATTGTGAAGAAGGCTAAAAGAAAGAAACATATTGAAACAAAGGACTAGGAAATAACTGGTTTTATGATTCTCTTGGAGGAGATAAACTTTTCCAGCGATTCTTAAAAAAATTTTTGGTTCAAGTAAAACACAACCCTGTATCAAAAAGTAAGCACTATCAGGTGGCAGATTTTTTTTTTATTCTTGACAAAGAAATAGATAATGGTCTTAAAGAAATTAACATGGAGGGAAAAAAATTCCATCTAAAACCCTATAAAAACATTGGAGTAGTGCCTCAATTTTTCCACAATAAGCGTATTTTTAATGATGAGCCGGCCTCTACGTAGGTTCATAATAGTGTATGTTGTACAGTGGAAAATTTCCTGCACTAATACAGTATCCACTGTACAGGTAACAGTGTGTCTGTGAGTAAGGCCTACCTGACACAGGAGGGTGTACCGGTAATAGTGTTGTCCGATGACAAAAGCTATACGATGAGCCCAGAGTTTGGTTGCTGGTAAGTTCATACTCTGTATATTCCTGTGGCATGTAAACATAACAAGCAGAAGCTGTTCATCAGGGGAAAGTAATGTGTCACGGTGTTTCAGTCTGTTCAATATGGAGCATGAATTCCAAAATACAATCAAAACATTTGACTCCGTTTATTTGGTGAAAAATAATCTCAAAAAATCAGTGAAGGTATAGTTACGGGTACTCACCATAACTTCATTTTCATGTGGTCTTTCCCTCTAATAACTGCAGAAAGCATTCGCTGAATTTTGGGAGGTCAACCGTGGACCAGTACATTAAACTTGGTGTAAATGTATATATAAAATGAACAGATTCAACATAATAGCACAAATAACGATGATGTGACTTTGATATGCTAAAGGTGTTCTTTAATGGAGGCCCTGTGGCTCGGGTGGTTAGCGAGCTAGCACAGCATAATGACCCAGAAGTCTCTCACCAATGCAGTCGCTGTGTGTTCAAGTCCAGCTCACGCTGGCTTTCTCTTAAGCCGTTCGTGAGAAGCTCTGCCAGCAACCTGTGGATGGTTGTGGGTTTCCCCTGGGCTCTGCCAGGTTCCTTCCCACCAGAATGCTGGCGGCCGTTGTATATGGGAAATATTCTTGAGTGCGTCATATAATACCAATGAAATAAATAAATCAAGCTCTATTTATGGTTGTTGTGTTGCTTTCCCCCCCACAGGGTGGTGGTATCTCAGAGACAGGACTTGCTTTACCAGTGTTCTGACCACTACAGTTCTCAGCCTCTCAAACAGGTTAAAGGTCCTCTGTCTTCCATACAGTCTGCCCATCACAAGTAAGTCCCAAGCGTAGGTAACATGAATGAATCTCAAGACAGGATATCTGATTTACAGATTCGCACCTGTACACTAGAAAAGCTAGACAGATGGGCTGCTTTTCGTGACCAAGGTTGTATCTAGCCATTTTCCTTTTAGGAACTCAATTTGAACAAATCAGAAACCTCAGTATTTTTCCCTCAGCAATGTATCAAAAAACTCATGAAACTCATTTCATGAAAATTCAGTACAAAATTTGTCTAAAACTCAGTTTTCCGATATTTTTAGTTGTGGTAAGAAGAGAATGGCTACAAAAAAAGGATCCCAGGTGACAATTTTTTACACATCTACCTAGTCATGTTTAAAAAGAACTGTCATGTTTTTCATTGAATTTTCCTCCTCCATGTTAGCCCAAGCTGTCCCTTTTGTCCCATTTGTTCCTCAAGCTGAGGGGTTTTGGGGCCAGGCGATACACTGCACCACCAGTCTTCCCATCCCACATGTAAACCTCAGATGGTCAACTTTCCCTTGTGTTGACAGGTTTGGGAGTGAGGCCAGGGCTATACACTGCACCACCAGCCCTCCCATCCCACATGTAAACCTCAGATGGTCAACTTTCCCTTGTGTTGACAGGTTTGGGAATGAGGCCAAGGCTATACACTGCACCACCAGCCCTCCCATCCCACATGTAAACCTCAGATGGTCAACTTTCCCTTGTGTTGACAGGTTTGGGAATGAGGCCAGGGCTATACACTGCACCACCAGCCCTCCCATCCCACATGTAAACCTCAGATGGTCAACTTTCCCTTGTGTTGACAGGTTTGGGAATGAGGCCAGGGCTATACACTGCACCACCAGCCCTCCCATCCCACATGTAAACCTCAGATGGTCAACTTTCCCTTGTGTTGACAGGTTTGGGAATGAGGCCAAGGCTATACACTGCACCACCAGCCCTCCCATCCCACATGTAAACCTCAGATGGTCAACTTTCCCTTGTGTTGACAGGTTTGGGAATGAGGCCAGGGCTATACACTGCACCACCAGCCCTCCCATCCCACATGTAAACCTCAGATGGTCAACTTTCCCTTGTGTTGACAGGTTTGGGAGTGAGGCCAAGGCTATACACTGCACCACCAGCCCTCCCATCCCACATGTAAACCTCAGATGGTCAACTTTCCCTTGTGTTGACAGGTTTGGGAATGAGGCCAGGGCTATACACTGCACCACCAGTCTTCCCATCCCACATGTAAACCTCAGATGGTCAACTTTCCCTTGTGTTGACAGGTTTGGGAATGAGGCCAAGGCTATACACTGCACCACCAGCCCTCCCATCCCACATGTAAACCTCAGATGGTCAACTTTCCCTTGTGTTGACAGGTTTGGGAATGAGGCCAGGGCTATACACTGCACCACCAGCCCTCCCATCCCACATGTAAACCTCAGATGGTCAACTTTCCCTTGTGTTGACAGGTTTGGGAGTGAGGCCAAGGCTATACACTGCACCACCAGCCCTCCCATCCCACATGTAAACCTCAGATGGTCAACTTTCCCTTGTGTTGACAGGTTTGGGAATGAGGCCAAGGCTATACACTGCACCACCAGTCTTCCCATCCCACATGTAAACCTCAGATGGTCAACTTTCCCTTGTGTTGACAGGTTTGGGAGTGAGGCCAGGGCTATACACTGCACCACCAGCCCTCCCATCCCACATGTAAACCTCAGATGGTCAACTTTCCCTTGTGTTGACAGGTTTGGGAATGAGGCCAGGGCTATACACTGCACCACCAGCCCTCCCATCCCACATGTAAACCTCAGATGGTCAACTTTCCCTTGTGTTGACAGGTTTGGGAGTGAGGCCAGGGCTATACACTGCACCACCAGCCCTCCCATCCCACATGTAAACCTCAGTTGTTCACCTTTCCCTTGTGTTGACAGGTTTGGGAGTGAGGCCAGGGCTATACACTGCACCACCAGCCCTCCCATCCCACATGTAAACCTCAGTTGTTCACCTATCCTTTGTGTTGACAGGTTTGGGGGTCAGGCCAGAGCTATTTACCGCACCAGCCCTCCTCTACAGCAAGCCTCCACACTGAGTTACCTGGAGAATCAGCTGGCTGTGTGCTCCACCCTGAAGTCTGCCCCAGAGTACAAGTTCTGGCTGTCCACCTACATCCGTTTTCTGGCACAGGAAGGTAAGGATTGTGTTTAAATGCTCTCAGTTAACTCCTGTGGGCCGGCTTGTTGCGTCAAGAATATCTTGGATTACCTGTCAATTTTATGTAATTGGGGAACATAGAGCTGGGTACTTGGGAATGTCTGCCAGCCGTGGGTTTCCTGTGGGCTCTGCTCGATTTCCTCCCACCATAATCAGGAGTGGAAATTTTCAGCTGATCAGCTGAGTTTAAGGTAAATGGACTATTTTAAGAATATCTTATCTTTGTCCCAAATATCCAGAACTAATCAGTTTACTAATGGGGGTCAGCTCGTAGAAGAAATTTCAGCTGATTGTGATTCAAAAGATTCTCTTCCCTGCATAATGCTGGCCGCCATTGTGGATGTGAAATGCTCTTGAGTTCGGCGTAAAACACAATCAAATAAATAAATGAACGAGCTGGCCCAAGAGGTGCACCCTGTTGGTCATTTCTGTGCTACATCACTGTTGTTTCATAGTTATACTTCATCACTACACTAAATCATCAGGGAATGGTGTCTTGTAACAAGGCTTGATACACACATGCGTTTCCCCATTCGTGTTATAGTCATTATTTAAGAATGTTTTGGTTAATACTAGGTGACATTTGTCTGTTTTTTGTGCTCTCTGTCAGGTACCAGTGCTAGTGTTGAACATTTAAATTTTTGTTTGGTTCAACTCCGGTATTGGGACTCACTGAACCACCATTTGAGCTAAAGGGAAGTTGTCATTAGCTACTAAAAAGTGCCATCATTGAAATCTGGAATTTTTATTAAAGTTAATCTTCATTGGAAGACTTGAAATTGATCAAGTTCAGCTTGGACCAACTGAACTAAAGAGAAACTGCCATTGTGTCATATATTAAACTAAGCCATGAAAGCTGTTCGTTTAGAAGTTGTACATTGAATACTGTTTCTGAATTGTGCACTTAATCAGTTGACCCCGTGATGAATTATGAATTGGAAAATGTCTAACATACCTTGATGTTACAGGTTTGGAGGGCAAGCTGAGGGAAGTTTGCGATGACCTGCTGGGGCCTGTGTTCAAATCTAGTTCTAAACCTGCCTGGGATGCACATATTCTGGTGAGTATTGGACACTGTAAAACAACCAATGAGACAAAGAATCATCACAAAATCAACGTCTCAAAGACTTTGTTCCTTGGAGGGATGAAACATGTCTTTACTTCTTTGTTCAATTGATGTTTTACGCCGTACTGAAGAATATTTCACTTATACGAAGGCAAACAGAATCCTGGCGGGAGGAAACCAGGCAGAGCCCGGGGGAAACCCTTGACCATCTGCAGTGTGCTGGTAGGTTCTTCCACGTGTTATATGAGAGGAGACCAGTCAGAGCTGGCCTTGAAGTCGCAATGACTGCATCTGTCTGATGCTTGTGGGTCAGTGTACTGCACTAGCATAGTAACCACTAGACCATGGAAGACCCTAAGGGAAGATGTTTTATTTTTTTTTTTATTATTGGCTTTAATAATGTTTTCCTTTTCTTCTGTACTTTCGTGTAGCCATAGAGGAATAAATGGGACCCACGATGCTGGGCTTTCAACATGTGTGAAACCTTTATTAAAAGTGCTTGAATTTTGTTGAAAGATTTTACAAGACCTGAATAGTCCAGGGAAAAAAGTTTATTATAGGACAAATCCTTGAAACTGCTTCAGTTTGTATTGTTCAATGTCATGTTAAAAATGATCTGATAATTAAGCTAGCAAATCAGTATCCATAATCATTATTCTCCTCATAAAGATTTTTACGTTGAACAGTCATTTGAAATGCTTGAAAGCAACGACTCTAATATACAAAAAATTCTTGAGCACAACATTTTACACCATTCAGATAAATAACCTTACCATTTTTCCCCTACAGAGTCTGCCCAAGAGGGAGTTGTTACAGGAACTCCTGCCCCTGGTGGCCACAAACCTGCAGCTACAGAGGATTTACACGGAGTACCAGGAACAGCTGGATACAGTCAAGTTATGACCTCTCAGCTCACAGAATGCACTGGAGTATGGCCTACAGTGTGCATTATGGGATGTGGATGACCTTCGGCTTGGAAAGAATGCATCATGGGAGAAACCTGTCAAGTGTAATATTTGGCACGACATGATGCCTTGAGAGAATACAGTGTGACCTATGACTTAGCAGGATTCCATTTTGGAAGGGAAAGTAACTGTTGACTGAACAGGGTTCCAATTTGGGAGAGATTTGACTTTTGACGGCATGAATGCGTGTAAGAAGAGAGTTGACTTTTGACACACAGTGAGAATGATTGTTGGGATGGTGGAAGTTTTGACTAGATAAGAATGAATGTTGGAATGATGTGACTTTTGACATCTGTAGAAAAGAATGTTAGGAACGGGTTGACTTTAGGCTCAGCAGAATTGCATGTTGAGATGAAGTTGGCGTCTGACCCAGCTGCAGTGTACATGTACATATATCTCAGATGACTTTTGAGTAACTTTCGATCTTGGGAGAATGAAGTCTTTGAAGAGGAAGGTGAAATTCATCCTGGAAAATAGACATATGACCTGTGACCTACACTTAAATGTACAGATGCTTCTGTTCTTTTTTTTTTTTTTTCTTTTTTATTTTGGCAAATTTTGACTTTGAACAAAGTTTGCGTGAACTTCATTAACTGTTGCATTGGTCACCGTAAAAAGCTTTACAGACCAGCCAAATACATCTTAGACAATGGTTATGAAATTTTTTCTGTTACATGTATCATTTTGTTCATAGTGCTCACTCAAGTTCTACTCAGTGCACTGTTTCTAGAAATGGAAATCAGAAGAACACTTTCCTGAGTTTGAATTGTCACAGCTGAACCTCTCCAGACCTGCCCTGGCCTGTAGAGTTAAATGGCTAGCGACCATTTCGGCCAATACACCATGTCATACATTACTGTCATCAGAATTAGAACTTCACATTTTGAGAAGTTTATGTCCTGAAACATTCAAATCTTTGTAGATTCACTTTAACCATGTGAACGTAACAGTTATTGTGTGTTCACAAAGTTAACCACTTGCGTCATGAATTCAGTCACATTTCAGAATTAGACTGGAGTCAGAATCGGCTTTCTGGAATCCATTCCAGGGCTGTAGCGTGTTGTGGATCAGTTGTATTCAAGCCTATTTTGAGGAAACTGACTTGAGTTATGTGTGAAAAGAACTCCAAGTTTGTAACAGTTATGCTTTGGTTCCTTGGCACATATATCAAGACACGTCTGTTCATTGCTGGATGAAAAAATTGTCAAGACTTTGCAGCTGTTACAATATAAGTTATTCTCCCTGCTCTCTTTTCTTGTCGTAAAACTTGATACACTGGTGGTCACAACTAATTTAATCCATGTTTTCGAGTGATGCAAGATGACAAGTGCTGAATGTTCAAGTATTGTTGACATCGGTAATGTAAATGGAATGGCCCTGCACAGTCAAACAAAGGGGCTTCCACTTAACCTACAACTCTTTAAAGTGCTTGAACTATTGAAGTCCTGAAGAGGCTTTTTTGTATGCTAATTTTATGAAACGATCTATGAAAAATCCACGTCATTGTGAGTTGGTTGAATTAATCACAGTGAAGATATTAGATATCATGTATAAGTTAATACAGACATAGCTTTTGTATGAATATGCCTTGAATTCCTCAAATAAATCAGGAAAAGTGAAATTTGAAACAAACTGGTGTTCAGAAAACATTGTATCATGATAGTAGGTTGAAATAAAGAAACGAAATGATAAAAACCTGGTCAATACATCTGGCTATACATTAACACTTTTTGATGTTGCCACACTGAACTAATTTGCCTTCAATAGAGAATGAGGCAAAAATTTGCAGACTGTATATATATCTAGATTTAGACAAGCCACTTGATCCCTCCGCCACTCCGCATTCCCCTAAAACTAAACTAATCTTGGAAACTGCTAACCGAGGTTTTTGTTGCGGTATTTTGTTAGAACCTGGTGTCGGAGGAACGAATGCTTTGAGTCATCCAGGGAGATGTGGTCATGTGGTATTATATATGTGTGTGTGTATATATATAACGAGTTTCTAACAAAATACCGCAACAGAAACCTCGGTAAGCAGTTTCCAAGATTAGTTTAGTCTCAGGGGAGTAGTGCAGTGATCAAGTTACTTGTCCTGCTTGGTTCATTTCCAGTTTCGAACATGGATCCGATTTCTCGAAATTAACCCGATTTAACTACACTCCTGGCCTGGGTGAGTGGTAACAACCATTTGACACCGCTGGCATGAACGTCGTGTGTATAAGGTGATCTTTAATGAAGGTAGCTGGAGAATACCTCCATACTGTATGGCATACACGATGAGCTCGCTAGTCTGATATCCCTGAATGCAACGTTAGACCCCAATGAAATAAACAATATATTTTTTATCCTTTCGACAAGACTTGTAGCGAGGAATCAGTCTCTGTAGCTGGTTCAAGTGAAGCGGGTCCAATGTTGAGTATTGGCAGATCTTCCAGAATTGTTAATGTCAGTCTGTTCAGATGAATTTTTTTTAAACTCGAAAGTCATCAGCAAATTAGACCTGTAAAGTGCATGTATGATTTTACACGCAAGTTTTTACACTTTATGTGCGAGTACTTGGCAACAATTACACTTGTGTTCTCTGCTCTAGTTTTACTCTCCAATTCGCGAAATCCCTCTGATTGTTTGTGAGACCTGATGGCCATAAGAGTCCGACTCCGTGTGCGCAATATATAAGGTTCGTTGAACAACACTTGTCTCTTACCGAAATTTTGCCCATGTCTGTCTCTGGTTTACCCGCGACAATCAAGTTTCTTGTGTCTATAACACAGAACATATCGAATATGTGACAAATTCGTAAAATGCGTGAGCAAAAATCTAACAGTCAGATATTTCTGGATTACTCGAGCACTCTGAATTATTTCACACTAACATCAGTTTTCTAACCATGTGGCTCAGGCTGGCTTCTCCGATTGTATGTAGGAAGGTCTGTCAGCAAACGTGCTGATGGCCATGGGTTTCCGACGAGCTGTGCACAGTTTCCTCCCATCAAGTTCTGGCCGCAGTCGTCAGCGTGAAATATTCAAATTTTTAGGCGCCTTCGTGTAAATCAGTACAATTTGCTTTTGTTTTTAAATGGTATTTCTTTTTGTTAAAATTTCAGGGAAAAAAATGTTGTTAAATCTTTGAAGAGGGTAAATGTGTGGGTTTGTGATCTGTGTTGCTCATTATGCCGTTATTCAAGAAAGATACTTCCGAGTGGTCGATACTTCCCCATGTGGCCTCGGTGCCATGTGGTATTGTGATTATCTGCGACATGTTGAAATGGCTTCAGTAAGCCTAATATGAAATAAATCACGGGCAGAGAATGATACATGCCTGAGCTTTAATCAGTCATATTATTCCATGTTCTGGGAAATCTCTGTTCTCTAGTTCACCTATACTGTATACTCTATCTTGGGATCGCTGGCGTGTCGTTCTAAACTTGCACTATGCTTACAGCTTACATATATGTCACCATGAAGGCTGTGTCCACGTGTTAATAGGTTGTATAGGCTTCAACACGCACCTATGATATATTCATTTAGTGCTCTGGATTAGTGTTATTGTTGAATCTAGGAGCATCGTTTATGAATATTATGCCTAAATTTCTACTGGATATGGCTTCTTATATGAGCCACTTCCCAGAAGGCGGAATACGATTTTTCCGAAAGCTCGGATCTTTATTTATTATTGTATTATCCTGATTTATTTCGGTTTGTAATTACACGTTGAACATTATTGGCGTTTCTCTCACATCCCAAACGAGACATCGTCTTAGTCACTCTGGGCACGTTTTTTGCAGCTTCGATCCCTCAAAATTAGGATTACATGCGTGATGTTGCCCATGTGCGTGGGCTTATCTGCATATTGGCTCTTTAATACCGAATAAGTTAAATTCCACCCCATGGCAACTTCAGTGGAAAAGCAAAATGCTCCTTTTCTTCGAGAGTAATTTCGTGTCAATATCTGAGGAAAGGAACCCACGGGGAGGTTAAGGCAAGAGATTCCACATATGTGCACAGCCTCAGAACTTGTCTGTACTGGACAGTTTTTGCCATGTCAATCAATGTTGAATATTCCGTTTAAAATCGTTAAAAACTCGAGCGCACCCTGTAGCTGAAATGCTCACATTTGGAATTACAGCTTCATAAAGATTATATGAAACATTTGGCATCAATCAAATTAACCATAATCGAATTTCTTACGGGAATATAACACAAAAAGTCAAATTTCTGCGAGGGCATATCGCGTAGTGACCGTCTGTACCGATTTGAAGGAACATTTACATGTCAAATGAGTGAAAATTTTCCTGTTCCGTGGGTTTCGGTTTCTTTGTATGGACCCCAATTCAATGTCCGATGGAGCCCCAACCTCCTGAAGTAAAGAGTCAGTTTATTTCTGGAGTCGTACCATGCTTAAGACATAAGAAACTGGCGAACTTGGCACACGTTCACTGAGTGTTAGCTATTAGTGGAAATATGCCAATGTCGGTCAAGTACCACACTGTTCCTGGTTAAGGCTTCACTCTCTGGTGTTGGGCGTTACAGTGAGAATGCTACTGGTTTGGTGTCAGAAATACCTTCGTGACATTACTGACATAATACTGGAATCATCACGTAATCCCAAGCAAGTAACACAGAAAGACAGAGCTTCCACTGGTCTCAAAAGGAAATATATTTCCCCCCAAATATAGGCGAATACAGAACGAAGGAAAACATATAGGATTTACAGGGCATGTCGGACGCTCTTCTCGCACAAAATATTGACACTGACGTCAGGCTCTGCTGTAGTAGTTCTGGTTTCATCCGAAATCCACAGCAGGAATATAACAGCTGAGGTACTCGTACGGATTTAAACGTATTTGTAACTCTTTGTCACCCAAGTCACCCAAGTATAGCACCAAAGATTTTTTACGTTTCAAGTCGACATTATAACGAGAAAGAGTTCATTCAAACGAGACGGCCGGATTGAAAAATCGAATCAAAAAGTGACAAAATTTAATTTTTAAATCTTTTTAGAACTGAATCTCGTGCAATAGATTAAGACTACGATGATCAATTCACTTAATGCACACAACAATCAATTTCGATCATTAAATTTAAATTTTTAATAGCATACAATCTAGCATGGCGATGCAATGATTTACTCCTATGTCTTTCACTCAACTGGGAATTAGCTTCTATACTTCATGTCAAATGGCATGAATTCCTTGTGCTATCCATTGTGCTGGCTTGTCAATGCCCAACCCAGCACTGCCTTACACAAGTAGTGGAGGAAAAGACTTCGCAAACCTTTTGACCAGAAATTTCAACCTGAACTATTTGACACTAGCCAGCGAGCCAGACAGCACCAATCTATAAAGCCAGATTTTGCTCCGTAATTCGGCCAAAAATATACTCGATTCATTAGCCTGTCATATATAAATCTGTATTAACTTGGCGAATTCGTACATTTTTTAAGGCCATTGCACTTTTTGGAACAGATAGGTTCTGCGGTGGAAAATGAAGGGTGCTTGTTTATAGCACGCTTCCTCCTGGAAGGGTGCCTGTTTATAGCACGCTTCCTCCTGGAAGGGTGCTTGTTTATAGCACGCTTCCTCCTGAAAACCTGTTGTCATGGAAGACGTGCTGGGTGCATGTTAGTCGCCACTTCAAATCACACTGAACATTTACACTGAACTGTTAGAATAATACCCTGAGGTAAACTGACGAGAGCCCATACTTCACGGGTAATATGTGACCATTTGCCAACTATCACACTGTGGTCGCTACTCTAGTTTAACAGACGTCACCATACGTCTATACAGACGTCACCAGACCAGTGACGTCTAGTAAATTGCTTCTGACATCACTATTATGTAATTTACTATTATGTAAGTAACTATTATCATTTACCTGAATAGTCATAAAATAAAACCCTAACTTATGTAAACAGTCGAGAGGCCGTATTTCACCGGTTAAGTGCATGTGGCACAATGCTAACTATTGTAATATTGTTGATCTCGTGCTGCTCTTTACACTGTAGTCTTTTGTATTATGTATTTCAACGACGAATGGCATTTTTTCCACAATTATATATTAATAATGTTTAAAAAAAAACAATATTGGCAGTTTTTGTGAATGTCATTTGTTTCATCGTGAGTAGAGAATTAAAGCTTTTTATAACTGATAATGTATTATTACTCTTGGTTTACCGAACCTTGATAAATTGCCCCCATGTACCCCATTTGTTATCCTAGTTTCTAAAGTTCTGATAAATTTATATAATGTTTTGACAAGGCTCTTAAGATGAAGAGTTTTGTTGTTCTCTGTACTTCACATCACCATGCTGAGGCGAGGAGAAAATCATCAGTAATCAAAACGTTCCGTTTTTTATTTTACAACATTTTTACGTCCATGTTTGAAGTAGTCGAATGGATCACACGATCTTCTAGCAAATCATTTCGTGTGGTCTCAGGGAAGACCTTTACATATGACGAAATGCTATACATATTCGGCCTGAGAGGATGGGGGAGCATTAGAACGCATCAGTAGCTGGACCAGTGATCATCGCGACCGTACCAAAGAGATTCATGGGCATACACTGATGTGGCAGTTACGTAGTATGGAACATTACAGCACAGGAAGTCATCCTAGAGCAGCGACGATAGCGTTATAGTTGGCAGAGAGACACACACAAACGCTGTTTATTTGTCAGCCACCATATCACAGAATTGTCGTCGCTAATGCTTTTACTCTACAAGCTGTGGTCCTTTATGTTACTGTTATGGTTACACCTGACACTGTTTGAACGGATTTGAGAAGGCTAGTTCTAGTGATGCTAGTAAAAATGTACTTAAATGACGGCGGCCACCGAGCATTGTGGTGTGAGGAAACCAGGCAGAGCCCGGGGGAAACCCATTACCATGCGTATGTTGCTGGCAGACCATCCTACGTACGGTCTAAGGGGAAGCCAGCATGAACTCACATCGATTGCAATGATGAGAGACTTTTGGTCATTGCGCTGCTCTAGCGCACTATTCACCTCGGCCACGAAAGCCGTTAAAAACAACAAATTAAAACAAAAACAATGTAATTGTATATAACATTTAACACGTAACGAATACAACCCAACAGAAATGTCGTAGGAGACGTTCTACTCTATATGCCTACGCGCGGTTCAGGTATTTAATATTAAACTGAAGCTTTATATATTTTGCAAATTCTCCAGTTTGCCGGTAGCAGTGGTATAGACAGTACTGGATACGTCATACACTCAGATCTATGAAACTAGGGTTCGGTGATCATTCCTTGAAAGTTGCTCCTTACATTGTGAGATTCCAAGGGCACAAAGGTCACTTTTTAGCGCCTAGGTTTGTTGGTCATGAAAGGGATTGCAGGGACACCAGTCACAACTGGAAACGTTCATTTTGGTAGACGTGAATCTATCGACCGAATGAGTTGATTCAGCCCTTTTGTCCCGTTTCCGACGTTCTTGGACACTTCGGATGTCTTGATGACCTTCTTATGGTAATCAAGAATTTTCAGCTATGCTGAAACAGTCCAACAGTCCATACAACACCACGTTGTAAAAGACTTTTAGTCAGAACTATATAATATGCACCAACGGGAAATACATGTTCAAAACACACAGTGCAAAACTCGGAAGCCAACGAGAAAGCCTCCACCAGGCGTTTGCGTACTTGTGCTTGCGCGTTGTTGTGACAGTATGTTGTCCTTTTGGACTGCCTCCGGCACATTTCTCGCTCTGGCGTATGACCGGTGTGCTTCTCTTTAGGGATGGGTAATTCCGAGTTTAGAGAAGTGTCCTCATGGCTGGCATGTCGCTGACTTTCAGACCACTGTGGACTGTGGCAAATCTGTGTATAACACGGGAGGTTTCGTGTCGTTACTCGTGGGATGAGGTCTCCTGTGTGCAACTTGTGGTTGAATTACCAAACTCAGACGCTGTAATGACAAAAAATACAGGCATTCATTCATACTAATTACATGTATATACCGCACGCATTGTTGATTGTAAAGAAAGAATTTTAAGGTTTCCAAATAAGTGCTCTAAATACACAGGCTGATTTTGTTTCCTCTCTTTAGACGTTGTTGTACAAGCTCGGAGTCGGATCCCATGTTGTAAGGTGTCTGGGGTATGGATGAGAATTTGTTCAGTTTCGCATCATAAGGAGAATAATTTGCCCTCGGACAAATCTGCACAATAAGGATTGAAATTTAATTTTTTTTCTTATGAACCGAAGATGGAAACAGGAACCGACTTGGTAACAGAATACCTATTTCCACGAAGACACTCAAAGAATTTCATTCCAATATTCTAAAGATTCAATTTCAATAGTGCCCGAAAGCTTCCTTCAAAGCCTTCTGAATTGGATTCATAAATATTTGCAATACAGTGCTTAAAACAAAAACTTCTGGCAGAAAATAGAGGAATTTCAGAATGTATCAGTTCTGAAAATCATTAAAGCTCCCAACAACTTTTGGCTTCTTGAAATGTACTGGTCACCGGTAAAATAATGATTTTCAAATTCGTTTCAAATTTCTAGACGAATTTTCCTCTCCGGAACTCATCGACCTGTCGGAAACCATTGCTTGTCAAAAGGAATCGGCGTGATGGCTAAACATTCCCCACTTGCACCAGCCGGGTTCAAGCTGGATAAATACCCATCATTCTCTGCTGCTACCCTGCACTGCTTGTAAACTGCCCGTTTGCTCTACACACGCAATTATACAAAAAACACAGATGTATTACAGAAAAGAACGAAGGAATATACCCCACTGGGACCGACTTTCATCAGGCGGGAAAATATTTCCTATTGTATCTGAAACCCAACATAGGCCTATATTCACACAACAATTAACAAACTTCAAAAAACATACACACTGGCTTCTCGGCTTGTACGTGGTTAGGTCCGCCAGCCACCTGCTGATGGCCATGCGTTTCCCACGGGTCTTGCCCGATTTCTTCCCACTATAGTGCCGGTCGCTGTCATATAAGTGAAACATTCTTCAGTAGGGCGTGAATCACCAATCCATCAATTGAAAAACCTGAACAGAGCACACACCTGTCTCGGCGTCCCCGGCGTAATTATGACTTTGTATATGGCGTAGATAGGAACACAGGTGATTGAGGTCATGGTGATGATCCAGCCCAAAGCAATGGACCAGTCCGGGAAAACATACGTCCCTAATGACATTCCCGAGTAGGAGTAGCACGTCAAGATGAATAACACCTAAAAGGAGATCATTCACTGGTAGTGCCATAGAGGGAGCAAGATAAACACCATAGGGTAATAAGCAGCCCCACAATCTGGAGCAAGGTTGTAAAGCGCAGGCTGGATACGTAAAGCATCGTTTTCAGGCATGTAAACAAATTAGGTCGGTCTATCCCTTAACCTTAAAGCGAGGACACAGGTGCTGATTACATACTGTTTTCAATTTATTTACACAGAGGCATCTGCTTTTCCATAAAACACTTACTTTTCTATAACCATATGTCCAGGAAAAGGCGACGAAATGGAGTAAATAAAGCAAAAAACAGTGAATAGCCCGCGCTGATATGCTCACTGTAATGCAAAAAGACAGACCATGCTAGTTTGTCTATGTGCCTTCGAAAACGAGGCTAGGTAGTCGCGCATGTGCGTTGCAGGCCTGCTCGAGATTATTTGACAGAATCACACTGCTAGGCCCATAGGTTTGTATAGAAAGTTGAAAACAATTATAAACCATAAGCGAACATTTTAGTCAGTGAATATACCTAGATTCTATATCCGGGTTCATCTATTCAAGATATTCAAAATGTATTCCAATAAAATCACTTCAGCTATCATGTTATTAAAGAGACGAAAAATAGATAACAACATTAAACCAAAGAACTGACATCAGTGTCACAATGCCTAACACGAAGAAGGCAAGACACCTACATACGACCTACGAGGTAGTTTACAGAGAATGGCTTACCAGAACAAACACTGGACAAATGCCCGCCCAGCAGACCTTCCAGAAAAGGCCAGGCTCAAACCCAAGCATCTTCTTTAAATCAGCTGAAAATCTCCTTACGCCTGGAAGAAAAATAAATTAACTATTAAACGGATTAAACTGAATTTTAATTCCTGTGGACATATAACTGAGGTTAATATTGATTTGCATATTAACTGAATAATGCTTTGATATAACTCTCGGCACTCTCGACAACACTATACATCAAGCGAACATTTCAAAAGAGAGAATGGTGAAATGTGCCTTATCTGAGGGCGACATCATCATAAATGTGCCTTATCTGAGGGCGACATCATCATAAATGTGCCTTATCATCATAAAATTTACTGTAAAATGAAATGCCGTTGATGTCTTTACAGAACTGAAAGAAAAAAAAATTCAACAAAAGAATCGTACCATTTAGTCCTCGCACAACTGTGCCCCAAACACTGAATTGCGCTTACCATAAAGGCAGCTTATGGCAACAACTTCAATGACCTAACCATATAACCAGCTGCCTGAGACAATCTCACACAACTGATTTTAAAACAAATTGACGGTGAAATTATGTAAGGTAAAACAATCTGGCTGCGACAAATTTATAGACCTTACCATAAAAACAGCTCACAGCAACAACCTCACAGCACTTACCAGAAAAACAGTTTATGCTTGCAACCTCATAGAACATTACATTATACCTCATAGATTTGATATTAAAACAAACCAACTGACGGCGAAAGTACATAATTTCTCGCAAATTAAACCAACTGACTCCGACTACCTTACAAAACTTACCACAAAAACAGCGTATGGCGAAAACGTCACTGAACGTTTCGTAAGACCAGCTGATGGCCACAATCTCATAGAAGCTAACACGAAATCCCGTTTCCGGCGGCAAATTTGTGAGAACTTACCATAAAACCAACTGACAGCGATGGCTTCGCAGAAACAGATAAGGAGGATGGAGATGGGCGCGCCGTGCCTGTCCAAGAGACTGATGACGTACTGACCCCCCTGAAACAGACAGATCAGTTGATTAAATAATTGAGCGAATAGTTGATTGGGGAAGGTGTAGATCTGATTGGTAGGCCATATATGAATGTCGGTTACAAAGCTTAGATCAGGCAGCTAGCACTCAGTGGGAAACCTAAGCTTTGTAGTCTATTGCTCACCCTCGCCTTTGTGATGACGATTTTTGGGTAAACTGGTGACGCAGTACTCGTTTATTGCAATAGAACAATGGCCAGTTTAGCTTGGATCCGAATCGCCACTGCGCGGGAAAAGGTACAAGATTACTGACAAGATACACTGTTCAGATGACACCCCACATGTGAATACCCTTACATTATTCATATAATACAGCACTTTTCCACAAGAAAGCTCTAGCACGATGGATGACGGGATTAACAGAGCAAAATTTGTTCAATACAAAGTATCAGAGGAATATTTTAACGTGAAGCAGTATTTGATGCGGTGTAACCTTGATACTCTGACTGATTTCACTATTCAACGACTTGAATGTGTTATGTAACCCATGGATTTTGTTACTAAATCATAAATGTTCCTTAAGCCCTGAAAGGCAAAGTTTTGCAGTGTACTACATATAACATACAAAACTGTCATTCTCCCTAAACAGTGTTTGATAATAAAGCGTCATTCATTAACACTGTTTTTCCATTGCATTATTTGAATGCGTTTAACTCTATCTAGAACAAAATCTAGAAAGAATCTAACCGTGAAGGTATTTTAAGCATTTGTTACGAAGTAAAGCGAGGTATCGTGAATGTGGAGGCAAATGGCATCGGTGTCGGCGTTGATGCCGGTGTCGGAGTCGGTGTCTGGATAAGCTATTTTGTTTTGTCAGCAGTTCAGTCAACTTTAGCTGAAATTTAAACTGAAACAGTTATCTGCCAACTGCCAGGCTTCCCCTAACCCTATGTTTAGAATTCTTTCACTTCGAAGTTTTGGTGAGTAATGTATACCATACAACTGGCATGCGTGGAAAACAGGTTCCTTGACGTACATATGTAGCTGTTGACAGTCCGGTCAAAAAGCACACGCTCATGAGGATGGCCACAAAGATCTCGCGGTGTTTGCCAACCTTCGGGAATTCGTCGCAAATCCCGGTGATAACAGCTTCCAAACCCCCGAACTGAAACAGTAATACAAACATATATATCCCTTAACAAAGTGTATAAACGGCGCCAAACGGAAACCAAGACTGTTAATAAAAATGTTGGTCTTTGTATCGGTTACACATCTAGTGTCTTGGAACATATTTATTTATTTATTTATTTATTTATTTATTTATTTATTTGTTGGTCAGTCCTCACGTATTGTGGAACAGACGCTATATGGGAAGTCAACATAATAACATGTGTATCCACACCGAACCAAATGTCAGTTCGTATTTCCCTAATTACGTGTTCATTGAAAGTTCATTTGTGTACAAAAACTGTTATCAACAATTATAGATACATATATAAAGATCAATTAACCTTTTTACAAGGAAGAAAAAACACTACTAGAAAGCAACGCCTACCATAGAGCTGATTTGATACGTCAATGATTTATGTAACATCTACATCTGCAGGAAAATAAAACGTTTTCAATGGGTAGAAAAATGTGGGCCACCTCCACAAAACTGTGTAACTTAATTGTTCATAACTTTTCTCGAAAGTAACGTTGCATTTTGTAATTACAACGCGGGCAAAGTCAGTCGAAAGGAAGTTACGAGAGCTTTAATTTGCGAAGTTTTGCGCAAATGATCTCTGGGTATAGTTTGGGCATGTGATGTAAGTTTTTAGGGTGTGATGTAAGTTTTAGGGTGTCATGTAAGTTTCAGGCTGTGGTGTGAGTTTTAGGGTGTGATGTAAGATTTAGGGTGTGATGTAAATTTTAGGGTGTAATGTGATTTTTAGGGTGTAATGTCAATTTTAGCTTTTGATGTAAGTTTTAGAGAGTGATGTAAGTTTTAGGGTGTCATGTAAGTTTCAGGCTGTGGTGTGAGTTTTAGGGTGTGATGTAAGATTTAGGGTGTGATGTAAGTTTTAGCGTGTGATGTAAGATTTAGGGTGTGATGTAAATTTTAGGGAGTAATGTGAATTTTAGGGTGTAATATCAGTTTTAGCTTTTGATGTAAGTTTTAGGGTGTGACGTAAGTTTTAGGGTATGATGTAAACTTAGGTTCTGCTCAGACAAACTTTCAGTCGGTACCGAGCTGGGCCTTCCCCTGCAGTATTAACTGCACCGCTTGGTACTGTTCAATTACGGCCAGGTACAGATAGCTTGATAGCCAGTCAGTTTTTTCGCAGAAAGAAACTGTCCTGTGTCAAGTCGTTACTAAACAGCTCCACGTAAGAATATACCAGCCTGTTACTGATTTGTTATCAGTTGATATCAAACTTGGTTTTGAACTGATTGGTACAGCATACATGTGGCCAGTCATAGCCATCCATTTTCAACTATGTTTTTTAACATGATAAACTGATTGGGACTGTGTGGGTGTGCTTCCTGGCATTATCTCTCAGTTCAGAGCCAACTGATAACCAGCACCCTGGTCAGTTGATCGGTATTTACCTATGTAAATCCGGGTTGTTGTCACTTACCGAACTGTCCAGTCCCAAGGTGATGAGCATGACAAAGAAGAGGATTGACCAGAAGACTGAGCCGTCCAGCGTGGCCAGAGCCTCCGGGTAAACAATGAACACCAGTCCCGGGCCTGTGGCCAGGGGAAAACAACAGCAAGATTAGAGCTTTGTCATTTAATCGAATATGAATAGAACTGTTTAATTTGGAAAGGTACAGCAGAGGTAAGAAGTGGAGAAAAAATGGACAAGAGCCGAAGACAAGGAACCAAATGTAAATAACCAACAAATTCGCCCATGTGCATTTTGGCAGGGAAATAAATGCCATAAAATATTATAGTTGGCGTTGAAAACAAAACCTTAAATCACCTTTCTGTGATCAATATAACTTTCACAACGAGGGGAAGTGAACAACTTAGTTGTGTACTAAATTTTAGATCATTTAAAGTACTGGAAAGGAACAGGCAGTAGTACAGTGACAAGCACAACAAACTGTACATATTAACTGCGATCTTGTTTTCGTGTTAATATTTTTCCTTAAGCGTACAGCCTTTTTATGGGGTATATAAATTCTCTTTATGTTCACATATCTCTTTGTTCACTGTGTTTAAATGTTATTGTCTCAAATTGGATGCGGGTGCACATGCAAATGCAGGGGAAGGTGATCAGATACCTAAATGGTAAAATGTGACTGGATTTAACATGTGCTAGTTCCTTTTGCATGTAAGTAATAATTAGAAAGTGAAAATCAAAAGAAAGTTATGACCATGAGAATTAAAACCAGACAGTATGTACGTTAGTGGGGAAGAAGCGGGTGCGGGATGTCGGACGATATTCTCTCGTTTCTTGAATTAATCAGGTAACCTTTCAAGAATGCATTAATTTATTCATTCATTGTACCAAGCAATGGATTTATCTTCATCGCCTTTTGCATATTAACTTTTCAGAAGAGTCCAACACAGGTGTGAAACACACCACCCCAGCCCTTTTTCCCCGTCTGCCGTTAGCTTGTCGGTCCTTGTTTATTTGAGTGTTTGAGGGATGTGTCTTCTCCAAAACTTTATACTCACCGTGTATTGCCACATTCTCCACGCTCTTCTTCTGTATATGAGCCATGTACCCAAGCACGGAGAACACCACAAACCCGGCCAAGAAGCTTGTGGCGCAGTTAATGGAGGCTGTGATAAGAGCATCCCTGAGAGAAAACAGAAAAATCCGCTCAGTCCCCTTCCCCTTGACTCTGATCAGCTGGCATGCTTAATAGCTACAATTCCAGGAGACTGGAGGGAAACCACAGAGTTAACCACAAGGTCCTAGAGTACACTTTGATCCGGGTTAAAATCGTAATCCACCACAGAGGGAAATGCTGTCAACGACACCGAAACAAGTCGGGTGACAAGTACACATTCCATCTACCGGTACACTCAAAGAAATCTTCAGTTAAAATCGTAACCTGATGTCGGATCGTCGACCAAACGGATTAACCTGTTCTTAATAACACATTAATTTACTGCTGATTACGGATTAACCTAATTTCTTTTCTGATACGAATTTATTCGTGAGATCGACGAAAATGCAGTCCGTCATAGCTCAGGTAAAGAATGTAACAGAAGATTATTTTCAGTGCATGTTACCTACATTATAGTGTGAGCTATGTGTAGACGACTTACACTCATTTGTGGACTGTGTAACGAAACCAACCGGTGATTCAAAGGGCAATGCACCAGTCATGCGTAACAGAACTGTATGATTTATTCAACGAAACAAATCACCCTCGCTCTTCCTTACTTCAATCAAGTTTTAACAATAACTGGTATTAACGTGTCATGGTAACCATATACTGGGATAAAGTGCCCCTTGACGTCACCAGTTACGTAACAATGCACATAACCATCCTAAACTGCATATTAAGGAATACAAACCAGTAGCTTCATGTATCCTTTACCGATATCAGTGGTTCAAAATAACACAACTGCTCCGCCAGTACCAGTCCTCATCTCCATTACAAAACTCTCCAAAAAACCATGACTGTTTAAAACACTGCCATCCTATATTTATCCACCAAATATTTCATTTAAGTATTTATTTGTTTTAATAGGATTTCCCACAGTCTAATGGCCATGATGGGATCTCCTCAACAATCCATTAAATATATTTACACATATGAATACTAAAGATAAACAAAATATACATGACTTTACAGAGTAAGTTAGCGGGAACCAAAATACAGATCACAACGAAATTAAAAATAGTCTTGTACCAGTTGACATTGTCTTAGGACAAATGAGCTGAGTTGCTGAAACCATTAGACTGAATTATAAGATTATACCCAAATGTTTAAATTAATTTTTTTCATCTATGTTAATTTCTGATGACCCGGCAAGTACATAGAAAGATGAACTCCGGGGGATATAACATTGATTGCATTTTCGAGCATATGTTTTCTGGGAGTGGCATAAGCGGGGTAACCAAATATACAAACGAAATACAAAGTAAAGGAACACTGTATAATGCAAAATTTCGAACAGTAAAGGTATTTCGGTTACGGCATCTTGCTAAGTAGGGCGCATGAAGATTATCTCGAAACAAACACCTGCATGCAGTCCTCTACCTATCGACCTACTCAAAAAGGACTAATTTCTGACGTATATTAATTCCTCTAATTATTTTAGCCAATATATGTGTAATTGTTACAGTAATACAAGGTTTCTTTTTCCTCACATATGGTAAGTCCCTTAAATGAACAACATTACCTATTCGAAAAATTCTGAGAGAAATGCAACTTTTTTGCTGTCAGAGGCATTGATATGTGTCCCAAAAATTAGAAGAATTAGGGTATGTCTAAAAGTATAGATGGAGGGTTTGAATGACTAATATTTGGCAGTAATGTTGCAGCGTTATTTCGCAAACCATTCAATTCTAATTGTGTAATTCAGTTCGACAGAACATACTGACATCGGCCCTACGTGAGATGGAACTTACTTCCGGTCAAAAGAACAAAGCCTACAACGTTGTCTTTAATCTGGAACCAACTCTGTTGGAGCTTATCATCGCTACAATATTATGCTTTTTGTGGAAAGAATTTGCTATCAAACTCGTTTCACATTAAATGAGAAGATGTGTTTTCCCTCTTCAAACTGGAAACGCAACAAATTGCTTACTTGTAACAGTTGTTATGGAACTTGTTATAGCTGGACAAAGCCAGCAATGTTCCGAAGCCAGGGCCTAAAGAGAAGAAAATCTGAGCGGCGGCATCAATCCAAACCTATAAATATAACGGAAATATATTTATTTATTTGACCGGTCTTTTACGCCATACTCAAGAATATTTCGCTTATACGACGACGGCCAGCAATATGGTGGGAGGAATCCATGTATAGCCCGGGGGCAACCCACGACCATCCGCTGCTGTCGAACCTTCCCACGTACGACCGCAGAGGAAGCCAGCGTGAGTTGGGCTTGCGCTGCATGAGGCGTCGTGTCTGGTGTCTTCGGTATGGTTTTGACACAGACAACATGGGCACTAAACATATATACGTCTTGAAGGAAGAAGAAAATGATGAACCAATTTGTAGTATAATGAATTTTTTTTTTTCCTTATATGATGATTTCCCCCTAATAATTCGTGTATAATATCGGCTGTTTTACAGGTTTAGTTACGTGTAATAATCGACAAATTTCACAAAAATGCAGTTTGGGGTGAAAAAAAAAATTCTCGACGCCATTATTGCGAAATATGGCCGACAGATGCCACCTCATACAACCTGATCATTTAACTACACTTTTCAGGGAAGGAGGACTTTTTTTTTAATTCCGGTTTTGTTACAGGGAGAAAAGTTTGTGTCAAAAGACTTAAACATCTGAGTTTTCCAGGAGAGCTAATTCAACTCAGGAAATCGAATCATATGACCAGATCAGAGTCACTGAAGATTCCTCTTATCATCTTACTGACTAATAAATGGACTCTTTGAATCCTGTGCTAAGTCATCCGAACAACCAAATGAGTCTTTAATGACTTGGTTCATTTGGTCATATGACTAAGTTTTCTTAGTTGAATTAGTTCTACTGGAAATTCAAATCTTTGCTTGCGTTGACCCAAACAATTCTCTCAGTGTCATAGTCCTTCTGATAACCTTAATTTCACCTCTTGTTTTCTCGTCCTTCAATGCCGGCCTGGTGGGTCTATCAGGAAATCACAATAACATTGGAGGCGTGGCTAACCCTATTAAAACACTGAAATAGGCGCTGGTTATGCCCATATATTTCAGTGTTGTTGAACGCCATATTCAAATTTCGTTTCACTTCAGTTTTGTTTGTGGAGGACAACTAAGTGGCTGGAGTAAACCACCGACGTTTGGAAAGTTACTGTGACGCACAGGTGTGCAAACCATGCTAGTGAAAGGCGTAGACTGCGCAGTCAGGGATATGTACTACAAATTCTCTGTCCAAGGCCGGTTTTGAACCTGCAACTTGTGCATGAGTGTCTCAGCGATTGAAAGAGAAGCTACATCCTTCACTAGATCACGGCTGGTTCCGTTATTATTTACGTATTTATTTATTTACTTGAGTAGTGTTTGTGTTTTACGCCGTACTGAAGAATATTTCTCTTTTACGACGGCGGCAAAAACTATAGGGTGGGAAGAAACCGTGCCCATACTAGCTGAGCCAACCGCCTAATATATTTACAAGTACAACACTCACCTCGACGTGAAGCAGACGGCGCCACTCCGGCCTGACGTAGTAGATGATACCATTCAGGGCCCCGGGGAGGGTACAGCCCCGGATCAGCAGGACCAAGAGGACGATGTAAGGGACAGTGGCCGTGATCCATACCGCCTGAAACACAGAAGAATGAATGAATGAATGAATGGATGAATGAATGAATGTGTGAATGATTAACGCCACGTCGTTAATATGTTTCACTCAATCACCCTCAAAAAATCATCAGCCACCTTGCCCTCTACAAGAAAGGTCAAGGTAACCAGCTAGCGAGAGATCCTTATCGGCTTCTATACATTCGTTTTATTCAACCTACCTAAAAACACAAATACGTTAAATGACGAAAACGGCATTTAAACTTTCTTTCTGTATTGGAATAACCTAATCTAACAATAACATAGTCCCCTTTCGCTTATATAGTGAATGACAAAATAACCAGCGACGCTGTCAAAACATTTAAAATGTAGTATTTGTGACACAGAGGAACCAGAACAGCGGCCGAGATTCCTCTAAGCCATTCATTTGGAATTGTTCAAGGTCAAGTTTGAAATATTACAGACACTTATATTCACTATTTGATTCTGTGCATTTCATATTTTTATGCTTACATTTAGGGTACTTATTAAGCGTCAAGTCAAGTGGGTTATATTTTCACTTCCACAGATAGAAAAATACACTGCAATAAACATTTGATGTTGACAAAGACGTTGACTGTGATGGCTGTCAAATCACAGCATTACAAGAAAACTGGTCGAGGTGAAAGTGTGAGCCTATGTATGCCCCACAGGCGCCACTTTTGAAAAATCCCGAGTGCTATACTAACGGAAAATATTCACAGATGGCCATTATAATAAACAAAATAGAGTAATTAAGTTCAAAAAATGAAAAATAACTCTACCCGGCTTTACTTTCCATTTTAGTGTTCTTCGTTTAAAGACTGTACATTTGCAACTTGAATATTTATCAATTATCTCCAATGAATCATCTGACGTAGTTACGGTGATGCACCCTGGCAAAGGAAATCGGGATATTTTTACCGCCTAAAGCAATTCGGACGAAGTTGTGTAACCTGATGCTCACTCTTGCCGTCAGCTTGGATCCGTGTCGCCACTTAGCGGTGGAAGGTACTTTATCAGTTCACGGTGGTTGGTTTGGTCAACTTCGCGCCCAGATTAGCTGCTCTAACGTCGGCTTATTTTCAAGTGTATCCTAAAATGACGTACTCATGCATGCGTCTCTTCAGGTACTTGTGTAAATGATTGCTCAGTATTGGAAACAGTGAGGATTAGGCGAGATAATAAAAGACGCGGAACCAAACATCGTCTGGCTTATTTAGCGATTACATGCAATTACCAGCATCTGGGTCAGCACGTGCATACTGAAATACACATCTATGAATAAATGTACTAAGCTATAGAGAGCGTTCATAGTAGCCTACATGGGCTCTAGGGGCCATTCCGGCCTTTTTATTGGCTAACAGCCCCGAGGGAAGTTGAGGCATGCGCTAATATTCATTCCAACGGTTCAGTTCACGGTCTGTTTGGGGATGGATGAGAGTTGAATATTGCGCCTAGGGAGAATTGATATTATTCCAGCAATTGCAATAGCCGACGACAGGCAACGGCAGTAGGGCTTAATAACTAAAACAGATACAGAAGCAACTACACACAAACTTGCAGACAAATTGCCAATCTATCTAGAAATGAATACATCGGAAAATAAATTGCGTCCAAAAAAAGAAAACCATCAGAACAAACAAATACAAGGATTTAATAACAAAACAAAAGAAATATTCGTTTTTATTGTCACTTCAACATGTGATTGAAGACCAACGACGTTGATTAAAAACTGTTCCCGAAAATATCAAACCTGCACTTTGCTACTCACAAGGGAACACGGAATTTTTAGTGAAATAATGACTATATGGCCCCAGATAAAAGTATGAAAATTTGTTGTTATGACAACATAATTGGTCATTTTTCTCCGTTGTTACAAGAGTGCGTCAAACATTCTCAAATGAATTTGGAAAATACACAGGAAATAAAGGTACCCGCAGTAAAATGGTCCACATGAAAACCCCGAGGCACTAGGTCTTTTCGTTTAGTATCAGTCCTGGGGCATCTAGGACATTTCGTCTGTCATCAACCCTGGGGCATTTGGGACATTTCGTCCAGCAACAATCACTGATATACGGTGAGGAAAGAAGAAGAAAGCGGTAGAGAGAGACAATACAATGGCACGTGCTAAAGGTTGTAAACTGCATATTTAATTACCTTTCCAGAGCTCTTAATTCCCTTCCAGATACTGAAGTATATGATGAGGAAGACAGCCAATAGGCACAAAGCAAGGCTCCACTTGACCCCACCCACATTGTCAAGTCCGTCTGAGTATTGCACCTCCAAAACACGACGACTGGAAAACAATGAAAGGGTATGGAACACCTGTGTTAGCTCATGCTTATTTATTTATTGAACACAAGTGTTAACACATGCTTATTTATTTATTGAACACAAGTGTTAACACATGCTTATTTATTTATTGAACTCTCGTGTTAACTCATGCTTATTTTTTTACTGAACACCCGGGTTAACTCATGCTTATATTCGTATTAACTTATGCTTTTTTATTGATTGAACACTCGTGCTAACCCATGCTTACTTATTTATTTTTTGAATTGGTAACCACACCCTACTCGTTCTTACAACTCAACTAGTCAGCGTGCGTTATCATTCGTCCAGAAATATCCATACAATCCACATTTATCAGCTACAATGTTTACATTATTTATTTGATTGTCGTTCAAAGCCCTGCTCATTAGCATCTCACACGTGCGACGAGTTGTCGGTCTTTACGAGAGAGAGGGATACCGAGTGCCTGGAATAAACCATCGGTCTTTGGCAGACAGTTGGCAACGTTTCCGATGCATGTATAACGTAGAAATTTTATCCACAGAGCTCTCTCATAATGTATGCCACATTGGTGGAAGGAAACTGATAGGTCCATACAGCCCACCACACAAAATATTTGACTGCACTTATCTCCTTAAAACCAAACGTAGAAACAACACAGAATTTGTAACACGACTGTCAAAAAGAAACTCATTACATAAAGTATACTGAAACATTTACCTTAACTAGGTTACAAGAGACGTGAAGATCAAGAATTTTGTAATCTACAATAATCAGCTGACACGCAGTGCATTACCAACGGAACAATAACATCCCCTCCCACCCCTTGTGATATTATGCTTTAAATATACGCAAAACCGCAGTTCAGTGCAAGCTGTTTTTCTTGAGATACAACTCCCAACGCCAACACTAACAATGATCAAAAAAGCATGAGTCCAAGTCATGAATTTTATTATTTACGGTAACTAAATATATGCAGTACGTTTGAAATACTACCTTTAATACTTATTCCAGTACATAACGATCTAACGTGTGAATTTTGTAATGTACGGTAATTAATATAAACACGTGCCGTCAAAGATACATCATCTCCCTGGAATTACTGTGATTTAAATGTATACATAACCTGAGTTCAATACGTAAAGTACTCTTTTTAAGATACCAACTTCTACATTTACTTTAACTTTGCTTTTACTGATAGCCTACTGGAGATTGATGCCGACACCGAGGATATCACATAAGCTGAAAGCAAGTCGAGGCATTTTCAGAAACAGTTTCCAATGGTTTTTACGCTTTATTTTACAGTAATTCCACTTTAAGTAGAATAAGACAGTAAAACCAGTACCTACTTGAAGAATTCCTCTGCCGCAGACACGGACGTGTTGGTTCTGTTCACCGTGGAGTGGTTTAAGGTCTGGAGAACTGAGAAGCAGTTGGGTGTGTTCCACTCGTTCTGGCATCGAGCCCACGGCACCTCGGACCGGAAGCAGGAGAAGGTATAGAAGACGGCCCAGGCGACCACAGTGTTGTAATACATGGCAACGAATATGGCGATAAAACAGATCCCGTATCCCACACCTGGCAACAAAACAAACGACGGGTTGACTAAGTGATTTCTTGAATTGTTGATTGATTGGTTAATTGATGGGTGGGTCGATTGGCGGGTAGAATTATTGGTTGTTTAATTGATCGATTGAAAATGTGAATGTGCCTTTACTCATGTCATGTACTTTTCATTATGGCTGAAACGCAACAAAACAGTACAGGAAAAGACATAGCTACACCAAATGTATATATAACTATCAATAAAGTATCAAGCATAGAGTTTGAAAACATACACTTACATTTTTGATGGTACATAACCGAGATACCGCAATTCAAAGTAAGCAAAATTTCACGCTGAGAGAAAACTGAGGCCTCATCCATGTTATTAATTTTAACCAGTCTGACAGAAGGTATTTCTATAACCCGAGAAAGCTGCTCTTGGCCCTGACGTCACGCAAACGTCTCCCCTGTTGCCCATACGTACAGGGGGTGCGAGTGACACAACATCGTGCTTCCGGTTTCTCCAACATGGCATATCCCGTGGGCGCTTAAGAATTCCAGTTGCTGTATGGAGTTACCAAGCACGTCAGAAAAAATGGACTTCACAGTTTTCACTTTACTTCGGAAATAACTTTAGCCATACCATTTGTTGTCTTTTCACTTAACACATATCAAAGATGAGTTACATTTTTTGCCTGTGTACAACATAAAAAGGCTATAGAAACGAATGCAATCTATCATCACTTCAGGCTGTGACAGGAGTTCTTTCCCTTGCGTAAGGTTGTGTGAGAGTCATCTGACGTCATGGCATTGCAGCCATTTTCTCGAGACGAGCAACATATGATCCGTAATTACTGTCGCAGCTCAGCCGAAAGCTTCTCCCAGTAGGCCTACATCAGGCTTTCTGGTTGTTATAGCTGCCTGATCAACTATCATGGCGAGCACGCGGTGTCACATGCATATTATGAGCTAGATCTGTTACTGTGCGGCTCTAACTGATTGTGTAATCAGTTTGGTTGTCGTGCACAGGGATCAGCTCATGCGTGCACATGGTTTTGCATCACGCTGCCGCCCGGTTTGAATTGTGAAATAAATTTAGATGTCGATAGGTTTTACTTACAGAAACCCAATGTTTCACTAGCAGTGAGGTGTTTGAAAGGAAGTACCTCCTGTGATTTTATAGTTTCCAAATTCGTTGTTCGTTGCCTGCTTCAGTGCGCAGACAGACTGGATACTTGCGCAATTCACATCCTGCGGATTCTGTTAATGTTAGATTCAATATCGTATTGGTTTAATTATGGACGAGAACTCTCCGTCCATTTCTCTTCTTGTCAGCGTTTAGGCCCAGTAGGTTAAGTACAATCCATTCATATGAACACCTGTTGACAGTTTGAACCATTCCTTGGCAGATTTGGGGGTAAATATTACTGCTTGTTTGTAATAAAGCTATTTGTATGCATTGAGTATCTACCTCTTAGGTGACATCGGTGTGTATATTATATGCTTTTATGCAGTGCTGTAGATAAGCACTGTGACCACTGTAATTACTAAAGTATATTTTGCCGTTCAGCTAATTTGGCATAGATATATAGTATGTTTGATGTCACATAATGGAGAAATGTGTACTCGGGTTTATTCATGGAATATCCGTAATATATACATGTGTATCGAAAGTTGTACTTGCCCCATGAGCAATTGTTACCCGAACTTACATCTGATTATCCACACAAGCTAAGATTTGTTTAGTAGTGTTATATGCAGTAGGTTATCAATAACCATGTATATACACATAAACATGAGAAATAACGTCGACATATATGAACTCGGATCAGCGCTGTATAATGTGTGTGCTTCGGCGGACACAGAGATGTTACATACACAAGCATGTAGACATGTAGTAAACAACTTAAACAGACAGGTTGTAAATGTGAAAAACAAGGATGGCATGTTTTGTCCAATGTAATTAATGTATGTTTCCTTTGTTGTTGTTGTTGTTGTTGTTTTTTTTGTTTTTTTTTTTGTTTTTTTTTTTCATTCTTTTTCATTCTTCATTCATAAAAAAAAACATTAAGTCAAAACTTACAATGAAGACAGGGCACTGAGAATTCATCGCCCATTACAAGGTACATTACCTTAAGACATCCTGAAGTGCATTAAGAAGATACAGTATGAGGGGGATCATTTAAACTTACCACTGAAAACAGGACAGGTATTTTTTCACATAGCTGTTGCACTTACTACTGAAAACAGGACAGATATTTATTTCAACACATCTGTGTTGTACTTACCACTGAAAATCTAACAGTTATTTTCCGCACACCTCTTACACTTATGACTGAAAACAGAACAGATATTTTTTCACATAGCTTTTACACTTACCACTGAAAACAGGACAGGTATTTTTTCACACCTGTGCTGTACATACCACTGAAAATCGAACAGTTATTTTCCACACACCTCTTACACTTATCACTGAAAACAGCACAGATATTTTTTCACATAGCTTTTGCACTGACCGCTGAGCAAGGATAAAAACATTCCCACACACCTTTTGCATTTACCATTGAAAACTGGAAATATATTTCTCCACACACCTTGTTCCCTTTCCATTGAAAAAAAAAACAGACATTTTCTCAGACACCTTTTGAACTGGCTGCTGAGCCATGATAGAAACATTCTCACACACCTTTTGCACTTAACATTGAAAACTGGACCTACACCTTTCCACACACTTCTTGTACTCACTAAAACCAGGCAGGTATTTCCCCACCCACCTTTTACACTTACCAACGAAAATAGGAGAGATATTTTTCCACACACCTTTTGCATTTACCACTGAAAACAGAACAGAAAATTTCCCACACACCTTTTACAATTACCACTGAAAACTGAGCAGATATTTTCTAACACACCTTTTGCACTTACCTCTGAAAACTGCACATATCTTTTTCTACACAGTCTTCTTACTCACCATTGAAAATAAGACTGATATTTTCTCAGGCATCTTTTGAACCCACCGCTGAGCCAGGGTAGAAACATTCCCACACACCTTGCCCACAAACTTCCTGTGCTCATTAAAACCTGGCAAATATTTTCCCACACACCTTTTGCACTTACTACTGAAAACAGGGCAGATATTTTTCCACACACCTTTTGCACTCAACACTGAAAACATGGCAGAAATTTATTCCACACACCGTTTGTATATACCACTGAAAACAAAACAGATACATTTTCACACATCTTTTGCACTAACCAATGAAAACAGGAGAGATATTTTTCCACACACCTTTTGAATTGACCACTGAGCCAGGAGAGATACATTTTCATAAACCCTCTCCACTTACCACCGAAAACAAAACACTGTAAATATTTTTGCACACACCTTTTGAACTGACCACTGAGCCAGGATAGATACATTTCCACACACCTCTTGCACTTACCACTGAAAACAGGGCAGATATTTTTCCACACACCTTTTGCACTTACCAATGAACACAGAAGACATGTTTTCCACACACCTTTTGAACTGGACATTGATCCAGGAGAGATACATTTTCACAAACCCTCTCAACTTACCACAGAAAACAAAATAGATATTTTACACACACTTTTTGAGCTGACCACTGAGGATAGATACATTTCCACAAGCCTTTTCCACTTACCACTGAAAACAAGGCAGATACATTTCCACACCCATTTTTCACTTACCACTGAAAACAGGGCAGATATTTTTCCATACACATTTTGCTCTCACCACTGAAAACAAGGTAGAAATATATGCACTTTTGCACTTAGCACCAAAACACAGCAGATATTTTCCCACACACCTTTTGCACTTACCACTGGAAACAGGGCAGATACATTTCCACACACCTTTTACACTTACTACTGAATAGAGGACAGATACTTTTCCACACACCTTTTGTACTTAACACTGACAGCAGGCCAGTTTCATGAAGCTCATTTAGCAAAGGGTTCCCTTAACTGCAATGACAACGCATGTTGTAGAGATAGGAAGTGCACTTAGCTAAGTGCTACTTACCACTAAGTATGCTTCATGAAACCGGGCCCAGAGCAGATACATTTCCACACACGTTTTGCACTTACCACCGAAATCAGGGTAGATATTTTTCCACACACATTTTCCACTTACCACTGAGGTCAGGGTAGATACATTTCCACACACCCTTTGCACTTACCACTGAAAAACAGGACAGACACATTTCCACATACTTTTTGCACTTACCACCGAAATCATGGTAGATATTTTCCACACACCTTTTCCACTTACCACTGAGGTCAGGACAGACACATTTCCACACACGTTTTGCACTTACCACCGAAATCATGGTAGATATTTTTCCACACACCTTTTCCACTTACCACTGAGGTCAGGACAGACACATTTCCACACACGTTTTGCACTTACCACCGAAATCATGGTAGATATTTTTCCACACATCTTTTCCACTTACCACTGAGGTCAGGGCAGATACATTTCCACACATCCTTTGCACTTACCACTGAAAACAGGACAGATACATTTCCACACACATTTTCCACTTACCACTGAAAACAGGACAAATGTTTTTCCATACACTGATCATCCCACAACGCTGATACTGGCCCAGGGCTAGCTCCATGTAAAACAGGGGCAAGCCAGCAAAGATCAACATTACGAGGTAGGGGATGAGAAACGCACCTGAAAGTTGAACAGAAATATACCAATTAATAAATACCTAGTCAGTGCGACCTTTGTCTTTGGACACGTCACCATCAATTTGTCCACCATGCCACTTGCTTTTGAATACTTATGACGTCAATGGAGGCAATGAAATCTTGCTCGTGAAAACAAAGCTGATGAACGTTAACATCATGCATTATAAATAGCATTCTGGCTGTATTTTCCTGAGGTAATATTGCCGTCCAGCATATCGATGTGTAGAGCTTGTGGTTCCGTGTGTCACTGACTAAGGTCAGTTTTGGAAGCTAAGATGCCTGATTGTACAGACAGCTGAATATAGGGGACGGGATAACGAAAAACTAACTGCTGCTTTTTTCCTTAGCTATTCATCGGGATCTGATTTCTTTTCTTCACCCGTGAACATGGTACCCTTTGTGAAAAACCTTGAACATTAATACTTTATCAAATAAGCCTCCAGAGGGTCCTGGGCTTGTGTTAAGGGGGCATTGCATGATTGGTGTATTTAGCATAGATACATATGGATGTACCGACGGTAGAAGGCTCTTCATTACCAAACTATCCTTTTCTTTCGGACTGTGATGGGGAGGGAGAGGGAGGGGACCCAAAATATTTCTCATTGTACGACGCTCGCATTCTTCATCATATTTCATCTCATGTGCAATGTCTTTCCAGTTAGCCCGTTTTTAGCCCGTCAATAACTTGCCAACTGTCGATGGTTTATCCCGGGGCTTTCCTGTTTCCGCTATCCATAACACTGACCACCGCCGTATATAAATGAAAAACTATATCATTTTCTTAATGTTATAGATAATTTATAGAGTAAGGCGTTACAATTAGAACAGGCCACATTTTAAAAAAGTATGGATTATCTAAAACGTTATTTCGTGCTGATTGCAAACATAGTATTTATTATTTGTTAGTACTTTTTCACAGTAATTAACTTGGAAATATATACTGGGGTGATACGGGGGAATTTTTGAACCATACTGAAAAGACTGAAGCACAATGACGTCACAGATTCTTCGTAGCTGCTAAATATCCTCTGATATCTCTGCGTCTACGTTCTACATGAATATGTATGTAGTACAATAGCCGTAACTCTATTTAATGTGAAAATATAACTTTGGTGTCAAAACATCTGTGTCTTAAAAGCAAGGCAAATTGATAAAAACTGGGATAGTCAGAATTGCTTTCCTAAATTGTGAAAATATTTTAGCGTATTAAAACCGATAATGTACGTTTCGTCAGTATACGGGAACAAAATATTTCTGTCCCTTCCACTTTACCTGGTGTGACGTCAAACACGAACACATGACGTTATTAATCGTTGACGTGTTCCACAAATAACGCTGCCCTCTCATACGCTCTTGACATCATCCCAGCATAAATGCCTTACTGAACGTCACATCTGCCTGATTCGACGTCATACAGGGAATATCATTACGTCACATCAGGAAAATTTTATGGACAGCCGAAGATTTTGTTTTTCAAGGAATCTTCACAAATATTGGTTAAATAGTGTTATTCATCAAAATCTTTTTGAAACATGGTGTTAGGCTTACTACGTAGAATTTCTTTCATATCAATGTAATATTTCAACGCAGATTGTATTCTGACCAGAGTGGCACTTCAACCAATGTTAAAAGAAAACGCCAATAAATTATGAAAACCACATTTGACCTCTCAGATGATGCGTACTTTGTTTGAAAGTGGTCTGTTTCTTTACGTAACACTCAAATAAATGCTACGCCGTATCAGATCATGATGGATGCTTTTGAAACAAGAAGCAACAATCCTGCCGTATACCATGCAGTCAAAAAAAACTGTGAGCGGGTAAGAACTATCTTTTGCTGGGCGAAATCGTATCATTTACAGTCCGCCAGTCATACACTTACGTCAGGCATTCCGAAAATGTGACTAGGAAAATGACCCAGTCCAAAGCCCCTGATGGTCGTGTTCGCAGATATGGGAGGAGGATGGAGTGGGAAGGAGGGGGGGAATAATATATGCTCTTTGACACAATCTCGCGCAGGAAATGCCTGATGTCATCACAAACTGAATTAAATCTAACTTACCGCATTTCAAGGTTTTAATAGAAAGATGGTGGTGAGATTACAATGTGGCCACTCAGGGCGTGTTTCTAATGTACAAGGATGTGGAATTCCGTGAAGTCACATTAGCATTTAAAAAAAGGAAGACGAAAAAATTCCACACAGTCCTTCACTCTACCTTCTTTCGGGTTTCCATCTTGAGCCCAGGGAAGAATGGGTGGAGGATTATTCGGATTTTGAACAGCCTTTTTTTATATTAGCGTTGAACACCAATCAAGCAACAGGTGTAGGACACCTAATTGCAATGATAATAATAAGGGTGATTTGTTAACATATATGCTGATAGCTCAAATGACCCGTGCAGGAGCCTATCACCAATGCGGTCGCTGTGAGTCAAGCTCATGCTGCATGGTTTTCCCTCCGGTCTTAGCTCATATGGGAAGGTCTGCCAGCAACCTGCGTATCGTCGACGGTTTCCCCCGGCCTCTTCAAGGTTTCCTCTGACCACGGTGCTGGCCGCCGTCGTATCAGTGAAGTATTCTTGAGTACGGCGTAAATTACCGATCAAATAAATAAATAAATGATATCTGTTTATAATAAAAACACAACGGTACTAAGTAATATACTTGTAAAGCAATTGGTCCGCAAAACGTTCAGTATTTGTCGGACGAATTGTAGGCCTATATAAACGTTTCCATAACCTTTCAGCGCTCTACCCCGCCCCTACTCCCCATCCCACCCCCACCCCACCCAAGAAGAAGTAAGTTACAGCTTGCAATATAACCAGACTGGAACTACATAAGTCAAACGTGCGCTGATTGACTAACGACATTGCCAAAACCTCACATGTGCCCCATACGGCGTATGCTGGTGTGGATTTCACCAGAGCTGTTTCAATGTCATCTGGAGACTCATTAATTACCAATGTTACGCTAATTATCACCTGTAATTTTACCTACAAGGTGATACAAAGCAGATACCGATTAGGAGCCGATAAGTGGGTCAGTCCGTAAGTCTGCCGGGCCAAGATTAACTTACTTGTACTAGTGTTTCCTGTATCCAGATTATCAGTGGTAATGACAAATCACCTCCCTCCCACAGGGGGTGGAAAAGGTCGCCAGAACATGATATCCTGGTTTACTCTTATAATCTTCACAGCACTGAGCATGCAGGCGTCGAGTACATACATATATTTATACTTACACACGCACTCTTAAAAGTAAAATGTTACACACGTAAGTTTGATATTGCTAAATGCGCATATTTCGGGAAAGCTCTCCAAATATGACGACGTACAAATCTGCGCTTCCGTCACTTTTGATATATGCATTAATGCTATTACAGGCCTATCGGTCAGTGGTGAAAACGCCGCACCAATACACAAGTTGTATACTGCTGGCAAACAAAATTGTGTTGGTGTTCGCTTTCCCGTGTGCCACTCGTAGGCAGTAGTTCTTTAGAAAGTTGCACAAGAGAGAAGGCTTCATTAACACTTTCCAACGTGTTATTAACATTTAACACTTTTCAAATTTTGAAAGAATGTAATGTAACACTATGCCAATATCAAACTAACACTTTTTACAGATGTTTCACACCTTCATGAAGAGTTTCATATGAAAGTGTTAAAAATGTCTTACTATTTAACATTAATGTTAAAACTTGCAACTCAAGATATACAAGACATGTATTATTTGAACACTGAGAAAATGTTGACATTATAACATTTGTAATCTGACAGGATATAAAAAAACTGCAATATAGAGAGTAAAATCAGAACTGCAACCGCAGTGTATAACACGTTATACCGGTGAAATCCGTCCTTTTATCCTTTTACCTCAGGTATTTATTCTAACTGTTCATGTATTTATTTATTTTATTTATTTGATTGGTGTTTTACGCCATACTCAAGAATACTTCATTTATATGACCATCGAACAGCATTATGGTGGGAGGAAACCGGGCAGAGCCCGGCGAAAACCCACGACCATCTGCAGGTTGCTGACAAACCTTCCCACGTACGGTCTGAACTCACAGCGACCGCATTGGTGGGAGGCTTCGGGTCAATGTGCTGCGATAGCGCGCAAACCGACTGAGCCACGGAGATCCCCAACTGTTCATGTAAGTGTGGTGAATACATAAACACGCCCTTGAAACACTAGGGTTAACTGGTTAATCGAGTTATATGCTTACAAATGTAAGTGCCAAAATCTGAAAATGTTACGTTTCATTTGTTTCAATTGTTTGCATATTGTAAAAGAATATTAGATTATAACACGTTTTTAACCATCAAAGTGTGAACAAAACACTTACAAGTGTTAATCTCAAGCATAGACAGTGTTAGATACAACATTTTCTTAGCATTTTAACAAAGTGTTGATATAACACTGAAAACGCATTTACTCCTACGCCACTGCGAACATGTTGAGTTCATCATTATTAAAGTTCTATGAAAAAAAATCCATTTTCAACAGTGTAAATCCATTAATTTATTGGTCGTTGTACAGGAATGTGCCTCTAAACAACGTACCAAGATTCCATCAGAGGTGTAATGGAGACGAATATGAGGTAGAAAGTGGGCGTTGGAGCCCAACTCTAGCGAGTGCATCGTAGGTTAGCTGGCTGGGTCCCCGGGGGGTCAAGGTAATAAGTGACCCGGATTGTAACATTTAGCTTCTTTTTTTTTTTTGACCTAAAAGAAGGCTTTGAGCATTCGGCTCAACTCTGGTTTTAGCCCATTTACAGATGACGTATGTACAAGTTCTTATATGACGCCCTATCAAGGCTAGATAGAACCTGCGAGAACTGTAATCAGAAATCAACTGAATACCATTCAATTTTAATTATATCCATTATATAACCACATTAGAGAGAAGTATTTAGTTGCCGAGATATGATGATTGGTCAACTCTTTCAAAAAAATACAGAACTTTAGGTGTACAAATAATGACAGAAAGTAAGAAAACCCAGATAAGTATTGTTTTTTGTTTCAACAAAAAAGAGATCATATTCTCACTGACGTATATACAGCCTGCGCAATAACTTAGGAACTTCATGTGTGCTTAAAAGAAAAGAAAAAATTAGACCAGATATATGTATATATCGATAAAGATTCCCATTATGGATTTTAAAAATCTCACTTTTTATTTTTGTGATGTAGGATGACCGAGATATCGCAGTTCAAAGCAACAAAACTGCCCACGCATGGAAAATGGAACGGGTCGCCACGCTTTCAATTTTAACCAATCAAAGGGAAGGTATTAATGCCACTTGAGAAAGCATCTGTTTCCGCTGTAACGTCACGAGGCCCTAGTTCAACATTTTGTCATGAAGAAGTTGTGTTAAATCAACCGTTTTTCTTCTGATTACGAGACAATTCTGACATGCTTTAAAGCCACCAGAGTGATGGTAGAATACCTCTGGCGCTTATTCCCCAAAATATGTATCCGGAGGCCACAATGCGATTGTAATAATGAGGGGGACGGTATCGCCTCTAACACTGAAGGTAGCGTGGCTTCGTAAAAATTCCAGATGAAAAAGTGATTTGTAATGTTACCAAGCACCAAAAAAATAAAAATACCTTCGCCCGTTTAGGTCTGTAAGGACCCCTCTTCTAAAATAACTTTGGTTATACTTTTGGGTGTCTTTTCTTTTCAATTCCTGGTATTGAAATGGTTACTTGTTGCTCCTCTGTCAATGAACATTGATGTCCCTGAGCATCTCTGTGGTTTTACTAATATAATTATTAGCAACAGAGAACCTGTCAGACATGGAGATTTATTAACAACACAGAACCTGTCAGACATGAAGACTTATTAGCAACACAGAACCTGTCAGACATGAAGACTTATTAGCAACACAGAACCTGTCAGACATGAAGACTTATCAGCAACACAGAACCTGTCAGACATGAAGACTTATCAGCAACACAGAATCTGTCAGACATGAAGACTTATCAGAAACACAGAACCTGTCAGACATGAAGACTTATCAACAACTCAGAACCTGTCAGACATGGAGACTTATTAGCAACACAGAACCTGTCAGACATGGAGACTTATTAGCAACACAGAACCTGTCAGACATGGAGACTTATTAGCAACACAGACCCTGTCAGACATGAAGACTTATTAGCAACACAGAACCTGTCAGACATTATGACTTATCAGCAACACAGAACCTGTCAGACATGGAGACTTATTAGCAACACAGAACCTGTCAGACATGAAGACTTATTAGCAAGACAGAACCTGTCAGACATGGAGACTTATTAGCAACACAGAACCTGTCAGACATGGAGACTTATTAGCAACATAGAACCTCTCGGACAGGGAGACTTATTAGCAACACAGAACCTGTCACACATGAAGACTTATCAGCCAAAGTCTGGCTGATTCAGACTTCTTTGTTTATATATTGAAAAACAAAGTGCATTTGATTTGAAAGAGGATGCGGTATTTTCAGACTTTCTTGAAAAATTGGAAATTATTTTTCGACCATCAATTCATATACTCTCTAGGCCTAATTCAGATCTAACGTACTTTCTCGCTCGAAATCACACGTGACGGCCTTCGGTACAGAGAATATATAGAACCAAAGTATTGAAGTCACAGGTAAATGCTACTGCTCCGTCCGCCATAATATAAGAAATTCCGATCTCAAAATGCAGTTTTTCGGGTACACCGATTCTTTCACATTTTGCACAGATAAAGACTAAATGCAGTATCTTATAATTCGTCACAGCTACATCTGTAAAACAGTACCAATTCTCCCTTTCCATGTTCAGATTATTTGAAAGTATAAAAACTTCATACCAGTCATCCCATATAAAATGAAATTGGTCAAGAACCTTAAGGCTCAAGACTCTTTGAAATAAATCCAAAGCTCAAAAAAAAAGCTAAAAGCTCTTCAGCGCCCTTCTGAAGTTACCAGATGTTTAAGTATAGGTTCACATTCTTCTAAGCAGGCACACACGCCAAGGAAAAAGTTAAGTAAATATTGTCGCCACAAATCCTACATAAGAAAACCCTCAGTTCGAATATTAACGCTCATGGCCTCATTCCTAGATAGCAAGCTATCGTGTTGCCTTATGTAATTCTTGTGTAACTACTTGTTTATCTGAACACTTATTTACCTTTTATATAAATGGGGCTCAATTGGTTTATCTTTAATGATTAATTCAGTTTGGGTCTAGTAACCAACATTCGCTTCAAGCCTATGAACCTGAGCTCAGCAGGCTCGTTTCACGAAGTAATTTCTGGTTTTGTAATAGCCCACACTGTAAAATGATCAACGCCCAACGCGTTCAGTGTGTGATTAAACTTCAAACAAGTGTGTTTAATAAATATACATATATATTGTAGCATTAAACATAAGTGTCTAAAACATGTATATAAGCCTATATCATAATGCTATAATCTCCAAGTTTTTAATATCTGATGCATGAAAGTGTTTATAAGTTAAACATCAAAATTTACAGTGTAAAATTGCAATCCACACGAAACTCTTCTATATGCATACAAATTGACCGGTGATTCAGGAGAGTAGAAAGAAAGAAATAATCAGGGCCGTCGGGTTTACTTACCTAGCACTCCGTCTAGCTTTCGGTCAAATCGAGGTATTCACTGGCTCGAGATTAGTTTCACACGTTTTTGGTGTCAATAACGTTCAACCCTCTCTTGAATTGTAGGTCACAAATTCAGAAAAGAAAGTCAGCTTTACCATGCTACATGTAGAGAAAAATCAATGATAATAGAAAAGTTAAAACGTCCATCTTATGGCATAAACTGGAAACTGCTTTCAGATATGGCCAGTCAAAGGAAAGATGGATCTTGCGTTTCAAATTTGAAATTATTTATCATATTGCGTGACTTTTCATGGAGATTTTTATATTTATTTATTTATTTCGTTTTTACGCCGTACTCAAGACTATTCACTTACACGACAACTGTCAGCATTACGGTGGGATGAAACCGGGCAGAGCCCTGTGAAAACCCACGACCATCTGCATATTGCTGGCAGACCTTCCCACATGGGCCTACGACCAGAGAGGAAGCCAGCATGAGCTGGACTTGAACTCACAGCGACCGCATTATTGAGCTGCCCAAAACAGTGCACATTTACCCTATGAGAGGTAAGTCATCTGTCCACAATCCATTTCCTGTCCGGGGTAAAATCAACTTAAGTTACGGGTGAATAAATATATATATATTCACCGTTTATGTATTTAAGTAAAACTCTCTAAGTGTGCAAGTATGTCGTAACAACGACTGACGGAGACAAAACACTACTATAAAATCGAAATTACATGTAGGGGTTTTGAGGATGTTGTCAGATGTCAGATGTTGTTCGCTGAGGGAATTTATGAAGAAAATCAAACGAAGTGCTCGACTCGTAAAGGATTCTATACTATAGCAAAATATATGTCAAGCCATTGTTTCGGACTTTGGCTTTTTTTTTTTTTTACAGCGCACATGTATGTGTACCGAGAAACGCACCAGTATAAACAGGATTAAACAGTTGCATGTGGTCCACAGATTGGAACCCAGTGAATAATACATGTCCCTTCTAACAACTGGGTCGGGCTATACAACACAGCGGCATGGGCCTACTGCTCTTTGAAAGGCCACTTTATATAGGGCAGAGAAAGAATAGTCCTTCCGTCTTACCGGCATCACTGACAACTGAAAAGAGTGCTTCTTTTTACAGGACTCCTTCCCAGTTTCTAACTCTATATCATTTCTTCGATCTTTTGGTGGTTTTGACTGAACGTTGTTATATGAATTGAGGACCTGGACGGTTTATTATGGTTGAGGGCTGGTGTATACGAATATTTGTATGCACGCCTAGATTTACAACGATTCTGACAGCGATATGACCAAACACTCTAAGAAGAATCCCCCGTTAAATCCATAATTGAGGGATGACGGATTGTTTTTCCGTTGATCTACGGGATCAGCGCATTCCTGATTATGGACCAATTCGTTATCAGGGACGGATTAATACCTTACCAGGAACATAACAGAACCCGTCTCTCAAATAACGGATCTAACGGAATTTTTCTTTCTTTAAGGTCATATTGCATTCCACTTTAAAGGATATGTGAAACGTTTGGGTTATGCTTCCCACTGAGCAGTTTAGCAATTGTCCTACATTTAAAGGTACAAAAAAGCATCTCAGCTCTCTTCTTGGGGCCTAAAAATGGCATTCCGCTAGAAGATTCCCTAAAGACCCATAGCGGTCAGTCCCGAACTGAAGTAACCTGCAGTGGCGATGTCTACAATGATAGCTGTCAAAACTACTCTGTTGGAAGGAAGAGTCGATGGCCGGCGCTAAGCTAGTCACGCGCTTACAGTCAGTTCATCGATGACGTCATTTCCGAAAACTTTCGACCTCTGACGTAAAATATGCACACAAATAGTGGTTATTAAAATACATAACATGTCATGTTTTAAATTCATTTATTTACTTGCTTACTCATTTATTTTCTTGGCATAAATTTCTTCACCGCCCGTAAAACCATAATTTCGATTTTTAGTTGCTTTTCAGGTATGAACTCTTCACGCCAAGTAAATATCCACTGATTGTTTGAGTTTGAATATGTCCCGAACACCAAAACCCTTTTTGCCAACATTTAATGTCTCGGTTCCATTTAGAAAGCAGGACGTGTCTCCCAAAATGATGCAAAAGTGTTGTTCTTATTATGCATTTGTATATACATTTCAGACAAGTTATGCCGAAACTTTTATATATTCAGGATAAGGCATACTAAATTCACTGGTTGCAGCCCCTTAAACGACGTTAATCTTTTTTAACAATTTCAATTTCGACCGAAACTGCCCCACACTTGTTACTGCTGTGCACCAATTATACACAACCGAGGGTTTTATTCACATGGAATATTGTTATTCATTTACCTCGCACTGCACGATTCTGCACACAGAAATGTATTGATATTTGCTACACAATATGAGCTTCGGAATAAACTACATGGTATTAAGCCGAATCAGCAATGGAGCCGTCTCGCGAGTTTAACGCTGTTCGGGTGAGACGTGAGTGGGTGCTCTCGCAAACTAACGCAAAATAACGCTAAAAAGACGTGATTTCCGGTTGTCGCTGTTGTGGTAGCTCCAATGCAGATTCGACTTAAAACAGATCATTGGGCAATCAACACCTTACATATCATACAGGCTTCCGCATCGTTTCATTGCTGTGCATGCCAAATATGTGTTCAATATTGGCCAGTCCAAATGGAAACCTTAGAAATAGCTCGTGGGCCGTGAAATGGTATTTGGTGAGAATCTATAGATATTAAAACGCGCCAGACCATTCAAATGGAGAGGCAAATACACGAATGTTTGCCTAGATGCAATCTACGCGTGCCCCGAATGGCCGTTTTGTGTATTTGAATACGGTTTGGCGGCAAATTAATCCCCGAGTTGTGTTGATGAAAATGTGACAATGAAACCGTTCAAGAGCCTCTCGGCCTATGCTCTCCAGCAGGTTACTGGATGTTGTCAGACCTTCTATTCCACGCTACAATTCCGCTGAAATTGGATTTAATTGTTTGGACAGATTTCGTCATCTCCTACATGCACCGAAGGTTTCCAATAAAGGTATCAAGCTATTCACTATTGGACATAAAACACTCGTAAAGTTTCCTTTGAAGTCAGTTTTGTTTTATTTTCTGTTTGGTGGTTACACATATCGGCTGCTGGTATATGCCACCACATCTAAGACGTAAGACCATTTCTAGAAGACGAATTACTGCCATTAATATCTGTCTAACTTTACCCTACAAGGGAGTGCCGGTGTTGTAATTACCCAGATTCTTCGCCATCTGGTCATGTTTTGCCGCGAATCGGAAGTCCTCGAGACCGTGAGGATATATGCTCGAATTCAGCTACTGGCCACACTGCGTTTGTCTTCTAATTGCAACTAATGGCACCAATAATGGCGTTATACAAGGGCAACCCATGCGTCGTGCTGAATTACATCACCAGCGTAATACAAGCATTGTAAACAACCCAAGTCGTCATAACAAACAAATAAACGAAATAAACTGGCTAAACAAAGATTTTTTCTACTTTTTTTGTTTTTTTTTTTTTGTTTTTTTTTGGGGGGGGGGTTTACTATTCCTTGTTTTCTTTTTTTTCATTGTTTTTTGTTTTGCTTTTTGTTGTTGTTGTTGTTGTTTTTTTGGCAAAACTGTTCTCCGCCCAAATTAGATTTCTTTGGGGCACTATTGCTATAGTTATGTAGTGGCTGTCACAACTTCACAAACTTACGTCCGATTTTTAAAGACATTAGCGTCTTTGTATGTGAAAGCTCAAACATCGCTATAGAGCATAAAACTCGGTCTTGAACGAGAAATATTGGTTTAAAACGAATTAATTAAGTTTTACTTCAATCGACTACTAGAATGAAAACTGAGAATAATATGATGCGTTTTTTTTTATGTAAAACATATCTTCCTAATAATCTACGTCTCATTTCAAATCGCTACAGAATGAAAACCAACCTTGAAAATATTACAGGAAAACAATTCTTTATATAGGTAATTCCCTCTCCGTTATAAGAGAACACATATATTATGCTTTATCTTCACATCTTCCAAGAACTTTTGTTTTAAGGTTCACAGTTATGATTACTGGAATAGTATATTTAAATACGTGCGTCATTATTCCACTATTTCCTTTCCTTCAAACCCAAATGCACATGCCAGTGTTCACCCAAACCATAATGTAACGTGTGCAAACTGTCAAAAAAATGTGTTTCCTATTAGGCCAGTTCCCTTGAAACTATGCGGGGATTTTTATCTGTCACAACTTCTAACTTCATGAGCACGCGAATCAAGGACTCCAGCTGTATATTTCGGCCACACCCATACTTAATAGCCGGTGGAGCATGCAGCCTGGGACTGTTTATCGTTATAAAATGGCCCGGAACTGCATGGAGTTGAGGAAGATTTCCATGCATGGTATTCATATTAATCTATTTGTTTATTTGTGAACATAGTTTTCTGTTGCGGGTTTGGTTTCGCCCACTTTCACCTATGTTTACCCACCCACATGGGTGAACTGCTACTGGAGGATGATTTTCCCTGCAACACACTGATAAGAGTGAGTGGTATTTCTTGACCAATAAAGTCTCAGCCACGACTCCAGCTCCACCCGGTCATTCTCGCTGCACCAGATTTCATCCTTTGGGTGCGGATATCTCTAGCAGCTTTGATGGGTACTTCGAGTTCAGTTCAAATACACGTAACTCGTTTCGACAAATAAAGCGCCAGAGCACCAGAGGATTTGTGACCAATCAGAGTGTCCGTCTTAAGGCAGAAATGACGCCACATGATCACGTAACATCGATTTATAAACAAAGTAGGTTGTGTTGCAAGATTCCACTGGATGACCCACTTTAGACAGGTCTGTGGCTAGGTCAAACTGGTTGCAGTATTGGAAGAGGTCAAAGGATCTTCTGTAGTAACGCGAAAAAGAAACCTTGACAAAATGAAGACGCCGCCGGTTCTACTTAAGCGTGATAATATCTTAAACGGTTTAGTTTGCATCTTATATATTCAATTTTGCATTCATTTATACTCTAATACGGTGATACACTTTTTAGTGAAAAAAAAAAACGGAATTCCTGCCAAAAGCTCAACTGGTCTTGAATCAGCGATCTCAATGGTCAGGGAAAGGTTGCTTGTGGCGAGATCGACGCTTATGTCAGCTGACCAGGCGAGTATCGCGCGGTTTGACGACCGGAGGTTTGTCAGGGGCCTGCAGTGACATGCACTCTGCATGTGTGCGTGTGTACGAGTGGTGGTGATGGTGGTAGATCGGGGGAGGGTGACTGCTAAAGTCAAACGCAAATGTTAAAACGTGAAATTGTCAAGACTCTCTGATTGTTAAAACGATACAACATGCTAACATGCAGTACCAACGTATTAACGCATAACGGCTGTTTGCAAGAATAGTGACAACAATGCTACCAGATTACTTCTTAAAGATCTGCCAGCAACCTGGGGATGGTCGTGGGTTTCCCCCTGGCTCTGCCCGCGTTCCGCCCACCATAATGCTGGCCGCCGTCGTATAAGCGAAACTATTCTTGAGTGCGGCGTTAAACACCAATGAAATAAATAAAAGAAAGACATACTTTTTAAATCCTTTGTGATGAGAAACTCTTAATGTATGTGTATCTGTAACAAGTGACAATATCCCCTCCGCCACTCTGTAAACACTGCCGTGTATCAGTTGTACTGATGCACATGTAGGCTAGATGTGGATGTGCCAAGTTTACAGTGATATTTATATCGGGAACATTGCCTTAATGTTTTATTTAACATATCAAACTCACAAAATTAAAGGTTTACAGGTGTAGGGATGTGAGTACGTATTAGTCTTTATATTATGGACGCATACCCAGAGTTGAACAGATTATTGGAGTTAGAGAACCAAGGTATCACTGCAGACTTTAGCCTTCCCCCCGGGGGGGGGGGGGCTATTTATTTATTTGATTGGTGTTTTAAGTCGTACTCAAGAATATTTCACTTATACCACGGGGGCCAGCTTTATGGTGTTAGGAAACCCGGAGAAACCCGAGACTATCCGCAGGATGCTGGCAGACGTACGACCAGATAGTAAACCAGCATCAGTTGGACTTGAACTCACAGTGACCGCATTGGTGAGAGGTTCCTGGGTCATTACGCTTTGCTAGCGAGCTAACCAACTGAGCCACAGAGGCCTTGGAGGGGGATTGATGGTGTGTTAGACGACAAGACTGCTAAAATGCAGAACGCAGAATGAAACACCTTAACGTGTTAATTTGACATGAGAGACGAAGGGGCGGGGGGGGGGGGAATCGATACACAGTGACATCAATTTTCTCACTAACGGGACCCGACCCGAAATCTGATCGGCCACAAATCTGGCAGTTAGGAATCCATTCAGTTTGACGAAACTGTCGAAACATGGAAGAAACAGTGACAAGAATTTACATTAACATTTTCTCACGCATTTCGGACTATTCGACATAATTCTACGATCAAGGACTAATTATAAATTCCCTGGGGGGGGGGGGGGTCCGAGTTGCCACTTTTAAGCATTTACACAATAGGTAGAATAAGGTTTAAACCGACGTAAACTGACAAGAGGTCCGTTACGTGTGATTGGTTTGCCAAGTGTCATAGTGTCATCTCTGCTCTGGTTTTACTCTCTGTCCGTTAGTATTCTTGATTTTCCAAGTAGAATTCTTCTAGAGTTCTCTATCACAAACTGTCACAGATGTGACGAAATAAAAATGTCAACAGAATTTGCATGAAAATTTTCCCACGCATTTCGAAGATTTATCACCCCAGATTACAACGGCCGAGTTTTTCACATTGAATATGTACACTTACATTCGCTCGCGCAATTTCTCACGTGGGGTTAGCTACACGGAGAAGCATTTCTCACGCCGCTGTGTACATAGGGCCCACAATGAGATTCGAGCTTCTGTTATGGTTGTATCCAGGGTCATTATCATGCCAGTCATGAATACCAATTCAAACTGACACTATTATAATGCTATTAACAGTTAACCAAACTGATTTACACTGTCGCATACACGCAGACATCGCCGAGGTCAATCTTAAGTGGTCAGTATAGAACTCCTGCGTTAATATATTGTACAGAAGGTGTGTCACACACTTGAAACTCTAATCCGACAATCGCATCCCGCCCTTGGACCGTAAAAATGACCTTCCTAATGAAGAACGATTAACAAAAAAACATACATAAAAACATATATCCGACCATGGACGAAGAGTTTAATTTCATTCTATGCTACTCTGGAGATGTCTTCAAAATGATAATTAACAAAGTAACAATTAACAAAGTGTACACATATACATATATATATTAATGAAATATACTGGTGACATTGATTAGCGGTCAGACAGGTTTGTGTCGCTCTTTGCGCAATCTAACGTTTGTTAAAGACTAATTCTTCTTCACCGATTTGATTTGTATTTTCATATATATCACACGTGGGACAGTTCGCCAGTCATAAGTCAGCGGTTCACCTCGAGCCCTCCATATTTATCCATGCCATTAAAGTGAAAAATGCAGTATAGGGTTTTAAACGTCATATCAGACAAATAAATATATTTAAAGTAAAAGACACCTCAGGACTAAGGTAATGTTCATCAAAAAGGGTATAAAATTCTTTCTTGGATGTAAAAACCTGTCTGAAATTGTCTGTATACGATGCTGAATTTTCTTGGTTTGAATCGTGGATTAATGTGCTGCCGACTGGAGATGTGAAGGCGCCCATACTTTTACGCTTAAGAGGGATTGGTCAATTAGAGAGCTAGGAGATACAAATTGTTTATAACCTGTGACGTAAATGTGTTTTAATGTTATATGTTTTTATACGTCTTAATTATAACGAGTACTTTATAACGGTGAACAACATTGCAAAATATTACCAGGCCAATGTGATAGGACAGGAGTAAGTTTCTTGATCATTTCATTTATAAATTGATATATATATATATATATATATATATATATATATATATATATATATATATATATATATATATTTAATTACAAACACAACCCTAACAGCCTCAGGTGACAAGTGTTCGGCGCTTGGAACAATTACGTCACAGCCCACACACAATTGCTTCACAGTCAGATGTCAGTTTCCGCTGTCGTAATTGTTGTTAGAAAAAATAGTTTACGGAAACGAACATATATTGTCCAACCTTTTGGCAAACTTAAGTTAGAACAAGCGCTGTCTTTCACTTTTAAAAAAAAAAATTACAAATGACAAAGTACTGTTCAATACGTGGGGTACACAAGCACTCATTCAATTTTCACAATCAAAACATATTTGTTTTCTTTCTCTTCCGCCTGACATTCTAAGAAAAAACAAATTTGGATTTCCGCTATGAAATTCAAAGAGAGTATGAAATAAAAAATAGACGAATACAGTTTTTAATTATGTATGTCAACAAATCTGTCATCAGTCCAGCCGCAAAATTTAGAGAAGTCTTCCAAATACAAAACCAGAGGCGCTATCAAATACAAAATACATGTATACGGGTCTTTTTTCTTACAACATCCAGACAAATCTGTCAACACTGCATCCGCGAAATTGAGCTCCGAAACCAGAAACATTATCCAATGCAAAAATAAATGCACAATGTATACAGATTTTATTTTAATATTTACAAGGCAAATCTGTCAAATTTCAGCCGTGAAATTTGGAGTCCCCAGTTCCAACCTCGGCAACACTGTTAAATGCCAACTACGTGTATTTTAGTGTCGTTTTTACTGCAACATATCTTACAAACAAACTGTGGACGTAAAAACAAGGACACATACACAGCATCAAAGACTCCAGTCTGGAGAGCAAAACCAGAGCAGTGACCACATCGTGATAGTTGGCAAATGGTCACATGTTACCGGTGAAAACCAGCCTCCCTTAAATTTACGTTAGTTAAGGTTTCATTCTAACTGTTCATGTAACTGCTTAATTAGTAGCAACTGACACGTACCCTAACACCATGGTGTCTATAGAATTATAGGTGGTCGCGATTTATTAGACGTCAGCGGTCTAGAAGTACCCAAAATGTTATGTAGTCGACACATTTGATAAACAGACAAGTTGAGCGGAATTTGACGCACAGGTCAAGGAAATCAACACTTGTTATGGCGGAAGAGACGTACCACTTATCCCTATCCGAGAGGGAAAGGTGTCGCGGTAAATCACAATGCCCATATATACAAGCTACTTACTTCTCCCCATGTGTTCGGTGGCCGATGGGGCCTGCTAAACTCAAAAGGTTGTCATAAGAATAATAATCATAAGAGACGACAGGGGAGGAATTTAGCCCTCATTACAATTAATTTGATTTATTAATTTATTTATTATTATGTACCTACACGTGTGCCACATACAGAGCGCATACACGTGTGCCACATACAACGTGCCACATACAGAGCGCACACAGAACTCACACATATGTCATATATAGAACCTACACGTGTCATATACAGAACCTACTCGCGAGCCAGATACAGAACCAGACATGTATCATATACAGAACCTACACGTGCCATATACAGAACCTACACGTGCAATATAGAGAACCTGTACACGTGTCATACACAGAGCCTAAACATGTGTCATATACGAACCCTACACGTGTCATATACAGAACCTACCTGTGCCATATACAGAACCTACACGTGTCATAAACAGAGCCTACACATGTGCCACATACAGAACCTACACGTGTTATATACAGAATCTATCCGTGACATATACAGAACCTACGCGTGTCACAAACAGAACCTACACATGTGCCATACAGAACCTAAACATGTGTCTTATACAGAACCAACATATGTGTCACAAACAGAACCTACACAATTGCCATATACAGAACCTACACGTGTGTCATAAACAGAAGCTACACATATGCCAGATACAGAACACACACGTGTCATATACAGAGAATATACATGTGCCATATACAGAACCTACACAATTGTCATATACAGAACCTACTCGCGAGCCAGATACAGAACCTAAACATGTGTCATATACACAACCTACATGTACCATATACAGAACTTACACGTGTGTCTTATAGAGAACCTACACGTGTGCCGTATACAGAACCTACACATGTTTCATATACAGAGTTTACACGTATGCCAGACACAGAACTTACACACGTGCCATATACAGAACCTACACACGTGCCATACACAGAGCCTACACGTGTCATATACAGAATCTACACATGGCACATACAGAACCTTAACACGTGCCATGTACAGAACCTACACGTGTCATTTACAGAACCTACATGTATGCGGTATATAGACCCTACATGTGAAAAAACAGAACCTATAAATGAGTCTTATACAGGATCTACACTTGCATCATTTACAGAAAATACATCTGCAGGAAACCCCCTGGCTTCCTCTCCCACCGTACGTGGGAAGGTCTGCCAGCAACCTGCGGATGGTTGTGGGTTTCCTCCTGGCTCTGACCGGTTTCCTCCCGCTATAATACTAGCCGCCGTCGTATCAATGCAGTCTTCTTGAGTACGGCGTGAAATACCCAATCAAATAAATAAATTAATTAATTAATAAAATTCAAAAGTGCCGAAACCAGAAAACTGATATATATTTATTTACCAGGTTGCTGGTCAAAGCAATATTTTGTCAATTATAAGATGGCGGTTAATTTTATGGGTCGAGAAAGCGGAAATGCTTGTGGTTGTAGTTATAATTTCAGGATTATTACGCTAAGCAAAGCGTATAGCTGTACATATATTACCGTCCGACCCACCTTACGTATATGACATATAACTGCGATAATAGGTTAACAGTAAATGACGATTATAAACCGAATCTTGTCAACCTTGTTCTTGTTACGAAAAACAGAACTGGTATTAGAGCCATGTACAGAACTTACACATGTGTCGCATATAGAACTTACACATGTGTCACATACAGAACTTACACATGTGTCGCATACAAAACTTACACGTGTCACATACAGAACTTACACAAGTGTCAAATACGAAACTTACCCATGTGTCACATACAGAATTTAGACATGTGTCACACACATAACTTACACATGTGCCACATACAGAAAGTACACTTGTGTCACATACAGAACGTACAGGTGTTACACACAGAACCTACACGTGTCACATACAGAACTTACACATGTGTCACATACAGAACTTACACATGTGTCACACACACAACTTAAACATGTGCCACATACAGGAAATACACATTTGTCACATAAGAACTTACGCATGTGTCACATACAGAACTTACACGTGCCACATAGAGAACTTATACTTGTGTCACATACAGAGCTTACACATTTCAGAATATCAGTAATAAGACTGTGAGATTATTAGCGGCACTGCGTAAAGAAAGGCTACAGATTGATATAAAAGTGAAATACTAGTGTACGAATCAAGATGCTTGCATTGTAACTAGTTTAGGTATGTTGCCTATATACTACACGTGATGTTTACACCACCGCCTAGTACCCCTGTCATTGCAAAGCTCTCAGTTTATTTACATATTTCATTGATGTTTAGCGCCGCACTCAAGAATTTTTCCCCTATACAATGGTTCTAAGTTTCATAGGTGGAGAAAAGCGGCGTGGTCAGCTTAAACCACTAAACTGTGACAAGTTACTGGCGAACTCTCCCTCAGCTGCTGAATAGATATGTACACCAAATTGAACTAGTGGTCTTCAACGTACGTTTAATGTGAGCAAATGGTCACACAAGCGTCTTTCGCGGCATGTTTTTACCAAGGTTTCACAATCAGTGATGGAGGTTTATCCACAAAGGGCCTCCGTGACCGAGGGGTTTAGTGAGTCGCTGTCAGTTCAAGCCCAGCTGTCTGACTTTCTCTCTGGTCGTATGAAGGAAGTTCTGTCAGCAGCCTGCGGATTGTCGTGGGTTTCCTCCTGGCTCTGCCCGGTTTCCTCCTACCATAATGCTGACCGCTGTCGTATAAGTGAAATATTCTTGAGTGCGGCGCAAAACACCAATCAAACAAAAAAAGCGGCAGTATCCACAAATTCCCTGCTCCAGATTTGAATCCGCACTTCGTGTGTCCAAACTACTGACAGACGGGCGCGTCTAACCACTGGACCATTGCTAACTACAGTAGGCCTTTTAAGGTTGATGTAGTCTACTGGTTGGTTTGTATTAATAGGGACTTTTTATTAAGGGTGTTGGTGGCAAATTTTCCGCAATTCCCACTACCTGTTACAACACAATGGTACAGGAGCTTAGTTCGCAAACTGATCTTTGCCGACGCGGATTCCCCTCTTATACGCCTCATTAAAGTCAGGTCAAATATTCCTTGGGGGTTTTATTGTATTGAAATTGTTAAAAATGCAATAAATGTAATGGTATGTATTAATTCATACTGCTTTCATTTTAGATAGAATACAACGTACACCGATAGGGATGGGACAAAACTATTGTAATACCCTAATGGACATTTTCCCCTTCTTACAGATTAAGCATACATATGTATGTATGTATGCATACTTGGGTTTTACATGGTACTCAACTTTTTTTTTCAGTATATGACGACTCGGAGTCTTTAGAATATATGTATGTATAGTGTGTCTTCTTGTGGCGGGATGAGTTCATGCCGCCAAAGTGCTGCTGCTACTGGTACATCATGTCGAAGAAACCAGACGTGACACCCCACCCAATGACATTATACTGACACCTGGCTGACCAGACCTGTTTCCCCGCACTAACCTCTCCAAGCAAGGTAACAACAAGTAGCATTTTTAAATTCTTTGGTGTAAACCTAGACGTCGAAACCGACATTCGTATACTAACCGTCAAACAAAATGGGCCTTCATCAACCCGCCTCGGGATTGATCCCGGATCTCTCGAGGTCGAGGGAAACGCTTTAACAATTATGCCTCTTGTACTAACGCGTATCATTCAGTACAGGTAATGCTAATTAAATGTGAATTACAATCAGGCAATGACAAGTAAGGTTGTATATACCACCCACCCACCCCAATCCAACACACACACACGTACCTCTCTTTTAACCAGATTGTATTTATCTACAAGATATAGATGTAGAGCTTATCAGATGTGAGTTATGTTGTAATTAGGCAAAGCCAGTAAAGTCACATATGTCACAAGTAACGATAATATCCATATCTGTACCGTTGTTCATTTCACTCGTCATCTTACCAGGCTATCCACACGCATATTTCATACGCTCATTCTAACTGTTTCCAGATCTGACCGAGGAGCTATTCCACGGTAAACCACCAAGCATTGACCTTTCATTCCGGAAATGAGTTTCAACACATTGTAATTCTAATGTACTTTCGGTGTGAGCTGGTGTGTGTAGGTATTATAGTTAGCAGGTTTAGACTTTGACAGGGCTGTGACAACCGAGTCCACACCTCATATATATCGGTGGTCGCACCTGTTATTTCCCGATCCCTTTAACCCATAATTCACCCCCTAACCACTACCTCCCCTCCCCCCCCCCCGTTCCGTTAGACACTGCAGCCATATGTTACATGTCAGTTACTCTCCGTTCATCTTCCATGCATATTCATTATACGGCCGTAAAATAGCTGGAAAAGTACGACAAAGAGCCACTAGTAAATCATGCTTTAAAATATACAATTCGATAGTACACAAAGTGCATACGGTGAATAGGAAAGCCAAAGTATTCATAGACGGTCATTCAGGCGACTGCTGGGGCATTTCTTAAGGTATGAATTTGTCCTATCAATAAAGGAACGATCGTAATACATGTAGTACCAAAAGTTAACTTTCCATGTACCTGAGTGCGTATTTAAGTCGATTCATGCTGATAACTTTGTCAATGTCCTTACAGTGCTAATTTCACTTTTATGCAAGCGATAAAGACAGAATAAATTTGACAAAAGCGTAAGGATATAATTCGCTTGATTAAACCTTAACAACCAGATAATAGGGTACATGTGAATAACGGTTTACAGCGGCAAATTAAGACACTGTGTATAATCGAGGGAGGAAAACTGGGGGGGCAGTATAAGGTAAAGACATCTCAAGTTATCATACGATACAGTAAGAAAGATTGAGGGTCTATGATACGGAAAAGAGAAATGGCGATATCATACAGTCTGTAGGTACGGGTGGGGAACCTTACACGATAAAGACTGGTGGTCATATGACACCGTGAAAAAAGTGGCCCTGTATTAAAAGAATTTGCCATATTTACACCTAATAAAGAGTGGGCCTTTATTAAAGTAAAGAGAACTGGCAACACCATACAACTAGGAAGAGGGTGGTGTGTTGTACGGCACGGCACAGACTAGTAATCACACGATACAGTAAAAATGAGCAAGCCTATATTAAGGTGAATGCAACTGACAATATCATACAGTTAGGAAGACGGTGGGGTCTTGTGACTGGTGATCATACATTATATAATAAGGAGGAACTGACAATACCATACAGTTGATACGGCAAAGGCCAGTGATCATATATTATATAACAACGAAGAACCGGCAATACCATACAGTTGATGCGGTAAAGGCCAGTGATCATATATTATATAACAACGAAGAACCGGCAATACCATACAGTTGATGCGGTAAAGGCCAGTGATCATATATTATATAACAACGAAGAACCGGCAATACCATACAGTTGATACGGTAAAGACCAGTGATCATATATTATATAACAACGAAGAACCGGCAATACCATACAGTTGATACGGTAAAGGCCAGCGATTATATATTATATAATAAGGAAGAACTGGCAATACCATACCGTTTATACGGTAAAGGCCAGTGATCATGTATTATATAAAAGCGAAGCATGTGTACGGTAAAGAATTGTGATGATATGATACCACAGCAGGCTGGTAGTTTATAGCGTGGTAAACGCCAGATTATACATTCTAAGACATGACAACAAATTACCTGATAGAACAGTAGGGACAAAAACACGGGGACAAAAATAGGCTAACCTGGATTACTGCCAGTTGCAAATCGTGTAAAAGTGTATTATCCGATACAGTATGGTAATACGGCTTAATACAGAAGAGCAAAACATTTATGGCAGACTAAGGCAAAGTTACCATAATGTGAGTTATGTTAGAATCGGACCAAGACATGGACGTTGGAAGTTAACTAAGTCAGGTAAGATGCAACACCGAAAAACTACATGAAATAACAACATATATTAACAGTGGTTTTACGATATTTTTGACAAAGGAAATAATTAAACATTGCTAGTTGCCATTAATACGATGAAGACTAATGATATTACATCCTACTGCCATATGGTTAACCAAGATCATATTATAGCCTAGCGTCACCATGGAAATACAACTGATATCGTATGTTTTCACTCAGGCACCATTTATCAGGCACTGTATTCTGTCGTTCATGTGGTATATGCAAGTCATGGTAAAGACAGTTGATATCTTAGCCTACAGAACCAATACAGTGAAGTCAAAACTCATTTTAGCCTATTTTAACTTAAGACAACCACTCCTGAAACCTACCATTATAATATGTTAAAGACAAGTGGCATTGTAACTTTGAATATGGTATATGCAAGAGATATAAACGGCAATCAATATTGTAGAGATATGTCATATTATATAGCCTATAAGATGAATATGGTAAAGGCGAATAGTATTTTAGTCTACACTGCCTCCTATGTATATAAGCGATTTCGTAACCGCCAGGGTATAAGGTAAGTAGACATGATACTGTAACATCCGGTGAATATGGTAAAGACAAGTGATAACCGTATAACATCCGGTGACCATGGTAAAGACAAGTCATGTAATAATAACAATCGGCGGCCATTACGACAAAGATATGTCACTGTCATATATATCGTAGCATCCGGTGAAAGTGGTAAAGACAAACGATATGTTTGTCTCTAAGGTAGAAGTTGTCTCTAAGGTAGAAGAAGTTATAATGTAAAGTCAGAAGAATAGGGTAAAGGCGTAATCTCCGGTGAATATGGTATAGACAAGTGATGTTGTAATTTCCGGTGAATATGGTAATCTAAGCGGTATATCCGACATTCGTAAGCCATTCGTAAACCATGTCGTAAAGCCGACAAGTGATAGATATAGTGACATCAGGAGAAAATGGTAAAGACAATTTTCTTTGTAACATCCGGGGAAATTTGGCACAGTAAAGAGAAACTGTACCCTACAACCAATTAATGAAGCAAAAGAAAAACACTTGCTCACTTACCTCCACCTTTTCGGTAGCACACGTATGGAACACGGCACACATTGCTCACTTACCTCCACCGTTTCTGTAGCACACGTATGGAACACGGCACACATTGCTCACTTACCTCCACCGTTTCTGTAGCACACGTACGGAAAACGCCATACATTCCCTAGGTCAACGGCAAATCCAATAACTGACAACAAAAAATCGAGTTTTTTGCTCCAAGTTTCCCGATCAGGGGCGGCAGACTTTTCATCCTCGAAGGCAGGTTGGGCACTTCCGTTAGCTACCAGACTCGTAGATACCTCGCCCGACTCCACGGGTAACGTCATTTTGACTCCGTTGCCAGTGAAATCTTTAGAGAAATCCAAGAGGTTCAGATGTTTAACTCCGTGAGCGCAGACGGTCGAGTCGGTGGGAGTTGAGAAACCAGCTGTAGGCGTCCCCGAGTCCCCGGTTCTGTGGGCAGAGGAGCGCTCGCGACGCCCCAGGACACGGGGCAGGCCATGCCTGTCCGGGACCCGTGACAAACTGAACGAGAAATGACGAGTGTCACACTTTGGGGAGGGGCCTCTAAGCTGAACGTGCGAACCTCTGTCGATCCGGTCTACTTCGGTCTCTCGTGCGTCACATCGGCCCGCCTCGCCGATACCACCTGGCCAGCGAGAGTCAGTCGTATAGAAGACGGGATTGTCGTAAGATTGACGGCTGGCGAGTCCCGCTTCACAGCGAATCAGCCAGTACTTTGGCGGGGTCGGATACATCCTGCGAGTTAATAAGCCCCAATATACTATCCAACAGATTATCCAGTGACCAGGGCGGTGCTCAAGTCCGCTTTTAATTTAAACCCGCCATTTCTCGCGCTCTGCCTGTAGAGGCGCTTGGCGTGACCCCTGGGAAGGAGCGGATCGGCACCTATCAAAGAAACGGGCACTGAATGTCAGGCCAGTGTAACCTTTCCTGCAAATCAGATCAATTATTTACAACGTAAAACAACCGTGTAAATATCGGATTAATGAGGTTAGGCCCTAATCCGGTTGAGTTAGCAGAAGCTGGTATATGAAACTGGCCCGCAATGTTATTACAATCAGTATGCCGTCTAAAGCAGCACTATACTAACATATCAACCTGAAGAACAAACTATTACCTGTATGTATTAGTGTCCGTACCTATGCTAACACACATATACATTATCAGGGGTTCAAGCCATGTAGGTTTGATTCCCTTTTGTTTTCGATCGGATTATAATTTATATTGTAAACATTTTCAAGTAAACGTATAACAATAAATACCCAGTAAAGATAGTGGCAGTTGATATGGTCTAATGGGACGTTCAAGGTTCGAATCCGACTCAAGTCGGTGTGATTTTGTTTTGTTTTGTTCTTTGTTTTGTTTTGTTTTTTTCATCGTGTCTGTTTGTTTTTTTTACCTGGATTACTTTCATTTTACTTTTGCACTTGTTTATTTTGCCAGTAAATTATTCATTGTAGCCTACGGATCCTCGGAAGGGACATGCATGTAGTTTAATAATTCTTATTTCTTTTAACCATCGAGGAAAGAGTTAAAAATTACTATTCAGCTAACGGATGGGAAATATAACGTGCCCCGACTTACTAAACCAATGAAAATGTTGATATTTGAAATAATAGTTTCTCATTGGCTACTGAAAATTAGGGAAATATTTAGGAACGCCTTGTGGCGACAAACGAAACTTAAAAGAACATTTGTGATTGGTTGACCAACACAGGGATAATTCTTCTAACTCGGGGTCAATTGATTTCCCTCGATTTAGTGACACAATCGACGTGCTGCACACTGAATAACGGCATTTCTGACTGGATCACCAGCGCGGGGGAAATACTTTCCGCCCAATCTAAACTTACAGGAAAATGTACTACTACCTCGAGACTCTGACTCTAATGTATTGTGTCGTCATTTTACGACGTCATTTTCCTGATTTTCGTATTTCGGGAACCAGGCAGACAGCGCGTAATTTTGTAATTGAGACAACAAACGGACTCACCGTGAGAGCTGATATGTCACACTTATTCCCGTGTCCTTGTGGCAGAATATTAATCGTGCCCGGCCTTGATATACATTGAATATTAATATTTTCGCAATGAAAATATTTTACTTAGATTTGAAAATAAAACCGATCCCACTTTTGGAGGGAAGATGGCCACTGAATACACACAAGTCTAGATTCGGCCATTCCCAACGTAAGCCCGAAGATAGGCGAAGTGGGTCATGATTGATTTCCCTTTCATACAAAAATTAATAAATAAACGGGTGGTTTGGATTGGGCGGTTTTCTGTTCCAACGGAGCGATGCATGGCATAAAACAGTTTGACCACATATAGCGTCACAATTTGTAGTAATTGTGTCTAACTCTGCATCCACTGTAGGTGTTAATCACTGGCGTTTTAAGATCGAACATGTTCCATTTATGTCCATTTTGCTTTTTTGTCAGAGCTACAACAGGGAATGTACTCTACATAAAGCTCAACCATTACTCAACCATTCTGTAATTGCTTTGACATCCATCAAATGTGCTACAATAGGGCAGTTTCGAGATAGAACTCTTTTATCGGTAAAGGTAAGAAAAGCCCTACTGTACCATGTGACCTGTTTAAAATGGTAGGCAACTATTTCTGATTATATTTACTATGACATGCGCGTGTACGAAAAGTCAAAAAAAGTTACTTACACTACACGTACGGTAGGGAAAACTGAGGAGCTGGGGGGGGGGGGGTTAATTTAAGAAGCTCCTGGTTGAAGGAGTGGCCGTCTGTACCTCCCTAACACGACAAGACAGGTGATCGGTAAATTAAAATCAACAAAATTGCCTGACATTTTTGACAACCCACATGACGCAGTTGAACTCTTTTCACCTTCTACAACAAAAGAGTTTGAACTCGAAACTCAATTATTCGATTTAGTTTTAATTTTGATTCGGGTATCAAGCCGCAGTTAAGAATGGTTCACTCGTACGACGGTGATCAATTTTACTGCGTGGAGGAAAGCAGAGAGCCCGGAGTAAACCAAGGGCCTTTGACAAATAACTGAGGAACTTTCTCACCTGTAATATACAAGTTAATCTCCAACAAGCTTTCTGTTGGACCACATTAACGGCACATCAAGCACTGATCACTAATTTTCCCGAGTTAGCTAGTAATTTATATATTTGATCGTTGGATAATAATGCTGTACATAAGGACTATTCGCTTTAATATTACGGCGATCAGTTTTATAGGTGGAGAATACAAGACTGAACCCGGAATGAACCATTGAACTTGGGCAAGTAACTAGCAAACAATCTCACCCTTGACATTGCAAGACAAGATTTTTCCAGCTAACTTTATGTAACACGCCACGAGCTAAAGATCAACATAAACTGCTTTCTGCCAACAGTTTCCCGAGAACAATAAAAGCCGGGTAATCTTGAAAATTTCCCACATGTCCAAGAAATAATGGCATCGAACCAATGCTTCTTGTTTCCTGGCGACTGAAACCCTAGGACCTGATTCACAATGATCTGATCCTCCGGCTGCGATTTAACCAACAACTCGTGTATCCTAGCGATTGAAAGACAAGCACCTTAGTATCTGGGTCTCCACTCGCCTCATTTTTAGATGAAGCCAACACCTCGTGTGTGCTAGCGGAGAAAGAGCAAGTACCTTTCGTCCACGACCCTCTTCCATGAAGCAATTAAACCAACTTAAACCAACTTTCTTGACTAAAATGTGTTAAAATGAAATCGGTGTCAGTGTTTTAATTATACACAACACTTCCGGAAACCTGTTCCTGGCGATCCCAAATTCCATGGCATTCTTTGAATGCATGCAAGTCATGATTGTCTCTTCTCATTTGCATAAGGTAAACTTCTTCTTCTTTAATACATTAGTTTATCCGCTTCAGATAGGTCACATTTTCTTCTAGGTAGAAAAGGTAGAACGTCATCAAAGGGAGAGAACTCTATATTGGTAAGCAATTACATGTACATATGCTTGGGTTTTACGTGGTACGTAACAATTATTCAGTCCTACGACGACGATGAGTTCTGAGAAAGTATATGCTCTGTGTCTTCTTGTGGCAGGGCGAGACGATGTGAACAAAGTGCTTCCGTCACAGGAACGTCACGCGGAATACACCAGACCAGGCAAGTTGTCATGGATAGTTATACTTTGAAGAGCCGTGCAAGTCAAAGTTTTTATTGAAAGAGACGTCCTTTGCATTTTGTCCATATAATGTTCAATCAAGGATCGATACAATATTTGTACAATATTGCTATAACGTATCTGTCTGTGACTGAACTGGTAAGAGAGGGCTTCTGTATTCTAAAAGAAACATGACGAAGTGTCGGCACCTCGCTGACCTCATTCTATCGGCGTGTGGCGTCTGAGGGTTTCATGGTAATGGCTCTCACAAATCATTGTTTCCGAACCAGCGTTATCGCGATCAAAGCATTCTTGTTTGAAGTTTTCAAGGGATGCATTAGACGTTTAGTAGGCTTCTGAGGAAGTTCAGGGACGTTCGCTATTACGTGAACGTATAAATCTACATTGGTTGACGTGCCTCATTATTATTACGGCGCCTACGATGGGGACTGATCATGCACTGTTTTCTTGCTGTACAAAGTTATACGTTACAATTTTGGCACAAATGGTCATCGCAAAAGTGGGGATGACCATACAGTCGACAACTAGCTTGCATGGGCTCCTAATAGGAGAGTTTCGGGTTGGAACTCTTTTGCCGTAGAAGGTATAAAGAGTTCAAGTGTGTCGTGTGACTTGTCAAAAATGTCAGGCAAGTTTGTTGATTTTAATTTACCGATCACCTGTCTTGTCGTGTTAGGGAGTGACAAACCTCTCCTTCAATCAGGAGCTTCTTAAATTAAAAAACTTTCAGCTCCTCAAGTTGCCCTACCGTACGTGTAGTCTAAGTGACTGTTATTGAAACTTTTCTTAGACGCGCATGTTATAGTAAATGTAACCAGAAATAGTTGACTAACATTTTTGACGCGTCACATGGTACAGTAGGGCTATTCTTACCTTTAGCGATAAAAGAGTTCGATCTCGAAACTGCCGTATTAATTTAGGCGAGAAAGGTTGCGCATTACAGGCCATGGAGTTCCTTCTTCCTTGCCCTCTGACAATGATTACTGGTAATTGACTATTTGTATATATCGATCAGCATAGCGTTCATCGATCTGCAAAGCACTCACAAATATCATGTCTCAGACACGGAGTGGTCTTGGTCAAGTTTTCGCCAATAGTACCTATGCTATGTCCAGAAAGTGAAATCTCTAACAACGATAATACTGTTACTTAAATACACTTTCTAACATTTACCAACGACGTGGGGTCTTTTATTAACTAGACAGTTACTGACCCAAATCTATAAAATTGTATTACGGCTATACATGATAGCGGTATATGCTGTTTCTCCCAACTACATGCATGGCTCTGTTCTAATTTTTTACTTTATATATATATATTGTGCTTTGCTAATTAGGTCTTTGTTTTTTTTATTTGAACGTTAGTTTAAAAATTGGTCTGGAATTCTTGATCGGTCACGTCTAGTATATTGCATCTAAGATCATTGCATTTTGTTTCACCCAATTCTGCTGAAGCCATAGTGCGGTTGGGGAGGGGGTGAGGGTTGGGCGTTGCGAGGGTGTTAAGTTGCTACTTCTTAACTACTTATATCCACAGTTGGAATAAAACCTTAACTGAGCTAAATAGACAAGAGACCGGATTTCACCTGGGGCCCGTTTTACAAACAGGGTGTAAGTTATGTTAGACGTAATTGTCATGGCGACACATTCTGTAGAGATACGTCGCCATGGTAGTTACGTTTGACGTAGTGTTAAACTCTCTATGTAAAACGGGCCTCTGCGACTACTTGTGACCGCACTGTCGTCGCTGCTCTGCTTTTATTCTCTATACTGTAATATTTTATATTGTCGTCATCGACCTGCAACCTGCACTATGGTTGACAACTGTTGTACGAATGTCTGTTACACCATTTCGTAAATTTCTTATACACACCCCAACTAGCTATAAACCTGTACACGACCCATCTAACTATACGCCTAAGTACAAATCATCTAGCTATACACCTCTACACGACAAATCTAGCAATACACTTCTACACAGCCCATCTAGCTATACACCTGTACAAAACCCATGTAGATATACAATTGTACACGACCCATATAGCCATGCACCTGTACGCGACCCATCTAGCTTTACACCTACACACGACCCATCTCTCTATACACCTGTGCACAACCCATCTGGCTATATACCTGCACACAGTCCATCTAGCAATACACCTGTACACAATCCATCTTATTAAACAAATGTGCACCACCCATCTAGCTTTACACCTGTACGCATTATATCTAGCACAAACCTTTACACAAAAGATCCTGCTATACACCTGAACACAACCCACCTAGCAATACGCCTGTCCACAACCCAGCTAGCTATACACCTGTGCAGAATCGATCTAGCTATACACCTGCACACAGCCCATCTAGCTATACACATGTACACAACCCATCTAGATACACACCTGTACACAGTCCATCTTGCTATACACATGTACACAACCCTTCTAGCAATACACCTGTACCTAACCCATTTAGCTGTGCACCACGTATCTTGCTATACACCTGTACGCAGCCCATCAAGCTACACACCTGTAGACAGCCCATCTAGCTGTGAACCTGTACACAACTCATCTAGCTATACAACTGTGCATGACTCATCTAGCAATACACCTACACATAACCCATCTAGCTATACACATGTACCCAACCGTCTTTGCTACAAACCTGTACCCAAGCCATCTATGTATACACCTGTCCACAACCCATCTAGCTATACACCTGTACACGACCCATCTAGGTATACACCTGTGCATGGCCCATCTACCAATACACCTGTTCATAGAACATCTAGCCATGCACCTGTACCCAACTCATCTAGCTACACACCTGTACACAACACACTTAGTTACACACCTGTGCACAATACATCTAGCTATTCACCTGCACACAACCAATCTAGCTATACACCTGTACAAAGCCCATCGAGCTATAAAAATGTACTCGACCCATCCAGTTATGCATCTGTTTATACCCCATCTGGCTATACACTTGTACACTACTAAGATTCATGCACATCTACACCTGTACAGTGGTAATAGGCATGTACTACTACACTACTAAGATAAATGTACACCTACACCTTTACACAACTTATATACATGTACACATACACCTGCACACAACTTATATACATGTACACCTACACCTGCACACAACTTATATACATGTACACCTACACCTGCACACAACTTATATACATGTACACCTACACCTGCACACAACTTACATACTACACTTGTACACTAATTATCTACAAGTACACCTACAGTTGTATACTCCTGATATACTACACTTGTAAACAACTTATATACATGTACATCTTCATGTGTACGCATGCCTTAGGGCTCTTGAGACAGCTCCAGCATACATTTTAGAAGATGCAAAGGACGTATGAGCTAAGCTTCTGTCGACATGTTTACTCGATCCTAGATAATAGACATTTATAGGTTACATCATGACTGTTCTACAAAGGTGTATGTCGTCTCCTATACGTTTGCTATAAATTAAATTCATGTATCAAGCGAAAGCATCAAAACCTTACCTGAGCTTCACGAGCGTTTCACTCCTGTGTAAAGCATCCACTTCAGTTTTTCACTGTCATGTATATCTACGTATAACTGCTATATACGTGTAGAAGATTTAATTACGAGGCCTGTCCCATATTATCTATCCAGACTTCTTATACGTCGTTTCGGTTTGAGTGCCTGTGGTTTATCCATGTGTCTCGTGTGTATATGTATGTAGCCTGTAGTAAGGTTACTGGCTCAGCCCAGCAGGTAACACAAGTGCCGCCTTTGTCAAAGACGTACCGACTCTGTATTCTGTGGCGACCATACTGGGTGGGTTCAGGGGGTCAGTGTGACTTAGGAGGAGAGACAGGATGGAAGTGGGGGAAGAAGGGTTTATGTTCCTACCTGAGAGGTCAGATTAACTGGAGCGTATCAGAGTCGCTCACAGGTGTGTGGTGCAGCCATGAAAGGGCACGCTGTATGGGGTAGGACTTTCAGCACGTCTCAAAAGTAATGAAAAAAATTACCTACTGTCTTCAGAAAATAGAGATATTTGAAAGAAAGGAGGACACGGACGTGAAGCAATAGGAATATGCTTAACTTTATGCATGCAATTTGCTAAGTGTTAAAAGTGCTCTGAAAAGGACTGTACGTCACAGCTTGTAACTACTTTTTAACATCTTCTCACATAGTTTTTTATGTCTGATTCTGCAACTTTAGAATTTCTCAACGCATCATACACTATTTTGGATGATGAAATAATAAGTTTAGAGAGGTTGTTCAGAATTATTGTTCTAGGCATTATATCCTATTTTGGGTGAACTCTGGGGAAAATGTTTATATTTTCTCAAGGCATTATATCCTATTCTGGGTGAACTCTGGGGAAAACGTTTTTATTTTCTCAAGGCATTGTATCCTGCTTTAGATTGTCACATTATAATCCTACAGGAGGAATGTGTAGAGTTTCTCAAAGCATTATATCCTTTATTTTGGATGTTAACATAACTCCATACGTAGATTGTTTAAAACTTGTCAAGACATTATGTCCTATTTTGGACGATCACACAATACTAATTGGACGAAATCTTAGAATTTTTAAAGGTAATTTATCCCGTTTTGGATTATCAAATAATAACTCCATAGAACGAACTTATAGAATGTGTCAAGGTAGGCTATTATACCCTATTTTGGATGATCAGATGATTCTAGGGAGAATTTCTCGAGACATATATGTCATATTAGAGGATCAAAAGTTTATTGTAAAGGGAACGTTTAGTATTCCTGAAAGCATTATGTGTTATTTTTGATGATCACACAATAATTATTGGACGAATGTTTAAAATTTGTCGAGGTATTTTATCCTGATTTGGATAACTAAATAATAATTCTATGAAAAAAGAAACATTTGTTTGCAGTACCTTTCGTGATGCGATCTCACGACCTCAATGAGGAAGAGCGAGTTTATTTTTTATTTTTTATAATCATTAATAGTTTTATTAATGTATTTATATATATTTTTTTGCAGGGCTTGGTCAAGCAACGAGAATTCCATATGCATGTATATTTATTTCAGTGGACTTTAAACAACTACACACTCGGGAAACCGGCTGACCTGAAGTCGAAGCCAACTACATCTGGATTTGACCCTGACACTTCAATGGTTATAGACCGATCCGCTACCACCAGTCTAATACCTCAACTAGCCCAGTTCGATTGGTCAAAAGAAAATAGGACAAACGCTGGGTCACATGATATGGAGAAGTCGAAAAATTTCAACAAGCGAAGACAACTTATCAAATATAGAGCTGTTTTCATTCCCATGTACCAGTGGAATTCGACGAGTTTAAGGCAGCAAACCGCTTGTAGCCATAGCACCGCCGGATTTTCAAGTGCATGTATTTTTTTTTTTTCCTCACATAGATTTATAGGGCGAAACAAGACAGCGCGGTGTAAACCACTGACCTTTGACATGTATTTATTTATTTATTTGATTGGTTCATCCGATTGGCAGACAAGCCTCTCTAACGCTTGACCGAGGCCCACTGCCTATCATGACGCAATGTGCTGTTGTACAACTTTAATATTTGATAGGTGATCAGCGTCGTTAAGAGTTTTTCAGCTACGTCCGGGGCGGCCGTCAGATGTATGAGTGATAGCCTGCTGTAAGAATCATTTCCCCAGGACACCATAAAATCCAGGGAAGGAATAGAGCTGCAACCTCATGTGTCAGCTAGGTTGGTCGAGAGTTGTGGCGACCGATCGTGTAGTAGGTACGGATGCTGTATAGCAACCAAGCGATATTGTATAACGTTTTGACCTATACTGTTACAACACCACCGATAATGTTAACAAATTACCAACCAATCGTGCAGTAAAATTTCACCGATAATGTAGTAATGTCTTTCTACAGGTGATGATGCAATTTTTTAGCGATCTTGTACTGATGTACAGGAAAACTTTTACGTTAGTGGTCGCTTTTACAACAGGATCGGTCGTTGTAACATTATCGGTCAAAACATTATATCGATTGGGTACTACAGTATGGGTACGTACTGTACTGTCGGTACGTACTACATCATCGGTCGCAACAAGAGTGTTTACCCGTCACTACCGATCTGTTTTAAAATTCTGCATCACTGAAGCAATATGCAAAACACCACCAGAGGTACAAACGGACGCCAAGCCTAACAGAAATCCTCTATGGAAGACACCAAAGGCCGTAGGAAACAACTGCTCTTTGGTGGGTATCTGATATTCATCCTGACTTAAAGCTGCAGCCTGACCCCCGCAACAGTGAACCAAACATGTGGGTTGATGACCAAACACCGGTACTCTCTCAGCGGAGCCGTCAGACGACTTGTCTAACAAGAGTCCAGGTCAGATTCCAAATGGATAATATCACCGAGTCCTTGTCTTGTTGAACAGTCTGTACACAGAAACCTGCATATTCCGGCAAGATTTAAACCCGTCATAAAACCAGAGAATTCATTCAAGGCGAAATCGCGATTTGCAGGCTATCCGACAGACCCGTTTTCACTTGTCTGTCCCATTACTTCGAAAAAAAACTTCACACTGGGAAGCGAGATTTCCACCCTACATTCACTGCAACCCAAAATGGTCTCAGTATCGGACGTGAAATTCATGCTGTAAGTGTGCACTTCTCGGTTCTATCGCTTTGCACAAAATTCACACAGGGAAGCGGGGTTTCGTATTAATTACATAATCTACATGTACATCCGAAGTAACAGAATTTTTGACTTTTTTTTTGCTTCGGTTGAAAGCTTAGCTCTCAACATGTGGGTCTCTTTTGCCACACAGACCGCCTGTATTTACTGGAGATAGCATACACCGTGCCCCATCCAGACAAGGTAGAGTTTACTCAGACACACTGACCAGTATTTATGGCTTTGAAGTCTGCCTAGAGCCATCACGGGATCCAGTTCATGCAACGCGAAATATTGCCTCTCAACGTGTGTGTTTGTGTATGTATTGGCCTTATACGTCGTACTTATTTTGCAGTTATATGACAACGAGGAGTTCTTAGTAGTTTTATTTATATATACTGCATCTTCTTCTGGCAGGTCGAGCCCATGCTTCCCAGGTGCTTGGAACATTACACCAGACATGACGCCTCGCCCGGTCACATTCTACTGACACCGAGCCAGCCGGTACCACTTGCTTGCTCTATGTTCCTCACTGCTGAGCACCAAAGAAGGCAGCAACAAGTACCATTTTTAAGTCTTTGGTATAACTCCACCCATGATTGATCCCGGGTCTCCTGACCTCGAGGTTGGCGCTCTAACCAGGCCACCGAGGCGGACAGCTTCTCAACGTGAATTTTCTTCAGACTGACAACTGCTCATGGTTGTGTGACAACTTACAACTTTCGTCTTATAGTGCGATTTCACGCCGCCAGTTTTACCAGTTGAAGGTTTCCCAATCATCCAAAACGGGCAGGCTGTTTCATGCGTGAACGTAAACAAAAATAATGACACGAGACTCTGTTGTCGCCAAAGCAAAACTTTTACTTGCAACGAAATAAATAAATACACTATATCTGCTCCCAAATCGAACAATTTTTGTGTTTTCTTAGAAAATAGTTACATCATTAAATATGACCTAAAACCATACACTACGCATTTCGGGATGCAACCGTTTAAAACGACACATGGCGTAATGCACAAAGACACCTCGTCCGTCTATATGCAATATTGACACCTTTCAAATTCACTTTGTCACACTGGCAAGTCAACATACAGTGCAATTCTTTCCAGAAAATGCTAAAAATGAACATATGTACGGATGAAAAGTTGTCATTTTCCTAACAAAATATTTGCTATGTCGTTTGTGTTAAAAGCTAGTTCCTTTTCATAAGAACAGGCAAGCGGCAGAAGTAGACCATATAGTTTTCTAACTGAATTTTGTAATTTAAGACCATCTGCTTCTGTGCTGCAGCTATCCACAAAAGCTTTGAGTCACAGTACCAGATATTTCAGTTAATTCACACTGCTTTGAATTTTGATGTCCTTACATGCATATCCATGGCCAAAGGAATATTAAAATTTCACAAATAATTAATAGAGACATCTATTAATTCTGGTTTATCCTACAATAACATTAACAACTTTACACAAGTTTGGCACATAACAGATTTAGTAACAGAGTAAATGGAAAAGCATTTGAAGGGATATTCTCACTACATATCAGCATATTTAGAACCAAATTCTTTCATTCTGTTTTTCTTTTTAAGGTTAGCACCTCAACTTGACCACAATACAGCATTTACAATATACGTTACGTGACAAGTGTCATCCAAGGCAATCATCTTAGAAAGGTTTGTGATCATGGATCTTTACTTTTATTTTTGAACCCCGAAGACAAAAACGTTTCAGGCAAATATTTCAAAGAATTTAAATAATCCACCACAACTTTTCATGACTACTTCAATTAAAAAGCACAAAAAAGACATCTAAAAATTGCAACTCATATTTCTAGTCATTTATTCCACTGAAAAATTGGAATCAGTTTGACTGAAAGTTTTCCCTTTAGCTTAAGCAGAAACTGATTAGTTAAAAAAAAAAAAAAAGATTTCCATCTCTTTATCAAAAGCTTAAAGTTAGTCCACCTAAAAATAGCAACTACCAAGTTTCTCTTGTGACTGGGCTTTCATAAAACCAAGTCTTGCCTACTCTTCCATCAAACTGACAAGAGTTAATTTCTTTCAGCTTTTCAATAATGATATCAACAGAAAACGAAGGGGAATTTTGTGTCCATTATTCATCTTAAAAACAAACTGACACAGGTAATGGTTTTAACTCATCACCTGTCTAAACATCCTTGTCTCAAAAAATCTGCTAATTAATCACATTACAATCTTGAACAGGCTGCAACACGCATGTGCAACTACCTAGCCTTGTTTTCAAAAGGGACATAAGCAAATGAGCGTGGTCAATGTTTCAACACTAGAGTGAGCACATCAGTGCTGATATTTTGTTTTTTGAGCTTTGTTTACTCAAATTCCTCCTTTCTTCTTGGACACTGGTATATGGAAAAGCAAATGTTTTATGGAAAAGCAGATGCTACGGTGTATATAACTTGAAACAGCAAGAAATCATCGGCAGTGTCCACGCTATAACATTAAGAGATAGTGTGACCCAGTTTGTTTGTCTGCCTTTTGAAAACCAGGCACAGTGTATCCAGGCAGTCGCGCATGTGCCTTAGAACCGTGCTCCAGATCGTGAGGTGGCTTATTCATTCATCAGTCTCATCTCCAACATTACCAGTCCCTATAACTTCCAACCACTTTCTTCACAATCTCTGCTTTTGAACAAAAAGGACAAATCATCACCACATCAGTTTCCTTGTCACAAAAAAAGTCATCAAAACCATCATTCCCGCAGTTTTCGTGTGGTTTGACCATCGAATGTTTGGACGAAGTCTATTCTGTCCATTAAGCGCATTTGTAATACTGAAAAGGCACACACATGCACTCACGCGCACACAAAACACATTTTTATGCATGAATAGCAGCGGAACTTTACTGTTCCTCCGTTAAAATAGACGTTTCACATCAGACTTTCTGGTAGAACAACATGTACGCCTCGCTGGCCAGAACTTCCTCTAAGCTAGCTCGCTTCACTTGAGTGTCCGATGTGTAAATCCATTTCTTACTGAACTTCTCGCCCGGCAACACACACGGGCTGCGACGATACGTCACAAAGTGTCCAGAGAAAATATCCCCATAATGCACCACGACGGCCATCAGTCTGTAGTTGTGATCGGCCGACATGACAGTGGGCGTGGCCGGACTGTTTTGATTGACATCTGCATGGATGTTGGGGTAGAGGGATGGGTTGGGAGGCTGGAGGAAGAATCCGTTCTCTGTAGTGCTAGATTGGAAGTTCAATGTCCGTAACAAATTAACAGCAGCAGCCGATCCAACATCTCCTGTCAGGTTCCCGCGAGATCTGTGGTGTTATGAAAAAGAAACAAAGAAAACATTAAAATTACTACAACACTAAATATGTACTCTGGTCACATGATAAAAACAAGACTCTCAGAAGCTTAAAGAGCTCCTTTGGTGTCAAAGCATCTGTGTTTTAATAGCAAGATAAATTGATAAAGACTGGGATAGTCTGAATTAAAACCGATATTGTACGTTTCGTCAGAATATACAGAAACAAAATATTTCTGTTGCTTCCACTTTGCCTGGTGTGACGTCAGCCACAAACACATGATGTCATCAATCGCTGACATGTATACACATGACGCTGCCCTTTCACATGCTCTTGACATAATCCCAGCATAAATACCTTACTCGACATCACATCTGTCTAATTGAACGTCATACAAGGAATATTTCCGTGGCGCACCAGGAAAATTTTACACAGTCAAAGATTTTGTTTTTCAAGGAATCTTCAGTTATACGAGTTAAAAATAGTGTTATTCATCAAAATCCTTTTGAAACATGGTGTTTGGCTTACTCCATAGGATTTCTTTCATAACTATTTTCACGCAATTTGTATTCTGACCAGAGGGGCACTTTAAGAGCTATTTTGGTGTCAAAACATGTGTGTCTTAAGGTGTAATAATAATCTCTTTGACACACAGGTGAAATAATAAAGACTGAGAGAACCTGAACTGCTTTCCTAAATTGCAAAAATATTGCAGTGTATTTAAACCCATATGGTACACTTCGTCAGAGGATATGGAAACAAACTTTGTTTGCCCTTTCCACTTTGCCTACTGTGACGTCACCATTCAGTGACATGTATCCACAAATGATGCTGGTCTTGTCATCCCAGCATAAATGCCTTATTTGACCTAAAGTCTGTCATATAAGGAATATTATCACTTCACAACATGAATATTTTATGGCCACAGGCAAAGATTTCCGTTTTTAAGGAATTTTCAGTTATATGGGTTAAATAGTGTTATTCATCAAAAACCCTTTCAAACCCTGGCGTTAGATTTGTTCCTTAGTCCTTCTTTCCTGTAATCTTAACATTTCTACGCAGTGTGTATTGTGGCGAGAATGGCACTTTCAGATACTCATGCTGTGGCAGTGAATAAGTGAATGTCCTCAGGCTTGGCAATGACAGACATCATACTATTCCAAACATTTGAGTGTAGCAGTTCTTCAAATACATGAGGAACCCCGATATATAGCATAGGGGCCATAACTCTGTTCTGCTGATAGAGATAAAAAGGTCAACAAATTGTATAGCTTTCAAGCAAAACAGTTTGTTGGTACAGTGGCCAGGTCAAAAAGACAATGCAACTCATACTCCAGTATTTTCACTGGTCTGGAGATTGTTATATTTACTGTTGTTGGAAATTCACTAGATGTTGGTGAATTCCCTGAGGATGATCCACTTAAATATTTGAATTCTAAGGTGGGCTTATGCCTGCACTGTGGATGGTTTTGATGGTGAAACTATCAAAGATAAAGGCAATTAAAATTGCTAATTTACATATGCAAAGAGTACGTGATTACAATGTGGAGTACCCCACTCACCTTGATAATCCGAAGGGGTCCCGCCCCCCACACAGCCTGTTACCCATAGAGCCTTGGGAGTTTTTACAGTAGATGTAGTCATCCATCTGGAAGTACTCAGGAAACTGTATCCGCTCATAGCGCTTCATGGGCATTCCGTTATCCAGCCAGACCATACGCTGGATGTGCAGACACAAGCACTTGGGCAGCTGGAACACACAAAACTGACTTGTTACCAGGGTTAGGTGGGAACAGTAGCAATTTACTACAGCACTGTCAGCCATCGAGTTGATATGCATGGTCAGCTGGTACTCAGACCAACCTTAAAAATATGTTCATTTGGCGTAAATGACCGACCCTTCAGAAAAGAGCCTAATCAATAGATTTTCTTGGCATTTTGATCTCACGTAAATCTCTTTAAAATCCCTATCTTTTACAACTTAAGAGCCAGAATGGTCTTACAATGTAAGTGTAAAATGAGAATTTCACAGACAGATTTTCACTCGCAGAGCATCAATGCATATGTTGGACTGGTGGAAAGGAAATTGATAGTCGAGGAACTTGTGTAACACCATGTTACCCATGTAAATGTCCTTGAGGGTGCCGATTACCACCAAGGCCCCCAGAACAATGGAAACTGGAGAATACTGTGGATTCAATGTCTACACTTCAGCTGGTGACCTAGTGATCAGGTTTATTTTTTTATTTGATAAGTGCCGTCAAAAATATTTCATTTATTTTCACTAAATTATGATTGGAGAAAATCGTGCTGAGCCCTTGGGAAGCTGACGACCATCCTCAGGTTCCTGGTGGACCTTCCCATATACGAAGGAGAGGAAGCGAGCTAGAGCTGGACTTCACTCACAGCGACTGAATTGGTGAGAGTTCCTGGGTCATTGGGCTGGGTACCTGACAAGCACCTATACTCCTTGACCACAGCCTGGCAAAACAATACATTAATTCAGGAGCAGCAACTATCATTAGATTATTATGACTCACCATTATTAATCATGTCTTCCACAATTATCAATTTTCACAGCAGGATTTGCCTGGCAACTTGACCACAAACACTCACCTTCCCTATGGTGAGTTTCTTCCTGAATGTCGACTTGGGCAGGTCTCGTTTGACAGCTTGTCTAACCCCGCCTCCAGACTCGCCACATCCCTCACACTCCACCTGATTGACAGTCTCTGAGCCAATGAAATGCTGTAACAGTCTGTCCAGTGTCAAGGACCCCTGGAGGCAGATGCGAATTTATTAATGTGTGTATATATATATCTCACTGCTAATTATTTTTAATTGAAATTTTAAAATGGTACATTAAGTATTCTGAGGGGGAAAAAAGTGTTTTCAGATACATTTTTTAAAGGCCTTTTTACCCACCATTACTTAATTTTTGTGTTTTCTGTCCCTTTAACCACCCTTACCGTCCATATTTGAATTAATAGCTATATGTCAACAGCCAGATAAGCAGCCTCTGGAGTAAGTACATTACAAAAGCGTGCCAGAAAACGAACCCCGATTACGGTTTAACTTACCCAAGTGTTTGTTGGTATGGAGAGAGACAGGCTGTCAAAGAGGTCATAACAGACTGGGTATTTGTGCCCACACTGTGTGCACTGGAGCTGGCTGGCCAGCAGACCCCTGAAGGGCAGGTCGCTGTGGCGGGACGGCAACACCGGCAGCGGGCTCCGGCTCCTCGTACACGCCTCTTTTTGCGACTGGAACTTAATACTTGGGTCCTGCAACGTACACCACCACCAGTCGCAGTTAACACCACAGTCTTCTTAACAATATTTCCTTCAGCATTTAGGACTTACTGTATTGCACCTAAAGTTTAGCATTTTTCAAGTGACGCAGTGTGCTTGATTCTGATTGATTCATCCACTTCACAGAGAGCTTTAAGAGTTCTTTGCGAAGTATTTTTACACGCTCAGCTTCAGGTGAGACACCTGTCTCACTTAAAGTTTAGGATGTAAAAATACACTTTCAGATGTATGTAAAGGCCTTAAAATAATACTTCTGATATCAATACTAAAGATTTTCTGATGAGAAATTCATCATACACCAACAAAAAACTCTGCAACTTCCCTGAGAGTTAACTACAAACCATTGGCAAGTTATACTAATTCCTCCAATGAAAACTATACCACCAAGCAAACAGAGCACAGTGATGGAAGGCAAGTTGTCTCCAATGATTGTCATGCGAGACTACATAAGAGAACACCTCAACTCTACTGGCATCAAGCCCCCATGAGCAATGAAAGCAGGGCAATTCTGAAAATTTTCAGCCCAGGAGTGGACTCACACACTGATTAGGTTCGTTTTGGTTTTCATGGTGCGTAGTCTGATCTGGCTTAGGTCATGGGTTTTACATGGTGCCAGGTTCCAAAACAGTTGCAGCGCGCGAAAGCTGAGAACTGGAGTGTGACCATGAGAAAAAAAAGAACACTGATATATGATGCACTTTTTTCTTGAAATCTGACACATTTACAGGGAGAGACTTTATAGTAGGTATACAATGGTTGGGATTAAATTCTGGGTTATCCATCATTTTGGCGCAACTTCAAAAGCATGCAGCGTGTAGAAACGATTGTGTAGAAACAAAGATGGCGAACTAGAGATGTCATTGCTGAATCAAGGAGGTGAAACAGACCTCTTTTACCCCATGGCTGAATAAAACAGAAAACAGAAGTGGCAAAATATTGATTTCTTGAAGAACAATATTTGCTGTTTTTTGTAATCTCATATAAAAGGATGTTTGGCTCATTCTTTTCTTTTTTCTTTACACAAGTCAGTAATTTGACAATGAGTGCACACGTGGAGCCATTATTTCCTATGACGAATTCTCAATTGTAGCTTAGTGATGCCTCTGGAGGTACACCCCATACCAGCCAGCCCAACCAAGGGCTGTTATCGCTGTTTGTTTATGCTCACCCTGCTGGGCTGGTGGACTGGGTGACGCTCGCAGCATGTGCCCTTTATTAGCATACATATACACACATGTGTAGCATGTATTTTTTTTTTCGGGGGGTGAGGGGTGGGGGGTGGTGATTTAACAAACAGAGATAGCACTGTGTCTTATAGTAGGATGCGAGATACATAATTTGATCCTTTTTTCCCCCAGTATACAGTGAACATGAAACTTGAAGATAGCCCAATAAAACTGGACATCAATAATAAACCATATATTTATGGATCACTCTCTTTTCGAAAATATTTCCTTACTGTCACGTAAAAATACATTCATAAAGTAATATTTGAGTGGACTATGGGCATTAATTTGATAAATCAATGAAGGTAAGGAGTAAATGACAAAACACAAATCTGAAGTCACTATATTTTTTTTCTTCACTTCACTGCTGTAATGTGTAATTAAATTAAAAATGCATGAATGTTGATTGAAACAAGTGTTGCTTTTAATTCATTACAAACTTAACATACATGTACACAAAAAATTTAAAGAAACTATTATTCCACCTTGGCATGGCAAGTGAAATTTAGTGTGGGCAAGCAGTTTTTATTGCTGGCTTGCCCTGAGAGCAAGCACTTTAAAAAGTTACACCACTGAGGAAGTACAAGCAACGCCACAGTAAAATTCAGAATCAGGACCGAACAGATTTTCCAATAATAAGGTGAACACCCTAGCCAATGGGCAATCAAGGGGCACTAATGACCTTGAATTAGCCACTGGCATTGGACATATCAGTTTAATGACTCAAATCCAGAATACCCCAATAATTCATTCTGGCCAGTGGTATTGCAGATACTAACACTTTAAGTATCACTGAAGGTGTACAACTCCCTGGTACATTTAAGCACAATGACATGTACTGAGACATGCTGAAAATACAATTACCTGCAATGTCTTAAGATCAAAAAGGGAGACAACTGATGGGTATTTGCTGGCCTCTTCATCCAGAGTCTGAGTGAGTACATAGAAGAGCTCATGTGCATCCTGCAAAGAGAAAGTACATGTAGGTATCCACTGACACCTGAGCCAAAAGGTCTTTCCTACAGGTTGTCGGCTTCAATGTACATGTAATCGAAACGGACATGACATTTCAGCTGTTCCAGCAATATGATTGTTTATAAATTATGACTTCATACGTAATCTATTACACATAGTGCTACACAATTCCCAATTGAAACTGGGTAGAAATATGAAAAGAATATGAATGAAGTCCTAATTAACAAAGTAACCACCACGGTTCAAAAGGACTTTCCATGAATAACACTAATTAACCCTTATAAAGCAAGATTCCTCAAAGAAAAAAAACCTTTGACTGTGTAAAATTTTCCTGGCGCACCACGGAAATATTCCTTGAGTGACGTTGAATCAGGCAGGTGTGATGTCGAGTAAGGTATTTATGCTGGGATGATATCAAGAGTGTTTGAAAGGGCAGTGTTATTTGTGGATACATTTCAGCATACATTTGGGGACGTCAGGTTTTTGGGTGTTCAGGCAAACTGGAGAGGACAGAAAAATGCTATTTATGCATTCTTGGCAGAAATGAACAGTACCAGTTGCAGACACAGAGGTTTGGAAATCAAAGTAAACCTTTAATTTACTGTATTCCACTCACACAGTAATGACTGGTCAACAGATTTTTTCACAGTATTGACTGGCCAACAGATTTTTTCACAGTATTGACTGGTTAAAACTTTTTTTCATTTGATTGTTGATTAGTGCCATACCTGCACTCAAGAATTTTCCACTTGTACAATGCCATTAGTTTTATAAGTGATGATCCATCAGCGTTAAATGCACTCAAGTGATGGTCAGGTACCAGGCATATTAGAAAGAGAACCCCAATAACCTGAATCACATACCCTAATTCTTCAAATTTTCAACCACTGCCAAAAAGCAATATTTCAATATTTCCTTGGAGAACTTTAGGGTCTTGAGTAATAATTCTCATAGTTTTATGAAGCTTTTACCTGTGGTGACACACACAGATCACTTTTGGCTTCATTTTTACAGAAACTGTATGTATACAGTGCCCTTTCAAAACTACTTTAATGATATAAAAGGTTGAAGATTTACAGTACATATAATTATATACATGTAGTAAATGCATCCTACCCTGAAATGTCTCTAATCTATATCTGACTCAGCATCTACATTCATCCTGTCTGCTGCTGGCTCAATCAAATTCACGCTTTTGTGTAATGGGATGTTAAGTCAACCCTTTCAATAAGTACTGAAAATATGATTCTGATTTGAAGTCTGCACTCTCCTAACAAAGCGGGGTTATCAAAATGACCAGAAACAGGCATCATATCTATACTGAACAAAAATATAAATGCATCACTTTTTCAGTTTTTGCAATATTTCACAATACAATGCTGTGGTTTTTGTCCACATAGTGCAGAGGGATTACCCAGAGCAAAGCCCCTACATCTCTGTACATTCCAGTCTCCAAAATCAAACTGTTGTCCATTTCAAGCCGATTCACCATTTTGATGCGTCAGATGGGTGTGACCCTATCTGCAGTATTCGGTGATTTGTAAGGTCTTCCCTGGCATTCCTTACCCTCGGGTGTACAATAGCCCACCTGTACAGTACAAGTTCTGTCAAAAGGCATGATGCCACAGACGCCACAAAACCATCGAGAGTGCACCATCGGCATGCTGGACGCTGGGATGACCCTTAGAGCTGTTGCCGGAGCCGTTAACGTTAACGTGTCAATGATTAGTCGTCTCAGAAGACATCGTGAAGAATTCCACACGACATCTAATCTCCCACATGCCTGCTGACATAGTGTAACGACCCCCAAACAAGAACGCCATATTTGCCTCCTTCACCTCCCCGACTGTCTCAGGCCAGCCACAGCCACAGCTAATAAAAGCTACATAATAACCGGATTTCTGCTCAAATGGTTCGGAATCGCCTCTGAAAAGCAAATTTGCAAGCCCGTAGACCACTTAACGGTATTGACTTTACCCCTGCTCGAGCCCAGAGTTGGTGCAACTGGATTAACACCCATGTTCATTGGCCTTGGGCACGATTTTTATGTTTTCAGATGAATTCCTTTTTCAGCTACATGGAGCCGATGGGAGGCACCTGGTTTGGCGACAGGATGACCGACCAGCGTATTCACCTGATTTCTCCCCAACACCTGTGGGATGTCCTCGAACGGTGTGTTCGTCGGCTACCTCTAGTTCTGGGTAACATTCCAGACTTTTTTGTGGCCTTCACACAGGAGTGGGAAAACATTCCACAAGTCACAATTTACCATCTCATCTGATCTATGCGTCGATGTGTAGCAGTCCAGCAGGCGAACGGAAGACATACTCAGTACTGAAATGTGGAATTTCTCAAACTGCCCCCACCCGTTTCCTAATCCGTTCAGCGTTACCATCTGTTGTCCGTTACCATCAGTTATGGAAATGTATAGCTAAGAGTCCATTTTGTGCCCCTGTGAAAAACGGTATTGAACGCAATTTGATAACGCAGTTAATTTTATCAAAACACTGGGTGTTGTTTTTAAATTTTGTTTCGTGTAGTTAGCAACCCTTCTGGCACTACATGGTAGATTTTGTGAAATAACAGTGCTACCTGTTCATCTGTGGATATGACCCATCTTTTCTGCCTGAGAGCCTGTAGCACCTCCCCAGGGCTCAAACTTCCCTCCGTGGCTTTATCCTCATTGTTCAGACCTGTACACACACAGACACGCAGAGAGATTCCTACAAGAACTGCGAGTCAAAAGCCAGACTCAAAACTAATTTAACTATATTCAATTATTTGATTGGTGTTTTACACGGGACTCAAGAATATTTCACTTGTACAATGACAGTCATCATTTTGGTAAGAGAAAACTGAACACCTGCAGGTTGCTGGCAGACCTTCCCACATACGGCCAGGGAGGAAGCCAGCATGAGTTGGGCTTGAACTCACAGGAATCACACTGGGTAATTGTTCTGCGCTAGCACGCTATCCACTTATTCTGAGCTCATTTTAAATTTGCAAAAGATTATTAGGTGTATTTAAATTAGAAGTCCATATAAAAGAGATTTTGGAAAGCTGGACATGATTAACAGCAAGTCACCACGATTAACAGTAAGGTACATGTCATTCTCTAGATTCGCAGATTCACTTTAACACACTTATCCAGAAATATTCTCAGATCTATCTCGGAAAGACTTTTTCATTATTCTTTTAAGAATGTCCAACTAATTTTTACTGAGAAAGTTCTTAAATTCTACACAACATACTTACTGCCACATGAGCTGCCTCCCTTCAGATCAAAAGAGAAAGTCTGGGTGTTCACTAGTGTCACACATGTACTTACACATTATACAAATAAGGTGTTACTATATTGAAATTAAATAGCCAGAACAAAAAACAAGGTCCTCCATGATCAATAAAGCTGCTTAAATGAACCCAAGAGCACTGTAAACTGCTTACAACTGCCACCTACTATAAGGTCCACAAGTTGCGAGAGTAAGGGACTACATAAGTCCCTGTTCAAGGCCAAGAATGAACTGGCCTGCACCATGTGTAATCACTTTTTTGTAACCTTGACCCTCTCCAAAAACATACCTATTAGCATTCTGTAGACAGCTGATGCTAGAATTGGCTCCTGTCTGGTGGATTTTGGGGACAGTAAATTAGACAGCCATGTCACCACCTCTCTACACGGCGCAAGGGCCTGTAACACAGCGTTAAGGAAACACGTGTTCCCAAGATTCTCTAGGCCAGGACACAGGTCTGCAAAATAAAGAGAGACTCAATGCTACACTTGGAAGACGATTTATTTATCTGCATGGTGGTTAACTTCCGTGCCCAAGAATATTTCACTTATATGACAACAGTCAGCATTATGGTTGGAGGAAACCGGAGAGGGCCCAGGAAAAAAACCACGACCATCCACAGGCGGACCTTCCCACGTATCACTAGGGAGCTCACAAGAAGAGAAGAAAATTATGGCACTTACATGAATGAATTCCATTTCAAAACAATCTATATTCACATATACAGCTGTAAAACAATTTGGTAATGTTTATTAACATATTTATTTCATTTACTTCATACTCTGGCTTTGTTTTTTAAATGGAGGGGGTGAGTTGTTCCTGTACTTGTACAGACTATTTAGGATGTTGTGAGCTTAAAACATTTTTACACTAACAGCATTACATGTTATGATAGTTCAAGCATGAAACTTTTGCCATAAAAAAAAAACAACAAAAAAACTTAAGTCACTGTGTCTCAAAGAATTTCAATATGTAAATAATCATACATTAAAAATAAGGTCGTTGGTACAAAAACAAAAGTCATAAAGTCGGACAATTCTGATAGTTTTAAAACAGTCTGCTGTAAATGTTAAGTGTCACCAACGAACAACTCTACCAAAACAACAAAAGTCAAACTGTTTACCTATCTTCCCACATACACCTACACAGGTACACATTTCTCAGGTCTGAATCACCTTGTATTACTTTATCCATAAATCCATTCCCATCTGACAAGTGCAAACTTCACATGCATGGAACAGGGGCTCACTTCGGGGTTTTACTCACTGACAGCAGTGGAAGTTCCCCACCTTCTTCCTATATAATCACCTACATGTATGATTTATTTTTCAGCGCCATCTTCTGAGAATAACTATTTACATGTCGGCACTGATTAAAACTTCCTCCTTGTTTGTTGCCTGAAGGATAGTACATGTAAAATCAAAAGAGGAAATGTCCGTAAAGAGCCTTCAACTTCCTCTTTTAACCAGACAAAGATATGAAAGACCTAATTTCACGCACATTTTCCATTTTTACATCATGTGAACTTATCTGAAGTATATGTCAGAATGTGACATTTTTTCTAGATTGAGATGCATGTTTAGGGTCTATTATCACACTGTAAATACTTCAGCCAACTATTTAACTAGCTGGATCCAACCTAACCTATCAGACTGTACCAAAATATAGGCCAGTTAAGTTACAAAATCAGACATCTCGGCTCTCCCTGAAAGATGAAAAAGCACCATATAACGCCTTTTTGACCTAGAATGGAATAGGGATAGTAACAAAGGTCTTTAATATTAACACAATATGAGCTTTCTTGAATTTGCTTTCGCTGCACTTTGTCTTTCATGATATGTTAATTCAGTCCATAGATTTAGCCAGAATTTGAAATCAGGGCATTTCATTTCAAAATTATACCCTATTTTCCCTATCTTTAATCTGTTAATTTTATCAGAATAGGGTGTGCCAAAGACACCAAGACAATGCTCTGGCTATTGGAGAGCAATACTGATCAAATTAAAAAATTACAACCATATTTGACTTACTTTTGTTTTATGCATACACAGCTTACTTTATTCCATTCTACCCCATCCCTGCCACACAGACACTGTTAACTGTTGAAATAACTACAAATTCTTTCTGTAAGACAGCTTCCCCTAACTACATAGGGTGGTCAGCTAAACTTGTAAAGCAGAGACAGCTGTGTATCGTTTGTAACTGATTCCCTTCTAAGTTGCTTATAGTGAAACAGTGTCTTTCATGAACTGACATCATACCCTTTACATATCTGAATTTTTGCTTAATGCCATATTAAAAATTCTTCACTTACAGGTGCGACAGCAGTTAGTTTTATAATTCTGGGTAGAGGAAACCGGTGTGCTGTTGGCAAGCTGCAATGGTCTTCATTGAATGCTTGAATGCCAACGGCCTCAAAATAAATATCATTATGTACTAAAGAACCTTCAGGTTTGTTTATTTATTTATCTATTTGATTGGTGTTTTACGCCATACTCAGGGAGTATTTCACTTATACAACGGAATCCAGCATTATTGTGGCAGACCTTCCCAGGTTCTGCTGGAGAGGTAGCCAGCATGAGCTGGAATTCAACTCATTGCGACCACATAGTTGGGAGGCAAAAAACTTAATGTTCTTGCACAGTAACTACATCAAAGCTAAACTCCTTTTACATGTGATTCACGAACTCAAATTGTCAACTTCGTACTAGGCAAATCACCATTACTCACTTTGACAACAAACCCTTCCCCCTCTCCATGTAACAACTTCCCCACACAAGAAGACGTTCCACTCCCTCTGATAACATACCGAACAATTTAATAATACTTAAGAGGAAACACATGGAGGCATTACAACTGCATTACGCACTTATTTCTCGGTACCAAACATGAACAAAACGATAGAAATAGCGGGCTGGTTGCGGCGATTTACCCTTTCGTCGAGATTTCTTGTTTTGGGAAGGCCCCCAAAATATGTAAGCCCCGACCGCAGCCACAGCGGCAAGCCCTCCAAACAAACTAGCTGACTTAGGCAACATAATTTCCGGAAACGACGAAAGGAACAATTGCTTTCCTGATAAATACTAAAATCATTAACACTTAGTATCGCCCTGTCGTCACACCATCCTGTCTGTGCAACGGCGCAATGCATGCCGGGCATTCCGGATACTTCAGGAGGTGGGTCTATTTACCATTGGGTAATGACAAATAAAAGAAAAAACATTACAAGACATTGCACCTTATTATCTTCTCTGTAATTTGATTATGAGTTTATTATTGTGTATAAAGCAGCCCCAAATATATAGTGAGGTTATTATTCCAGGTTAAATTTTTTGAAAGTTCATAAATACCTGCCTTACACCCCTTTTCATTGAATCGATTGTTCACAGCTTGACCCGGAAATGACAGGTGCCGATCGCACTATACGGAGGCAATGGACCTGGAAAGAGATAGGCTAGGAATCAAGGTACGTCAATCATGATTTTTCCAGCTTTGTAGTATAATTAAATGAAAAAAACTTTGGGGGATTTATTTCACATTGGTAATTCATCTAATCGGGGTAGGCGAGAACACGTTGGCGAGTGGTGTGTTGTAATTTCCTTGTGTTGACTGACCCAGTAAATTTTGACAGTTGTCCCGAATAAAGTTATCGAGAAGTGCGCGAAGAGTTGACCCCGATTTGCATGACAACCCCGATCGTGTTGGCGTGGGCGATCATTTTATCAATGAACGTCACAAGTTTGTGTTTTATTTGTCTTCGCCAATCGTAGTACTACTGACCTGGAACGGTTGATTCTCTACACCTGAGTTTACCCCGCCCCCAACGGCCTAACCCGCCACTCACCAATCGTCTTTGTAATTTCGATCCATTGACTAACAGGAACTCCCAGACATAGGGGGTATAGAAAGAGAGGGGGAATAAAAACACTCACACACAAAACTCATTGATATCAACAAACACTACTAAATCTCTTTTCATTTCTGTGTACACAAGCGGGTGGACTGGCGTGAGACTGACAGAAATTTTCCCGGTGCTTCCCCTGAATGTATATATGTGTAGCTGGGCATGCTCGTTTAGTATCTAATGATATACGCCTATATATAGTTCAGAGCAACTATCGAGACCTGGAGATTGCACAATCAAGTAGGTTGTGAAGTTTTCATAGGTTCATAAAACAAGATTTGGTTTTGATATATGACACACACATCATGTGTAAGAGCAAGATGATGGATTGGAGAAAACCAGGGTTTAGAAAAGTGATAAAGGTGAGTGTTAGAGATCCTGCTTAGAATCCGTGTAGTAGTTGTCTCATACCTCAGGATGTGACATGCCTCAGATAAATACAGAATAGCAGTGATTGTTATACCAAGTTTTTCAAATCATGATTAAGGGCTGTGTTTATCTCTGGTTACTTTTAACAGTAGATTATATTATTCATTTTCACAGGCAGTTGCATATTTTTATTTCTTTCTTCTTTTATTTGTTTTGTGCAATCATTGTCATTGTGTTTTCTGATATTTAATGTACTTCACACAGCTGATGGCTTAAATGCTAACTTATGAGTGCTTGTAACTTAATGATTATTTTTCAGACAAACTCTATCCTGGATGACTATGAGGTGTTTTGGCACAAGAAGCTTGGAACAGGCATAAGTGGACCAGTTAGGTAACCTTGACAACTTTTTATATGCATATAGAAACTGTCATTTTCTGCTATGAAACATTTGTTTACTTGCATTCTGATTACTGGAATGTCATTATGCCATTCAGATTGTTCTGAGCTGTACGTTATTTTGTTTGAAGACTAGAGCCTCCAGTTATAGCCGGTTATGGTATTCAGTGCTGGAACTTAAGACTTGCCCACTTAAGTGCATTTTTGAAACAACAGGAAGCAAAGTCATCCTCTGGCAAGTCAACACGTATGAGGGCAGCTAGTTTTTTGAAAATCACTTCTCAGGGAAACTATCTCAAAAACTTAAGTTCCATCACTGGTATTCTATAGTTTTTGAAAGCTCCATGTGATAAGAACCATGAAACTCAGAAGTTACATTAAGCAATTTCCTGATAAGATTTGAGAGGCTTGTGAATGGCCCATTTTGGTCTGTCAGATGTTTAAGACATTTAATATCATCTAAATGAGGGGTATCATATATGCTGTATGATTATCAAAAAACATTTCAGGTGCACTGAGTAAAACTCACTATCTTTGTGTTTTCTATGTCCTTTGTAGATTATGTGTCAAGAAGGTGACCAAAGAAAAGTTTGCATTAAAGTGTCTGCCGGACACACCCAGGTCCAGGACAGAAGTTAACCTGCATGTGATGTGCAGTGGTCATCCAAACATTGTAGAGGTTTACAACGTGTATGCAAATGATGTACAGTTTCCAAAGGAACAGCAACCAAGGTAAGATTCTTCCGCAGATTGAAATCACAACAGATTTTGACTTTCTTAAGCCTTAACCCTTAGCGTCTTACTGTATTAGACATGAAAATCATTCAGAAATTTTACATGTTAATTGTACAGCTGACCTGAGCACATTGTTATTTGCTTTTTGTTGTTGCTTCGTTTTTTTTTTAGTTGGGGTGTGGGGGAGCTTGTTTGTATTTTCTTCTCTTGTCAGTGAAAGAAAGATTTAGTTTGAAGAATGAAGGATTTCATGAGTACATGTATGTCCTGTTTTAAGGATCTCAGTTATATGACTTGGGTCACACCTTGCTAGGATTGCGTGAACAATAAATGTTGTTCTGACGATGCTGACAGTTCTCTTTCATAACTCTGACAAGGGTGTAAGCTAAAATTTTGAATTTCAAAACAGGAAAACTAGGGCAAATTTCAAAATATTTTATGGGCGGGGGGAGGGGAAGGGGGTAGTCTGGCCGTACATTTGGTTCTTGCCATTGTCTGGGTGCATAGCTTTTTTAAATTCAATGTTCAGTAGGGTGGTCTCTTGGCAGATTGTCTAATATACGACAAGGCCTATGTTTTACCCTAAATGACCGAAAATTTCATCCATGACAAAGTTGCTCTTTTTTCCTGATTCTGGGAATTCTTTGGATATTAGAAAGGAATTTTGAGGTTTGTTTGGATGGGAAGGGCATATCCTACTGGAACAATGTATGTTTTAACAGAGAAAATAATGTTTCATGACATTAGTTATCATCTTCATGAAAAAATGCATGTTTTCCGTGCGTAAAGGATGAACTTTGACGTTATATAACAATCAGTATGTCAGAAAACTGGTTCGACATTTGCTTGTTTTATGGAGTTTGCTGTGTTTGTTTTCAGAGCTCGCTTGTTGGTTGTCATGGAACTCATGCAAGGAGGAGAACTGTTTGACAGAATCAGTCAGTCCAAGTGCTTTACTGAGAAACTGGCTGCTAAATACATGCATCAGGTATGCAAATGCAATTTAAACATTACCACTTCATTGGTCAATAGATTATTCTAAGCATATGTGCCTTTTATAGAAGCCCCGCATTTCGAGAGGAATTTCAAGGACTTGTCAGTATTCTTGTGCAGTGTCAGGTGACATGGTGTCTTAAGGATGAAGCTTCTCTCTGCGTGACCAGGTGTCTAATGTCTAAAAATATTTTAAAAAAAAAGACCCTGCAAGTAAAGAAATAAACTTAGGTTTGAAAGTGGAAGTTTTAGAAGTTCATCAAATGTGAAATGAGGGATAATGTGCAGTAGAAGCCTTGGAAAAAAACAGGAAAAGTAATGCGTGATTGAATATCACCATGGTAATGTGATAGTGACAGTGGAGGTAACAGTGTAAGCAAGTAGTAGGCTGAAATTATTTCATCTAAATTGATACATATAAATTGAGGATGAGAGATGCTAAGGAATGAGGAAAAAGTAATTAGATATTGCTGTAAGCATACAGGAAGAACAAGATAGGTATGCATACACACACATTCATGCATGAGGAACTGGGCGTGGGCGATGTGGTCTGATGGCATCACAGGGGGACATGTCATAGTTGTTGCGCTGTCATTCGACCTTGCACAGCAGGTGACACATGGTCAGAGGTTACAATTCTACTGTTCATGTGCTGAATCTCCCATCACAGGATTTTCCACCCATGACTCATTCATTTTTTTGTCGTAATGGTCACAAACTTTACTAGGATATTATTAGTTAAGGCAGGCCCTCTTAGAAATGAAATACACAAAACTACAGCGGTAGACCTTTGATGCTGTATTTTGTTACAGCTTTAGGTATGTGGCGTGGTGGGATAAAAATAGATTTGGGGGAATCCCCTGAATACTTGTCTATTGTGCTTTGTATACAGGTTCAATGCATGCTAATAAGTCCATGTGCCACGAGGAAGTAGTGCTTTGGTGAGATTCATTGTGATGGAGGGAAAGCATGAAAGTGTTACATAATGCAAATAAAAGTTGGCATTCATGAGTACATGTAGTAGATAGGAAGATCCTGCTAGAATTTTTGGCTTGAATTATTTTTTTTATTTGGTTTTTGGCACCTTTTTGATAGAAATTCGATATTGCTTTAACCTGTTGAAAAGTTCCTGGTGGACCTTCCCACATATGGCCAGACAGTACTTTGAAGCTAGTATTTGAACAGTCTGTCACAAGAGACCCTGAGATGGCTTACATGTCTATAGTACATGCACTAGGCAGTTCTGGTGACCACATATGTTATTAACTCACACATGCATGAGGAAATCAGGTTGAATTATCATATATTGAATGCCTCCAGATCGACAGTGTCCAACTTCATTGTTCTTTCTCATTTAGAGCCACAGAAACAAACATGTCATATACCCAGGGGACTTTCTGGCCAATTTGAGAAACTAAGTTTGAATAAATCAGAAACCTCAATATTTTTTTATCACAAATATATCAAAAACTCAATTTATTTCATGAAAACTTCATGCAAAATTTATCTGAAACTCAATTTTTCAGTAAACCCTGAAAAAAGAAAACACAGAATACTGGTAATTACAAAGTCATAGCTCGCCAATAAGCAACTGTTCCCCCCTGGGTAAAAGAAATGCATTGCTCTGATTGGCTGAATACAAATAACACGCCTCGCTTCATCAGATCCCTTGGCACAGGAAAAGGAATGCCTTAGGTTAGTGTATACATGAGCATCCAAGCTCAAGAGTGACTAATATCTAGGCTTATAGAAATCTTATGCTTACCTAGGAAGCACTGCTTGCTATTTTTAAACATGAGGAAATGAAATTGAAACAAGCAGCTGTGTAGCACTTGTGATCAGTCTGCATCAGGGGGCAGTCATATCTGGAATTTTATTATTGTAAAAGAGTTGCGTATGAACTAAAAAAAGAGAATTAGAATCATCGAACCATAGCAATGATTTAAACCCCACAGCTTGTTAATATAAAAAGAAAATAATATTTAACATGTACATATACACATAGCACTGTATTATAGCCTTTTATTGTAGTATGTTGAATACATGTGTGTTTTGTTTTTTGTATATATGTATAAATTACATATTGTATGTATTTTTGTACATAAAAAGCCAACATTAGATAAATTTTGTGTACCAGTAGGCTAAATCTGTGTTGGCAGGTTCAAAATCAAAGGCTTCTACCTTCTTGCAAGTTTTAGTGATCAAACTGATTTAACAGTTGTTCACTCATTTGTTTATTTTGCCTTATTCTTAGAGTTCTGATGATCTTTAAAAGGTAGCTGAAATTTTCTCAGGAAGGTGAGACGATGTCCTATGGGAAAAATGCAAGTTAGAGCACCAAAAACAATATTTTGTGACATTAATTTGCCTCTAAACTGCACTTTATGGGTGTAATTTTAGATAAATTGCAGTAAGTGAATGTCCAATTTTAAAAGAGTGTGACCAGCAGACAGAGCAAATTATAAAGTTGGTTGTCAATAGGAACTAAAGAATTACAACATGCAAAAGTGAAATGCAAGTGGGCATTTGGTTGATTTTCGCCTGCATTTCATGGAAAATTTTTAGTAACTTTCTATGAAACCAGGATGTTTTGAACAATGAATCTGTGTTATGACTGAATACATGGACACCACATTTCGTAACTTTCGTTGGTTTACAGAACAGGATTGCATTTGTTTTTGTTGGTTGTGTTTTAGTAATCAAAAGCCATTTACAGTCAGTGTGTGATAATCGTTGTCAGAGTGTCATAATTTAGCTTTGTCTCATTGGTTGTGTGTCGACCAGTAAAAACCGTCAGGTTACCAGCGGAGCATGACAAGCATGCAGGTGGGGTGCACTCAGTGACCTTAAAACCTCAACTTCCACTACCGGTTGTAACTCGGTGTTCAACTTTCACCTTATCCTCCAGAGTTATTTGTTGTTTTGTGTTTTTTTTAAGATTGCTCATGCTGTCCAGCGATGTCACAGTCTAAATATAGCTCATCGAGATTTGAAGCCAGAAAACTTGCTTCTGAAGGACTCCTCAGAGGTATGTTTGCTTGGCCTGATTTCTTCTCAAGGGTTATGATGTCTTCTTGTTTACACCTATTCAGATATCTCCATTTTGATCAGTAAATGAGCCTTAGCTTACATAAATGTACAGAATAGCTCCATGGATCATAGCACTGTGCTTATCATGTATAGAGTTGTTCTGGAATTTAACTCACCCTGAATGATATACAATTTCATCAATCACTGTAAAGTTGTCCACTTTTCTCAGCCCAGTTAATTTTAGAAAAGGGTTTTGAGATTTGTTTGGGAGGGAGCATATGTACATGTCTTCACCAGAAATTATTTTTTATCACATTTATTTGCCTTTAAAGATACTACTTATTGTGCCGAAAAATGGTCATTTAGTAGTTGTTAGTTGTAGAAAATAAAGTCCTCTGAGGTAAGCTTCCTTGTGTTCAGTTTTTCTCCCCTAAGGTAGTGTTGTCCTTTATGTTATTAAGATAGTTTTGCTCCTTGCCTCTTATGAGTGGTGTGTGTGTATATATATACACACAAACACACACACATACCTGCATACAGTCCTCCTAACCCACCAACCCCAACCCTACCCACCAAAAAAGATGCAAAAACAAGGGTATCTTCGTTTAATTTTTCAGGCTGCAGGAATTAAGCTGTCCGATTTCGGCTTTGCCAAGGTAGACGATGGTAACTTAAAAACTCCCCATTTTACTCCATACTACGTAGCACCAGAGGTAAGATCCTTTTCTTTCCTAACATGTGATGATTTACTCGAGTTGCCGTAAAATAATTGAGAGAAGGCCTGCAATGATTCTTTAGAAATAAATGTCTTTCTTTTTTTTCTTTTTTTTTCCTTTTTTTGACTTTAGGAAAGAAGCACAATTACTGTATTTCATCTGAAGTTTAGCATGTAAAATGCACTTTAAGAAGCTGATAAAAGCCGTAAAATGATACTGTCATTTTTTCTGATAAGGAATTATTCAGGCTTCCCCCAAAACTCGTAAATGGTTCTATTAGGTAGATGAATCAGTCAAAATAAAGCAATATGAAAGCAACTTGAAAAAAATGTGAAACTTCAGTGAAATAACATAAGCCCTCCATTTTTGGCATGTTCGGTCAGGCAGCAAAGCTCTACAAAGTTTGTAGAATGGTGTATATGTATATTCCCAAATTCTTCAACCTTTTCAGACACCACTGTTTCAGTATTTTCTTGGAAAACTGTAAGGTCTAGAGAAATAACTCTGAGAGTTTTATGAAACTTAAACATATGGCGACACAAACAAATCATTTTTGGCTTTAATTTTACAATAACTGTATGCATAAATTACTGTTTAAAAACGGCTTTAATGATTGAAAAGTTTGAAGATTTACAGTAATACATAAACTCCTCTTATGTCGATGTCTGTCCTGATATTCAACAATGTGCTGCCTGTTTCAGGTTTTACAGGCACAGTCCTATCAGCAGCAGAGACGGCAGGGTGTTATCCCCACCTCCAAACCTGACACATATGATAAGGTACGTGCTGCTGTTTTGTTCAGAGTTCAAATCCAGCTGTAGTTTTATATCTGGAAGGTTTGTCTAGGCTCCACTAGGCTCAGGGTGTTATCCCCTCCCTGACCAGGTCTGTGCTCATTCAAGCGTTAAATGTGACAGGGATGTGTGTAGTCCATCACTTACATTCAGAGTTCAAATCCAGCCATAGGTTTATATCTCATGTGTAGCCTCTAAGACTGGTGCTAGCTTAGTTGAACATGTTCTCACCACTGTATGGCCAAAATATTGCAGATATCATATACTGGAATACTGTTAATTCAGTTAAGTAAGTGAAACTATTTTTTCAGAAATATTGTTTTACTCATAGCTGTAACATCACTTTGCACTTCAGTGTCCTCTACCTATAAATATGCAAATGAATGCATCTTGATTATGGGGATGAACACCAGTTAAGTAAACTAATAGCTTGCATATATATTCTGATAATTGTTTAAAACATTCATTTATTTATTTGATTGGTGTTTTATGCCATACTCAGGAATATTTCACTTATACCACGTTGCCAGTATTATGGTGGGAGGAACCCCAGCAGAGCCCGGGGGAAATCCACAACCATTGTTGAAAAAAGCAAGAATACCTGATGTATGGCGAGAAACGTCATGGGACATTAGTTTTGGTGCCTTAACTTACATTTATCCAGCACCCTACCTTCCAAACCTTAAGATGCCTTTCAGAAAAATCAACAGAAATCTCAGAATCAGGGAAGTTCAGCACCCAAGCCCACAAACGAAATTTTACCTGTAGGTCATTTTAGTGTGTTAAAATAAGGAGAAGCACTGGTAGATAATGTGAATGTTGGTGAGTTGTGATGTACTTGACATATGTCTCCATCCACAGAGCTGTGACATGTGGAGCCTGGGCGTGATACTCTACATTATGCTGTGTGGTTATCCCCCCTTCTACTCTGAGACCCCCAGCCGACAAATCACAGACGCCATGAAGAAGAAAATCATATCGGGAGAGTATGAGTTCTCAGAAGACGATTGGCTGGCCATTTCTCCGGAAGCTAAAGATGTTGTCAGACGGTAAGGCTTGAGTCTACAGCTGTACATTACTTCTAAATTCCAGGATTATTGTTTTTTTGTAACTGTTTTATTAAAGTACTTGTGTAATGAAAAGAAAATGAACTTAAGAGGCAGTATTAAAGTAATGTTGTTTTTCACTTTTTTGTGCAAAGGTTATAAATGACAACTTTTTTAGTTTTGTATAAAATATAACTTCTTTTACATATTTATATTTTCTGATAAAGACAACAGTGTCTTAACAGATGTCTCAAGCAGGTAAAGCTTTGTTTGCCAGTTCAAATCCAGCTGTCGTTTATCTGGCAATCAGTCGACTTACTCATGGGGGTTCAGTTTCATTCAGCGTAAACCTGACCGTTGGTGAAGTGAAAAATTCTTGAGTATGATGTTTAACGCCAGTGAAATAAGTTATTGATGAAATGTTGTTCTTATCAGGTTGCTTCATGTGAACCCCTCAATGAGGCTCAACATTGATGATCTGCTGTCCCACCCCTGGCTGAATGATGCTCCAGACACAGCCCTCAAGTCACCAGCTATCATCTCCAACAAGGTAGGCTAAATCACTAACTCAAGTAACTGGCAGATGAAATAGGAGATTGTAGAAAGCAATGAAAAAATTAGTAAAGAAATAAGAATAACAGAACATGACTCATGTTGTCCTCGATGGACTTGTCCATCCTAATTTGTTGTGTGACCCACCTTGAGATCAGGGTTGACAGACTCCTGGCACTTCCGTGTTCTCTACCCACCAAACTGATTGCCTCTATATTAGTGGAAAAGAGTGTATCGTTGAGTAATAATCAAATATAAAAAAGATGTTTTACTCGTGTTTATGTGCATCAGCAAATGTCCTCATGAAGTATGTATTTTTTATCTTGGTGAAGAGCTTCAGATTCGTTAGTGACGTACCAGACGTCGCTGGTTCATAATATACGTGGGAAAAATTCTTCAGTGTGGCATTAAGTGACTGTCAACAATCAGATCAATAAATAAATACAATATGCATAGCATTGAAGAGTGCAGATGACTTTCAAGAACAGAATAACGCAGGCAGTATAGTATATGACTCAACAGCAAATGAGCTTGCTGCCCCCTTGTTTTCACTGTTTGTTGGGTGTGTTTACAGGATGGGTTTGAGGATATCAAACTGGCCTGTTCAGCCCAGTTGACAACCTTACGGGTACCAGATGTGTCAATCACTCTCAAGCCCCTCCCACATGTCACCAATCCAATCATCCGCAAGCGCAACTTGAGAAGGTAAGACTGACTGCTAATTCCTGGCTACTGGTTTGAATCCTAGTACCTCTGGAATGAACTCTAAACTGCTGTACATATAGAAAGACATTCATAAAGCTAAACTTATTAAACACTAATGAAATAAATAAATGTAAGCAAAAAACAGTCTTTGTAAACAGATTATAAAAAGGCATAATTCATTTTATTAGATTTTTTTGTACATAGTAAGTATTTTCTTGACTAATGAACAGTAATTTACTCTTTTTCTTTTTGGTCATATAAGGGACCTTTGGTTTTTGTCACACCATTTCTCAGCGTCAAGTGTGTCATAAGAAAAGTGATGTTTCATGCATATGTTTTTAACCAATCAGGGCACACCAGTCAGTTGACCAATCAGAGGAGCCTCCCAGGAAGCAGTCGTTAGATTCGTGTCAGGTGACCACATTGCGGGATATCATTGCCTACTGCATACGGCCTCCGAAAGGTAGGAGCAACACTAGCTCATGATTCTCACATCTGCAGAACTGCACTCCCTCAGATGTGAAGATTTCCATTAAGGAGAAACATGTAATGCTTAAGTATTCTTTTGTAACAAACTAAATCTCAATGCTTCATCCAAGTTGAAAATATCTCTACAAATGAGCACCTTTTTCTGTCTGAAAGTTCTTCGTGCCTCACCTGGAATTTAGTCCAAATAAATTGTAACTCTTAATGCAGTAGATTTCTCAACAAAACTAAGTATCTGAATTAGACAGATTCTTCAAAGCTTAAGACACCTCTGAAAACAAACACCTGTACTGTCTGAGAAAGTACCAGTACTTTATGTCTTGCCTGCTCTCTGATTCAAAGAGACAGAATCTTTTTGTGATATTCACTGTCAGTGTTGTCACCATTGGTGGAAGATAGCTGTCTTCTTAGAATTTCCTACGTTGTCTGCTGAATGCTTTGTTAGTATTGTCTGTTTATATTTAGTATAAACATTGGTCCTTGTTTTCTCTCGACAGTTGACGACGATGAAACCAAACTGAACGACCTCGTCACAAGAGCTTTACGCTTTAATAACGAAAGTGAAGTGTTATCTGATAAACTGACACAGTGGCAGTGGGATGGTGAGTTGACCATGAATTTATAAATTTATTCATTGGTTTGTGTGGTGTTACATGCTGCATTCAAAATTGCTATCATGTGGATGAAAGTACTACTCACATTTCGAAGTTTTTTCTGAAAATAATTATTCCCAATTTTATCTCCTGATGTTCAAAAATGAAGATAAAAGGAGGGTTGTTAGCATAGTTTAGTTTGTCGCAGAAATAAAGGTTCAAATGAGGTTTTAAAAGTTGACTTCGTGTCAAAATTAGCTTTCTGAATTTTGGCAATGCTCCCTTTGTTGACTTGGTGTTAAGTTAATCTGAAGTAAAACTTATCCCCAGCTTGTCTAGTATTGGCCCAATCAAATGTCTGCTTCTGCATTTTGTTAAGTGAAGTTCACTCCTTAGGTCATTTGTGTAACTGGGAGTATAATTCTGATTGTTTGTAACGTTTGACCTCTCCAAACAAATTAAGAAGGGTCTTCAGACAGGCCGTTGGGGGTAGCGACTTCATCGGACTTCACTTGATAGGTAATTAAATTACTTACAATATATTTGTTGTCTGCTTACAGGGCAGAAATTTAACCAGAAAGTGGACAAAAACTCCTTTGCGGAGAGTCTCCGTCAGCTTGTCCAGCAAATATCATCACACCCCGGCGACAGCTCCATGTCTTCCTAGTAATACGCCATCTTAGGTCTTTTATTAATTATTATAAGAAAATTTTTGTATTATATTTGTCTACATAGTGTGTGAGAATAGAAGACTGAATGTGCGAATGAGGTATGTGAGGTTTCCAGGTGTAACAGAAGCGAATCTACTAGTGATACAAGGTATATTCTGCAGTCATGATAGTGAAGACATGGCCTCTGAAGCAAACATGGCTTCCGTTAATCAGTCGGATTATCAATGCTGCGTATGCTTTCCTTACAATCAAGTCTTGGTTTGTTATGTGCTTATGGTTTCATACTTTTTTATACTTGCACCAAGATTTTCCATCAAGTGTATGAAGTTGTTGAGATATGAAGACTTCTGTTAAGTATTACTCTGATGAAAATGTGTTCTTCAAAATATCCAAAATCGAAAAAGTGTCATCTGTTTCTTTTTTGGGAGTGAATTCATTTTTTTTTTTTTTCGTTTTTATTAACCTTTTTCAACACACAGCATGTACCACCCTCTTGGACAGGCCAAAAGTTGTCTATGCTGTTTAGATTAAATTGGAAACGAACTATTTTAAACCATTCCTGTTGATTAACTAATCAATGCTGAACAAACGTACTCCCAGAGCAAGTACATGATATAACATTAATCTGCCTTTGAGTGTAATTATTTTAAAACCTGATACTGGTGTCACTTTACCCTGCAATATTGCTTTTCTTTACCAGAGGCATTAGACTGTTTGTTACAGAAATGTTTGTGTGTGACTGGAATAAAAGTAGTATGATATTTATTAATATCTGTCAGTGTGGCCGGGTTTCACATATGATTCTAGTTCTGTAAGGTATGTGTTAAACAGAGAATGGCTTATTTCTCCCGACCGAACTACAGTACTTAATGGAGGAGGTCGGTAACCAAGTTTGGAGGCTTTTACTGTGTTTATATTAACGTATTTCCACAAAAAAAATTTGTTGGAATCCAAAAAACACACCTCCCTGACGTACATGTAAGCGGAAGTCTTGCTGATAACTCTGAAATATAAACAAATGACTGTAGATCTGTCAGCAAATTGCTGATAGTCGTGGATTTCTGAGGACCCTGTGTATTATGCACTGTTAAGTGCTGCGCGTTTGAACTGTGCATTTTCCTGACATGATAAAAACCGCGATATTTATTTTTCGAAAGGAATTTTAAGAAATGCGCCGCATGGAATATATACACATTGTGACGACACATGGATCTATGTCCACGTGGCGCGTTCAGATGAAACACTAATTTATTTCCACTTTTGTGTTGGTTTTTTGTTTGTGCAGCATAGATGTATATAGATAGTGTATGACTGTACCTGTTACAGAGGCTGCATGAATCGTCGTGGTTTTAACCGATCGCTGTGGCGTTTACCAGCCAACTGTTTTGAGGGACCAATATTCCCAGCCAATAAAACCATGACCATGTTTTTAAAAAAACAGTAGACCATTTTTGTTTTTCGTTGTGGAGCACAAGAAGTTCCCAGAAGAAATCATCTGTATATCCTCTCTGAGAAACTTTATGGTTTTTATCGTTTAGACATCGTTTCTCCTCCACTGTTGGTGTGTTTTGGAGACTTACAGCGATAGGGTCAGGGTAAAATCACGAATCGAATCATACCTTTTTAACATCGGTAATATTTGCTCCACCTTTGCTTGGCGCTCAGCATGTAATGAATATACCGAGTACTACCCCGGCCTCTGTGAGAGACTTTGACATGGTATGACAGTGAGGCAGCACTGTAAATAATGTATGTCGATATTAGGTCTGGCCAGCTACAAGGAGACACCGTCGTGATATGTGACACACAAAATGTTAAACGCTACGTCAAATCCAGTTTAATTATTAACAAACCTGCAAATCCCAAGCTTTTGGATTTCCCCTTAATTCTTTTGCCATTGTTTCCAAACTGCGGTTTTCGGTATACAGTATATCCTCCAAGAAGTTCTAATATTATATGTATGGTTCGGTTTCCATGGTGTCCTGAAATTCTGTTGTCCTATAATGCAGATAACCACTATAATGTGATCTCGTTCAAACTTCTGAAGTCTAATGTCTTAAGACGCCACATGTATAGTTCGATTTTCCAAAACTTGAACTTTGGTTTCCGTCCGAATTAAAATGCGTTATCTTCCTAATCGATGTACAGTTTTCTCATGTTTTCAAGGATCGAGTCCATCACATGTTATATCTGTAACCTATATGGAAGCCCAATACGACCGCCATCACATAACAGCAGAATAGGACTACATGCATGGACTCTCAAATTGTTAGTATCGCGATGTTGCGAAACGACGATTCAAAGAGATATGTTACTATCGCTCCATGCAGATGCCCACATCCTCCCTCGATGCCAGTATCGGCGTTATATATATACATGTATGCGTTATGGATCATGGTTCTTTAATTCCGCTGTGGCAAAGAGCACTCGGAGACGATGTTACGAAGATATGCGATGCATGAGATATATAGCTTCCAGGCACCAAGAACATTTCCACTGATGTTGGTAAAATCTTGAGGCGAAGTTCTCATATGTTGTTATGTTGGACGCGGTGATGGTCAGTCACACTCATGACAGTTTCCATCCCACCCTTCATTTTTCGGACAGAAAGTCCGTCTCAGTTACCCAACTTTCAGTTATAGTGTCTTTACATAGTTTTGTGTTCTGCATGACTTTCATTGTTTGGATTTCTACACTGTATTATAGCGTAACTGGTTTCATCATTTACTTTTTATAAGCATTATAGTTCATTTCATCACCGGCCTTGAATGGTTCAGCTATAGTGCTCGAATTAGCCGCCCATACTGTAGTCGGTTTGCAGATTGCAGTAAGTTATGTAAAGCCTGGTTTCCTCGGTATGTTTTTGTCTGTTTTTTATGTTGAGAGGGAGAAAGAAAAAAAATATGCGCAAAAGGAACTTCTCGAAAAAATGTTTAATGCATTTACGTCACAACCGCTTTCAACGCTTATGTTAAACATAAGCCTTATAACAATCATACTCATTTCTGAATGAATGATTATATAACACTTGACGTCCGATTCTAGGCTCATTGCTGACGAATAATAGCTTACATAGTAGGAATTTCATATTTGGTATAAATGGAAACGACACACGTCTCACTCCATTAGACAAAGGCCTATATCACAAAATATCATCACTTTTTGTAGAAAATCACACAGGTTTACGTGCGCATTATTTAACTCCGGGAACGGCTCTGCACGAAAAATGCTATGAAGTGGTGTTTATACGTGTGCAATACATGATGCGTTAAATGCATCACGGTTACGTAAACAATCCTTTCAAGGAAATACTTGTATTGATATTTATACAGTGAGGTAGATTTCAGATGACATTCTCCAAATAAGGTAGGACTTTAATTGTTTACAGATCAGACATATTATATATATATGTATATAGAACATTTCACCATCTTCTGTTGTGTCTTCTGAGGACGATACTTAATCCACCGAATATATATGTGTGTATATATTCGGTTAGTAAAGTATCGCTCTGAGAACACACAACAGGAGATGGTGAAATGTTCTGACATCCATTCAGTCCAAATGGGACAACTAGGTCAACAACTGCAGCCGAGACATGTCACGTGACCGAATCTAGGGCGATGCGATTCTGAGAGAGTGTGTATAATAACATGCAGTATATAACAGCACAGAGAGTATAATTATAGCTAAGACGACAGTATGATATAGTAAGGAAATGATCACACGTAGCGGGCCTCTTTTCATGCAGCTTATCTCAGCTTGGGTTTTAGTCTATATCTGACCATGTTCATACTTGAATATCCGCACTTTTGACGCCCCCTCTATAGCATCATGTCTTCAGCAAATTTAGGTAAAATAACAACGCAGCGCTGTTCATTGCGATTAATCTAACATTACTGGCCTAGGGTTACTCAGACAAATGCTGCGTTGTCATTACATCTGTATACAATGCAAGGGGACCAAGTGTCAGGGGTGCTTATAGTCCACCAACAGAAGCCTGGTTTATGCGGAAATAAAAATATAAACAAGACTATATCATGGAAAATGAAACCAGAGCAGCGTCGGCAGGTAACAGCAGACCAATAGTCACGCGTAACCGGTGAAATCTGGTCTCGAGTTAATCTACCACAATTAGGGTTTTCTTCTAATCGTTCAAGAAAATGGGTGAGAAGTAGCAACTTATACGCCAGCCTAGCACCATCAGAGCACGGCCCCTCTCAGATTTAGGTAAATATAATGTATGGGTGTTAATTACAATTTATCAGACCTCACCGGTGTAGAATTATACTTATTTGTTTAATTGGGGTTTTACACCGTACTCGAGAATATTTCACTGATACGACCAGCATTGTAATGGAAGGAAACCGGGCAGAGCCACGAGTATCCGCGGGTTGATGGCGGACATTCCAACGTATAACGTCAGACGAAGCAGTGTGAACCGGACTTGAACTCAAAACAACCGCATTGGTGGGAAGCTTTTGGGTCATTACGCTGCCCTAGCGCAGCGCGCTAACCAACTGAGCCACGGAGGCCCGATCGAGGCAACGAGGTCATTAACCTGGATTAGCGTGTTAATCCCTTCGGCCACTTTCCACCAGTATGTCGTTCATATATACGTAAATCACACATAGTAAAATATCTTAACGATATCAGTGGGTTTTTTAGGGATACTCTGGTTTTCCCCAGCCATAAAGCTGCTTGTCATACCTTAAAACAGAAAAATTAATAGCGTTATATAACAATAAAACCCAATTCTAAATTGTATGCCTTATTTCATTGGTTATGATTGATTGCCGTTGTTTAAGCGACATTCTTGAGAAGATTTTTGGAGAAAACCGGAGTGCCTAGGGTAAACCACCGACCTTTGGCAAGTAACTGAGGAATTTCCCAACGTGTGATGTACAGAAATGCACCCCATACTCCTTTATAGCGCCAATTATTATTAACCGCGCGGAGGATCAAGATCTGCCATATGAGTCAACCCGGGTCTTCCTTTTTCCATGAAATGATTAGGGTTAAATCCTACAGTCGCCAGTTAAACGAAATATTGTATTGTATAAACGTTCTACGCACCAACAAATAATTTCTGAGGACTATTCTATATTTACTTTCTACAAAGAATACTTGACGACGAGAATATACCGGTGTGTATATATACGTAGATTTTTCAATATGTATGAGTTTTATACAATGTTCAGTCCGACACGATTTGCGTCTGTATTGTAAATTATTGTGTGCTGATTGTCATTGCATCCATCGCCACGATATGGCTGGGACACTGCCGATGTAACATTATTTATTTATTTATTTATTTATTTGATTGGTGTTTCACGCCGTACTCAAGAATATTTCACTTATACGATGGCGGCCAGCATTTTGGTGGGAGGAAAGCGGGGAGAGCCCGGGAGAAACCCACAATCATCCGCAGGTTCCCGGGGGATCTTCCCACGTGCGGCCTGAGAGGAAGGCAGCATGAGCTGGGATTGAACTCACAACGACCGCATTGATGAGAGACACAGGCTCATTACGTCGCACTGGCGCGCTAACTCCCTCAACCACGGAGGCCCCCGATGTGCATGGCATCAAGCCATATTCATTCATTCATTCATTGCATACAACAAGTGTGAGTATATGAAATAACCACGAACGGTCGAAGAATTTTCCGTGAAATCCCTTATTTGAAGGATGATTGATTGCTTTTCCGTTGGTCTAACAGATTAATCCGTTCGTGACAACCAATTAATCCGTAATCAAGAAGGAATTAAAAATACAGATTAACGAAAAGACAGTTCGTCATCCCTCAAATAACGGATTTAACGGAAGATGGTTTGGAGGGTACACAGGTTGTGTGGAACTGTACTGTAATAATAGATCCAGCGATGATATACGTCCTCTGGATAATTCTGTATATCAGGTTAGATCTTCCCGACAGCTATAACGGCGTGTGTATGATGGTAACCGGATTTAACCAGTTAGAGACTACCTGGACGGTTTATTCCGGATGTATGTAGGTCACGAAATGTCAAATTGTCCCGGTCATAATGTAACGCAAACCAAATAGCCCACGGTCAAATAGTACTACTGTACTAGGCTATCCTTCTATTCACGGTATACACCAATGAAAGGCATGTAACGACAAAAGTGTATCATCGAAAGTATACAACGGAAGGTTTCAATTTATTTATTTATTTATTTATTTAGTGTTTACCGCCTTCCTCAAGAATATTTTTTTTATACGGTAGCGACCAGTATTATAGTGGGAGGAAGCCGGGCAGAGCCCGGGGGAAATCCACGACCATCCGCAGGTTGTTGGCAGACCTTCCCACCTTCGACCGGAGAGAAAGCCAACATGAGCTGGACATTAATTAATTAATTTATTTATTTATTTATTTATTTATTTATTTATTTAGTAGTTTTTATTGCCTTATATTCACGACTTTTTTGCTAATGAACTTTACCTCGTGATATGTAGGCCTACATACAGACTGGCATGCCATATTGGTGGAATGGAAATTATCTTCAACGAAAGTCAGACCGCGCATACAGCCCGACACAAACGTTGTCGCCAGCTTATTTTCAACAAAGTCCTAAGACAAGTCAGAGCGGTTGTATTTACAAAATCTTTGTCCAGGGACGGTTTTGAATCTTTACCTTTTGTGTCCTGGTGATTGAGGGCTGAGCACGTTTAACTCTCGGCCATGTCCCGCTACCTGTGATATTATCAAAAACATATAAATTCTGTCTTTTATTTGTGTTTGTATTGACAAATATATCTACTCTGCTCAGTATGCAAATGTTCTAGATATCATTTCATTTTCATTTTGGTTGAATGAGATTGATTTTGATCCAAGCAAGTATGGATATCCATTTATGTTGCGGTCGAAGATCGCTGCCATTATCAACAGATCATAAATCAATTGCGGGAAACTTTTGTCGGCGCCTTCTTGAAGACACCTTTGTTAACTGACTGACTGACTGATTGGAGGATGTTAAACGCCATACTCTACTGAATGACTCCAAGGAAAAATGGAGCATAATTTTGACCAAGTACGTCGAATGGTCTGCCAGCAATCTGCGTATGGTCATGGGTTTTCGTACGGACCCTGCCCGATTTCCTGTCACCACAATGCTGGCCGTTGTCGTATAAGTGAAATATTGTTTAATACAGAGTAAAACATCAATCAACCGAACGTCTACGAATAGTAAATAACTCCAGCTGTATAGACGGCATATTTGCACCTACTCATACAGGCGACCTTCCATTTGATTTCTCATAACTTCTGTTTTGGGCGCAATACTGCTGTTTTGGCACATTTTTTTACAAAACGAAGGCTCCACCCGGTCTGTCAGTGTTCTAAATATATATATGTATGCATTTACGGTTTTGACACAGAGTAGGGTTTAACGATGGACATCCGGAATTGCAAGAACAAAGTAATTAACATATATATTATATAATTATTAATATAATTATCCTAACAACAACTATAAGCAGCTTTACTTGGAAAACGGGTATCACAGATATTCCCACTCTTGGGCTGTGTAACGGAAGTATTTTTTTCCTAGAAAATTAGCTGTTTCATTCTCTATTGTGCTTCTCTAATCCTAATTATTCCTTCCGGTAAAACCAGTACTATAAATAATTCAGGCGATATCATGACGGTTCCTGTCCTTAGGAACAGGAAGTCGCCAAGGTTGCCATATAGACATCTCTGCCTTAGCAAGCCCCCAAATTCGGCATTTTAAGAGCTTTGCTTCAGAACGCCCTCTGTGCTGTTACAGTTGGAGCTCTGTCCCGGGCCCAAAGCCCCATGGAGAATGGAAGTGTGGAGAGGATGATGGGTGACAGCCTGAGGTACAAAAACACTAAAAAAATTTCCTTACTATTTATGTAGTAATTTCACAAAGAACACCTGCTTAAACCTGTATTCGCTAATTTTTGTTGGCTCAAATGATACATGCTGTCATATAACTAGAATCCTGGCCTACAACATATCCAAATATCATCAGGGGTTTGACCACCATTTTCTCAAAATATGTCAGTTTGAATGCAGGTACTAACGTCCTATCGCCATAGAAACAGGGTGTAGGGGGCACTTGCTCATTTTTCTCTTTTTAATTGTAGCCACAAGTAATGGATTTGTTTTTCAAGCATTATTTGTCATAGTTTATACCTGCAAAATTACCTGTCAGTACTTCAACACACTTCAGAGATACAGCCAGTCCCCACCGTTTTCTGTGTGCCTGAATCTTGTGCTTTTATAGCCTAAGGGCCAGAGTATGCCTCCAGTAATATCAAGTGCGATGAAGTGAAGGGGCGATGTTGTCATGCGAAGTGGGGATGTTGTCATGCGCCTTCGCCTCTTCGCATCGCAAATTCGCCCATTCGCTCTATCGCATCTTCACCCCTTCGCTTCACCGTACTTAGTATCATTCGGGATACAATATGTCATATTGTATCCCAGTATTACTGAAGGCATACTTTGGCCCTTATTAGTTATCATGCCCAAAACTAGAATGAAATCGCTACTTCGCATGCATGCCATCACAGGGCAGCCATGTCCCGTTCACCTTCATCACATGTAGGCTAGACACAACGATAACCATTTTAAACGTACATTTGTTGAAGTCTTCACACAAATTATCTTATGGATATCAGGCATCTTTCACGAACACTTCAGCAACACAGGTAAAGTAGTATTCGGCACAAACAGCAAAACTTGTTATGTACATATGTAGGCCTGAAATCAACCACATTTAATAACACTCTGTTTGACATCTAAATATTCAAACTGTTACAAATACCGAAGTTTGATAATCCGCACACATTAAACCCATTAATGAATATTAGACACATTTCGTGAAATTTCAACATCATAGCTGAAATAGTATTATATATAAAGAGAAGCAAATTTAAAAGCAATAACCTGAAATGTATCCCTTAACGGGCGCTTAAAACCATTTCTGTCTGTCTTTGTAAATTTCAGAAATGGGCGTTTAAATTTGCTGCAGTTTGAATACTAATCCAACTAGAATGCAGATTTTTTATGAAAATATAATTAGATATTATATATTGTCTAATATTGATTTAGCGCATGGAGTGAAATGCCTTTTAAACAGTTGATATAATTGCGAATTTAATTATTTGTTTAATAATTTGAAAGGCGTTTTACGCCGTACTCAAGAAAATTTCACTTATACCACGGAGGCCAGCATTACAGTAGGACGAAACCAGGACGTATAAATGGAAACCAACCAGTACTGGACTTGAACTCACAACGGACGCATTGTCGAGGGGCTCCCACGTCCTTGTGTATTGTGCTAGCACGCTAGTCACCAGACCACGGAGGCCGCAATTGCAAATTTCAGATGATTGTATTTTTTAATGGCCCATTCAACAAAGTGATTATGCAAGAGGCCCATTTATTTTTCCCCATAACTGAGAGAGAAATGTGATTCTTTGCCCTCAAAAGTACTGACATCGAGCTGTCCCAAAAATTAGAACTAGGGTAGAAAGAATACCTATGCATGAATAATGGTTCTTCTTTCCATCTCCTAATTTTCCCCTAGTATATAAAAATAGCCTCGATAGCACTTTAAAAAAAAGATCTTTGAGATAAGTTAGAAAAACTTAATTTCCTGTTTTTGTTCACTCTGCGACAACATAACGCGTGCATATAGGCTACGTGTAAGTCTATGTCGATTCAACCACGTACGCTATGACATCCACTGACGCGTGTCTAATCCTACAAGTGAGAGCGTGTAAGGCGGATATATAGCTCGTGTCGAAACTTGACCTTGATCTTGTAGACACACTGCCACAAAAACAAATTTAATTTTAACTATTAAATCGTGATTATGAAGATCCTTGAGAGTACGATTCGGGGAATGAAATATAAAAGACGCCAACAGGTATATGGTATAAGGTATCATTTACAGGTACATGGACACTAAAAAATAGTCTTACTATTTGTGTAGTACATTCTAAAAGAACACCCACTCTGTATTCCCTGAAATTTGTAGGATCAAATGACACATCTTGTCAAATAGCTAGATGCATGTCGTAACAACATATCCAAATACCTACAGAGGTTAACAAGCATTTACTCAAAATAAATCAGTTGGGATGCAGCTACTTAAGTATCGCCACAGAAACACAGTTTAAGCGGTACTTTCTCATTAGATATATTTCACTGTTTAATTCTAGCACCAAGTAATTTACTTTTTTCATTCACCATTTGTCATAGTTTTTGCTTGCAAAGTTACCTGACAATACTTCAACACATTTCCGACATGCCAGTGTTATAGCCAGTTATTATCCACCCTCACCATTTTCTGCGTGCCTGAATCTTAATTGGTGTTTTTTTACCAATATTCCAAACCACACTTTCCCCACATTTTGTTTTTGTTCCTGTCACCAACCTATCACCATAGGCAATGTTTCACCGAGGGCGTCGGTGTCTGTGTGTTTGTTTATACTCATTCGCGCACGACTTTTACCAGCCGTGTGTTGTATGTAGGCCCATGTGACGTCATCGAGCATTCTCACGAAGTATGGCCTGCACCCCAGCTTTCCTGCACCTACGAGTCAGTGGAGATTAACTTTTTCGGAATTGTAAAATCCACTTTACGCACTAAGGTAAAATACTGAAGCGTGCGTCACGACGACAGTTAGCATGTACATGTAACCTACTAGGGATATTTCAAATATTTACTGCATACGACTTTTAGGAGATATCAGACAATGCTTTCTTCCTGAAGCTGAAAAACTTTATGCAAAACGAATGGCAAAGAATAAGAAAATTTTTCCTCCGATTCATCGCCTTGATGTACTAAATTGATAAAAAAAATTCACGTCAAACTATTTAGTTGTGATTAATGGTAAATCGCAGATAATTTCATGGAATTTTTTGCAAACTAATGGACAATCTGTGGTATACGGTTAACTCGTACAGTACTGCGATTAGTCGATGGGAACAATTCCATGAAATTGTAGAGGAGATTTACTGCAATTTTGAATTCACTCGAATGGAACGCTGAAATATATCAGTCTAACATAGCCGGCATGAATTAAATCTGTTACAGACAATGCGATTACTAACAATGCAAACTATTGTTTAAAAGCAAGACTAGAATCTGTGTACATGTGTTTCATGTTTTTATTGCATGTACAGCGATAGGTGAAGTTAACTTTGGTGTTTTAAGCGTAAGCTGACAAAAAACGTATGATCGTCTGTGACAAATATTATATTATGTGAACACATCCTGGGCATGACTTGCATGTTTCATTCATTATTTTTTTTAATACGAGATTCAGTTTTGAATGGATGAATCTTTTCGGATTGGTTTACATGGTGCGCATGTCGCACGGTCTCACAGTACGGTAACACATAACTGGTGTATGGGGAATTTTAATCCACGATAGTTCTTTTTGTTGCCAGTGGTCTTTTCTGTGCACCATTTCCAAGGACATTTATGCTAACTTTGACTAGCGGGAACTTCCTATTTAGTACACTCTCAAACGAAGCTGTTGAATTTAACATAATCATGTGTTTTCTGAGTGCTGTCAGACTTGATTATGTTACTGAACTATAGTATTACATCATGGACAACACAAGTGCATCGCCCTCCATCTGCAAGCAAGCACGTACACCACGCTTCATGAAAATTAACCCACGACGTTGTCACGCATGGCCTAGTGACAAAGCAACCGTTGTCCACAGAGCGTTAAAAATGCATCCTTAGTGGCTAGAACTGACCATTACTGGCTAATCTCCACACCCCTCAAATCCAAAAAAAATAAATTCTCCGTTAAATCCGTTATCTGAGAGATAATGGATTGCTTTTCCCTGATAAGGTAATCAGGAACGGATCGGTCCTTTAAATCAACGGAAAAGCAATCCGTCGATCTTCAAATAACGGAGTTAACAGACGACTTTCTTTTTTTCAGGATAGATGTTTCATGTCGTTCATGTTACCTTCCACCTTTTACAGAAACCAGGCACGGTGGGAGTTGTGGATAGAGCACCTCTCTCGTAAACTGTAGAACAAATGAATCTTTTCCAGTTAACCAGTGATTGTGAATTTTTATCTGTAATTGTGTACTTCTGGCGGCTTTGCTACAAATACTGCAAATGTGTACGACAAGACAATATGTAACTTAAAGATGTAAAAATACACTTTAAAATCAAGTCTCCTTTACAGACCTGTCTTTGTTCTATGCTACTAGCACTGTTTTACGCAAGTGATTAAATTCGAGTTTGGGCTAGACAAGTTACAAAACAAGGTAGAAAAGCACGAGAAAAGACACACAGCAAGCCTAGCGAGATCAAAACAAAATACAAAATTCAAAGCAAAGTCAGGAAAGGAAATAGTGCGTACAATGTAAACCAGGAAAGAACTCTGCGAACTACAAAACAAGACAAGAAAAAACGTGAAAAGATATCATGAAAGTCCAGAGACAGCAAGACAAATACAACATAAGGTGAATAAAGACAAGAGCACGTATAATTCAAGCCCAGGAAAGCCAATACCAAATACAAATAAACAAGACAAAAAAGTGGTACACTGCAAGTCCAGAAAGTGCAAGACAAGATACAAAACAAGGGAAAAAAAGAAAAGATAAACTTCGGTACAACACACGGTACAAAATAAAATGAAGAGAACAAAAATATATACTTCGAGTCTAGAAAGTGCAAGACAAAATACATAAGGAGAAGAAAGAAGACACATTGCATGCAAGCCCAGAAGGACCAAGATACAATACAAGATAATAAATTTAAAAAAAAAAGATACAATGTAAGCCAAGAAAGGGCAAGTTAAGATACAAAAAAACAAGGGGGAAAATGACAAGAAAAGACACAAAGAAAAGACACAATGTAAATCAGCACAGAGTAAGTAAGGGAAAATGGCAAGCAAAGGTACAATGTAAACCAAGAAAGGACAAGTAAAATACAAAAAGCAAGAGGGAAAATGACAAGAAAAGACACAATGTAAGTCAACGTAGGGCAAGTTAAGATATAAAAAACAAGAGGGGAAATGACAAGAAAACATATGATGTTAGCCAAGAAAGGACAAGTAAGAAACAAAAAAACAAGGTGGAAAATGACAAATAAAGACCCTGTGTCAGCTAAGAAAGGACAAGTAAGTGACAAAAAACAAGAGGGAAAATGACAACAAAAGACACACTGTAAGCCAAAAAGGGCAAGTAAGATATAAAATATATTTAATTCGGGGCGAAAACATGGCATATAAACCCACGCAACTTGTTAAACTTAAGGCTGGTAAGCTTTCCCAAGTGAAGCCAAGAAGAACTAAAATGTATTTGACCAGATGATATGGGTTTCTTCCAGGAAAACCCTACCAATTACCATGACTTTCATCATATGAACGAAGTGTTCTTGAAAAACACTGAGTATGTAAATAAATAGACAAAACATCATTTTTTGACTTGCTCGAATTTATGTTTTGTTGCGAGATGTGCATCATGAGAAGGCAACCAAATATATGGTGTACAAGCCGGCGTTTTCGAACTGGATATTTTCTGATCATTCGTGCCTATGTGCGTGTTTTAATGCATCGAGTTTTATTTTTGAACAGATTTCATTTAAGTGTATATTGAGTGATATTTTGCCTGTCTACCCTGTGCAACCACTTTAAGCTCATGATTAACGGTTTCTTCACATTCTGTGAGGCTCTTAAATGAGTACTGAACGGAGAAGTTATATATTCAAAAAGCCTAAAAGGTACACAGAAGAATAATATCATTGCTATGTAAGTCAGGAAGAAAGAAGGTTCAAGAGCTTACCCCTGTGGCACTCCGGTATAAGGTGACATATTGGTGTGGAAAGTGTTAGCCAAGGAAACATAATGTACTTTATTTGTTAGCCAAACATGTTTAAAGGTGGGACACGAGGTAATCTAAAGGGGCATCAGCCCAGGTTATAAAATACCGGCTTTTGATTAGCTGGTCCAGGTTAAGATTTCTGCAGTTATACATGCGGTATTTTTGTGTTTTTAATTTCGAGAAATTATGCGTGCCATGCGTTGGGTGTAGAATGCCATAACGATTTTGATACAGTATACTCATTTAATTCATCCGCTTAGAACATGCATTCCTTGCGCCTTTCCATCATTTTTAGAAACTGCTGAATGCTTCTCTTCTCATGAACTCGTTCTGGTCTGTTACTAACATACCGGTACTTTCTTAGTTCTTCGGCATAGTCTGTTTTCAGGTTGTTTTGGAAATTGGTGTGCGATGATTGATCTGGAAATTTTGAAGGCCTGTTTTGTTACGTCTGGTTTACGAATGTCTGTTTCGAAGCTCAGATTAAGAAGGCATGTAACAGAAAGTCATGCAGCAAACTTCAATGCTATTCTGAAAAGCTTGCACTACACTGATCTTTCTGACTTGTCCCACTTATGCGGAGTGCGGGCGACAGAAGTGATCATTCACCGCGAGGGGACAATAGTCGGGAAGAGGATTGTCTTTCTTTAAATCTTCCGTTTCTGTCGGTAAAAGCCCCCACCCCCTCTTCCTGGGGGGGGGGGGGGGGTCATGCTCTTATACCACACGGACATGGGTAAGGACCAAAGTCACGATATATCTATATATTTAGGTACATTCTGAATTTCGCTTCCAGTTTTTCGTGTAGGCTTTAGGCCAACACCCACGTAAATATGTACACTTGCGTGAAGTTTACAGTACATATATTAACACGTTTATTGCCTTCTGATCTGTACGATAAAAAAAAAACCCATAAAACCAACCACGAATGTGGGCGATGGTACCCGCTGCACGGGTCACTCAGTTAAATCCAGCTCTGGCTGCAATTCGACGGTGCGCCGTTTTACGTCAGAAACTGGCGGTGGGTGCATTGTGGTGTTCCCCAGACTGCGCCGGGTTGTCCCACACATAAATCCAACCGCTATTTGAGGTAAAGGTGAAATGTTCTTTTGAATACGTTGTGAAACACCAATCAGTGAAATCCAATCAGTGAAATGAATGCTTAAATGTGTCGTTCATAGGCCAACCTTCAAAAATTCTCCTTTTAGATCTGTTACTTGAAGGATGGCGGATGGCCGTTCCATTAACCTGGCAGATTCATTCCTGGTAATAATTGATATAACTGATTACAGAATGAATGGTTATCGGGAACGGACTAATCCTATCGATCAACGGAAGTGCAATTCCCTCAAATAACGAATTTACAGGAAGAGTTTTCTCAGGGTGGGTGAAGGAGTGTATACATTTTGGCTGGGATACTCACAGTACACATGGGCCAAGAAGTGAACCGCGTATCTGTGTTACCAATTTTCAGGCTAATCGCTCAAAATGAGTCGGTAATATTCGACCAAGATGTTCTACCGTCTCCAAGATGCTGTGGAAATGCAAGGTAACTATCCAGGCACTTGATCGTTCTAAAATAGTGTAGGACCAAACCTGGGCATACTCCTATAGAGGACTCCTATATCTCAGAATAGATACAAGATCAATCTGTCATGTTTACCTAATTCATCTCCATATGTCTGCAATGTGAAAGAAAGCTAAGTAAACGAAATTAGCTGGAAGCTATGCGTAAAACTACTTTGATTTTTTTTCTTACAGATTTTTAAAGACAGTTAAATACGTTCAGATGTTTGAGTTCTCTGGTGGACTCATGGACCATATAGTTGGTGCTTAGTTATTCCCTGCAGTCAGCAGAATTTTTCCAACATAAACACAGCTTTAATTACTATAGAATTGCTCTTTTCACACATGAGTGAGACATTACTTAGATACTGTTCTGAAAAAAAAAATCGCCTGCTGATGAATATACAGAAAAAAGGTGATGTGACATACCATGTCACCAAGAGTATATGGTCAACAACGCCCGCCTTACAAATATGTCATTTGACTGAATTTAATTTGAAAAGGTGAATAGATTTTGAGATGCAATTATCAATTGCCTTTCATCTGATTCTCGTTGTTTTTAGTGCAATCTTTTCCTGTAAAGTCACATCGCGGTGTGGCGTCATCGCCTTGGCGTTCCACTGAGCAAGCAGGACGTTTCAGTGAGCTAGCATTGCGTTCCAGTCAGCCAGGATGGCGCTTCAATGAGCCAGCATGCATGGCGTTTCACTGAGCCACTTTCATTCAAGATTTGTGATTTACCACAAACGATTACCGATTATTTTATCGCTAATTATGATACTGCAACTCCGCCATTCGACGTGAACATATGTAGAAATCAACCGGGAAAAAGAGTATCACGAATAAGCATACCGAGCATTACCACGTGTAAAAGACGCCAATCCGCGTAAAGAGATTCTGAAGAACCAAACATCGCCACGTACGTCCGATCGACTTCGTGATTAACAGACATTCATACACCCAGCGTCAACCTTCAGAAACGTTCGAGGTCAATAATTATAAAGGCAATTAAGGCCAATTTCAAAGACTACGTTCAGCACCAGTACACTGCCTTTAAAATAGTGTATAATAAAATTAAAAGAGTACGTATAAAGTGAGAAATTAGGATTTCCCGTACATTTGGGAGGGAGCCAAATGTAAATGATGCCTGAAAGACGCAAGACATACTTCGAACAGGGGAAAATTTATTCAGACTCACTATCCAGCTGGTGAACAATGCCATTTTATGTAAGTTGTTGATAAAAAAAATATCTCTGTCACGTTTTCTGGTTACGTTTTTATTTCAGCTGTTTATATATATAATGAGGCAACTTTATTCAACACGATGTATATATTGCTCCTGCATAACACCGGATTGGGTAGAGTACCAGAGATTCAGTTCATGCACTCCGCCCATATTTACCCACCAGAAAATTATACTCATTTCAAACTTTAATATTACCTTTGCATATGTGTAGGCATTTGATGGAATATTCTTGACACACTTCTATTGACTGCTCAAACAGTACATGTATAGCACGGATATGGTTAATCATGCATATAATGAAGAACTTACGTCAGAAAACCGTATGCACCTATAGTAAACACTATCGACATACCGGATACTACTGAACATATAGCCCGTGTCAGGAATTTTGGCTTTGTCAAGTACATTTGCGTACATACAGTAACAAAACACTTATTGCTCTGTCGTCTGTGCCTTGAGAAACACAAAGCGAAGTTGTCTCAAGTGAACTCAGAAGTTACGAAACACATGCCTCTATGTCGGGAAAAACCAGCAAATTTTGAACAAAAATCTTTGTTCTGTTTCCATTATTTCATTGTCTAGGACACTAGTATATGGAACATCATATACGTATCCGTGTAAAATTACTGTTAACCTATATGTCCTATACTGTATAGCACTAGTGACCCAGGCCCTACATGTATTTATATAGGGTTTTTTTGTATAAATATATAGGAGTTATAGCGAACGACGCGCACGTAAGCATAAAATAGGTCTGTATATGGTTAAATATAGTGACCCACGGTGTTCAGCAGAAATGTAGGTTATATACAGTCATAATGCAGTCTTGTGTACGTTTACGCTATTTCAACACTTTACCAGTATAAGTGCATATACCATATAAGGCACTTTTTACGCCATGGTGACCATATATATACAAAAACAATCTTTTAAAACAGGATGAATTTTATTGTGTTCACGGCATATAACAATTAAGATTGTTTTATTTGCATGCGCGTATGTCTTTATAGTCGAATGATAATGTGGGGAATATATATGTGTGCATCCAGGCGTTTACATCTGGGTTTACAGCTGATTAACCTATTTTCTGTTACATCGATGAACAAAAACTTGAGTAAAAGAAAACAGAGGTGAATTAACTTCGGGTGTATAATTCATTATACGTTTGCTGCAGTGGCGTACTCTATATGTAAGTATTGGACCAAGCTATAGATGTGTCTGAGACGAAATAAACAGACTGACAAAATTAACGCTCTGTATACAACCTGAAAATTTTAAATTACTCAAGGATGTAAAATCACCCAAAAATGACAACTGAACCATGCAGTGTGCATGAGTCAGACATACCTACTTTTCATCTGTAGAACACTACAGAGTCATTGGACTGCTATACGAATTTATAGGTTGTGAAAACGAAATACTTATCTCACACAAAATGATTAGCCTAATCTTCTCAAACTATATTCCTGTAAGGAAGCACTAAGAAGGTTTTACACTTTTCGGGTAATTTTCACAAGCTGTACACGTATTCGAATATAACCGTTTTACATTTTCGGATAACTTTTTACAACCGGTTTACATATATTCCAATATAAACATTTTACATTTTTGGGGTAACAGAAATCTTCATTTTCTTCCTTTTCTTTCTGAATTTCTTGCACAGTAACCACGCTCATTGTTATATGTGAAAGAGATCAAGCAGTTGACGAGCGGATAAAATAAGAACTTACATAATATGTGGAAGATGTCATCTATTTAACTATTAAAATTATATCATTTTGCCTAAAATATGATAAAAGACATGAAAACATCTGATTTGTATCGACTGGCTAACTGGGTTTTCCCTTGAGTTCACATAATAATATTAACCGCTGATCGTAAACGTGAGTACCTTATAACTCTGAAGCATGCGCGAATGTGGCATGTGGAGGTCCAGAACGTTTGTGCTAAAAGTTACACTAAGCTGTACACACAAGCAGAAAACAAATATTTCCTTATTTTCCTACAATGAAAGGAACTAAGGTGTCGTTAGAATAGGACCGACGTAATTTTTGTACCAGTTTCTAATTTATGAAACGTCCTTGTCATTAATGACAGATGATCGGCACACCACTCATTCGTTTATTGATTGATTTAGCCGGCAGTTAGATACAGAACTGCACTTGGCCTTGACGGAGAGTTGCAGAGCGAAAGCTGCAGACATTTGGCAGCGCCATTCCAATCCATAACGAGGCTGTATACATGGCGGGTTTCAGTTGGAGGGGCAGCGGAAGGGGTACTCGCGTGGAACAGACATGTTGGTAGTACGTATGTAAAAGCTGCGGTAATAATTATACCTAAGGTGGTACAAGACATAACTATAAGGAAAACAGGCGTTTTTATTGAACGATATAGGCCCTTCTTTTATTTTAGTGATGTCTAGACAAGGACCCGTGTATAAGCAGCTGAGTTACCCACCCTATTTCGTTAGCTCTAGCTCTGTGACTCTAACTTTTCACTTATATGACACTGGGCAGGTTTATGGTTGAAGGAACTTGACCCGGAGTGACTGGAGTAAACTACTGGCCCTCGATACAGCTAACCACAGACGAAGCGCCAAGAGCTGGATTCGAACATGCGGCATCAGCGACTTCTATTTGGACAGTTGCAGCGAGCGTTTTCATCATCTGAGTCAACCACACACCCACCTCTCCTGATAAATCTGTTACTCCAGAGATGACAGATTGCCTTTCCGTTGATCTAACGGATTAATCCGTTCATGATTACGTTATAATTCGTTACCAGGAACTGATTAATCCGTTAAGTCATCTGAACCCCGATCCGTCATCCTTCAAACAGCGGATTTACGCTTCCGTCCCACAGACGCCGATTGTCGTTGATAAATTCTGGAAACTTACTGCTTACTGCTTATAGACGCCGAGTTTGAGTTTGTCTTTTCATCTCGAGGGTTCCCTCGACCTCGAGTCACTTTCTTATCAAATCGAAACACTCTCCAAAATGGGCAGAAAATTTTCGGTCGCTGAAATTTTCTCCCCGATAGGTTTTGGTTGCCGATTTGCTTCCAGGAGGAACTGGGACAGAATAGGATGGTCAGGATGAACTGGGATTTTGCGCCGATTTTGAAAATTTCAAAATCGGGAACAAATCGGCGTCTGTGGGACCGAAGGGTAAACGGAAGATTTTTTGTTAGGGCCGTCCCCTGTTTCAGATCGGTATATAGTGAAAGGATGTCTTTCATTTATTTATTTTTTTTTTCGTACCAGGCAATAGAACTGTGTCATCAATGTCCCTATGGCCCCTGTGGCTCAGTTGGTTAGCCCGCTAGCACAGCGTAATGACTCAGAAGCCTCCCACCAATGCGGTCGCTGTGAGTTCAAGTCCAGCTAATGTTGTCTTCCTCTCCGGCCCTACGTGGGAAGGTCTGTCAGAAACCATTGGATGGTCGTGGGTTTCCTCCGGGCTCTCCCCGGTTTCCTCTCGTAACAATGCTGACCCGCCGTCGTGTAAGTGAAATATTCGACGTAAAACACCAATGAAATGAATAAATAAATGTCCCTGTATTTCTCCAAACAGAATTTTAGATATGTGTAGATAATTATGGGACATGAGATCACTGTTTACCATAAATGTCTGTATACAAACAGCGGATTATAGGAGTAAACGAAATAACTGTTGTTTGTATAGGCTGAGTGATGAGTTCATGCACACAAAGATAGCATACAGGCGGGAAAGGTACGACTCATCCTCTTGCCTTTGTGGGCAATGAGCAACCGGAAAGCGAGGTGCCATGCGTAAATGTAGGATCGCATTTCCCTTCCCGTTCACGACATCCGCGATATCTATGCATTTTCACTTCACGATAGGTGGTAGGCATGTCTTCCACATTCCACCGTTTCCAAGTTTAAACACGACACAAAAACATTTTACTAATTCAGTTCTACAATGTAAATATTGATGGCAACGCGGCATCAATCTGGCACCACATTACCAAACCGTTGTATATATATGTATTTTATTTATTTGGTTGGTTCCCCCGGGATCTGCCCGGTTTACTCTCACCACAATGCTTGACAGCTGCCGTATAGGTGAAAAAAATTTTATTTACGACGTTAAAACTCCAGGCAAATAAATAAATAAACATGTATTTGATTAGTGTTCACGTCGCATTTAAAAATATTTAAATTACACGGCGGCGGCCAGCATTGTGATGGGAGGGAACCGGGCAGATCCCTGAGGGAGCGGGGGGGGGGGGCACAACCATCCAGAGGTTGCTGGCAGACCTTTGTTCTGTTTGCAGTATAGGCATACACGCACACCTACTGAAGCGTTGAAATGGTGTTAAAACTTGACTTAAACCGTACAACCTATTTTTTTTTTTGTACCTCACAAAAGTCAAAGAAACAAGTGTGCATGTAGTTTTCCATGGAATTTGATGATTGGTTAATTCACTCGACCAAGAGCGTAAGAACCGGGGCGTTTATTTTAGATGGTTCTGCTTTTCCCATGTGCGTCATTGCAAAAAATATAATTCACGCAATACCTTCAACCTGTGTTTCCCAGAAACTAGATGCTCCTCCCCCTCTCCTTGACCAATGAAGTTAACACACATACACACCTCCCCCCCTCCCCACTTGACAAAAGATTTCACCAGCATTTCCGTCACCAGCATTTCCAACTCTCCGTATCAAATTATTGATAAGACTTTTTACATACCGGATGGCCTACATGTGTATGTGCCTACCAGGTAAGGGTGAGCGAGGGTAATTCTTACATTTTCTGAAAATGTTGCTCCACACTGCAACGTCCTTGCGAGAACACGATCGGGGGCCTCCGTGGCTCAGTTGGTTAGCGAGCTAGCGCAGCGTAATGACTGAGAAGTCTCCCACCAATGCGTTCGCTGTGAGTTCAGATCATGATGGCTTCCTATCCGTACGTGACAACCTGCGGATGGTGGTGGGTTTTCACCGGGTTCCGCCCTTTTTCCTCTCACTATAATCCTCGCCGCCGTCGTATAAGTGAAATATTCTCGACTACGGCGTCAAACACAAATCAAATAAATAAATAAATAAATAACACAATCTGTATTTCTGTTATTATATAGCCGATTCTCCTTATAGTACAAACAGGATATCTTGTCTCAGAATACGTAGACTCTGGGTGCCTATGATCTTTAAAATATAAAATATATCTGTAGCAATTTACCCCATGCAGGGCTGGTCTAAGTTGTTACACCTACCGGGGTAAGTTGTTATGCTCTATATTATGTTTTTTCTTAGTTTATAGGCAAGTTAGTTTGGGTGTTCGAAATCTCAAGCTACCATGCAAGTGGCCGTACAAACATTTTTTTTTTAACTAAAACGGGATCAGAGTAGAAAAACGCAACTACTATATAACAGCTAACGTAGGATTTATAAATTTTATAGAATTTATTAAGTCTCATAGCTGTGATACTTTAACGTTTGTCTTACGGCGCCTTCTCGTACAGGAGCTTAAAAATTGTTTCAGGATGGGCTTTATACCAGTAAAAACTTACTTATACTGGAATATAAAATAAAGTGGGTTATTAAATGCAAGGATAGACTATGGGCCCATGGTTTTAAATATGGACATTATCATATGATCTATATTCAAATACCAAATAAGAGGTACAGTATTCTTTTATGGTGTTGAATGCTTTATTCAACAGCCATATCCATAACCATAACCATCCATAACCGTGGATTGTAAACTACACAAACCTCTTAATTTAATTAAATATATGATATCCAGTGTAAAATCATGCATCAAAATTCATCCGGGGCTGGTTCAGCTGGTAAGCGGGCTAGCGCCCAATGACCTAGGAGCCTCTCACAAATGTGAGTTCAAGTCCAGATCATGCTGGCTTTCTCTCCGGCCATTCGTGGGACGATCTGCCAGCACCCTGTTGGTGGTCGTGGGTTGCCTCCGGGCTCTGCGTGGATCGCCCCCCCCCCCCAATATAACGCTAGCCGCCGTCGTATAAGTGAAATATTGTTGAGTAGGCCTACGGCGTAAAGCACCAATCAGATAGATAAATAAATAAATAATACGGCATAAAACAACTAACCCCAAACGTGTGTCATGACCTCGATAGGTTAATCAAACACATAACTTTGAGACTGGAATATGTTCTCAGCCCTAGCACTACACTGCAATTTTTTTCCAGCATCATGAAATTGAAAGTGTTCCCAAGAGTTTAACTTGTAGGTAAGTTCTTGTAACGATGTTGAAAGTAACTACGTGTCAAATACAGTATGTATATAAGATTTCAGGCCTACAATTAAACTTCTGTGGGGATTTCCTCATCACTCATCCACGTGTTGTGTTCCACTACAGTGTATGTACAGCGGAGACAACAGTCCGAACTAATTTTTATTGTTTTCTCTAATGTGGTTGTGGCGTTTTTTTCAGTAAGCCCTGATATCTGTTTCTCAAAGCGACATTGGGCTTTAGCCTAAATTGTTGTCCAAACCGAACTGTAAAATGCATGGATCACATCGATCAAATTTTGACCACTAATTCTATGCTGTGATAGTGCAATTTGAACCAAGTTTGAGCATCCAGTATCAAATATTTTGTTTTCTAGAGAAGATTAGAGCTTTGGTTTGCTTTTGCCCAAAATCGGTTTGTGACACAGGTCCCTGGACTGACCACAGGACATTTATTTAGGATTTACCCCGTGTCTCAACTAGCCCCGGTACCCCCGGCCACACACAAGATCAGCGTTTACTGACAGGGAATTAACTTGTGTTCGGTGCATTCGTCTCAATACTGAATGAACTAAACACTGTTCTGAATGAAAACTAGGCATACTGTGAAGCCTGAACCATAAGTGTAAACAACTCCAAGTAGTTCCACACAAACCACTCTTCAGCTTTGAAGGTAAATATAAACCTCAGCAACATGGCGGCGTCCAGGTCGATGTCGTCGTTTTCTGCTGCCACCAGTTTTGGAGGTGGAAACGTTTTGGTAAGAATGCCCTGACAAACACACAGGCTGTGCATAAGGGTACGATTTTGTGGTCCGATATTGCGTATCTTGATTGTTAATGGCTGCACATGGTGTAACCCGATTGTATTGTATTGTTTCTGACTTACCTCACCTGTTTCAACATCTGAGCATCTCGTTCTCAATGCGGAGTGAGGGCGCCTAGCAACTTGTCACTATCTGATAATTTATTTGTCATTTCTGGGACTTTCGAACCTTCTGTCCTTGGTAAATTGAGACTGGGCCATATCTGCTTGTGTTATGAAGCTGAGCTTTCTGTCCATTGTTAGTTGTTGACCCTCTTGTCCGATGCCCGTTTTGGAGAGTGCATTCTGATGAACTGGCGTAGGCTAAACAACAACCTCAGCTTAACAAATCACGTATCTCCTACTGCCGTTGGACTTATAACCTAGGGTTTGGTTGTAATGTGATTTGATCTTTCCTAACCTGTCACTTTGTCATATTCTCTTTTACACTACGTGAGAAATTAGAAATAGCTTTTGTTGCTATTTTAGGGTAGACTTGAAGACCATTATTTAATGCAACGTTGAAACTTTCAAATAAACCAAAATGAAATAAGAATATGAAGAAAAAAGTAAAAAGTGTGCTTTCTATGTCTTCACTTTCTGACACTATGATGCGGGATAGGAGGGGGTCAGAGGGGGTGGTCCTCTATAGCAGTCTCATGGGCTGTAAATAAACTGTGGTTACCAGCAAACTATTCTGTAACCCTTTGTTAGACACCATGCAAATAAAGTATCTTGTATTCTTCCAGGGACGTTTACAGGCTGTGTTTAGCGTTCCCTATCAACAGAGACTGTATGAAGCTGAAGCATTTATAAAAGCCACAAGTACAAAGGTATAGATCTGATGAGACTGCACAAGCACAGGATTTCATTTGAAACTGGTTGTGTTTTGTCTGAGTCACAATTTTTCAAGTATGATTCCTGTTCTACCTACATGTTAATAAATATAGCCTTGAATTAAAAAGTAAATGATCAGTATTTTCCTTTAGTCATACTCGATCTACACAATCAAGGGAGTCAATAAGTATGAAAGTGAGCATTTTATGCTATTATTATTTATGTTTTGTGTTTTTTTTTAATAGCAATATTCTTATAATACCTTTGAACAGCTACGTTCCATTGAGCAAATACCAACAGGCAATTAATATGCACTTTGCTTCATTACATTTGAGGAGGAGCAAACAGTTGCCAGTTGCACTTGCATGTTCATTTGTTGAACAGGAGCTGAGAAATGTCTTGCCAATGCTTTTGGAGAATATCTTTGGTTTTGGCAATGAGCCAGGCTGGGGTTTGGAGAGACTGACAATGTCGTACCACCGGCAGGAGTTTGAGTATGGCAGACGTTTCTTCTCACCTGAAGGCCCCCTGCTGAAGGCCATCTACGCTCTACAGTCTGATCCCTACCTTACATATGAATTCCCTGTCTCCTGCCTGCCAGTGAGTTACTGGACAGTTTATTAACTTTGATTGTTCTCACACAAGCAAAATATTCTTCAGTATGGTGTTTGACATGATCAGATATATAAACAAATAAATACATTATCAGTGGCTGTGGTATGTTTTGGGCATGATTTTTTTTTTTTTTAATTTACACCATATGTGAGCACATATCATTCATTTCCACCACTACATGTACAAGTGCTCAGAAGAGAATATTGTGAAAGTTATAAATTCTTTATAACAGCGTTAAGCATGTTGCGCAAAAGCAGTAAATACATGCAGAGTACATTAGTAACCAAATAAATCGTATTTATTAGTATTAATATTTATAGTATTTTCTAAACGAGAAGTCACTTGTTTTGATGGTGGAATTTATCTTATTTAGAAAATAAGACGGTGTATCTGTATCCATTATGTGCCTCAGCAATGTAATGTTCATATGACATTGTATTATAATGGCATTGCAGTGCTTGATTTACGTGTATATATTTCTATTTGTTGTATTGTGGATTTACTTTAGAGCCCGACAAGACATTCTTTGGAGCAGGGTGGCCTCCCTTTGTTCTTGGTGAACAAACTACAGTCATCTAACCTTGGACGCTCCGTCCTCAGCCTGGGTATCCTTGACTGCTTCTCTCTCCAGGGGCAGGGTTTGTACAGAGGGGCGGAAAAAATATAAAAATTAGTGTGATTGAAAGTTGAATGCTCTGGAAAATCCAGAAAAGTGGCCAAGTTGTTGAAAAGTGAAGTATGATTTCCTAGTAATATTTATTCACCACCTTTCTTTGTTTTTTGTTTGGTTTTTTTTTTTTACGTTTCAAAACCCCTACCTGATGCATATAACAGAAGTGTTTTTCTTCCAACAGCAGATAAAACCTTAACCCATGAAGTTCTAAGCATTAGTACAGGGTGATAATTCAGCTATAGTCTTAAGTCAAGATGGAAAAGAGAGAACAGCAGGAAACACGAAACTTATGCAGGTGTATAAAAATGAAATGCTTTCTGGGTAGGTAGCGGACATCTCTCTTTCTTATTGCTTAACTGGTGTTTCATGCTTTACATTTATTTATTTATTTTACTTGTGTGCTTTGGAAGACAACCTTGAAAACACACAATGCGTTATCTTAAAGTAAGCCAGTAGAGTCTTAGAATTATGGTAGGAACACCTGTTCATTGTAGGGTTGGTAATGCAGACGTCTTCCCATATTCATTTTTAAACATTTACACATAAATTTTGTAACTTTCTTTAACTGCCAACCAGGTGCATTTGAGTTTTACCTGTTTCACTTTGCGTACTTTCTGGTGAACAATCAATGGCAGAAACCCTCTGTAAGCTGGAACAACCTGATGGACTTTCTATACCCAGTGCTTGTGGAAGACTACCTCCATTATTACCTCCCCTTGGATAAGTCAGCATTGGCCGGCAGGTGCCCTATCACTGCTCCAGTCAGATCTCCAGCTATCTCCCCTGTCTCTGTGGTGTCTGGGTAAAGTGTCCAGTAATCTTGTTATCAAAAAACATTGAGAAATGCAGGCTTGGTTGATTTAAGATTGGAGAGCTAGACTGGTTCGGAGAGAAGCTTAACTAAATTTTCTGTACAATTTGCTACTGGCTCTCCTTGAAAAATTCATTTGCTGGGCGTAACCCGATCCTATAAAAATAATAGGGTAGATCAGGTAGGGAATTTCGTTTTCATTTATATTTTGACTATTGAAAAAGATGAGGATTTTAAACAAAATTAACATGGCGGAAAGAAAAAGAAAACTTTTTATGAAAATACCATTAAAAACTATTGTAAGCCTGTTTTTGAAGTGGGAGTAGAGTTACACGAAGAAAACATGTTTGTAATGATTGCCATTTGTGACATAAAAAAAATATTTGTAATGACAGGTTGAATAAGTCCTGTGTGAGGTCATGTCATGCTCCAGTTTTCCTTTAATGTTGTTGATAAGAAGCCTTAAGTATTATTTGTGGCTATTCATGAATGTTATATGACTACATGTTTTTTATTGCTATGACTTAACTCAAATAGAAACTGAAATTTCAGTTTTGCATTCCTTAGGAGAACAGATAATTTCTAAGACTGTGGTAGTATTATCTCCCTTTATTGTCATTCATGTTTCAGGCCCATGCCGGGGATTTCCTCTGCCATGTCACCCAACAGCCCCAAGTCACCACGCAGCAGTCTGCTGCGACCTTCCCTTAATTCCTCACTCCACCAACAAAGTTTCGCTGACCAGCCTGTAATAGACCAGGGGGAGACAGAGGTGTGGAGATGTCACACAGTTGTACAGGTGAGCTGTAAACTATAGTCACCTCACTGTACAAGATAATACTGTAATTGCATATATATATGACAGACCAAGGAGAGAGACAGAGGTGGTGAGGTGTCGAGGTGTCACACTGTTGAACAGGTGAGCCCTAAACTACAGTCACCTCAATCTAAAAAATGATACTGTCATTGTATATATTTACACATATGACAGACCAGGGAGAGGAACTGGTATGCAAGATATACTAAATATGCAAGAACATTACATGGAGTGCAGCAATGCATGGAAAGTGATTCCAGATTATCTCCCTTTAGTCCAATATGTATTTTACAGCAAGACATAGCCAAAAAAAAAAAAGGGAAGAGAAATGAGCAGTAACTCTGAAATCCTCTGGTTAAAGGAATAGTCCCAAGGTTATAAGTTGTTAGCTAGAAACTCCTACCTAGGTGGGCTTGTGGCCCTACCTCAGGAGGTTTGCAACGGCCATCCTTAGAAATTTGTTTGTTGGACATAACCCAACTGACCCTGCAAAAAGGGGCCTACTTAAGAGTTTTTATTCATATTTGGATAAAAGCTTTTAATTTGTTTATTTTTCTCTCCATGTTAATTGCTGTAAAATTCCTATTTTTCTCAAGAGCTAATTAAAGCTAATTAAGAATTCCCTGCTTACCAACCCTATATTTTCACATAGGATCAGGTTACACCGGACAAGCAGTTTTAAGCAGTACAGGGCATAGGTCCTGCCAGGCTCTATCCTTACACGAACACCCATCATAAATATGATTGCCATTATATTGTATAATTCTTGAGGAACGTATGGGGGCCATGGTGGCTCCCTTGGGTAGTGCGCCAGCGCAGCACAATAACAATGGCTTCCTCTTCGGCCGTACGTGGGAAAGTCAGCTAGCAACCTGCGTATGGTCGTGGGTTTCCACTGGGCTCTGCCCGTTATCCTCCCACCATAATGCTGGCTGCTGTTGTATAAGTTAAATATTTTTGAGTACGGCATAAACTCCAATCAAATAAATAAATAAACTGGGGAAAGTGTGTAACACTGTTACTTAAAGACTGTTTGTAAGGCATAACCCTGCCTATGAGAAAAAATAGGGTCGGTCAGAAGGGAATTCTTTTCTTTTTTTTGTTTATTCTGGCTCTTAAAAACAATAAGGATTTTTAAGAAATTGACATAGAGAGAAAAAAACTCTTTATTAAAATACCTGTAAAGACTTTTTGAGTAAGCCCTCTCTTGAAGGGTCAGTTAGGTTATGCTCAACAAACGTATATATAAGGATGGCCTAAAGGATACTGGTACATTACCTTCTCAAGAGATTTATGTTTTTTAGTGGCATTCTGATGACAAATCTCATGGCAGTTGGTTACAGCAACGCAATTTTGTGTGTGTTCAGGTTTTCACAGAGTTCTGGCTGAACCAGAATTCCTTGGAAGAAGAGAGGCATGGGATTCTTCAGTCCACAAATGTGAGTGTGTCAGGAAAGTTTTAGGAGGGTGACAAACACAAAGTCCTAGACATAAACCCGTTATCATGTACTATCAGGGGTAAGGAGCAGGCTCGTTGGTTCAGTCCGAAGTCAAATTTAAACTGAATTTTTTTTATTGAAGGGTATCCAGAAAAACATTGAAAGACACTTGACATGAAGATGTCGTATGAAATATCGATCGTTTATATCGGCTTTTAATGGATGTGACTGGAATGTCCTGATAAAAACCAGCATTGTCTGTAGTTGCTGTGTATTTTGACTCCTCACACCAGGCAATTCCTGATGTTATCTTCAACTGGACAGACCTGCTATAAAATAAGTATATATATTTAAGCTTGGGATAACTGCGGTACTTGTTCTGTCCTTTTAACCAAAGCCAACGAGTGTCGGAGATAGACGAGGTGATGAGTTTTGATCATAATACAAGCAAACAATTATTTCAAGTTATGTCAAGTTATTTTCATTAAAAAAACACACCTTTGTATCTTGTATAAATGCCATTTTAACACAAGGGCAAAGAATTCTGTATTACTCCTAATTATTCTTTTAAGTAATCCATTGCTTTATTTGCTTCAGCCATTACCTTCCATGATATATTTTTTTTTCCAATAAATTAAGTGGCCTCCATGGCTGAGTGCTAACGTGCTAAAACAGAGCACTCCCACCATTGCAGTTGTTGTGAGTTCAAGTCTGGCTCAAATCTGGCTTCCTCTCCAGTCGTACATGGGAAGGTCTGCCAGTAGCCAGTATATAATCATGGGTTTCCCTTGGTGTCCTCCCATCATAATGCTCGCTGTCATGGTATAGTACAGAGGAGAGTATAGCGTATAACCACAAATAAATTAACAAATCTAATAAATATATTAAATATGTCACACATATTTAGAGCACACACATAACAGAAATGTAATTATGGCATCACCAATCCTGTTGGTACCTACATCAGTTAAAGCGGAGTTCACATGGTGTGACTTGTACCAAGGTGAAGAATTGCAGAAATTCCTCATACATGGATGTAAACTGACATTTGGTTTTAGTTGAATTCTACAAAGTAAAACTGCATGTTCTATTCTTCCCACAAGCCACTTTGACAAATGGCGCCCTTCAAGAAGCTTATCAAAGGATTCATGAAACGTCATATTTTTTTTATACTCACTAGAAGTTGTTCAGTCTTCATCTTAGGAGATAAGTTTGCCCCACAGCAATGCACCTGCATGTACTGTATGTGGAGACTTCTAGAAGTAATGTACATGAACATACCTTGTTCCTGATTGGTTGGTTATTTTCCCAAACAGCCAAGGGCAGACAAGGACCCTTTTGCCTACCTGTTTGTAAGTACCTGCATGATTGGTTGGGAGTTGTGGGGCTGAACTTCTTGCTACCTGTCTATCCACCCCCACCCCTCTGGATCAGACAACCCCTAGGGTATAGTGGGATAATGTTAATACTAAACCTGCGTGATGGTCAGTCTATTCACTTGATTTGTTGTAGCTTGTCACACATCATGCTTTACAGGAATGGGCTGGACAAATCTTTAAAGGCAAATAAAAACTCACAATTTAAGCTTCAGACTGATAGATTATTGAAAACTTTATATGAGCAGACTTCCATTGTTATTCATAAATTGTTTTCTCCTTTTCTTTGAACTATTAACGGATAGCAGTCAACTGTTTGAATTATATGGTGAAGTGGTGAACCATATTAACAAGTTAGGTGTCATAATATCCATTTTATTTGGGCCTGAATTTTCTTCTCTTAGCAATGTTATTACTTAGGGTTTTATAACACCTCTTTGCATGAAATGGTATGACAGTGTTGTCATTGTTATAAATACCTGAAAAAAGTATCTTTGGCCATGCCTTATTCACCAAAGGAGTGTTTTCAAAAATGTCAGGCACCTATTTGCAGGCTTGTATCTGCTTAATGTTCAGTGTGGCGTTCAAGAATGTCTCACTTGTACATGACATCCGTTTAGGTTTGTGGGTGAGGGAAGTGGGCTGAGCCCCAGGGAAACCACCGCACTTCGCCAGGTACCTGACAAACCTCCTGACTTAAAGCTGTAGCCAAACCAGGGAGAACAGAATTTAAACCTCACAATTTAGACATCATTTGTCAAGGCCCTACCATAAATAACCTAAAATTTTGCCCCCATAATTGCCATTTTAGATACAAAATAATGTCATAAAATATTATTTTTGGTGCTGAAACATCGTTTAGGATGTCATTCTACCTTCCAAACAAAAACTTCATACTACCTATCTAAAAAGTTCAATAAAAACTCTCAGAATCAGATAAAAAAAGGGCAACTTTGTGATGGATGAAATTTTAGGTTATTTGGTACAGTTTTGAATGGTCTATCAGATTGGGAAAAATTAAATTTGAAGTTTAGTTTGCCTTTGCGAGTGTTTACCTGGCATGGTATTAAAGTGTGCATCCGTTAACCAAGACAAAGACACCTGTTATGTGTGGTATTTTTTTTAATATAATCATGTACATATGCTTGAAGAAGCATTGAAGCAAAAGCGGAAAGAATATTTTTGGCATGTCTTAAAATTTTGCACCTTGTCAGATTACTTAAATCTTGGGTTTCTACCATAACATGTATGTGTACTTGTGTTGTCTGTGGCATGTGACAGATTGTAGTTGAGGCATGTCCAGGAAAGCTTGTAATGACTGACTCTCATTACCCCTCATTGTTAGGGCTTAATAGTTGCTGAGGCTGAGAGCATTTTGACATTGTCTTAAAAACAAGGTGAAGTAATAAGTATTGAGATACATGTAGTCAGAATTGCTGTCCTAAATTGTTAAAAAAAAAACCAAAGTATTAAAACCAATGTCATACGTTTGTTCAGAGAACAAAAAAACAAAATTTTTCTGTCCTAGTTTCCACTTTGCCTGTTGTGTCATCATGAGCAAACACGTGACATCACCAACACCGTGACATCGCTGACTTGCATCCACAGATGACACTGTGCTTTGAAATGCTGTTGACGTCGTCCCAGCCTAAATGCTTTACACAGCATCACACCTGCCGATTCTGAGTGGCATTATATATAAGTTTTACATCAAAATGAAAGACAATGAAGAATGTGACCTCAGTTATTTCAGGCAATGGGCAGAAACAGTCCTAAACTGCCACAGCTGCTTTTGTCTTACATACTTTGTAACTTTGTTAATCAAACATTACTCTGGAATTATCAAGAGACCATGGGATGCAGTATGTTTGAGGAACGGATGTGGCATATGCTCTTCTATCCTTATAGCAAGAAAGAAGATTTGCATGACATCAAAGCAGAAACAGGTGCTTTAGCGGGGTATAGAAGTAGCCCGCACCTGATTGGTTAAACACGGCCGTACTTTTGATCGTCTCAGTATTTACTCATTTTTGGATATACATCACAAAAAGGGGCACTTTTTTGGCATTTTGTCTGGGACGTGTTATGGACACATACATAAAATAAGTATATATTTGGTAGAGCGATGTCTTTTCTTTGTAAGAGTTCATTCGTGCATCATGGTGAAACTGTTTACATGGGTAAACGCACATGTACATAACAGGACACATAACTGTTTACATGGGTAAACGCACATGTACATAACAGGACACATAACTGTTTACATGGGTAAACGCACATGTACATAACAGGACACATTTTATACATTCATCATCACAGCATATAGCAGTGATCATCATTTGTAATCACTATGTATCAGTGATCAGTGTGTACATCTGTGCTCACTGACCATTTTGCGTGGAAAACTTGTATCAGTAGAGCAAATCTCAATATTAAAGCTACACTGTACGTCGGCAAAACCAGATGAAGTCACCCTGAGATAACACATCATCCAGGCCATCTTTGAAAATATGTTTGTTTGGCGTAACCTGACCCACCGTCCAAAAAAGGACTTTCCTCTACAGTTTTCATTAGTATTTTGATAAGAGTTTACTTTTTATTTTTCTCTATGTGTTAATTTCTTTCAAATCCCTATCTTTTTCAAGAGCCAGAACAAAAAAAAGGAATTCTCTGCTGACCGACCCTACTCACATTTTGTTCCCGACACACAGTCTGTTAAGGATGGCCAAATATCCTGTCTCTAGTTCAAGGATCCAACATGTCTATAATTTATACATCGGTAAAATAACTGATAAAAGTGATATTGTCTTAAGTTAGAAAACACTTTTGTTATTACATTTTGATATTACACACTCAGACGTAGCGACATCAAAAATGAAACAATTTATTTTTATGACGTTCCAATCTGATCTCACTGGGATGACGTCATAATACAAGTCCATTCAATAGAGGAGGTTCGAGATCAAACACTTGAAGTAAGAAAAGCCCTACTGTACCATGTGACCTGTCAAAATGTTAGGCAACTATTTCTGATAACATTTAGTATAACATGTACGTCTAAGAAAAGTTTAATAAAAAAGGTAATTAGACTAAACATAGGATAGGGAAAATTGAGGAGCTGGAAGGTTTTTAAATTCAAGAAGCTCCTGATTGAAGGAGAGGTCGTTTGTACCTCCCTAACACGACAAGACAGGTGATCGGTAAATTAAAATCCACAAAAATCACTGTGCAATATCTATATATCATATCTCTACTCCTCACTGATCATCATTGAAGCTTTTCACAACACTGGATGAACATTTCTTTTATCTACGTAGATTAAACACAGGCTTGCAACATAAAACAAGAGAAAAGATTTTTAAAGTGAAGCATGTATTTTTTATTTTTTTCATAAATTTGCACCTTAATCGTGTTTGTTGTCTTGAGAAATCAACCCCTCAGAACAGCGAAAAACGATTTAGAGCTATTATTAAATTAATGAAACATTTTGATTGTGGTGCATTTGCATATGAAGTTTGACAAGTGTTTTTTCTGTAAATCATAGATAGAAAACATTGTAATTTGTCTGTTATGGGTCATGTTTTCGAATTAGAAATGGAAATAGAGAAATCAGTCAGTTTGAGTAGTTATCAATTAACCCATATTTTCCACACTTCTGTTACATGTTTATATCTTTACTCTTTTGATCTCATCTTCTTTTTTGGCATTGTGGCTTTTTCTGTTGTCTGTTATTTGCATACATGTGTTCATTGCTTTAAGGATACATCATCACCAGAGTTTGGCTAAAATACCACCCAGTTCTAGAAAGCAGTCAAATTTGATTGTAATTACCATGGTTTTCACACGTCTGATGTGTGTTATCATGGTAGGTTTTCAACTCTGTTTATGATTGCTTTGTGAGCCCGTTCAGGTGGCTCAAAGCTTGATTGTAACTACCATGGTATTACACATGTCTGTAACGCGTATGGTCTTGATAGTTACACTCAGCTCACATGTAATTATGATTACTTTGTGAGCCCAGGTGGCCCTGAAGCCATAATCAGTCATTGGTTAATACGCATACTAATCTATTTGTTATTTAGTGGTTAGCTTCTGTAGGAATGCAATCAAACTCTTCATACACAGGTATGCCTTCACGGGATATAGCATGACTTCTGTGTGGTGGCTGTTTCGGCCAGTATTTGTTTCTTGGATTTTACCTTGGGTGACTTTCTCTCTCTGATTTTGCTTGTTGTCTTGGTTATCGGACTTGTTTGTTCTGCACTGTAGATTAGTAACACTTTTACTTCTTATGATAACATGCAATTCTTACTAAGAGCTTTGATAATACTTTTGCAAATCATTCCACAGAATGATGTTTGTTTGTGTGTGTTTTTGTGCCTCTCGTCATATGTCTTTCATGATATGTGTACAGAATTTGTTGCCAAGTCATTTATATTTGAAATTTTGGAGAAAAAAACAGCGTAAAGCCATTTCTGAAAAAGTACCTTCACTTGACTATTTTATGGATTTCGACCAGGAAAAGTGTAAATTTCATGTATAAAAAGGTTTTGCAAAGAGAACAGAAAACAATAGGAAAAAAAACATGATGCAAAAAGGTAGAATTTTATTTGGTTCCGTCTGATTATTGCCAATCTGATTCAGAGTCATATTTAACATGTTGAACAATATTCTGTCGTGGCATTGAAGTTACCACAGTTGTACTTTCAGCAGAGCATGGCATATGTAAAACAGGCCAATAATAATGGACATAATCCCAATGGTCATCTTGCAGTGGATCTGGAATGAAAATAATCTGTCTGGATATTTCCTGAAAGACAGAGCAATGATTTGATGTTAAGACAACAGTGCAGTGACATCTTGCATTAGATGCACTGATAAGTGGCATACCTAATGGAGTCTTCCATAACCCACGTTAAATTTGCTTGTAGGTGGGAAGATCTGCCAGCAACCTGTGAATGGTCATGGGTTTAGCCCAGGCTCTGCCTCGTTTCCTCCCACCATAATGCTGGCCGCCATCGTACAAGTGAAATATCCCTGAGCACGGCGTAAAACACCAATCAAATAAATAAATCAATTTAAATTCGCATAATGAATGGCACACATAGTAATTGAAGTCAGTTTAAGTAGCAAGTCAGAATTAATGCTTAAATGCATAAGCTGAGCTGGTAGAACAGTATACAGATGATTCCTGGCATTCGATTGTATATCAGGAATTGCGAGCTCAAGAAAAGTGATATCTCTCTGAGGTATAACAACCGTTGCTTGACTTTCATGGAAATCTTGCCAGAATTCCTGGAGGGCCTGCCATTTTACTCTAGATTCTATTGTTTGATATGAGTGTATTTGCCAGTTATGGACTGACGTCAGAAGAAAGTCCCTCCTCCCCCCCTCCCCTCCGTCCTTCCTTTTGTACCGTATGTGTCTACAATTTAGCATCCAGTGCATTTTTGTCACCCCTCAAGCAAAATTTGCCTTTGGGTTATTAATGTGACCAGTGCATGCACCTGCCCACGAGCAATAGGTCACATGCCCACAAGCAATAGGTCACCTGCCCACAAGCAATAGGTCATGTGCAGCCTTCACTACAGACATGTAATGCCCCATTCATGACCATCAGCGACTTTATTGGGCTTGTTTTCTATGTAGTCAAGCAAATTGTGAAACGAAACCTGGGAATATTCTAACTGACTTCATCATAGCAGTGACACTGTTTACTTTTCTAACTGCCATGGTATTAGTTTGGACAATTATTGAGCATGGTGTTAAACAAGTCTGTTAAAATGAATAAGTAGCTTGGCCTGGTGTCCATACACTTTGATGTTTCTGTTGTCTTCAAGGGATATACCAGTGACTGGTTGGCTTGGTGTCGGTACACTTTGATGTTTTTGTGGTCTTTGGGGAATGTACCAATGACTGGTTGGCCTGGTGTCAGTACACTTTGATATTTCTGTTGTCTTCAGAAGATATACCAATTGCTGGTTAGCTTGGTGTCAGTACACTTTGATGTGTCTGGTGTCAGGGGATATACCAGTTGCTGAATGGCCTGGTCTCAATACATCTTGATGTGTCTGTTGTCTTCAGAGGACATAGCAATGACTGGTTGGCCAGGTGCCAATGCAGCTTGATATGTCTATTGTCTTAAGGGGATATAGCGATGACTGGTTGGCCTGGTGTTCATACACTTTGATGTTTCTGTTGTCTTCAGGGGATATAGCAATGACTGGTTGGCTTGGTGTCAGTACACTGTGATGTTTCGGTGGTCTTTGGGGAATGTACCAGTGACTGGTTGGCCTGGTGTCAGTACACTTTGATATTTCTGTTATCTTCAGGGGATATAGCAATGACTGGTTGGCCTTCTGTCAGTACACTTTGATATTTCTGTTGTCTTCAGGGGATATAGCAATGACTGGTTGGCCTGGTGTCAGTACGCTGTGACATGTTTGGTGCCTTGAGGGGATTTATCAATGACTTAACATATGACCAAAGAAATGTTGAAATTAGAGTTAAAACCAAAGACAGCCAACAACCACATAAAGTTTCAATACTGTGACTGAAAGAAGGACCATGTTCTTTGTCTTTGAATGTCTGTAATATTTATCCCGTCACAAAAGTTGAAATGTCAACCAATCAAGTCCATTATAACACTGTGGCTCCAGGTCATTGAGAAGACTGAATGACCTAAGATTTGGTCCATGACATAGTTACAGATTTTCTTGATTCTGAGGATTGTGTTGATCTTTGAAAGTTGTATTCAGGTTTGTTTGGAAGGTAATGTAGGATGATTTCCTACTTCTGAAAATGTTTTATGACGTTTATTTGCCCCCCAAAATGCACTTTTATGGTTAGACTTTAAACATTTGGAATAATTTTTCGTCACTCAGCTAATGAAACACACCCATTGTCGTCACTCAGCTAATGAAGCACACCCATTGTCGTCACTCAGCTAATGAAGCACACCCATTGTCGTCACTCAGCTAATGAAGCACACCCATTGTCGTCACTCAGCTAATGAAGCACACCCATTGTCGTCACTCAGCTAATGAAGCACACCCATTGTCAGCCCTCTTGAATTTCCTGGCTGTCACACCTTCCAGTTTAAGAGGTTAATATGTACTTAGAATCCTAATTTCTGTAATAACAACACAATGTTGGTCGGTTTGCACACTATCGCAGCACAACAACCCGAAGCCTTCTACCAGTGCGGACGCTGTGAGTTCAAGACCAGCTCATGCTGGCTTACTCTCCGGCCGTACGTGGGAAGGTCCACCAGCAACCTGTGGATGGTCCTGGGTTTCCCCTGGGCTCTGCCCGGTTTCCTCCCACCGTAATGCTGGCTGCCGTCGTATAAGTGAAATATTCTTGACTACGGCTTAAAACACCAATCAAATAAATAAATAAATAACACAATGTTGGGTGACCTGCCAGCTAATGAGCTTGTCATTTGGATACCTCAATCCTTTGTGTTAACGTCATTCCCAGGTTAATAAAATAGATAGTATTTTTACAACCATAGTACAGAATACTGGATCAGGTAAGTTGTGTTAGCTATCTATTTGTTATTGCTGAAGATGGTAGTCAGGAACCCTGACCTGCTTCCTCCTATTGAGTGTAGAACTCTGGATGGTATTTACACCTTGGTTGATATTTACACCCTGCTGTTTGTTCCAGGAGCGGTTTCTGCCCACTGCCAACCACATGAGGATTGCCCGTACCTTTGTCAAGTACATCCACTTCTTTGCTAACAGCGCCTCCCCTGAGGTCATCTCGCCATATCAGCCACCCACAGTCAATCCCCTGGACAAGTTCAAAAGGTCAGACTGGTTTACATCCCAGGCGAGAGTTCAAACCTGCACATGTAGTTTGTGGCAATTTGGAGTACAAATTAGTGGCTTTTGATTTTTCTTCTGAAATTTTTAATACCTTCCAGATTTATCCTGAAGCCTGTCATGGGATTGTTTTTGTTAGACTGCTGAATTTGTGGTATATTAAATAATATTTGATATTATTGCCTCGTTACATCGATTAAATCTGTTAATTCAGTCACTTGAGCTGTCCTAAATGACCTAAAATTTCGTCCATGACAAAGTTCCTCTCTTTTCTGATTCTGAAGGTTCTACTGATTTTAAAAAGGTGCTTTTAGATGTGGAAGGTAGGGTGATATTTGACTGGGAAAATAAAAATTATATTTCATGATATAAATGATCATAGATCTTTTAGAGTAAGAAGAAACATTGTGAACACAGGCAGCTTGTCGACATGGAAGTCCTGACATAACATGGGCATTGTGCTGTCTTGTATGGCCTGCTGCATGTACATTGCAAGGGTCGTGACGGACTTCCTGTTTGTGTTTATTGTCTGCAGGTGTGTCCGTCAGCAAGTTGTGCGGAAGAAGCTCTACTCATTTTTACGCCATGCCTTTGACAGATGGCCTCTTGACTCTTCGTTTAGATTGGTGAGTACATTAGACTAGTGAGTATGTTGGACTGGTGAGTACGTTTTACTGGTGAGTAAGTTAAAATGGTGAACGCATTAGACTGGTGAGTGAGTCAGACTGGTGAGTACATTAAACTGGTGAGTGTGTTAGGCTGGTGAGTGCATTTGACTGGTGAATGCGTTAGATTGAGGAGCGCATTTCACTGGTGAGTGTGTTACACTGGTGAGTGCGTTAGACTGGTGAGTATGGTTGACTGGCAAGTACTTTACACTGGCGAGTACATTAGACTGGTTAGTACTGGATTGGTGAGTACTTGGTGAGACAGATCCGGTCACCACTCCCCACACTGACTAGTCAAGAAGTGCCCGAATTCCTCTAATATTTTGCTCATGAAACAGCGCCTTCTAGTACAATTTTTGTACCTTTTTAATTTGGCTTTGGAGTCAAAAGTATGTTGGTTTCTTTGAACCAATTTCAAGGTTTCTGGGGGGTTTGTAGGATTTTGTTTGTGTACACACAATAATGCCCTCAGAATAATGACATTCTTCATTATTTTTTGGCATTTTTATTCAGTGATTAAAATGAAAATGAAGATTGCGGTGCTGCAGTGGACTGTGTGGACCATGTTGAACAGGCTGCTAAAAGCACATTCTCGGATAGCTAAAATTCTCTACGTTGTCAATGAATGAAGCACCATAATGAAGTAGGTAAACCGTTGACATTTCTGTTTCACTTTGCTCAGGTGCTGGAGACTTGGCTGAGCTTCATCCAGCCGTGGCGGTACAACGACCTCACCCAGATTAATGCTAGTCTGGAGAGGCACCATGAACAGGACGACAGACAGATAGATGAGCAATGGTGAGCTCCTCCAGGTGACATAATCATGTTCTCGCGGGGAGGAAATTCCAGTGGACTTGTTGATCACAGTACAGCTTGAAAAATGCCTGTTTATAGCCGAGGGGGAATTGGGGGATACCAGTTTTGTTCCTGAACGTGTCTCGTGTTTTGGTTTCCATGCCATCACTGCACAAAATATTGCCTGATTTTTATCAGATTTGTGTGCATGGGTTTGTTGAACCTGACATTGAACTTGAAAATCAATCTGATCTGTGCTTCAGTTTTGCAGATTTAACCATTTCCGTGATTTTGATGTGTTGTTCCGGCACAAAATCTGCCTCAAATATCTCTAGAATTGTACCAACTTTTCTCAGCAAATTCATTTTCTGTCCCCTCAGATTTAGCATGGGAAAAAAAAATGTTGGTGGACGTGAATAAAGGAACACAACAAGTTGTCTCTCCCTAGTAAGAATTAGCCCTTGTAACTTATACTACCTGGATGAAAGATCAGAGTCTACCGGTACTGATTGATGAATTTTTGTTTCACAGGTCCAAGTTTATTCATGAGAACCTGTTGTTCTACACAGTGCTGTGGAGACAGTTCTTCCCGCACGTGTTCCGCATGGACCTTACCTCTCCCTTCAGCTCCTACATGCTGTACAGAGTTGTCAAGGTAGATCTACATGTGTCTTGTTCTACAAAATGCAGATTTGTAGATAGTAGCTTTGCTAGAATTGGTTTTGTCTCGGCATGCCTAACTGAACTCAGTGCCCTCTTGAGCTGTACCCAGGTTTCCCAGTGTTGTGTCTAATTCATGTATGTGTACAGATTTCAGTGGTTTCCTCCATGCTTTGCTTAAGTTTCCTTCCGTCCTTGAATTGGTTTCCTCCTGGCATACTTGGCTGTGCTCAATGTTCTCACGAGTTCTGCCCAGGTTTTCCCATGTTTGTGTCTAATTTCATGTATATGTACAGATTTCAATGGTTTCCTCCATGCTTTGCTTAAGTTTCCTTCCATCCTTCCTTCCATTGGCAGTGCTCAGTGTCTTCATGATTTCTGTCCAGGATTCCTGGGATTGTGTCTAATTTCTTTTCATCAGTAATCTGGACTTGCATCATTTAAATATTAAAACTTGTCCTCGATGTGGTCCTTGAATTGGTTTCCTCCTGGCATACTTGGCTGTGCTCAGTGTCCTCACGAGTTCTGCCCAGGTTTTCCATATTTGTGTCTAATTTCATGCATATGTACAGATTTCAGTGGTTCCCTGGACTTGCATCATTTAAATATTAAAACTTGTCCTCGATGTGGTTTGAATGACCTGCCAAGCAATCAGCATTTGAATCTGTAATTTCAAGTATACATTGAAGTGAAACAAAAATCATTCAGATGAGCAGAATAATTACTGTATACTATATTAGTATTTGCAAGTGAAACAATACAAATCAAAATAAACTTGTTTTTTGCAGGTTTTGTCGTCTCCAAATCTGACAAACATCATTGAACACGGTAAGTCTTAATATCCATCTCAAAATCTGGTTTCCTCCATGCATAAAATTTATCGGCAATTGTATGAGGTGAAAAATTCTCAGGTATGGTGTTAATCAACGATGAATCAAGCAAACAAATAAATTGTCATCTCTGAAACTGTGCTACCTCATACTCGTTTGCACATGAAAAAAAATAACTTCTTGTTCCAAGGCCCTCATCAATGGCTTTAGCTATAATCGTTTGTCTTTTTTCGACATCTTTCAGTTGTGTTTATGGTGAAAATATCTTAATGAATGTGGACATTAAACTTCTGTTATAACCTTCATATTCTGATTTATGTTTTCAAAACAAATGAGGATAGATCTGATGGCCTATTGATCCGTCAAGTGTCATTACATTCAGACTGGGTGTGACATGGTTTCATGGTGTCTTCTACATAGCACTCCAGTGTGGCAGCACTATAAATATGTTGACATTAAGGCAGTATGCAGCAAAAAGACACAAGTGATTTAGCTGAAATATTGTGGAAAGCAACTCACACACAACCAGAAGCAATATGTTTTTTTAACACATATTTGTACCAGTTTACTGCATGTTGTTTTCAGCCTTCCAGATTTTTGCGTTTTGTAAATTAATATATTCAAGTGAATTTCCTGGAATATCTGGTCTTTAAACAGTCCTTGATTCTGGTCTCCAATCTTGGACCCATGGAGGCCTGTCATGGCCAAATCGTTAATATGCTTGCCTTTCAATCCTTAGAACACAAAAGGTGAGAGTTCAAGTCAAGTTTCGGTCAGAGGATCTTCAGGTGGTCTGACAAGAAGGTTATTTGATTTGTTTTCCGCAAAAAGAGCTTTGTGCTTTGAGCCAGTGGTTTACTTGCAGTATTCCAGTTTCCTCCGGCTATGAAACTGACTGCTGTCATGTATTGAGTGAAAATCGTGTTGAACCACCAATCAAGTACATGCAAACAAGTCAATGAATTTCCCCTCCAAATATTTTCAGCGGAGGGTCTGCTGTACGACAGCATCGCGCCGTTCAACCACGTTCCCATTGGATCGGACCTGGGAGGGAGTTTCCTTGCCCTGGACCGCAGTAACTTGGGCGTGTTGATCCACCAGCAGTTGTCTGAACTGGAGAGACCAGGGTTTATTTACCAGCCTATGTTCGGCGAGGACACACTCCAAAAGGTAAATCCCACAGCTTCCAATCAGAAAATAGTTTGGGACTTTTTTGACTGCATGTGCAGATGTGTCCGTAATGAAGCAAGGGGGCCATATTTGTAAAGTTTGGTGAATTGTTTTCTCTAGATTTGTTTTCATTTCTGTGTAGATGTGTGACTTCAGCTTATTACATTGTACCCCAGGGCCTGGCTCCATGAAGTGTACTTAGTGCTAAGTAGCCCTTAGCTATCTCTGCAACACAGGTTGTCATGGCAGTTAAGAGGATATTTAGCTAAGTGTGCTTCATGAAGCCAGGGACAGACAAATTTGGGTTACTATGGGCCGAAGTATTGTAACATTTTCTCGCTGTTTTCCTTAATTTGGTAAATTGTACATTTTTTCAAAACTTCTGCATGTGTTCTGAAATGTATTAAATCATCAGTTTATACATGAAAAATTTTGATACAAACATACATATAGTTGTAATTTATTTTATTTATGTAATTATTTTTTTTTTCTTCAAAGGAAAAGATGACTAAGTGAGCACTAGCAAGACCCTTGAAAACTGTATCCACAACAACATTTTCTTTACTGTTTAGTTTTGTCTTGTTTTTTTTGACTGAATAAAAAGCAGTTGAATTCTTGAATCGTTCGGAAAGGTTTATGGACCACATCATTATGGTTTCACATGATTGTATACCTGTGATGTGAAACTGAGTTTTTCCAATTTATTTTCGACTTTGGAAGAAATTCTTGTGATGTTATTAGTGCGATGTCTACCTGAGCACATAGACAAAGTACATGTGTTCTTACGTTGAATACTATGAGATGCTAGCCTGTCAGTCACTAGGACACCCAAGGTTGCAGTGCTGTTCGTGGACAGAGAAAATATCTTATGAATTTACCTTTCTCACTGTTCTTTTAGCTTTGGTGACAATAAGCGGTTGACAACAGTAGCCAACTTGGTGCATGTCACGTGAGAAAGTTTATCAGTATCTTGCCTAATTTTCGTGGTTTTAACCACGCTATAAAACTGACCGTCGTTCTATAAGGGAATACTTTATGAGTGTCGCATTAAGCAAGAATCGCTGATTGAAATGAAGAGGCTGTAGTATGGCCACCAGCTTGAACTCAACACCGGCCTTATCCTCTTATGTTGTAGGTGAGCCTCCTTGTGTGGTCTCTTGAGAAGTCTAAAGCTGTTCGAAAGCTAAGTTGGTGTGCATCACATCTTGGAAAGATTATCAGTAACTTGCCAAAAGTTTGTGGTTTTCTCGACATGCTAAAACTTTGAATGAATGGGAGAGGCTGTAGTGTGGCTGCCACTTTAACTCAACACCTTGCTAATCCTCTTTATGTTGTACAGGTTAGCCTCTTGGTGCGGCAGATTCTGAGCGCCCACGCGGCCATCCGAGCCCTTCAGGAGCAGGCTGCCGCCTCCTCATCTAAGGGATGGTTCTCCTGGCTCAGTCTCTCCTCCTTGTTTGACAGCACTAAGGCCTACGGGGACCTCACCAAAGGTGAAGTGAAGAAACTGGACATGCACCTCAACTTCTCCTTGACCAAGCTCTGCGAGATGTACCAGGTGAGGCAGTCCGTGTTTTCTGAGCATATATTTGCCCAATGTTTCTCAAGTGGAATAATGGGTTTCTTTCCATAATATTGGAGCATGGATATTAAATTGAGTCTGTCTGTCTCTCCATTCGTCATGCTTTGCTTTCCCTGGAATAATGTGACAGCAACAAATGTTACCATAATCTCATTTCAAAGAAATTTCTGAGGAGGTTCATTTTTCGGAATCTCGTGTGTTACATGCGTAAGTTTGGCATATTTCATGATTTCTGTTCTTTTTCAGTGGTTGTTGGTTTCTGCCCAATAACTGCTCCAAATATTGTGTTTTTGCTGATTTTGATGACATTTTCTGTGGAGGTTCATTTTTGTGAAATGTCAGATCTAGCTTTGAAATTGCCTTGATTCCTGCATGTGTTTGGCATTCATGTTTTTAGACTGGGACAGTATCTCTGAATGTAACACCAGTCTACATTGACCTTCCCCCCCCCCTCCCTGCCCACACACGCAATCACAGTCACAAAAGTTGATATATGTGTGAACGGAGTTATATATAAAAGATTCTATACACAGTGGTGCAAGTTTAAATATATGTTTATGGGGTGTAACATGACTGACCCTCCTAAAATAGCCCTACCCAAAAATTTTTAGTGGTATTTTGATGAAAGTTTTTTTTTTTTTTTTAATTTTTCGCTGAATGTTTTTTGAGAATCCTTATCATTTTCAAGAACCTGAGTTTAAAAAAAAAAAGGAAATCCCTACCGACCCTTTTTTTTTTTGTCATAGGGTTGGGTTACACCCACTATGCAGTTTTTAAGGATGGTCTAATTCGGTTAAATCCACTTGTTTCCCGTCACTGATGGTGATTTATTTGTTATCAGCTGAAGATTCCAGAAGAAAATGCGACTGATAACTCTCAGAACAGCTCAGACTTTTCCTGTGCTCACTTGCACAGTGCAGCGAACTCCAGGATTCCTGACATGGAAGAGACGGAAGAAGGGTACCGCTTAACTCCCCTTGGTAGATATCAGGTCAGTGTGCTGCTGGACAGTTGACGGTTTTGTACATTTCTTTTGAAAACCATACCCTTGCTTCCCAAGAATTTCTAGGTTTCCTCACTCACATTATTGATGTGGCCTGGGTGACAAGTTACAGCTCGCAGGGGGTCAGTTTTACTAAGACCATATGTCTTCCCCCATGTCACAAAGGAAAAAGTTTGATAGTAACTTGCCACAGGTTGGTGGTTTATCTGGGGCACTGCGGTTTCCTCCACCCATGAAACCAATTCCCCTGATATAATAAGCGAAAAATTGTGGTGTATGGCACTAAACAACAATGAAATAAATAATTACTAAAATACATTTCATCATATTCAGCCAGGCTTAATTTGACATTTATGTGTACCCTAGTTCTTCTGATTTTTGGTGCTGGAGGGTAAAAAATCACATTTTTCTCACATTTTGGGGGGAAAAGTAAAGGTGTTTTGATTTTTTTGATTAGATGTACTAAACATGTGAGCCAAGAGAAAGGGTGCATTTCTGTTACAATTACATGTACTTTGGTGAAAAACAGCAGATCAGATGTCCCAAAAATTAGAAGAATTAGGGTATGTAGTGATCATAAAGTTTCTCAATCAATTTGTACTTTCAGCAGTTCACATGTGCAGTATAAATGCAAACTGGTTCACAGATATTGGAGCGGTTTCCCAAGGAGAACTCATCTAAACTCCTTCCCTCTTTCAACAAAGCGGTCCAAAGCTACACACCCATTTGTTCTTTCCTGGACATCAATAAATTCCAGTGCATCCAGGCTCATAAAACGTTTGTGTGGTACACAAGTCCTGCAGCATCAGAGCAGGAAATGACGCGTGTCACTGCCATGTGGACCCTTTTATGTAGCCAAACAGAATCTCCTATTGCACTCTGAGGTTTCCCATTGCATTCAGAGGTTTCCCATTGCATTCAGAAGTTTCCCGTTGCATTCAGAGGTTTTCCATTGCATTCAGAGTTTTCCCGTTGCATTCAGAGGTTTCCCATTGCACTCTGAGGTTTCCCATTGCATTCAGAGGTTTCCCATTGCATTCAGAAGTTCCCCATTGCATTCAGAGGTTTCATGCCAAACCTTATTATAAGCTCATTTGAATTGATTAAATTCTTTCTTTTTGACAACAAACTCATATGTTTTTTTGTCTCTGAAATCTTGCTTGTTTATTGAGAAATGGACAAAATATTCAGTCCTCTTTCTTTTTACAGGCTCTGGGCACAGTGTATTTAACATTTCGCCCGGTTGCATAATGTGTCTTGAAACATATTCTGAAGCCAACACCTGTATCCAAGACCTTCATATTTGAGGTGTATTATCACTCTCCCACACCTAGCACACTCCTGAAACAAAATGTGTGCAAATAACACACGCATGACATAATGAAGAGCCTAAGGTGTGTGAGTCTAGGTGTTCAAATCACACTCCTAGTCTTCTGTAAGTGGTGTGATAATCACACTCCTTCTCAAAAACAACAATGAAGGCCTGGTATACTGTGTAGACTGATGAAATTATGTTTTTCGTGAAGCCCTAAAATTGACCAACGCAGCCATGTTTTTTCTCCAGAGTCAAATAAGGAATGTCCATAAATTGCGCGAAAAGTTGATTTTTCATATGTAAAAATTTTGAGGAAATAGGCTACCTTACCTTGTTATGAACCTCAATACTCAGTTACCTACTTGCCAAAACATTTTCTCCTTTATCATATTTGCCCCCTCACCAGATCATAAATAACAAGCGTCAGTTTGAGCACTACTACCAGGGCGACCCGGCAGAGCAGCTGATCAAGAGTTACGAGAATGCCACATTGGTGCGATTGTTACACAGGTTTTGTTCTTATGTCAATTCTCAGGTGAGAAAATTAGCTTTTCTGTTCTTTTTTTCCTAAGGAACAGATAACAAAGGAAAGAAGTCCTCATTATCAGAAACACCACTATAAAGTGTGCCTAAGAACACCGTTGTTATTTTTTAACTTTGTGTAACAGAATAAAATCCAATTGAATTTTGGAAAATTAAATTTGGGTTCTTTGTTTCTGACCCATCATGAAGGTACTTCTACAAATTGTGTACAGAGTAAGATAAAAGCAGCACAGCAGTCACTTTGTATTTTCAGTTTCATGTAATGAAAACCTTTACAGCTGACATAGAAACCCTTACAGCTCACATTTTGTGAGTAAAATGTACAAAAATGTGGCAGCGGATATAACTGAAATCGTACTAACCAAATCATATGTGTAATTTTATTTCTACAGTTCGGCAGTGAAATAATGAGATGGTGTGGGCGTAATGATTTCCTCGGGGCGATGGCTTGTGTCTACTTCGCCCCACCCATCACCCCAGACAAGGAAATCCGATCGCCATTGTCACGGGAACTGAAGGAAAAATTGTCTCGACCACGACTCAGCTTGAGGTTTCTGGCCAACTACAGGAACATGATGACCCTTGCCCTCTGCTATCTTCTTGTCCATCTCGCGTTTGGATACGGACCTCCCGGCTTTCTCTTTGTCGTTTTGCTTTTCACCCTTGTGGTTGGCTTCTTCAAGGCTTTATTGAAACCAAGAGCAGTGAAATTAAAACCACAGTGAACAAAGCCAGTGCAATTGCTCTGTTGACTTGAAAACATTTGCATCAAAATTGTACATTTGCCGTATTTACATGTATGTACTCTTATATGCCAACGGTTTTTGGCAAAAACAGCATTGTCAGGATGGCCATTATCAGAAGCAGTGTTATGGCAATGGTGCATTCACCACCAATACCAGAAATAATGAAGCTGTCGTGCTTGCCGAATCTGCTCACTAATTCTGTATTTGCCTTGCAAAAGCATGTTTGCTGGGAACAGTCAAGTATCCAGACAACACCACAGTGAAGTTGTTCATCTCTCTTACTAGGGTGTCTGCCTGGCAAGAACACCGTTGTGAAATTAATGACATTGAAACTCCAGTGCAAGCAATGCCATGATGAAATTGTACAGTGGTTGCACGTCTGCATCTGCCATGGAGAACTCGTCTGTACTGAACTTAGTTGGGAGATCCAGCTCTTTTAAAACGGAGGGGTAGTAAAGGTGTATTTTGATGGAAATGTTTGATTATCACTATGAGGACTACATCATAATGCACGATTCTGCATGATTGATTGTTTTTTGCATTGTTTTGCAAAATAATGGAGGGCATTTTTGCTTCCAAAAACACCTTTGTGATGCAAAATAAAGGAGGGTATATTTGTGTTCAAAAACACCTTTGTGTTGCAAAATAATGGAGGGTATATTTGCATTCAAAAACACCTTTATGTTACAAAATAATGGCGAGCATATTTGCATTCAGCTATTATTTACACGTAGATTAAGGAAATCAGTAATAATTTGCCATTGCAAACATGTATTACCAACAAGGTTCACAACAAGGTTCACATAGACATCATATGGGACATATTTAATACAGACATGGCTGTTCCATACATACATGTATGAAAAATTCTAGAAGTGAAATTTTAAATTATTGGTACAAATTTTTATATGGACTTGCTTGTCGAATGCCTTATTTAGCAGGTACATATGTTCACTGAATTCTTCACATATATATACATGTACATAACATTTTCTCTCACTGCTTTGTAATAAAATAATGTTCATGGTGCTATTAAACATTGTAATGTTCCTTAAATTTCCATTTTTTCTGTCTTGCCTAGTCAGGAAGTTTGTGAGGTGGCTGAGAGATGTTGGTGGTTTACTTCTGGCTCTCGAGTCCCCTCCCCTCAATAACCTAACCACTGTCCTATGAGCGAAATGTACTGTCAGCATAGGTAGTATTTGTAATAAGACCTTTTAACCAGTGGGTGTTGCAGTATGCCTATGAAAATGATAATGAAATTGGGTAAGAGTTTGCTTCAACAGGGGTATGCTATATCATGGGGCCATCATTGATACATACAAGATGGACGGCTGTAACTGTGCGCAATGAATTATGGAATCAAACTATGGCGCGTGTTTTTTTTTTTTTCTTTTCTTTTCCCCTCTTTTGTCAAGAGAGTGTTATTATACAGAAATCAACATTTGATACTGACAAGCGTTTTTCTCTTTTGAGAATTAAATTCCTGCAAAAAACTTGTTTATTTCGAAGCTCCAGTCATAGATGGGTCATTGGTCGCGATTATCGAAACTTTTTAACTGATATTCGGCTCCACATTCGTCATGTCTATTTATCGGTCAAATGAAGAATTTTTTCCAGCTAAAATAATTCGGAACCAAATCTGTATATAGTGGATTGTTAATTCCTGCCTTTGCGAGAACGGTTTTTCAGCAAGCTAGTAATTGAGTGAGAGTTAAGATGCCTTGATTTCGGTGTGTTGCCTATGACCATTTGCTAGCTATATCATACTGGCGTCGGCCTTCTGGTCTCCATGCTGTGGTCTTTGGTATTGCAAAGATTTACAGTCCATACGACACGGCGTGCAGCTGCCTTTTGTCATGATACTGAAACAAGCAGAGTTCATCTTACCTGTTTTGAAGATTGCGAAATGTTTTATGGGTGGAAGGCATTGACGTCACTTTGCTTCAGATTTATAGTGTTGCATAGCCACACCATGTTTCAACTAGATCTGAGATCTGTACCGTTCTTCCCAGCTTAGCTTTCAGAAATACGGAGCGATAAGGCTGGGAACATGGCCAACCGCTCTCAGAGCTAATGTTTCAACAAACAACTGTAAATTACGTGTCCGAACGAGAGTTTATTCCAAGTGGGGCTTCTCTGCACACATTGATTCGTACCAGTTGACAAAGGATTTAAGTTCCAAGGCAATAATCACAGAGACCAATATTTTTAAGACAACGTTCAACACAAATCGCCCAAGAACCGAGAAAGTAAATGATTATGGAAGGAGAAACATACAGCGGTGGAATACGCTAGGCGCGTAAATTTAATGAATATACCCAAATCGCTCACGATGTTAGTACAGACGTACCTACTCGTACAGATAAATAAATACAAGGGCCACAGAAGTAAAAAACATCATGAAAGAAAGTTACCGGTCCGCCACGTTTGATCATCTCAAAGCCACATAACTGAATGGAAAATATCAGAAAGGAAATCAATGCTTTTTTGGTCTCTGGAGGCATGCGTGGCATAGAAATGCCTTGTGGCATCCTCGAGTGATGTTTTAATCAGTGCGGCGAATGTTCAGCCCGAAGATTGCCTGATACAGAGACGACTGGGTTTGATAACGGCGTTCGATCGCTAGACAGATCTGTCACGGCGTTTGTGTTGGGTCGTAACCCGGCTCGGTGCATGAGTATCGATCACCGGCGACTTTTGTCTTATCTGAGTGATCAGAAAGCTGCCCAGGTAACCACGTAACCCCGCCAGGTAAATATTGACAGCGACTTTGTTTGTTACCAGGTGCAGGTAAATGTGGCTGTATGGCCAAGTTATAAATGCAAATCTCTACAAACAGTACTTTCCATCGGCCTCAGTTTCATAACGTGTATACATGTGTATCAGTGTCATAAATGCATGTATCGTACATATGCACTGAGCTGTGGTAAACAGTGTATAGTGTTGCAAAACAGATATAACCTGATCAATAAACAGCTGTCTGACGTTGGTCAACCAGGAATCGATTGCAACTAGAGCTGCTATCCAAATACACGCGTACACCTACTGATAAATAAACGAGACAAAGCAGAAGAAGAAAACAAGAGAAAAAACTGAACTGCTCTATGCCTCTTTTGGACGTTTTAAAGAAATGGTCTCAAATCCACATCAGAAAGTAAAAGCAGTATCAAATTAGTGCTCACGTAAACACACGAGTATAAGGCTTGCAGTGATTGGTTGATGTGTGCCTTCGAGGCTTGCAAACATGCACACACTGACAATCGCCTTGTTTTCGTCATGCAATGATGCCAAATGGGTTCTTGAATTGGAATGTGTGACGTACCATTTGACAGCATTGCCTTATGAAGACAGTAAGGCGGCTATCAAAGCGTGGGTTCTTGTAATGAAATGTGTGACCTACCATCTGGCAACATTGCATGATGAAGACAGCAAGGCGCTTACCAATGTGTGGGTCCTTGTATCGAAATGTGTGACGCAACATTTGACAACTTTGCCTGACGAAGACAGCAAGCCGTTTGTCATTGCGTGGGTTCTTGCGTTGGAATATGTGACGTACCATTTGGCAGCAATGCCTGACGAAGACAGCAAGGCGTTTGTCAATGCGTAGGTTCTTGTATTGAAATATGTGAGGTACCATTTGACAACATTGCCTGATGAAGACAGCAAGGTGGCTGTAAAAGCGTGGGTTCTTGTAATGAAATATGTGAGGTACCATTTGACAACATTGCCTGATGAAGACAGCAAGGCGTTTGTCAATGCATAGGTTCTTGTATTGAAATATGTGACGTACCATTTGACAGCATTGCCTGACGAAGACAGCAAGGCGCTTATCAATGCGTGAGTTCTTGTATTGAAATGTGTGACGTACCATTTGACAGCATTGCCTGATGAAGACATCAACACACTTATCAATGCGTGGGTTCTTGTATCGAAATGTGCCACGTACCATTTGACAGCACTGTCTGACGAAGACAGCAAGGCGCTTATCAATGTGTGGGTTCTTGTATTGAAATGTGCGACGTACCATTTGACAGCATTGCCTGACGAAGACAGCGAGGTGCTTGTCAATGTGTGGGTCCTTGTATCGAAATGTGTGACGTACCATTTGGCGACATTGCATGATGAAGACAGCAAGGTGGCTGTGAATGAGTGGATCCTTGTATTGAAATGTGTGAGGTACCATTTGACAGCATTGCATGATGAAGACAGCAAGGCGTTTGTCAGTGTGTGGGCCCTTTGATTGAAATGTGTGACGTACCATTTGACAACACTGCCTGATGAAGACAGCAAGGCGTTTGTCATTGCGTGGGTTCTTGTATTGAAATACAAGGACGAAAACACAAAGGCCCTTTTCAGTATGTGGGTCCTTGTATTGAAATATGTGATGTACTATAATCCGCATCAGTGACTTACGGGGTCGAGCAGGGGCTATTTGGCGGCATAACGGGAAAAAATCGAGGACAATAAAACAATTGAGGACATAAAAGTCTGTTCAGTTATAGAAAGTCGAGTGATTGGATGATTATGGCTTTACGCCCGCTTCGACAGTACTGACGCCGCATCGTAGAGACTGGTGTCCATACCTTGGCAGCATTAACTTACCACGACCAGATGGTCAGATGAACATTTCTTTACCCAAGTTCATAAAAGCTCATCTCTACAGCAGCGAGGATTTAACGAATGCGTAACACGTGGTATTAAAAATTCCGCTTCAAGCATGGTTTTCATGAAGTTGAGTCTTGCAGACACATGAAACTTTCACATTATGGGTTTCTCTCCTCTTTCTAGCTTGGTGATGCCAGATTTAATCAAAATCTTAGGAAAATGTTAGCGCACGTGTTTCTGTTCACTGGTCTGATGACTGACCACGAATGATTCAGCTGGCGGGATCTGACGCTGACATCAAACATCTGAAATTGATATGTCTAGTTTCAGACTGGCATCAAAGGTAGAAAAAATCAAAGTCGGCGTCTATGACTTTGAAGAGACGACCTTGATGGAACAGGGCTCAGGGATGGGAAATCTTGAATTGGGGATGGGGGAGATGACGAATAGTGGCTGCGTTAGGCGGGGGATAAGGTGGGGGGGGGGTCTTTGTATCAGCAACGCGAGGTCATGAATCATGAACATGTGAGTCTTCAAGGAAAAAACATACAGGCTACAAGATATATACCGACCATCAGCAGGTTGCTGACAGACTTTCCCACGCTCGGCCGGAGAGGAAGACACTTGGATTTAATGATACTGATGTTACTTCCGGTGTAGGTTTAGTCCAACACGATCTGCGTCTGTGAACATACCTAATGAACTGACAAGTATTGCATAGAAACGTCAGACCGAAAACTGCATTTTACGTGGAATATATTCAGGGACCACTTGGTCCCTGGAGCACGCCCACCCATCTAAAGCCTAGATCCCTAAAATCAGAGATCCTTTTGACCACCACATTGACATGGCTGTGTTCCTTGATAATTTGCTGTCATACTGGTGTCCAAAATCACCAGACTTCAGGATAATCCAGGTACTGTTACACATAACGTAACCTCCAAAACAAACAAGGGGAAAAAAGTTTGGTTCTGCGTGCAGAAATGACATAAAAGCATGACATAAAAGTACGAATATAAAAGTACGTACATATTCATCTAGATAAGACCCGATCATCTAAACATTGCAACCCGTATACATCAATCCGTGACCCGGCTAATCAGGATGACATTTATCGAGAGTAATTACGTGCTACTGAAATTAACGGTTTGTGCATCCTGTTAAGGAAACGGATACCAAAGCCCTGATCTGACATGCAGATGCCCGGCGGTGGGAGCCAGGGGCTTGACCTTTAGCCAAAATCAATAAGGTGTTCATCACAAACATGCAAAGCTGGATGGCATTTAGAAGAGTATTTATAAGTGGAGAAAGAGAAAGAGACAGAGTGAGAGAGAGAAAGAAAAAACAATAAAAAACCTGACCGACAGAGCATGGGTAAAGTTTCTAGTAATTAGATATAGTGAGCAGAAAAAAAAAGCAGTGGGTGAGATCAATAAACCAGTTAAGTGTGACGACAGTTGGGGCGTGGGCATCGAGCCGTGGACAGGACTGTGCTATATGGAGCCTCCATGCTCACCTTGTGTGGGAATTAAAAAAAGGTAATTTGGTAAACACCTTCGGGGCGTCATCATTGGAATGTACTCAGCAATTCGCCCACGCTTTCTAAAACAGCCAGAAAAAGAGAAGGACGAGTGTAGGTTGGGGGAAGGATTGCGAGTTTCAAAAGAAAAAATCACAGGATCCGGCATTGGTTTCCTCTCGTGTTTCCTGGTTTCTTCTGTCAAGAGAAAAACACTTATTCTGACCGAAACACTACCTACCGTGGACTCTTTACCGTACTCTCGAGTTTCTTGGTTTCTCCAGTCATAAGAAAAAGATTATCTACTTGTCACAGGGAACAGATATGAGATGGGTTTCCTCCCGTATCGCCTGGTTTCTTCAGTCATGAGAAATGCGACCAAAACACGACAGAAACACGATCTACCATTGAGTCTACTTCTGACACGCTTCAGACAGGGCATCGGTTTCCTCCCATGTTACTCTTTCTTCAGTCATGAGAAAAAACCGTATTTCATTTGTTTATTTTTTTCTTTATTGGCTGTACTCAAGAATTTTCAACTCACATCATACTGAAAGGGATTAATGTAGGGAAAAACGCCGTTCTGCACCATGCGTATGGCAACTCTTCTAACCAAAACCGTACCGGAACCAACAGGATTTGAAACCATCTTCGGCAGTACTTGTCGAGGCCAACGCCCATGCACGTACGTTACCGGTAATTGATATGAAAACCATCATGTAATCAAAGATTACCTCATTGAATCATAATCTTGATTATAGTGCAAGGGCATGTTAACCCAATACCTGTCGGCTATTTACAGACATTTCAATAATTCAAACAGTATATTTATAGGTATGGCTTTTACGCCTTATGTTACTCATTCATTACATACATGTAGGCAGAATATGTCAACGGGGAACTTTCACTCCGTCAACTTTATGATATGTAATATATAAAACCAGAGCAGCGACAACAGTGTGATACATGTAACTTGCAAATGGTCACACGTTACTTTTGAAATTTGGTCTCTTGTCAGTTTAAGGCACTCACGGTTCGTCGTTAAATTGCCAAAGGTCGGTTGGTTATCTCACCTGGGCCCTCCGGTGTCATCCTCCCATAAAACTGACAGCCATCGCACGAGTGAATTTCAGAATTTTTGAGTCCTGCATTGAACTTTTCCGGCCAAAGGTATTTCGGACCAAAGCTGTGTAGTCTATCGTTTATTTCTGCATTTACGATGACGCTTTGTAGGCAAACTAATAACGTATTGTGCGTGCTGTGCAGAAGAACAATAGTCAAGTCAGCTTGGAACCGAATCGCAATTGCGCGGGAAAAGATATCCCATAAATCGATCAGCTACCCACCCATTGCTTTTCTCTATCATAAAACCAGCATCCAGAGATTTATCCATATCCACGTTAATCCACGCTTGTCCATCCATCCACTTAACGACGCAGCGAATCAACTGACTATGGTACCGACGGAAGGCCACTCGGCAATTCATTCATCAAACCACTCAGCGAATCAACTGACTATTGGACCGACCGAAGGCCACTCGGTTATTCACACATCAAACTCATCGTTTAATGATATTTAACCTACCCAAACGGTGAACTGAAAGATGTGCCATTCAGACAGGTCCAGAAGATTCTAACATTCTCCATTTAGTTTCAGTCAACCATCCAGGTAGGTAATCATCCAGTGGTATATTTTTTCACATAAGTAACAACTGGTGGTTCATCCATCCAGTTAAACAAACAACCAGTAGTTGAACCATCCAGGTGAGCATATGACAAACGGTTCATCTGTCGAGATGAGCAAACGACCAGTGGTTTATTCACTCCGGTCAGCAGTAAGTAAATTACTGCAAACAACTAGCAAATCATACACCCAGGTGAACAAACAACTAGTGGTTCGTCCACCCAGGTGAGTAAACAAGCAGTGATTTCATACCTCGAGGTAAGCAAACAATTCGTAGTTCATTCACTCTGGTAAGCAACCGGTAGTTCTCTGCAAACAACTAGTAGATCATACACCCAGGTGAACAAACAATCAGTGATTTCATCCCTCCGGATAAGCAAACAATTTGTGGTTTAACCGCCGAGGTAAACAAACAAGCAATGGTTCATTTATCCAGATAACCAAAAAACCAGTGATTCACCCACGCAGGTGAAGAGATAACCAGGTGAGTAAACTGCCATCCTGATAACCAGTGCTGCATCCATCCAGATGAAAAATAACCAGTGGCTCATCCACTCAGGTAAGCAAACAACCAGTAGATCACACACCCCGGGACACAAACAATAAATGGTTCTATAAATAAATAAATTAATTAAATAAATAAATAAATAAATAACAGTACTGATGTTTGAATGACTGACCTTTCATAACCGAGGTTGTTTATTCATTTATTTATGTGACTGGGGCTAAACACTGTAGCCACGTATACGACAGCAGTCAGATTTCTGTGGTTGGAGGAAACTGCGGGATGAAGTACACGAAATAAACCTCGCATCTTCGTCAGATGCCTGACATACTTTCTGGCATGAAGTCGTATCTGTCGGTTTTGGGCCCGTGATCTAATTGGTCAGGAATCGGGTATTATATAGAGGCAGTGATGATCTCACCAATCAATCAATCAAGGATATTCATCACATCATTCAGATAATCACGTGCCCTGCTGTGCAAGCAGCCCCGCATCATGTGACCATATTTCTGCTATTTAAAGATTTTCCATAATAACAAAGCAGCGGGATAAACGTTTCATGTATATTATTTATCGACCAGTTTACGCAAACGTGTTTAAGGAACAAGTTATTTTTAGGCGTACACGTATATGCTTTAATAGCTAATCAACTTATTCATCATCGGAATTTAATATCTTTCAAGTGATGCGATTTGTATAGAAGCAGTACATACATATACTATTAAATGAAAACGGGTGGTTTAAGTAAAATGATACAAAATCAGATAGAAAATACCAGATTTCCATGCAACAAGTTGCACGTACAAGAGATCGTGACAAATGGCACTGGAACCCTTGCCATCCACGCAGCAAATAGTTATGGATTCCGGCATGACTGGCCATGTCATAAATGTGACAAATGGTATTGGAACTCTCGCTGATCACGCACCACATAGTAAAGGAATCCTCGCTAGCCACGTCACAGATAATACCAAAAGCTGGCCACGCAACAAATGGTACAGGAACCCCCGCTAGCCACGTAACAAACAGTATTGGATCTCTTGGCTGGCCAAGCAACAAATAGTACTGGATCCCTTGTCTGGCCACGCAACAAATCGAATTCGAACCACGGCTGGCCATGCAACAAACAGTACAGGATCCCTTGGCTGACCATGCAATAAATAGTACTGGAATCTCCGCTGGCCACGCTACAATTTGTATTGGATCTCTTGACTGGTCACGCAATAAATAGTACTGGAACCCCTACTCGAGACGCATAAAAGAATACTGGAACGCAACAAAGTAAAAAATACTGGATGCCTTGCCCGACTACGCGACAAATAGTGCCGCAACATTCGCAGGCATTGACAACAGTATCAGATATTCGGATGAGATTCAGTCGGAATTTAGTGAGTACATATTTATATCGTACAGAACCCCGCGCAATTTCAGTTCTGACATTTCGGGTTATCGACCTTAAATGTCGGACGTCCTACCCTCAAAAAATCTTCCGTTATAGGTCCGTTGCTTGAGGAATGAAGGATTGCACTTCCACTGATCTAAAGGATTAATCCCTTTCTGTTAACGAATTAATCCACAATCAGGAACGGATTAATCCTTTATTTAGTTCAACTGGAATGCAATCCGTCATCCAACAACTAATTTAAGGGAAGATTTTTTGAGGGTATAATCATGCGAGAATGTCACTCTGTTCTGCGCATCTCGTCCTGATCTTGCATTGTCATTCCTAAGTCGCTCTTTCGGAACTAATTTTGTCTATAAGGGCTGGGTATACGATAAGTTGTGTGCATATGATCACAGGATTATGAAGCACGGTATCAAGGAGAACGAGAAATTCGCACAAGAACGCAATATCTGTACGAGATTCTCCATTGATTATTGTCTAGGAAATCTCGCTGGCGTCGCATGAACATGCCGCGTTGTCGCTCTAATTTCGCGATGTTGCATTGGAGACAGCCTATATGGCCACACCTGGCTTGCATATAATCTGAACAGGCTTCATATACAAACATTTGTACATCTTTTTTTTCTAACAAGATGGTTATGTATGCCCTCCTTTAGAACTAAATGTACAGATACAATAAAACGGAATACATTTACTTCTTTTTTTTTCAACAGATCTGTATACTACATTGCATGGCAGCCAGGCCGATCTGGTTATAGGGTAATATGTGAAATTCTTGTAGCATAGACTTACTGTTTCGGTTTGCACAAAACGCGGGCCTGTGTATTACTCAGAACGATAAGGTATGTACATGTACACCAAAGAAATACATGTATATAAAACCCAGAATAATGATATCAACTGCACCTATAATAACTGTTAATTGAAACTATAAACATATATATTTATAGCTACATATGGGTGTGACTATATATGTAATGATACATTCCTTAAGGGCCATGCATTATTCATAACAACATTTGCAATGACGGATAAAGCAATCAGTCAATTTTAATACGTTTAACTGTAACAAAAAAAAAAAAAACAGAAGGGAGAAAGGTGGGGGGAGTAGGGCAAAAATAATATCCGTCCTGCATGCATATAGGTGTAATGTCCTTCACAATAAGGACGTGTAACGTGAAGAAACCACTTTGGCCCGCATTTTAGACGCATTTTTCAGACCTACTCAATCACATATTACGGATTGCCTTACGAGGTCGCGAGACGATAGCCATCCTCGTGCGCCTCCTCGTTTCACACCGGCTTCCGCGTTGATAGCGGGGGAATGCAGATCGTCCTGGTGAAAACATGGCTTCGGTCCCAACTCTCCCGCCTCGTCGACAACGGACAGGCTCCCAGGCATCTCATCGTGCCCGACGACAGTCCACCCTGGACGTCTTACTGCAGATGGGCTTCAGCCAGACACGAGCGTAAGTTGAGCACATTCTCTAGTTTTAGTTTAGGAAACACGAGGTAGAAAGGAAGAGGGTAAGCGGTTTTTTTTTTCCTCTCTCCAAATGACAGATCGCGTACTACGACGTACGTGTACGCGAGCTGCACTCAGCTGCACTTAGCCTGACAGCGCGGACTCGACGCCGCTGGCTGCGCAGTACTACATACTACGCTACAGTACAAACATCACATACATACGTGTTCTGTCATCGTGTAGTTTGCTGTGCACAGTCACATGATAGAAAATACCCCCAAAATTCCAAATTCCAACATTCTGTCGGTCCTCGGTTCTGTTGGTTTGACCTTACTTGTGTAATCAAGAACACGTAAACATTAGAAATCACTTATACAACGACCAACATATCGATCTCTTGACAGCAGACAAATACAGTCAGGATTCATACATAATCATGTAAACAACGTATACATGCATAGCTGGTTGAAAACCGTCTGTGCCAGGTAAAACTTGACAGTAACTCTAATTTATTTATTGGAAGATTTCACGATCTTTGACACACAAACACACGTCGTTCAACAGCTGTCAGGTGTCCTAAATGTACAATATCAGTAGAAATTGACATATGGATTTTATTACATTTGCAATCATTATTATTTTTCAAGATACAAGGTTGTTATAGCTCGGGTTCAGGTTGTCGTTCAGTTTCAGTTAACATGATATGGCGATCTCTGTCACAGATCTGAAGCTTAGCGATGAATACCTAATGCGTACGAAATATAATGTGCTATTTTCATCTAATATGTACCAAGCCATCCTGAAAAGTATGTTCATAGGACGTAACCCGACCGACCCACCTGAAAAGGGCAATACTCAAAATATTGGTATTTTGATGAAAGATATTTTATTTATTTTTCTCTCCATGTAAATGTCTCAATTCCCTACCGACGGATTCACACAGTGAGGTCAGAGCAATCAGCTTTTTAAGGATGGATAATGGAATTAAATAAAATTAAATAAATTAAAACAAAATAATTCATTTGCATTTCATATATCATTTGCAGTGTTCATTATAGATATTTCATTTGCAGACAGCAGTTTATAAAAGTATAGTCGTGACCCAGTGATGTACTTTTACAGACACAGCTGTTTTGATCAAGAATTGATCTACATATAGGCAGTCAGTGTACTGTAGATATATCTTTGTCATGGTCTTGTTATATATCCAAAGTGCAAAATGTGTACTTTGGGTTTTGAATCTGTAACCACATTTTTCAGTTGTTCTTGGTTTATACATGTAAATACTGTTGAAAAGCTTGCCTCAAGGAAATATTTGGAGTTCATATAAGACTAGATTACCATATAATTAGATTTTCACAGAATCTATTTCCAAGATAGCTTAAATATGTAATGATGGACTCCAGATGACTTCATCAGATGATGTACTGGTATTGAAGCAACAAGCTTTTGGTCCAAGTTGTTTTTCCTCATTCTAATACCAGATGACCTCAGAATTAAACGAGCAAGGAAATCTGAGAAAACCACTTGACACCAGAGAGGTCATCGCCACAGGGAAATGATTGAAATTCATGTTGAAATACTCTTAGCGCATGACACCAAGGGTATGTCTGCTGGAATCTGACCTAATTTTATACTGAATTCCAACTACGGTATGTTAGTCAACACTCCTGCATCATGATCCCATTTCAAGACGTATGTTTGAGGAAAAAAAAAAAAAAAAACAGATTTCATACATATATTGTCCTACTTGTCAGGTGCAGGCTTTTTCATCACTAGGCTACTGGAATTCAATTACTTTTTGGGTACTAATTATAATAATCTGATAGTTTTATTAGAGAATGTCTATTGGGCTTATTTGTGTGGTAGAAATAGTTCTTGACAATAACAATATAACAATGTATATTTGATGTATGTCTATTCCATTTATATTTAATTGGTGTTGACGCCATGCTCAAGTTTTTCCCCATAATGCAATGATGATCAGGTTTATCAGATGAAAAGGAACCAGAAAAAAACACAGACCATTGTTAGATACCTGACCAACCTCCTATAGACCACTCAGAGAGACAAGTATTCGGACACGCCGCTTCATTGGACAAAGGCCTGATAGCCACAGCGAGCCAGTACTTCGATGTATTAAACACACACATTTTCATTTTGTGTTCACTTTCTGCCTTTAATCCCACAGATGATAAAATGTCTGGTGTTCAAACAGTAGTCCATTCTGTATTCCCACCATCCCGCTTCTTGTTTTAAAATATTTTTGTTTTTGTTCAGTTTTTCTTTTTGAGCTGTAAATAATCAAGTTGGCGATGTGTTCGTAATAAGGAGTTACTGTCCTTAGCCTGTCAGGTGACAACTGTTGCATTGTTGTCAGGAAAGTCACCCATTAATCGCATCATCAGCTGTCACCACAGGCGAGGCTCCCGTGGGTACCTCTCGCTTCCCGCATCCCACTCCAATCAATGAACATGGCTTTACTGTACAAAGGAATCAGTTTCATGAGTACCCTCCTCTTTGCCCTCACGTGTTAGGGTCAATCCAGGACAGTGGAGCACAGTGTGATTGTATTTTTCTCAGTTGCACTAGAATCAATCATATTCTTTTCGTTTGTGGACGTAACAGTTCTGCAGTAATGATGTGTTCAGTGGATAGAAACTCCCTCTGGCCATTAGATGTGTGTACATGTACATATGTATAGAATATATTCCTTGTTTTTGCGATCCAGATTTTTATTTGGTTTGTATATACTGGATTGTCTTAGTCATTTGTAAAAGCACATTTATTTAAAGGGCATTTGTATTTTCTGTATATTTTATCTCTGTGTTATATCTAATATAAGATGGTTTGCTCAGGGCAAAATGTGAATTAAAAATAGGTCGACCTGCACATAGCTTGAGATTTAAAAAATAAATAAACTGAGGTTGACACCAATATAAGGAAATATACATCGTTTACGCATCAGTGAATAAAACATTCATAAAGAAATTGCTTACTCACATGTCTGTATTTCATGTCTTCATCAAACATTATGTTCTAGCCAAGACTGCAGTTTGACATCAAGATGGAATAAGGTAATATGTGATACATGTGTTATCTAATAATATCCATTTAGTTGGATACAATTCTGAACCTAGGGCAACTGTGTAATACAATGTACTGACTCAGAGTCAGTGTCATATTATATAGGTGTGTATAGGTGTAGACATTGTTCAACTTTTTCAGCTGTTGCACCCTAATTTACTTAGCATTTGTACTCTGAGAAAATCATGGTTTTTCGAAAAGAAAAAAAAAATTAAAACACATCCACACACAGAAATTTGGCAAAATGGCCCAATCTGTCCAGTTTCAAGGCCATTATGAATTTGGAAAGGGAGCTGGTGTTGATGGACTGGTTTTATGTGTTTTATCTGAGATTATAGGCACATACATGTATAAAAATGATCTTTGGTAGTCAATCATTGCTAAAGACTGGTTGAATCCCATGATAGGTTGTAGTTTAAAGCTGAAAAATCAATAATGTTTTTTACTTTGCCATCCGTCAGTTTTATTGGTGGAGGAAATGAGAGTGCCTCGTTTGTACCACCGACCTTTGGCAATTTACTGACAATCTTATGCACACGATATTCATGGGAGACAAGTTGTCTTCAGTGATACTATGACTAAGGCCTTATAAGTAGTGAGACCTGGAAAACTCAGACATTCCAGCTGTCCAGCTAGCCAGATTTGAACCCGCACCTTATGTGTTTTAGCCATTGAAAAACAAGCACCTTTGACTACTAGACAATGCCACGTTTCTGTCGTGTTTTGTACCTTCAGTATGCTGTTTAAGTCAGGCAGCACATCTCAGCATTCCTAGGCACGTACTTATTTATTTGATTGCTGTTTTACGCCGTACTCAAGAATATTTCACTTATACGGCGGCGGCCAGCATTATGGTAGGGGAAACCCACGACCATGTGCAGGTTGCTGGCAGACCTTCCCATGTACGGAGAGAAAGCCAGCATGAGCTGGACTTGAACCCACCGCGACCGCATTGGTGGGAGGCTTTGGGTCATTACACTGCGCTAGAGCGCTAAACCAACTGAGCCGCAGATGCGCCCTGATAGGCACGTAGTTTGTCACTCTGGCAGGGTTAGAGTTTAATTGCACTGTAATATTATTTATGCATTTTAGTAGGAAATAAAAATATGTATGGAGACAGCAGCTTTGATTACGTTGGAGCTAAAATATGGAATTTGAATGTGATTCTTAGAAAAGTTGCGGAGAATTTATTAACCTTTAATGAAGCTTCGTAACAATTGGAAATGTCCCAGATATAACATGTTTCTTGTCTAAAACATGAAGGAAGTTATGTAATGTGAAAACTTGTTAATGTTCATTCTAGCAAAAAAGGATCTCTTTCATTCATCACATCACAACATGGAATCAGGTTTGATGTGAAATAAAATGTAAGAGCTAATGTAGAAGGTTGAGGATGCATGATAACTTCATCCACCACTAAACAGGCTTTCGTGGAAAAAAGGGCTTTACTGGAACTGGGTGCATTCTGTGTTACTGTATTATTCATGTTGGTCTGAGAAAATAGCCAAAATCAATGACGCCTATACATGTTTAATCACACACATCCAAATATAGAATTGATTTATAAAGAAAGCCATCAAGTGTTTTAGTTTGTAGGACTTGTGATAATTGTAGGTAGCCTTAATTTCTTTGTTCTTGTTTTCTTCTGTTTTTCACGCTTTCTTTTTTTGTAAAACCAGCCCTATATTTATGATATACAATCCTTATGCAGTGTTGATAATATATTAAAAAAATTTTTTTTTTCCATCCTTGACAGCCATAATATAAATACTGATATAAGATCCAAAGTTACATGTATGTAGGTAGGAAGACGAAAAATGTAGTTTTTTCAGTTTGTTTCCATGGTAATATTAACCACACGTCTGTTTCCATGGTAACCAATTACATCTCTGGTCATCACACCTGTTCGTAACAAGTTCGTTAACCATGATCAGCATGAAAACACTTTTGTTGTCTCTTTGCCAAGTCGGCTGCAATTCTCCCAAACTTCCCCTTTTAGCTGAGATGTGTGAAGATATATACCCCTAATTACGTGCTTGTGGAAGCTATTTTCAGACCCCATGATGGCCTTGCGTCAACTTAAGTGCATATCTTTGTTGTGCATCTTTTGTTACCTCTGTGTAAGATCCATGTCTGGCATTTCTAATGGCTTTACATGAAATGTCACTTGCCAAGTAGTTAGCTCATTTCACAGCAACTGTCTTTGTCAAGCAAATATGTATGGATTATTTTGTCGACACTTTAAAATGTCCTGGGATTTCATGTTTAATTACAAGATATTCGTCCAAATGAAGATTAAGTATTCACATACTTGTAAATAAGGGTTCAATCAAAATACTGTCGTCAGCTGTAAGTAATTTCATGAGAATTGACTTTCATACTTCTTAAGAATTAACTTTCATACTTCATGAGAATTGACTTTCATACTTCAGAAGAATTAACTTTCATGCTTCATGAGAATTAACTTTCATACTTCATAAGAATTAATTTTCATACTTCATCAGAATTAACTTTCATACTTCATGAGAATTAATTTTCATACTTCATAAGAATTAACTTTCATACTTCATGAGAATTAACTTTCATACTTCATGAGAATTAACTTTCATGCTTCATGAGAATTAACTTGCACATGTTTCTGGGGAGCCTATTGTAAAACAGGATTCACTCGGGTGATGCCTTTGTTGAGACTGTGACCATGACATTCTACACACTTGGCCATAGTTTTCCCCCATGTTAGAAATTCCTGTGAAGAGTCATGTCATGTTCAGTACACTGAAATATGAATTGCATGATCTGGCTGTTGATTGGTTAGTTTCAGCCCCTACGGCACATGAGGTGCAAATTCAAACTTGGCCTTGAAAAGGGAATTTGGATTTTTCATTATAAATATCAGTCAGTGAATTTTATATTCATGTATTAATTTACAAGATTAATTTACAAGGCGACAAAGTCCAGCTATTGATAATACTTCAAAATTATTTGGTGACAGTTAAGTATGTCGTTGTACCAGGCCCAGTCACCCTGTGAACACATTCAGGCACTGCCTCACAGGGATGCCATGCTGGAGACACCATGCAGGCTTGACACCCCACCCTTTTCATGCACTGAAGCATTTGCCAGTATGGGTAAATTAACATAATCTAACTATTCTGTGAGGTAGCGTAAAGGTAATTGTCCATATATTTTTGCCAAAACTTCAAATCATTTATTATTCAGGCTTTATTTTCATTTTTGCATGCTCAAAAATATTGACATAACGTGAGTATTTATAGTATTAAACAAACTTTGGCAGAGGTATACATCGGTGGTGACCGAGCGTGACATTTCCCCTGCGTCATAGGGGCGATGGCTAGTGTGCGGTATAAGTACTATATATGACCCATTGTCCTCTTGTAGTGCTCATTAATTTCAGGCTAATTAGGATCAATGTGAAGCGCATTATGTGTTGATCCACAGCTTGACAGTGTGCACAGCCGCGAGTAAACACAGCGAAGAACGCGTTGTGCTATAGGCTGTCTAAGCTTTGTCTTTTGAGTACGTACATGTATGTGTGACAGTCTGAGGTCATGCAGATTACAGTGCCTTTGTGATACATGATACCTGTATTTGTATTGGAGAGTGAAGTGGTATATAAAAAGCATTTTTAGAGGACAATCTAAAGCCATTATACACTTTGTATCAAAACTCACATTTTTGCAGTAGAATATACATCATCCTACATCCTACTTCACAATGGTCGTTTCTATGGATGGATCAAACCATTTTAAGGGTAAACCCACCAACCTTTGGTAAGTTACTGATGAACTTTCTCCTGGGATGTAACCTGTAGATTTGTAAACCTTAATGGTTGAAGACGACTTACCATGCAACAGGCAACATCCTGATGTGAAGCCAGTTGTCATACAGATATGCTGCGTTATTGTTATGGGAAGCTCTTTCTGTTGACGATAATTTCGTCCTTCAAGAAAGTCTCCTAAATATAGCATATCATAAGTCTTAATGTCGAGTAATTATTATTTGTGCTAGAGTGAAACTGAGAAATGAGTTATCACGCTGAGCGGAAGAAAGGAACCAGAGTTTGCGAGTCAACCCAAAGTCCTTGTCACATTGTCTTGTTGACAAGTGCAACTTGATTGATTATAGAATGGTTAGTTATCAGGAAGTCATGGCAAGGCATAAAATCTCCACCTCTGAAAGTTGACAGTTACCATGGAGATGGTAGATAATAATTATAGTTTTATTACTTCCCATCACAGATAAATATTACGTAGTTGTTACATGTACCAAAAATATGTTTTTCTGGGCTTATGTCATGAAATATGTTACGGACCTAAAATTTTATTCATGATTTTTTTAATGTTTAATTCTGTAAATAACCTGAATTTCGTCCCCAAATGTGCATTTTCAGCTCCATATGAGTGTCCTCAAATATTATTTCTGGTGCTGAATGTTACATTTTTCTCGTAGGGTATCATCATGCCTTCGAAACATACCTCAAAGCAAGTTCCTAAAATCGTCCCGAAATTTTAGGTCATTTAAGGTACACATTTTGCTTGATTGAGATTTGAGAGTTCAGTTGATCTTAAAGGTGTTCAGAGGTTTGTTCAGTTGATAATATTCCACTTGGGAAGTAAAAGCTTCTGCACCAAAAGCAATATTTTATAACCTTTATTTGGCCATCAAAATGGAGTGAATTTTGATGGGTGAATTTTTAGGGGAGATATATATGTAGCATGAAGGCTTCAAAGTGAATAATTATTTGTGCGTAGGCAAAAGGTCTTGCATGGTGTCAAATTGTCTGATTTGGCCATCATTAGCGAATCATTTGTTGGGTGTAACCTGATGCTGCCAGAGAAAATAACCTGCATGTAGGTCACTGAGGAAACTGGTTTATCTTTTGACTCTGACTAATAACAATGATGGGAATTTTCTTTTTTCAATTTAAAACTGAAGAGAATGAAAGAAAGATAATACTTGAAAAAAATTCTGTTAAAAGCCCAGTAAAAACTTAAGACTGTGACCGTTATGGGAGGATCCCCTGATCTAGTCTTCAAGTTAATTAATAAAAATTCATTTAACATTTGTTGAATGATATGCTAATTAACTGCACTGTTCAGGTTTAATAGAAAAAACATAAAAGTGAATATACTATGATAGAAAAAAAACAACACAATTTTATGGAAGGTTGGCTTTCCACTAGGTATACATGTAGGTAGGTTAGTGCAGAAGTTAATGTTTAGACAGTATGTGGTAATAACAAGGCTAAATTTAACGTCACCTTGGCCTCCACAGTCACGCTCTTGACCTCCACTGCAGAGTTCGGCTTTTATTCCTGTCTGAATTACCACCATCACACTCCAGATAATTACAAGAACTGGTACAAGCATGATGACAGAAAAAAAACAAACAAACCCAGTTTTATTCATTTACATATGTGTGGCAACTGCTGGAGTATCCTGTGAACGCTTAAAACATACAATGTGTGGTAAGAAAGCATTTGTATCATTAATGTCGGCGTTTAGGATTTTGCAAGGAAAATGAGTACTGTTAAGGGATATATGTCAACCCCGGAGGCACTCTGATATGGCATCCTGTAATCATTAATCATCGATTTTGTAATAGGAAAAAAAAAAAAAAAATTCGGCCAATGTTCATACATCCCAGAGCTATGGGAGCTATTTCTAATTATCATTAATATTCATTTTTTTTGTCGCCATGGAGAGACAGTATATACGTGTAGTCTAAATTCTGTGATAATAATATCACTCATGAGTATATGGCTTATTGTATCTTAAATAATATTCTTACTCTCAGTAAAGCAAGTTTGCCGAAAAAAAAAGCAATGGCATATGCAATATGTATACAGTTATTCCATTCTTTTCTTTACCAAATGATAACTGTTGCATTTTATAGTTTGCCAAGCATAGGAATGTACTGTAAATGATGTGAACTTTCACCTCCAAAATTGCATTTTTATAGTGGCAGAGAGTTATTATTTTATATTAACTTGGTCCTGAAACTTACACACCTTTCTACTGGGATATCATTCTGCATGCGACCTTCCAAACAAACTTCAGTATTAAAGCCCTTTTAAGATTATTAGAACTCTCAGGATTATGCAAAAGGGGTAACTTTGTCATGGGGCGAAATTTATGTAATGTAAGTATAGACATATGTATGTGCTTGTATGTATTTGTGGATTGATTAGGCCAAGGATGAGTGGTTAATTAGGGCCTAATAACGTCTCAGTTGTTATAGGTCACCCGAGGTTTACAGATTGAATCTCATTATCCGGGCCTCCATGGTCATGGTGGTTATCGCTCAAGCGCAGCGCACTGACCCAGGAGCCTGTCACCAGTGTGGTCGCTGGGAGTTCAAGATCAGCTTTTTCTTGTTTCCTCTCCGGTTGAACGTGGGATTTAGTCTGCCAGCAACCTGCGGACGGTCGTGGGCTCCCCCAGGGTTCAGCCTGGTTTCTTCTCACCATAACACCGGGTACAATAATATAAGTCAAATATTTTTGAATACAGCATTGAACACCAATCAAAATCAAATAAATTCCATTCTCACCTGTGTCGTTAGGATAACTTTGTCAGTGTATCTCTAATGACTGTATTGAACTGTATAATCAGGACATTGTATTGCCAGTACATCTGCACATTCTGAATATAATATAAGTGTATCTCTATAGACACAGTTTTAATATCTGTACATCACAGATAGGATAAATCATTGTCTTTATATGTTCCTGATATCATATTACTGTTGTACAAGTATTTGTTCACATAGGGTATTATTGCTGGTGTATCTGTTCATCTAAGATAATGTTGCTGGTACATGTGTTCACATAGAATGATATTGCTGGTGTATCTATTCTCATGAGATAAAATTGCCTAACTATGTCTGGTCACATGGGATAATATTTTTCTACCTTTTTCTGCACCCCACCGGTTGTGAGCCCCATTGCATAGTGCAGGAGCATACTGCCCAGTCCTCTACATTCTTCAGCTCTTTGAGTACCCCACCCCTCATGAGCCTCTTTACACCCCATCCCTCGTAAGCCCCACTACAGCACATTCCCCAGTTCTCATCACTGACATCATTACCGCAAGAGAGTCATTAATATCCATGGACTCATAGATTTGCTGCAGAAAAACTAGGTCACCTTCGAAGTGGCATCAACCCAATTCTGAGGACCGAAAATAGAAAGTAGGTCACTTCGTCCCTTGCTGATTTGACTACAGCATTGGATAGCTTTGCATCAAGCTTTTAAATATTGCAATGGAAGATGCTCCGTCCATGCTTTATAGTATAAAAATCAATATTGTTTTAGTTAAGAATATTTTAATAAAAGGAACTGTCATGTAGTCTGAGGCTCATTTCACAAGCCAATCACTTTAGAAGCATGAACATTGTGTAAAATGACAAAGATACTATGCCTAAATTCTGTAGCTGTCAGCGTCGGCAGATCTTTAAATGAAGAAAAAAACAAATGAAGGGTATTGGGTCAAATGCTTATTGATCAATTTTGCAACAGATACATCTACTTTAGGCCCAAACTGAAGACTAAAGGCTATATGTTTATAATGCCATTGCACAGTGATGTGTTATTTTTTTTTATTCAAGTTCAGTTTTAGATTACGCCAATAAATCGACTAAATGCTGTGATTTTTGTACGTCTCAGTAGATATGATCTGGGTGGTAACTGGGCTGCAACTGTTCAGTAATTTTTGGTATTTTGGCACAAAATCAGTATCATGGCACGAAATCAGTATCATTTATTAACCTAAATTGTTACACATTCAGCCAGTTTTCAGTCGCGGTTGATTTTCAGGTGCATGGTGCGCATGTGTAGTGCAGTTGGTTAGCGCGCTAGCGCAGCGCTATGACCGAGAAGCCTCCGACCACTGCGGTCAATGTGAATTCAAGTCCAGCTGATGCTGGCTTTCTCTCTGGCTGAACATGGGAAGGTCCGTCAGTAACCCGGCCGCTGTCGTATAAGTGAAATATTCTACAGTAGGGCGTAAAACAACAATCAGATAAATAAATAAATATTATTGGTGAAAAATCATCACATGTTATTTACAATTAGTTACATATTATTTCACACGGATTTTTTTTTTTTCGTCAGCTTCCAACCACAGCAGGGTAATTAATTAGTGAAAATTTAAGTGAAATTTTGAAAGTGATTTACTATAGCTCTGTGAGGCTTGGCTGTACGATTTCTTCAAAAAGGTTGTTTGGTGCCTGCATGGCAGGGTGCAGGGGTTTCTCCGCTGGGGTTTCCTCCACCTTTAAAACTGACTTCATTCAATTATAGAAATGGGATTAGGATATAAGATACTGATGAAATAAATTTAAAACCTGGATAAAATCACATTTGTAGTAGAAAAAAAGAAGCATTCATGTTAGTCAGTATACTAAAATAGGGATTTACCCCATCATACTACCTACCAAACATCCCTCAAAAAAAAAGTTTCTAAGATCTGATGAATTCTCTGACGGAGACAGAATGAGGAGCTTTGTCTTGGATGAAGTTTGTGGTCGAATACGCTGGCGAGTTCCCTTAAAACTAAAAGTGTGAAAATTTTGTAGCAAAAGCAATGTCTTTCTGTCTTTTTCGTTAATTTATACAAATGATGTTATTTAATGGTGAGTCAGCATGATGACTTTATATGTGTTTGTGGATATGGGTAACATTAATTAAACATTAATACTGTTACTACTGCAGTAGTGGATTAATGATGAGGCTAGTTAGCCACATCGCTAGATATCCAAGTTAGTGAATAAACTGCTAAAGAGTCATACTCCTACTTCAGCTACTATGAATTCAGTTTGGTGCTGAAATCTGTATAAGCCACGTGAAGAATTAAGATACTCTTTGTTAAATCCTTTAAGCTGTACGTGTACATTAACTGCGTTTTATTTTTCAAGTCCTTGAATGAATGTGTTTTGTTCATTGTTAATTTGTAATACGTAAAACCGAAATATAGTTGAATTTCCAAAGTCAAACACTTGTAACCTGCCAGTGGTCGTGGGTTTCCCCTGATCGTGCTCTGCTCGGTTTCCTCTGTGGATAATGCTTGCTGGCTGCTGTTGTATGAGTGAAATATTCGTGGGTATGGCATAAAACGTCAATGAAATCAAGTCAAAACCGAACTCTTATATAACCCATACCAAGGTAAACCTTGTTTCGGGTATAAAATCCAAAAGGGTTAAGCTAGGCATTGCAATATGCAGCTTGATCAGTACATAGCAGATGGATTGATCCCACGCTCAGTCTGCCCGGAGTGCAATGCACACATAACTGCTATATAGTCCCCCAGGCCAGTTTTGTAAGAGTGTGCGGCCAACCGCCAGGTCAGCTTGCCAGGGGCACTGCATGTGGCTGTGCCGATATCGAAATGGATAAAATCGTTACGACACAGAATAATTTTCAGACTCTTAACCACCCCCTCCTCGGTATTGATTGTTGATTTTTCTGTTCACAGGCAGAAGGCCATCGCAGCCACAGGAGACAGAGGAGTGCAGCTTGCATCTGACTGGTAAGGTCACCCAAAGGCTATCAAAGTCTACTGAAAGGGATAAAGTTCAAGTGGGACACAAGTCACACGTGTTACATCACTACACACTTCCTGTCATGTGGCCATTCGTAGTTCACAGTTCCTGAGGGTCTCTTAGTCATCCACTAACAAGAATACTTGGCGGATTCATCTACCTGGATTTTTTCCCCCATGGCATGGTATATAATGGTGATTCATGGTTATGTGGTAAATTAATTTTTTTTTTTTTTTTTTTTAAGGCGTGTAGTTTGATAAGGATCATTGCAATGTAATACAACCACATCTTAGAAAGTTACTCGTGCAGTGGGTTAGGCCAACTGCATGACCTAAAATTTCGCTCTCAAAGTGCCAGTGCATTTTTAAGAGGCTAGTAAATGTCGTGACATATTATATTTCAAGCTCTTTGTAAAACTTACATTTTTCCTGTAGATTATCACCCTATCTTCCAAACAAGACTCAAAACACCTTTCAAAATTATTAGGATTGTAATGATTAGAAAAGAGTGAGTTAGTCATAGCGAAAATTTTAGGCCCTCGGTCATTTAGGATATATTTTGGACTTGGACTGTAGACTCAGTAAAAGCGAAGCCCAGGTCTTGAAAGCATTAGGCTAACATTTTATATCTAAACGATGTAAAAATATCAGTACCCTGTTCTGAGTTGGAGGAGTAGGGTAAGTACATGGAGGAGTGAAATTGGAACTGAGACATGTTCATTGCAAAATCGAGCACAGGACACAGTTTTTGTAAATCGTCTATTTACATGTACCTCAAGAAAGCATTGTAATACACATATATAGGTACATGTATTCGTTACTGAAGTATGAAGGGCAATGAATAGTTCTTGTGCACACCAAGTGACATGTGCAAATCTATTTAAGTGTTAACCTCAGGTTTGAGGAAAAGGACTCGTTGACCACACTTACAAGAGAAAAGAAATCACTGGTTTATGTACATACATGTCGCTGACAAGTTTTGGATGAGGTGTTGTAGAAAAAAAAACTGGTGAACGGACATGTTGGGAGGATGAGACATTGACCTGGCTTCATGTAATGTCAGCTGCAAAATTAATTATAGGACAAAAATAGAAAGTCACAAGATACCGAGGTTGACATTTCCTGGAAGTGGATTTTAGAAGCAGTAATAGACATATTGGAGGAAAAATACAAAAGGTTCAGTTTGAAAATAAGCATTGATTCCCTGGTGTAGTCACTTTAATATACTCATTGCTTACGTGTGCATGTTACATCAACCATTCGCACATGCAGTTGTACGTCGATCATGACAACATTTCAGCTTAAAAAACTGCCTATTAAACACTGATGTTATCACTGACTGGAAATCTAGATGAGGAAAATGTCAGAATTTGTGATATTGGGCATATATGGGTACATCATTTGTTCCCCAAACATTAGCGTCGTGAACTGTTGAAAACAGTGAATTATGATTCATATTGCAAAGTATTTTGAAAACCACCAATGCTTGAGTTACAGTTTTCGCTTGGCCAATGAGGACACAGACTCAAATCCAACTCTCGCTTGTTCATCCGCAGCCTTAAACAATGTGATTTATTAGAGTTACCCTAGTTGAAAACAGAAGTTCATTTCTCACGCTCCTGAGCGCTCCACCCAGATATCTATCCCGTTTTCATGGCATACATGTACATGTGAAAAATTAAACACCACTCAAATAATAAATGGACAGAAAATTGTTGAGTGCATCGTGTTTCAAACTCATAATCATATGTGGGTTCAGTGATAGTACTAAAAATATATATGCCTGTTTCAAATGTTTATGCAAGCTTTAGGTCTGACAGGCTTAAATGAGTATTGCAAGCTTATGTAAACATTTGAAATTCATGTTGAGACATCTACTTCATTATTACTCGTACATGTAACTTTTGAATCTTGGGTTCAGTTCCATATCCAGTCATACCTGAGACACTCATGTCAAAAAACTTGACACTACCTTGCTTGGTGCTCAGCATCAGAGCGAAAGGCCAAGCTCTGGCTGCCCCACTGGGAGTATCATTTGACTGGGTTGAGCATCGTCTCTTGTGTCTTTGGCATGGCACTTTAGTGAGGCAACACTACATATACATGTGTGGCAGCATTGGGTCTGATCTGCTACCTGGTCTCTGGTGTCTTTGGCATTGTGCTTAAGTGAGGCAGCATTGTGTCTACATGTATGGCAGCATTGGGTCGGATCTGTTACCTAGTCTCTGGTGTTTTTGGCATGGTTCTTAAGTGAGGCAGCACTGTGTATACATGTATGGCAGCATTGGGTCTGATCTGTGACATGGTCTTTAGTGTCTGGCATGGTGCTTAAGTAAGGCAGCACTATATATACATGTACTCCAACATTGGGTCTGATCTGCTACATGGAGACACTGTTGTGACATGACTGACATGAAATAATGGTGAAAGCAAAGTTATTTTTACCTAAATCTCTCTGGCCGTACGTGGGAAGGTCTACCAGCAACCTGCGGATGGTTGTGGTTTTTCATGGCGCTCTGCCCGGTTTCCTCCCATCATAATCCTGGCTGTCATTGTTTAAGTGCAGTATTCTTAAGTACAGCATGTAACACCAAATGAATAAGTAAATAAATACACTTAGATAAAACAAACACCCAAACGTCATCAGTATAAATTACTGATTTACCCCTGTTTTTTGACTAAGGTTGATCTCACATGTGAACGACCCATACCTGGACCACAATGTTCCCCGGGAGTATGTGCTCTACATGTGCCCAATGGGCTCCTTCCAGGGGGAGCTGGCCGAATTTTGGGAGAAGTCACTGTCGATTTGCGGCTGGAACGGGGCGCAGGCCTACTTCCCTCATATCACACTCTGTCCATTCTTCAAGGTATGGCCATCCAGTATTCAAAGGCCATTGGCCTAAATCATATTAGACATACAGTATCAATGTAGATTTCGACACAGTGTCCTGAAAGATTTAAAAGTATTTATTATGTTTTTTCAAATTTTAACTGATATATTTTCACAGCTGTTTTTAAAAGTATTGATTTGCCCTTGGTTCTGATTTTAAATGTTATCATTCTAGTTATCAACGGTTTCCAGGCTTAAGCATATTCTATGTACCTTAGGGATGAAATACGACCAGTGTGGCTTCATTAAAGGGGAAGATCACACAAAAATGAGGTTATGGTGAGTGAAAAGACGGTTAAAAATGATATCTGAAAATATCTTCAGTGAATTTTTTAGATTTCTTTTCTTCACCGAATTAAACACAGTCAAATGTTTGATTGTGTGGTGGGTTTTATGGACCACATTGACAATGTGGATCACCAGCGATATAACAATGACTTTTCTATGGCCCTAAAACAAAAATGTAATGTCCTATTAGTGTTTTCATACACAGGCAAACATTACAGGAGTGTTCTTCACAAGAACTTTATTCAGAGCTGAACATAAAGGTGTACTAAATTTTGTGACGTCACTGGTGGACCACATTATCACTGTGGTCCATAAAACCCACCATGCAATCAAAATATGTGACTGCGGTTAATTTGGTGAAAAAAAAAAATAAAAAAAATGAGTTATGGTATTTTCAGACACAGTTTTTCATGATCTTTTCCCTCACCATGACTTCATTTTTGTTTGGTCAATCCCTTTAATTAAAATCCTTAGCATTTCTTTGATCATTAATCAAACTTACCAACAATCAGCCAGGTTAGGTTCGTGACTAACTCAACTGATTTGTCTTCCTGTAAGGCTGATGATTGTCTGGTCTCGTACATTGTGGACATTTTCACACAAATGGAGGAACTCTTACACAAGGCCCCAGGAGACTTGAAACTGGAGTTCTACAGCGCTCCAAACTTCATCGGCCTCTTTGTGTCGGATAAATACTATAAATTTTTAGAAAACTTTACATCGGCTTTTGCCTCAAGGCTGAAAAAAGCAGGTAAGATTGATGTATATGTACTGGGATAAATGAAAGCAATCTGGCTTTAGAATGCACCACCTCTTATTGCATTACTCAAAAGTCAGAAAATATTACTTTATAAGGCGTTGAAACTTTCTTTCAGTTCCTTCTTCCAAACAACTCTCAGAAGCAAAGTTTTATGCTAAAAGGACTACTGTTTCATTGCAAAGAGTTATCTCAGAAAACAGAAAACCCAGGAGGGGTGTGTTTCTTATTAAAGTAAAAGATAGCTCATGCATGAGGCACTGTTCATTAAAAAGATTATAAAAATCTCACTTGAATGCAAATCCTGGTTGAATTTGTATGAATTCGCTGCTGAATTGTCCTCGTTTGAAGTGTGGGATATTTTGCTGCCGACTGGGGATCTGAAAGCATCCCTGCTTTTAGGCTTAGGATAGACTGACCAATCAGAGAGCTAAGAAATATCAGCTGATATAAAACCTGTGACGTAAATGTTCTGAGTTGTCTATCAATGTAACATGTAATAACGTAGGGACATCACAGCCCAGATAGCGTTTCATGCTGGCCGACGAAGCACAGTCAGATGTCAGTTTCTGTCGTCGTAGTAGATGTGAGAAAAAAATGCTTTACGGAAATTAACATAATATTGTCAAACCTTCCTGGCAAACGTAAATTAGAACGCGTTGTCTTTAACTTTAAGGAAACCAGGCAAGGGGAGATAATATGTACTGAAACAGTCACACTTCTGTCTCTCATACCAAATGCCCACCCACATCCATTGATCAACACAGATATAGAAAAAAATAAGCTGCACTATTACATTTGCTTGAGTGACATCTGGCTATGCTTGAATAATTTCTGTGATGTCATTGTCTTAGCAGTTAATTAATTAACAAACTCCTACTGGGCACAGGTATATCAATTGAGGCACACAAGAAGCAGCTGCACATGACCTTGGCATATCAGTACCCCCAAGAGAAGCACGAACAGCTGATAAAGATGGCCAAGGAGATCAACCTGGAGGCAGATGTGCGGTGGGACATCAGACTGTACTCTCGCGACCCACGCACAGGCCAGAGCGAGGTGCGTATATGGTAGAACAAAGGGAGATAATTTCATGTGCCAAATAACACTGATCATTTTGAAGCTTCGGTCGATCACACAGAGCCAGTTTTGATTGAAGTCAGGACTGCCTGTTTGAACTGGTTGTAAGTCAAGTTGCAAGCAGTTCAAGTCTAATTGATCTTGACTTTTTGGGATCCCAGTTTTGATTAAATTTTTTGGCAGACTATGGATGGTCTTTGATTTCTCTATATCTGTACGTCACAGATGGAGAAGTTTGTCAAAATAGTTGATTGATTCTTTGCCCCTGCAGGCAGTCTGGTTTCCTCACTTGATAAAAAGTGGATAATAAGCTTCATATAAGTGAAAGTTCTGTAGTTTGGCATGTAACAACGATAAATCAATCAATTAACCAATTGGTGCATTAAAGAAATTCACATGTGCGTCCTTCAGGTAAGGCGCGTGATTCAGAAGTACAGTCCTCAGGAGCCAGACGAACTGGAGCTGGTTGATGGGGACTACGTGCTGGTTGACCCCAAAGAGGTCGCCAACAGTAAGGACGGCTGGTACAGCGGCACCTCCTGGGTGACCGGCAACGTGGGCATGTTCCCGGGAGTGCTGACCAGTCGCACGGCAGAGACCTGGACCTGGGTGCTGCACAGGTAAGACTGTGAGGTGTTGTGGTCAGAAAATACCCTAAATGACCGAAAATTTCATCCATGGCGAAATTGTTCATATTTCCCCATTGTCAGAGTTCTGTTGACTATAGAAAGGTGTTTTGAAGTTTGTTTGAAAAGCGGGAGGATATTCGACCGGAAAAGTATAACTTTAGGCTCAAGAAGTAGTATTTCGTGACATTTACTTGCCTCTATAAATGTGCATTTTGGGACAAAAGTTTAGGTCACCTTCAGTAGTATTCAAAGGACAAAAAAAGAAGATTTCTCCTCTTAGTTTCCTTGGTTGCAGTATAAGTGGCCAGTGGCACTTGTGCGGCTTAATTTGCATGCTCTACCTTGCATTGAATACCTTGTGTTATCTTGCCAAAGGTTCGTGGTTTACACTGGTTTCCTCCACCTGCTAAAGTGCCTGCCCTTGTTCAAGTGAAAAATTCTTGAGCATGGCATTAAACAATTAACACTCAAATACGTAAATAAGTAATTGAAGAAACTGGAAGACTTCATTATCAGACAAGTCACATACTTTACTTTTTTTGTTATTTTTTTATTTCATGTTTTTTTTGTTTTTTTTTTAAATTTTTTATGAACAGCATGAAGTAGTTAAAAGGGAATTTTGAGGAGAGCTACTCTGGATTATGTTGTTGACAATATGCAAAATGTTTTCTTGATTTCCCAGCTTTGTCAGACATTAAATTTCCTTCACTTACCAACAACAACAGTGAAATATTAAAATCAAGTTTCCTGTTTCTTTCTTCTCCAGATCTCTTCCAGTCTTGCAGCCAGACAGAAGTGTTGAGAATGCCACGAATGCCAACCACGTTCTAGTCAATTTGGATGAGGATATTGATAGCTTATATGCCAAGGTGACCACCTGATCTTTAAAACTTGAACAATAATAATTGCTTATCATCTTAGATGTAAGGCTTTAAAAACAGTGACTTTCTTTGTGCAGCGGTGACTTGGTTCCAAGGCGGGTGGGCTCTTCTCTTGTAATACTCGAATACCAAGTTACTACTTTGCCTACAGATCATCAAAAAAGTAGGACTCAGTGAACAATAGACAGCACAGTGTTTTCTTGAATAACTTTAGACGGGAGAGGTTACTCGTGATGATTTTGTTGCTTCTTTCACTTCGTGCTCATTAGAAGGTCATGAGCTATGAACGAATGGATAGATCCACCACACCCGATGTCTCACCACCCCTTAAATGTGATTTACCTTAAATCCATATTTACCCTAAATGACCTGAAATTTTTGCTCACGCCTGTGTTGCATATTTTGCATGATTCTGAGAGTTCTGCTGACCGTAGAAAGGTTTATTGACATTTGTTTGGAAGGTTAGAGGATATTATGCTGCAAAAATGTAAGTGTCAATATGAAAAGAAATATTTTATGACATTTAATGTACAAATGTATTAACTAATGTATTAATTGCTATGTGCAGGTATCAAAGTTATGTCTTAAATGCCATATTTGGTCTACATTTCCAGGTGGACAAAAAACCAAAGAATGAAGGCCCGTCTGCTGTGCCCTCCACAAGCCGTCCACGGCGACTGTATGTGGTCCGTCATGGAGAGAGAGTGGACAATGTCATTGGCAGGGACTGGGTCGACCAGTGCTTTGACAACCAAGGTAAAGGACGAGTAAGAACCAAAGAAAGAGAAGAGGCTTAATGGCTAGAATGCGTATTCACATAGTTTTGATGCTTTTGCCATTTTGTTATGAATTTCTTGATTTTCACAAACCCATTGTTTATGGAGTCTCAATACTGAAGGCAGGTCTTGGTAACAATAAAACAGTTGACTGTGCTTGTGGGACAGTTAGCACGGTCTTAACATTCAGTGAAAACCACTCATCTTCCACGAATATAACATGCAAATCCATACATCACAACTGAAAATGGTTGTCAGGAACTTGCCAATGGCAAGTCAGCTTTACCTCAGGCCCTCAACTGACTCAATCAGCTGAAGCATTGGAGTGAACTGGTGGGTCAGACCATGGTCAGTGTGGTCAGTGTGGTCAGAGGCTCAAAGTCAAAAGTTTTGACACTTACCTGCCAAAGGTGGTTGGTTTTACTTTGGGCGTGACTTCAGTCTCCTCCACTCATAGACCTGTCAGCCGTCATAGAAATGAAATTTTGTTAGTCTCAGAATAAAGGCCTGGAAATAAATAAATAGATAATAAATGCTAGCTGCTGTTTTTCTCTGACAGGTCTACTTATCCCATAAACTTCACTGTTCCCGTATGTGAATGAAATTACATTTCCCGAACCAGTACAGCATAAAAGTACAATCCACCTGATATATAAATAAAAATGATTCTGTTAAAATAAAACTAAATTAACTTGCCTCACCTGTCAGGAAACTATGTGAGGAAGGATCTCAACATGCCGAGGAATGTACCAAAGAGAGGCAATCATCTGGACTTTGTCAGAGACACACCATTGACTGAGGTGGGAATGCTACAGGCGAGATGTACAGGTCAGTGTTTACCCTGCACAAATTTGGTGTGACATTAATGTCAGTGATATGATGGAAGTTGGTTATACAACCTTGATGGTTAGAGCATCAATATCGAGGTCAGGAGATCAGGGATCAGTCCTGGATCAGGTTATACCGCATGGCTTTAAAAGTGGTCAGCATTGAAAGGTTACAGGAAGAAAACAAGACTGGTTGACCCGGTGCCATTATAATGTGACTGTGGTGTCATTATGATGTGTCATATCAGGTGTCTTCGACATGATGCTTCAGTGGCAGCATGGAGTTGCCCTACCACAAGAAGACACAGTGCATATATATATATATATATACACATTCCAAGGACTCCTCATCATGATATAACCGAATAATTTGTTGAGTACGACGTAGAACCTAAGCATACGTATGGAAGGTGGCTGTGACCAAGTGGTCAAGGTACTGGACGCTCATTTGACCTGTCACATGAGATATGATCTGAATTAATCTCATTCCTACACAGAGAATTTGGAGGCCTCTGTGGCCTTAGGTTTAAAGTGCTAATGACCCCAGCCTCTCATCAGTTGATGCGATCGCTTTGAGTTCAAGCCCAGCTCATGCCGCATGGCTTCCTCTGCTGTCAAGCATTCGCCAGCAACCTGTGGATGGTCGAGGGTTTCCTCTGGGCTCTGCCCTGTTCCCTGCCGCCATAATGCTGGCCACCATTGTATAGGTGAAACAGTCTTGAGTACGGCATCAAACACGTATCCAATAAATAAATAAATATCTGAAAGAGCTTCTGGATTTCTACCTGAATCAGCAGACCAGTGCTTTGAGAAGAATGGTGCATTGACCTTTCACCTTTAAAAATGCTGAAGATTTTGAGTCTACTTGCTAATAGCTTTAAGCACAGTTTCTGATGTTTATGCATTTGTGTAATGTGACAGGTGAGGCTCTTAAGCTGGCAGGCGTCTCATTAACTGGGGTCTACTCCTCCCCGTCTCTCAGGTGTGTTCAGACAGCTGTCAGCATCCTCAAAGGTGGGTATTGGTACGCCTGATGCGTAAACTGAATCTGGGGTCCACTCCTCCCCGTCTCTCAGGTGTGCTCAAACAGCTGCCAGCATCCTCAAAGGTGGGTATTGGTACGCCTGATGTATAAACTGAATCTAGGGTCTACTCCTCCCCGTCTCTCAGGTGTGTTCAAACAGCTGTCAGCATCCTCAAAGGTGGGTATTGGTACGCCTGATGCGTAAACTGAATCTGGGGTCTACTCCTCCCCGTCTCTCAGGTGTGTTCAAACAGCTGTCAGCATCCTCAAAGGTGGGTATTGGTACGCCTGATGTATAAACTGAATCTAGGGTCTACTCCTCCCCGTCTCTCAGGTGTGTTCAAACAGCTGTCAGCATCCTCAAAGGTGGGTATTGGTACGCCTGATGCGTAAACTGAATCTAGGGTCTACTCCTCCCCGTCTCTCAGGTGTGTTCAAACAGCTGTCAGCATCCTCAAAGGTGGATATTGGTACGCCTGATGTATAAACTGAATCTAGGGTCTACTCCTCACCGTCTCTCAGGTGTGTTCAAACAGCTGTCAGCATCCTCAAAGGTGGGTATTGGTACGCCTGATGTATAAACTGAATCTGGTGATGAAGAGCATGAAGGTCAGAAGGGAGGTAACTGATGGGTGGTAGCTTGTTGTTAAATGCTGTGTTTGTGTCAGTTTGGAGTGAAGGGTAGAGCTCACGACCCTCTGACAATGACATGTATTATTGGCTTGAACTAAGCATCTCAATAAGTTGTTTGTTTCTGGCAGTGCACAGGTTTCAAATTACGTCGTGATGACAACACAACATCGTCACTTTGGGAAATTACGTTGCCGTTTTACAGCACAGTAGGGTCACTTGCAGATCCTTTAACATGGCAGCGTATGTGTTCTGAAGAACCCACAGTTGGGATTTCGTGTCTTTTGCCCAAAATGTTACCCAGCATGTTATCCAGCATGGCTGGAGAACACATCTCAGAAGTTTTATTTCATTCTTTTTGATAAATTTTCAATATTGGATATACCAGCCCATGTTAAATTCTTCAGATTGACCATGCCATACTGTAAAGCGGCAAAACTGCATCAAGTCATCACATCATGCCAGGAAGGGACATTACTGTGTTGTCGTAAAATCACACCTTGAATCCTGCGTATTGGTCAGTTAGTTTTCTCAGTTGATCAAATGTTCGATATTCTATCGTTTCACATTGATCTCCCAACTCTCAGGTCTTAGTGTAAGATGACATGAAATCCTATAGTTAGATATAGGTAAATTTGGCATTTGTTTCAGTAGTGTCTTGATAATTGTAGGTTAATATGCCTTTTGATTACTTTAATCAGCCAAGACTTATACCTTTTATTTGGATGACTATTCATAAAACAGGGCACTAATTGTTAATGGTAGCACATGTATGAACAGTTTGGCCACTCTCTTTAATTGTCACAATAGGTCGTCATTTTGTCCGCTTCTTCTGAAAACAAGATAAAGTGGTCCTGTGTTCAGGGATACATCAGTCATTTCGAATATGTCTTCCCATAGGTCTCGGGGAGCCTGGGCTGGAGATCAACCTAGAGTATGGGGTATTTGAGTGGCTGGGGTGGTACCAGCTAGGATTCCCCTTCTGGATGTCCCCTCAAGCCTTTAGGGAGCAGGGCTACCCAATTAACCTGGGCTATAAGCACTACATAAGTTCTGAAATGCTGTGGAAGCACTCAGACGAAACTGTGGAGCAGTACTACAATCGCTGTTCCAACGTCACTCGCTACATCTTACAGAAACACAACTCAGGTGAGTACCGTGTGGCATAAACAGGTAAACTTCAGGTACATGTGAGGTGAGCCAATGGTCTGGTTACAGAGCAGTGGGGGAGGGGAAGAATTTGACTGGTGATCTGTGTGAATTAAACCAGTGAACTGGTTACAAAGGAGTGGTGGTGTGAGGGGTTGAGGGAAGATCAACCAATGATCCGGTTACAAAGGAGTGGTGGTGTGAGGGTTGGGGGAGGATCAACCAATGATCTGGTTACAAAGGAGTGGTGGTGTGAGGGGTTGGGGGAGGATCAACCAATGATCTGGTTACAAAGGAGTGGTGGTGTGAGGGGTTGGGGGAAGATCAACCAATGATCCAGTTACAAAGGAGTGGTGGTGTGAGGGGTTGGGGGAGGATCAACCAATGATCTGGTTACAAAGGGCAGGGGATGAATTGAAGCAATGATATTTTTACAAAGGCCTAGTGAAATGTGGAATGTTACACTTGTCAATTCATTAAGAGTTTTCTTTTCTATGTGTTGCATCTCTAAATTTGCAAGTTTGAATGAGTCTCATTGAGCAGTCCAATAAATGGAAAGTTAAATCATCTGGTGATTCTGCTGATATACCCTGTTTTCTTTGCCATTGTTCTGGGCATTCGACAAGGCATTGTCCTGGAGGAAAATTAACATGTTTATAATTTTTATTGGGTTGATTGGCTGTTGTGTATAACTTTCAGGGATATGCAGTAACTTTGCTGACAATTTCAGTGCTTCCAGGTTTATTCACTGTATTACGCATGGAAGTCTTGATGAAATCATGAAGCCTTTAATATCCTTGTCCTTGGCATCTAATTGGTTCATCATGCAGATGACTTGTCTTCTTGTGACCAATGGGGTGACAAGCTCAAACCAGGCTTTCACTGGTTTGACTGTAAAGGAAGTACGTCAGATGCTGAGTGATATGCTTTGATTTCTTCCTCTTCAAACCAACAACTTGAATGCCATCATAGAAATGAACAAGTTTTTCAAGCTCTTTCTCTTGGCGATGTTATTTTCTGACCTACATTTACACTGTCAATCTTTCTCGCCACCACAGGAGGCAACGTGCTGATCGTGGCCCATGCCGGTTCCCTGGATGCCTGCACTCGACAAATCACAGGTAAGACACCAAGGTCAAGGTCAGGGTTCCAGGAGCTGGTTCAGAAAATCCCCTACTGTGGAATCTGCGCCTGTGAGGAAACGACCAGCACCAAGAAATGGCAGCTAGTGGAACCACCCATCCCTTCGTTCACAAACGGCACCAATAGGAAAGGCGACTGGAAAGTCATGCTCTCCTGAGGAGGACTGATGTGTGAGAATGAATCGCTCGGAAAACAAGAACAGAACCTGGAAGTGGACTGATTAAGGAATCTGCAGAATGGAGTAAAGAAGAACAGAAAATGTAGAGGACACCAATTCATCACTGATGCTTGAGACACCGAAACCTTGGTCACAGTACATTTAACCTGTTATGGTCTAAACTGTTGCAGTTGCAAAGCCTGAGAAATAGAAACACTAGACCGAACAGATCTGATCCATTGTTCATGTGACCTAAGATTGTGAAGCTTCTACTGAAAACAAGCCAGGTTGCCCTAGTTTGTCTATGTGGTAGTCTTATATTAACATCTACTGTATTAGAGCCTAGGCTTACAAAAATATTTTATATTTGTACCATTTTGGTACATTTTGGATACTGGTCTTGCGAATATTGACCTAGAACAAATACGAATGTCGGTTTTGATGCTCTGGTTACATATTACATTACATATTGCCCTCTTAGAGGTGCAATTTGGAAGAAAGAGATAAAATTTGGAGGTATCAGTTTTGGTGGCTTGAGCATTCATAATTTGAGCAAGTTCAACCATAATTTAACATCAGAAGTGGGTTATATTGTAAAGCTGATGTGCACATGAAAGGAAAGGTAACTAAGATCATTGGGTTAAAGATCATTTATTCAGTGCCAAGATCAAAGATGACCAAACTTATCAGGTGAAATTGTTGAAAATGGGCGGGATTTCACAGTTTTGCTGTATTTTTCAGTCACAAATTATGCTTATTTGTTGTTTTTCGGAAGCTTGGTGGACACATCAAGATTCTGGATTTATAAAAACCTTTTTTTGACCCTAGGGATATTTAATTTGATCGTCACTGTATATTGACAATCATATGACCTTTTTGGACCTGCTGAATAATGCAAGAAAACACCATTGACTTTATCCACCTTAAAATTTAATGTACATAAGTGTAACCTTACATAAAATCTGTGTTCAGAAAAATTTGTGGATAATTATGTTAGGGAAAAGAAAATATTTTGCCACAAGACCCTGGTGCCAGAGGCTTGTAAATGTGTTCTGAGTCTGAGATGATGCGGGTGAACTCTGTCAGTGTATCTGTGATCCTTGATGTAACTCTAAATGAGGTCAGGTGTATGCTACTGTGTTGATCTAAGGTCTAGTGAGTATCTGTTTTACAATAGGCCTGTTCAAAGCATCCAGGGCACCAAGGCCTGTATTTGTCTTCACTTTGTTGTTTGTGTAGATTTCTTGTCAAGACCATGACTCTAAACTTATGTGGCTATAGTGGCTATAGTGGCCTTGTAGGTACCTAGAATTGTTCTATATGTAAATAATTTGTACAAGTGTAGATATCTACTTCGCCAAGTTCAAACAATACTTTATCTCTGGTTTAACAATAATTTTACATATATGTTGTATATGTAGGAAGAGTTTAAGAACTTATCAGTGATTGATTACACCATTGATTCAGTTGTGTTCAAAATATGTTATTCCGACACTTATAGGATAACCTTTGTGTGAATGATCCTTCATAGTTGATCATTTATGATCTTTGTTTGATGGCTGATCTGTGGTGCAAATTCAAGCTAATTAGGATCACTGATGTGTATCCAGGTGAATAATCATAGTTCAATTCTTCGCAATTTGGAAACTCTGTAGTCTTTCTTTTCATGGAAATTATTTTTTTTTGGGGGGGGGGATGTGTTAAAGTGTGGATTATATCTGAATGTGATATTAGGGGTTTGAGGTATGCTCAGGATTTTCATTTATCATTTGTAACAATTTATTTCCACATGGATTCCTTAATTCATATTGCTTAGTATTTGCAAAGGTTACATTTAACGTATCAGTTGATGCAGATGTACTTAAAAAAAAAAATCCCAGCAGAATGCTGAGTTTTCAACAACATACTAGGAGCTTAAAAACGAGTTTGAATGGATTCAGCATGGCATTTCAAATGTCTGAACGTTCATTATGCTGATTTGTTCATCAGGAAGATAGATTAAGTAATTGTACCTCAGCGGCATGAAGCCACAGTATTTGTCCAGATGAAAATTGTAGCCTAGGATTTGGTGTTTTAACTTACATTGTGTTGCTTACTCACTACAATATTGGCAATGTGTGAACTTCCTAAACAAAATGGTGCCAAAAATTTCACTGATTTTTCTACAGTTGCATGCCGGAAATAAAATCTATTTATAACAGGTAGGAAATACGAGGATAAAGAGTTTGCCCTCAGTCGGCTGTTTGAAGATTTTAATCACCGTTCTTAATGGAGTAACTTTTATAAGAATCTGATTTTTTTCTTCCATTGGAGTTTCAGCTTTTGTGAAAAGCTCTTCATGCAAGTTTCAAAAAGCTCAAAATGTTAGTCACAAGTGGTGCTCACAGTCAAGCAGGCTTTAAGTCCCTCAAGCATGTTTTCGCAGTGATCTCAAGGCTCAATCGCAAAAGCTACATACGCGTCATTCATCACAGCTCGCCAAGCAGTACATATAAATGAAAACAAAACGCTTTCAAACTATATGCATATTGCATATTGCACATGCGGTGCAAAAGTATTTTTTTTAGTTTTTCAAGAATTCAGCTCATATTTGCGCACCGCTCCATGCCAAAATCCGATGCTTATTTGTCATGTTGAAGAATTTCATTAACTGTGCTACATGAAAAACACGTAAAATGTCTGTGCCAACCATGTTATTGTCCTTGCTATACGTCACATCGCAAGTTTAACATCTTCACAGGATTGAATCCTCATCCATTTTATAATAAACCTTAAATTCAGGAACCTTGTCTTTTAAAGGGAAGGTTCCAGTCCTTCTTGTCGTTCATGTGATCAGACAGACGGGGTTGTCCAGCCTGCTGATTAAAAGAGGCATATCCTGTTACTTATGGACCAACGGCGCCCCCTACCATCAAGAAAAAGCAGTACCAGTGGACATTGAATGATCATAGCTGGGATTTTTATATCCAGTAGGACGAGGGTAATGCTTTTCCATAAGTTACAAGATCTGCAAGATTGCCTTTGCGGATGGCTGGAGAACCAAATTTATACTCTGCTCTAATCAGGTGCTAAGAACCAATGTAGGTATTGCGTTAAGGCCCACTTTTGAAGCTGTTACAAGAAAAAAGAAACAATAACAAACTTGAAAATATTAATAACTCATTGTTTTTTTGGAAAGGGAACATAAAATATGTTCACGAAGTTAACATTTTTGTTTTAAGTTTCGTGAAAAGAATTTATTCATACATCAAAAAGAGTGTGTATGTTGAAGTAGAGTTGCTTTACGTGTTTATGGAGTTTCCTTCTGACCTGAAATCAAACAAAAAAAAATCCCTAGCCTATATTATGTGAAATGATTTGTGTCTTACTTACGAAGTACTGAATTTGACGTGGTATAAAGCATATTTATGAAGGTTTATGTAAATAATTATATATGAGCATTTGAAACATTTTTAAAAGATTAATCTTAGTATATAATATCTGTTAAATTTCTTAAATTTCATTTTACTTGTCATTTCCCTTATTTAGTACTTTCCTCAAGTAAGAGTGAATAAAATTTTTGTATACGTCATGTGTATCAGAAAGTTTTACTTGGATTGCAACCATATACATGTATTTCTAAAATATGAAAACTTTGATGGTAATTGTACAGGATTTTACCAGTATACTCTTAAGTTTTAACTTGGAATTCTTATTTTTGCTATCTGGGCCATTTTTATTTTGTTACAGAAGCCTGTATTGTGAGAGATGAAATCATTTGTAAACACTTCCATGTCATTTACTGTGGTTTTAACTGAAGTCAGAAATTATGTTGGTTTGGTTTGGTTTTGTTTTGTTTTGTTTATTTGTTGCTGTATATTCAAGTAGTTCTCCAGTGGATGCCAAGAAATTTAGAATTGTTTTACTTGAAGCCATGTAAGATGTGTATAAAACTCTGACATGTTAACCTTGCGTGAATTGTTTTAATGAATTAATATATGTCAGTGGAGAAACATGTAATTGTAAGGACATTCCATGCAATAGTTTTGGCAACTTTTTGTCAGGGCATAATATATGACTGTATGATACGTATGTGGTGTAAATTAATTTTTTGGGGTCAGTAGACACAAGTTGTATATGGGTAAAGTTCTTGAAACTTATTTCCTTCATAGAATTTAGCTTTCTGGAAAGTGTAACAGCTAACCAAGGAAAAAAGTTCAGTTGATTTTTAATCGAAAATTCCTGTGAAGTTCGCCGTTATTGTGGACATGCATATATTATTCTAACATTGTACATCAGGTTTTGGGTGAAGACTGAAAAAGCTTGGTGCATCACTGACACCAGATGGGAGTTCCACTTCATAATGTATGTCCGGGACTTACTTTTCATGAGAGTGCAATATGGTGTTTTATAGTTCTAATCTGTGTAAAATGAGGAAATAATCTCTAGAATATTTTGTAAAAATCAGGAACAAACTTAAATTTTGTATTTGCTTACAAATGTAAAAAAAAAAAGCTGCATTTTGTGCAGCCAGGTAGACACTTTACGATGCGTTTTTTTCCTTGTGATCATGGGAAACTCCTGGTATTGTGTTTGACAAAGATGTATAAATTTAATCTGCTATACTGAACCAGGTGCCTTGTGAAACAACATGTGGAATGCGAGACTTCCCAGTGTCCCGGTTGACAACTCTACTAGTGCTACTTAGTATTTGAAACTGGAAAGAAAATCATTACAATTATCAAATATACATGTATAACATTACTGAGCATTGCCCCGGGGAGGGGTTGGGAGAGAGGAGTGGGGACAGCAATTAATGTATTAAAAGAAAGTTAGAATGGCATCTTGGAAATTTTTGTCAAAATTGTTCAGTTTTTCAGACTGATAGGTTGCTGTAAAATTTAGTTATGTCTTGTATGAGCAGAATTATTCATAATGAAGAAAGTGCTTTCAAGTGTGACCAAGCTATGATTTAATAACATGACCTGACCAAGTGACCAGAAGCAATTTGGTACCCATCTTAGTGGGGAGTGTACCAAATTTACCAAACTCATATGCTGCATGCCACCTATAAGCTGTGCCTACTAATTCAAACATGAAAACTTCCCCCGTTTTTGCCAGCTAACATGTATTTGGAATACAACTGGTTGAAGCTGTTTTTTTCAGGAACAGCAACAGTCATGATTTGGTATATACTTGTAGCTAATAAACAAGGAAAATTTTTTGACACTTTTAAATGAAAAGTAAAGACTCAGCTAGGTGTGCTAATTAACGTTTTTATTACGTGGATTAATATCATATATATAGCACGCACATCCTGGCATTGCTTAAAACAAGCAATTCCTCAGCAAAAAAACAATTTTGTACCTTTTCGTCCAGATGTGCTACCTATACACATGAATATTTTGACCAGCACATATACTTGTTTATTGCTACGTTGGTACTGTGTAATCGCAAAGTGTATTATGCACGAAATTTATTAACTATGCTCACAAAGCTTCTGCTCATTGTGGTCAGTTTGAGGAATATGTATGAATATTCATAAAGGTATAAATATTCATGTATTTGCTTACATGTCGTTTTCATATAGTAAGATGCATGGAAATGGTGATATACTTGTTGTATATCTTTAACAAACACCTATCCACTTGCATTTGTACCCTGTAGCCAATAATGGTGTTTGCAGGTAAACAAACATTTAGAAAATGCGTTCATAGACTTGTGATTGTAAAGTTTTGCATGGCTACAAGAAAACAGTGTAGAAAGTATTTATTGGCTCGTTAAATTTGCAAGTTTATATATTTATAATCTTTGTTATATTTAAATCATTCCTGGTGTTTTTAACTTACAGAAAAAAGCAGATATGTTGCTCATTGTTGCACATTATAAATGTTTTTTAAAGTAATTTTGCTGTGTGGAATGAGAGTGGGAGACTTGTACATGTTATACCTTTGGTAAAAATGTTGTTCTCCAACTAACGTGTTAAAAGTTGCTGTTCACTTTGAAAGTTGTGACTGCCATAATATCTAAGCTATATGTGTGAGTTGGTTTTGTTCAATGTTTGTTTCAAAGTTTTGTGTGTGGAAATACTCATTTTGGTTCTTCACATGTTCTATTCTAATTAGATTGATGTAATACCTTAAAGAATCACTTTTATGCGTCTTTTATTATTGATGCAGTGTTATATGTAGGATAGCAATTTCACTTGCCAGAATGCGTTATTCAAGTGCAAGTTATTGCTATAGATTGTCCAGGCTACAGCAACAACCAGCTAAGTAATCGATAAAACATTCTCACGGATAAAACTCTTTTGCAAGTGTTGTTGCAATTTGAAAACGAAAAACATTCATAGTTTGCAAAATTTGGAAGTAAGGATTTGATTCGAACCACGGCAGACGGGTTAAGAATAGTTGGTTTTTCCTTCAGTTTTTAGTGAGTGACAAGTCAGGATTGAGGAGCGTCTCGCTAGATCTGACTGTGGTATAACTGTTGTTTTCTTAGACTTGTTGAAAGCCCGTCGGTTGATACCACCTTCACTGTACTGATATAGTAGGTGCAGATCCTTCGTGCATGCACAACCACCTTTTTCTTTTGAAAGACAAGGAAATTTGACGTAGAGATTTGCACATTTTTACTCCTATATACATGCCAATCAAACATACTTTTACTAACTATAAGTTTTTATAAATATTTGCCTACATAACTGCACAGCATTAGGTTATCCTGCATGAAATTATTGAAGTGTTCTTGTTCTTTGTCATCTGTAGCTTTCTTGATCTGTTACTTGAAGAGTATTGCTTGTCAAATCTGACAAAATGACGAAATACAAAAAATGTAAATAAAATACTTACTACATTCCTGTGTTATAGAATTTGACAGCTTTGTTTTTATCACTAGATGCAAGCATTCTTGGCATTAAAGCAAACGAGCACAGATCAGCTTGACACCTGTCCATATCTGGTATCCTTATGACTATTGTCATATCTGATGCCTTACCTGATGAATGGTTTCTAATCAGGTGTCTTATGTGTCTGACCTGTGCTTCATTTTGGCCTCAATACAGACGCATGCTATGGTAAACGTATAACACACCTGTTCAAGGCTTTTGTTCTTTCCTGTATGGTACCTCCCATCTCTAGGTATCCATGTATATGAGTCGTCACAAAATACTCATGCAAGATTTATTTATAATTTATTTGATTAGTGTTCTACATCGCATTCAAGAATATTTCACATATATGATGACGGCCAGCATTATGGTGGGGGGAAACAGAGCAGAGCTGGAAGGAAACGCACAACAATCCACAGGTTGCTGGCAGACCTGCTAGGTCACACACGGCCAGAGAGGAAAGCAACATAAGACAAACCTGCCCGCAAAAAAGCTTAAGATAAATCCATTATTTGAGTTATGACGGATTGCCATTCCATTGTTTTAAAGGATTAATCCTTTCCGGGTTTCTGTATTCCGTCAATGGCATAACGTATCCCGGACGGATTAATCCGCCAAACCGATGAAATGCATTGCGTCATACCTCAAGTAACAGATTTAACGGAAGGCGTATTTGTAGGGTAATCACACTGTGGCTGCTTTGCTAAGAGGCTCCAGAGTCATTACCCTTCGCTAGTGCGCTAACCATTCAGCCATGGGGGTCTTATTTATGCAGTACACATGCACTCTAATGTCACAAGAGGAAGCGATGTGTTTCTCAAGCTGATTTCAAATCACCCGTCAAATCTTCCATTGGCTAATCAATACACATATAACAACCACAACCATCAAATTTATTCGCATTGTTTATTTCATGGGTTAACTTGTCATTCAAAATTATGGCGGCGTCGGCAATATGAAGTGTTACAATTGCATGGCTCAAGAGTTTTGACACGCCATTCTAAAATAGAAATGTACTCACTACTGCCATTGAGATTACTTGTCTCCGTACCGTAGGATGACGTAGACATACTCGAATGTTGACACGCATGCAGTTTAGGTCGGCCTGATGATTTTGACTGACATTGTGGTTTTTCGGTCGTCTTGCGTCAAGGATATTTCATCGTGACAGGTATGGGTGGTCCACAGTTGTAATTCAATGTCATTATATCTTGCTGTGGAAACAGACATACATACGTGTACGTATGTATTGTTCAGCCCTCACTCGTAAGTGGATGTTCCATGTCCATAATCGTTAGGCCTATTTCTAAGACAACGTTTACCACAAATCACCAAAGAATTAACTGAGAAAATATATGAAATTAGAATGGATTCATGTAAAGAGAAGCCACTGGCTTCCTCTTCGGCCGAACGTGGGAAGGTCTGCCAGTAACCTGCGCATGGTCGTATGTTTCCCTCCGGAACGACCCGGTTTTCTCCCATCACATTGCTGGTCACCCTCTTTTCAGTGAGATATTGTTAAGTATGGTTTGCTGACAGACCTTCCTACCCACGACCGGAGAGGAAGCCAGCATGGGCTGGACTTGAACTCACAGCGACGAGCAACCAGCCATACCGACATTAATACCCTGCCCGTGGCCAAACAGGCTTTGGAGGATTTCAGTTTATGTGCACGAGCTTATTCTTGGTCTTCAGAGAAAATTTTTCTTTGTTCCAGTGAACAAATCTCTTAACAATCTCATCTTTATTTGCAATAAATTATGTACTTTCAAAAATGTATACATATCGGAGTTAAATTCGTCTATTACAATATCTACTGACTCTGGCCCTACATGCACTTTGGAGGAGCTATATTTAATAAACACAAAACCTGTCTTGAAGCATGACACATATACTGTACCTTAATTACCATAGTACAGATAGACCACAACGTCACTGCCGGGATTCCCGACATGCTCGATTTATGGCTGATACAAGAATTTCTACCACCAAATTTTGTCAACCCTACTCGCGAGAGCTTTACAAGAAGTTTAACGCCATATTGGAAAACTGTTGGGTCATTAAAAAAAATCAGTTCTTTTGTGTATGTGGATCTAAAAACCTCAAAATGTCTCGTGGAAGAAGCTGACGCTTAAAAGTAGTTATACAATATAGAGACATCTCCACTTGGGATTTCTTTATTACACGATTCCGCTTGCACGAACATTTATTTGATAGAGTTTCGTGGTTAATTGCCTGGCTGTTCACTAAAACAGGTCACAATTCTACTGACGTAAAAAATAAAATATCCACTGAAAAAAATAAAATAAAAAACATAAAATCAGCTCTACTACTTATATAGGTTACTTTCTTTTAGTGTTTTACGTCATAACTCAAGAATATTTCCCTTAAACGATAGCGGCCAGTATGGTGTGAGGAAACCCACCACCATCCGCAGGTATCTAGCAGACTTTTCCAGGCCGGGAGTTCACAGCGACCGCATTGGCAAGAGGGTCCTGGGTCATTGTGCTGCGCAAGCGCGCTAAACGCATCAACCACGGCGGCTCCTTATAAAGGTGACTATCAATTGGATTCCTGGGATACCTTCTAAAGTTTTCGAGGACAAAACAAGTGTGAAATTTAAAATGGGTGTTATTCCTAGAATACGGTTTGTCTTCCCTGCATCGCTGAAAACTGACGGCTGCTTCTCTCTTACTTGTTACCAGCTTTGCTATATTATTTCGTGCACATTCATAACGGTACTGCATGATGTTTACATAAGTTGTTCAGGAAATGGATCTTTGGATTATTGACTTTGAACGCCCTTATAGACACTATATATGCTGTACTCCCAGCGCTTTCTTTTGTGGATGTCAGGCCGAACAGTGCCAATCAGAATTGTTTCAACAGGTATGAATGTGAGTGGAAGGGCAGACAGCACTTCTCAAAACAGAAAAGCAAACATTTGATTGAACCAAACAATAAACCAATGGGCAGACAGGGCTGTCTGATGTTTTCAGATTTATAGTAATAAGTAGTAATATATCACTATATAAGAATCCAGAAACTACTTTACGTGATCGATTGTGCTTGAACTCAATTCAATAGCGGAGTAAAAATCTATACCAAGATAAATTCACCAATCTGTAGATATTCCTGTTGAACATGGCTGTTAATTTGGTTATAGAAGAATGTAACTCGGTCCTATAATTTCTTTTTTACGGATTAATCCGTTCTTGATAACGAATTAATTCCTAATGAGGTACGGATTAATCCCTTTCATCGAAGAAAATGCAAACATCATCTCTCAAAGAACGGATTTAACGTGAGTTTTTTTGAGAGTATTCAAGCTTATATATAGAACTACCTCACTTCTATCTCACACAAACTTTCCTTAGTTGAAATATATGTCATTCACATCGCATATTTTGTAAAAGCTATAGCCATCAGGCATATAATTCACCACAATATATAGGAAGTGGTTATACGAAAGCCGGAGTTGTTATAAATATACGCCATACAATCGAGAAGTATATCAGTGTCCCTTCACTTACGGCGTCTCTGTATAACATCTGAAGAAAGATAGTACATGTACATGACGAGCCATACAGCTAGATTGAGTGATATCAAATACCTACTGAGGCCTTTGAGATTTTACTTCAGTAACTAGAATTTGTTATGTTTTGCAGATATGGCAGTATAAATTTCTGTTCATGATTTTAAAGAAGCTTAAGTTACCACGACGCAAGCATGTAAACTGCCAAAGTTGTCCATGTAAAGACTGGGCGTTATAGTGTTATGCGCGTACGTAATGTCATAGAATGCTATTGTTTGTGTATATCTATAATTCGACACATTCATAAATGATGTGCGCATTGTGATATTGTTACAGTATCAATCTGAAGCTTTTTCTCTGAAAAATAATGTGTACCACCCGTACACGGTAGCTTTTAGAGCAGTTGTTTGGGTGAGACTGCATGCATGCACTGTCAAATAGGCACGGTTAATTTTTGTTGCCCACATAACCCTGACCACCGTGAAATATAGGCATGCATGAATGCGCTGTAATGATATGAATCAAGTTCGGTGTACAAACTCGGGTATATATAGAAAACAAATGGAATCTCTTGCTGCGTGGCTCATTCAATTAAAGCTTATTTATAATATACTCGCAAAAAAAAAACCCGTCCGTTAAATCCGTTAGATTTCCGTTCCAATAACGAATTAATCCGTAAGCAGGAACGGATTAAACCGTTAGATCAACGGGCGAGTACTCTCTAAAAACTATTGTGCACGAGTGGTACGCATTATTGTGGACAAAATGAACATCCACATTATTTTTGTGTACCAGCTGTATACAAATAGTGCAATTGGTGTAATACATTCACAATGACGTGTATATGAATGATACACAGTTTGTGTACCACTGATACACATACATTGTGGATGTGCAGATTTGTACACAGCCTCTTTACAGAGTAATCCATCATCCTTTAAGCATAACAGGTTTCACGAAAGTTTTTTTTTAGAGTAATTTTTCGCTGCAGTAGATCTACTGGATCGGCTCAGCTCTCGCAACGGGATCCTGAGATCACTGCCTGTGACAGGCATCCTGTACGGAGAACTTCCCTCTATCCATCATTACCGATGACCCCTCTAGCAAGGTGCATGGTCAGTTCTTAAGTACACCGTAATTCAACAACAATCAAACGCCCTGAACTTACATAGGCCTATATACATATAGATACATGCATGCAGACCAGATCATTAGTGAAATCTTCTTGCGCAGTTATCCATAGTTTTAAAGTGTCCCTAATTATGGCTTTATTGGGCTATACAAAGCATTTTGTCAGTGTATATATTCCCTTATAGAAAAAAAAAAACAAACAAACAAAAAAACATGTTGGAGTCATTAGAAAAATAGTTACATATAACGTCAAAGTCCAACATTAATTGGTGAAAGCTGACGGAAGCTAAACTCGGGGTTAACTAAATGTCTTCGTGGAAGTATTATAACAAGTGTAGAATTTGTGCAACGGAGAAACGTTTTGACCCCCCCCCCCGAAAAAATAATAACAATAAAAAAACCCCACCCAAAACAGGTCAAAAACGGCCATTAATTTGCCGAAACTGCACTTAATGGATAGGTTATACACTCGATCTATAGATACATGTGTGTATATATATATATATATATATATATATATATATATATATATATATATATATATATATATATATATATATGTAACTAGTAATGGCGAAACCAATTGCAATGTTTGAAGTCAATAAATTTAGCCTATGTATATTTTCATATGAAAAAGATGAAAATATATTGGATGAGTGAAAAGTCAAGGAAACAATTACGGCTTGTATTTAAGTTCTGCGCCCGCCCCCTCCCTTAAAATCAGATGAAATTATGAGAAGCGTAAAAGTAAAAGCAATTAACACGTGTATAAATTATTCAAATGTAATAAAACTGGTGATTTGCAGTTGTTTTTCGTTTTAGCGAAATCGAAAATTTATAACCATGTTGAGTTATACGGTGATATTATTCGGCCTATAACGACACGATACTGTACGTACTTTTCCTAAAATACACGAAATTAAGCTGACTGAAAACTGGGACTAGTATATAATAGTCCCAGCTGAAAAGCAACCAAATGTTACCAACTCTATAAAACCAAACACGTGTGTATAATAAGTGTACATGGTGAATGCATGATTTTGATCGCATTGATTACAGCGAGAAATGCCATATTTGTCCACATGCAAAGGAAATCCTTATATGGAGGCCTATTTCACATTTTCTGAATAAAATATTTGTCAGCTTTGTTTCACAGTTTTCGTGTTATCCTTACCATTTAAGTACATGTATTTCTTCAAGAGGCGTGCACGCGAAAAAGATCTATAATAAAACTGTGACGACATTCAGTTCTCCCACTGCATGGGAACGGAGCGTGACGTCAGAGCAGTTCACGTGAGCACGCGAGCCACTGACGAGCAGTGGGAAAATGGCGGCCGACAGTGGTAAAGCAAATGTCGAGGTTGTGCGAAGCCAAACGTTCGAATGCGGCCCTCGCTATATGAATCTGAATTATATTGGGGAGGGAGCTTACGGAATGGTCGTGTAAGTATTTCAATCCATATATATTTTTTTGCACTCGCCGTGCACTTGGAAGCGAAGTGCGGCGCACCTGTGTGAATGAGCTGGCCTAGTTCCTGCCATTTGATTTCTAGTTCTACTGTGCGTTCCACTGACTGAAACTGCAAGAGGGAAGATGTGGTTTGGGGTCATGATTTCGGCTGTGACACCTGCGTTCACCCTGACACGATGCAGTCCTCCAGGGCAGCACCCAAGGGCTGAATATCTGCCGTTAGGTAAAGCTCACTGGAATAAGTTTAGGGCGAATATGTGACGCCTGTACCTGGAGTTTTCCGGGTACAAATCCTCAGGAGTGGTGACTTCTACTGTTGACTGACTGTAGACAAAATGCCTGCTTGTGTCACATAGTACTATCGACAGTAAAATAATCCCTGCTCCGATCACTGATGCATAACCCCATTTTATTGTTCGTGTTCATCGAGGTGATGTGAAAATAGACATATAAGCCTACTTATACATAATTAGTGACTAAATAACATCAGTTATTAAATCAGGTTTTAGGCATTTGACACTTGGTGCCTTGTTGCCTGTCGTAATATTTTTGAAAATTAGTGCAGACAGTGAAACAATTTTCATCTTTCATTGTCATTATTTGCCTAGGTGTTGTTGATTATCTCATCTTCTGTGGAAATTTGGGGCCAAAAATGAAATGAGTTCCAGTAGTGGGGTAAAAAGATGTGCGGGCAGTGACGAGAAATGGGGAAGCATGTAGGAGTCGCCTTAAGTGTCACATACTCTGCAAATGCCTGGTTTCATTTTTGTGCCGGGTAGGAATTGTTACTTTGGCATTCTCTAAGGATTTCTTTCATAGTAACATCTGTAAAGATATGCATCAAGGTTGTGATTACATACAGTGAGGATAATTAATTGCTTGGTACTAAAATGGACTATCGGTACTGTATGTGGGTAGTGACAGACATCATAGTGTGCAGTAATTACAGGTTGTTGTGTTAGTATAATTTATCAACTGGTGTGGAGAAAGACATATATTTTTTATATTTTACATATTGATGATATGCTGCTGTAGAGGATGTACTTGCGTAATTCACCCTGTACTCCTGGAGATTGCTCTACTTTACTGTGTGAATGACTAACTACAGGAGTGATTCACTACTAAACAAACACTTCCTAAACCTTGTACATGGTATGACTCTCTGAGTAGTTGTATGTAGTATAGTATATTGATGCTTTGACATTTATCCAGATCAGCTTTCTACAGTTCCTGGTTTACAGAGGTCATGTTAAAAACAAACTAATCTCACACCTCAACATAAACACTTTAGTCCCAGTGACCTTTGACTCTTTGTGGGATTAATGGGTGCATTGCTTCAAGTGCATGTTCTTTATACCTTGAAAAGGAAAACATGAATAAGATGAATAAACCCTAAACTGCACGAACAGGAAGATGAGATTAAATTTATCACACTATAAATCCCTTGTTTCTCATCACTCACTTTCATGCAGATGATTTTACACACAGACACACACACACACACCCACTTTCCAAGCATTTGAAGTCGTAACTCTGTTTTATTTCATACCAAAGTTGAGACAAAAAAAGGTGACATTGTTATGAAATAATGATCATATCAGCAGTGCAGAACTGAAATTTGTTCTGATGCCCACAACAATTTACCAAAATATTTGGACAGGAATCAAGTGTCGTTAGCCTTATGTAATGGAGCTTTCATGTTGTGTGGTTCATATTGTGGTTTGAAGATTCTGAATTAATCTCAGACACGTAGAAAATTAACAGGCATGCATTGTTTGTCTGACCCTGTGTGATACCTTGGTGCTTTTTCATGTAATGTGATCAGGAAAACAGGATGAATAATCAGGATTTTTGATAACAGATTATGCAACAAATCCTCATGTTGTGTGGTTCAAATCTAGCTCTGAAAAGCTCAGATTAATAAAAGTTCTCTGGGTCCTGCATGATTTGTCTGAGATAGATGTGATAATGAAGATATCAATAATTTACAAGCATATTGATGAAGTACACAAACTTGTGAAAGGGCAGGTATGAGTGCAAACAACACTTGGATAATTTAGGGATTTATACCCTTCTAATTTTTGGGACACCTGGTCAGCCATTTTAGGCCATTGTACACATACATGTAATTTTAACAGGAATACACTATGTCTTTTTTCTCACATGATCAGTCCTCTAATAAAAATGAACAACCAATCCCTATCTTTACTTTTTCCCAAAATTAACTGGCAGAGAAGTGTGTTTTTTGCTTTCAAAAGCAAGAATCTCTGTCCCAAGAATTAGAAGAATTAGGGTATTTTAAGCTCCTAGATAGGGTGTTAGATTCCTGCCAGGGGAGTCGAGGATAGTTGTGGTTATGGCAGATCATGCTTCTGTAATATTCAGGATCTGGATCTACATTTATAGTAGAATGATGTACATGTTGGTGAGAGTTCAAATCCAGGAACAGATGTACAAAGACAATGCATTTTTGTGAGAGGGCAGTTGTCTGCATTGTTAATACAAACCCTACATGACCCAAAGTTCCGTCCATCAGTATTTTTTCTCATCTCTTTCATATCATTTTTCCTGATTCTGAGAGTTCTGTGGATTTCCTACTGGATAAATGTAACATTTAACACTGAACTGAATATTTTTGTGACATGAATTTACCTCTAAAAAAAGCACTTACAGGCAAAATTTTAGGCCTTTCTGGGTATACAAAGAGTACTAAAAAGTTGATATATTGATCTGTGGTTGGGTTGGGGGTATAATGGACAAAATAATTTGAAAGGATGCAGAGTCCTGTTCTTGTACAGATCCTCTGATCTCATTGTTTGTGGAGCCATGGTGACAACAAGGAATTAAATACACTTTGTGGGTGTGTAAAATTACATGATCTTTTACTGACGACTACTTGTCTTTCAGCAATATGACGTGCAAGCCTGTATGTCATACCTCAGAAATTTTGTTGGTTGCCAAAATTCAGCAGATTCTACCAAGTACCACCATTTTACAAGTGCAGATTTCTTGAGTATGGCTTGAAACAACAAATGAATACATGTAAATATGTAATACCGTTACTATTTGCATAGTTCAATTTATAAGATCAAATACAGTTTAAACAGGGCATCACTCAAATTATTATGTTATTACCATAGTCTTCATAGGATGTTGCCCTCAAAACATCCCTAAATAGACTTAGTAGTATACATGTATGGTTTGAGATCATAAATTCATGCTGAATGAAACATGACATTAAATACTGATCCATTGTAAAGAACACTAGTGAAGTGCATGCATGAAACACGTGTCAGATTTTCTCCCAAGTTCAGTCAGGTTGGTTAAAAAGTACCACGCATGGCTCTGCTCCTAGTTTGCTAGTGTACAGTTAAAATTGTGACAGAAGCAGCATAAAAAAAAAGTTCCAAGCGAAAGAAAAAACTACACTAAGGTGTAGTTGAAACTGGCTGCCTTTCTCAATGGTTTATGTAGGTTAGCAATGCGGCAGTGTTATGGCTCATGATAAGCCTGGGGCATGTTGTTCCCTGCCAGGTCGTTCTTGTATTTATATTCTCAGTGTCATATGTCTTAATCATCATGATGTTGTACAGGGGTAGTGTGTGAAGTCTTGAGTGACAAGGCTTGCTTTTAGGCCTGTCATATTATTTAAAGTACTGAAGGTTTGTACATCATATGCAGTGAAGTAATTCGGAAAGTGAATTCTCAAGTGAAAACACTTAAATTCTAAATGGTTGACTTGAAAGAAAAAATCTTGTTTGAAGCTACTTGTATCTTTTTTCACAGGCATTTAGGAGCTGGAGTAACAAGCTAAGAAGGCACATCACTTATGGATAATAAAGTTTGTTATCCGTAAGTAATGTGTCTTCGTAGCAAACTGAATGTACATGTGCTTACAACACGTAGAGTGAAAAACCTTGACTGAAAGTGCTACACTAAATATGCTTGCACACTGTTGTATTAAATTCTTATTTAGTTTTACCCTTTTATAGTTTTACTCTAATTGAATGAGAAAAGTTAGGTAAAAATTTATTTTTAACACATACTTTATATCTGTTAATAGTCTCTGTAATCTGTAATAAAATGTTTAGTTTCAGCCAGTGATTGGAAATTTCCAGGAAATGTCCGCAGTAAACTGGGAATGTTGCACCAGCTTTGGGCTCTTCCCCCACAGACTTGGTTTGCCGGCTACATCTACTTGTATCCCCGTTGACTTGATCACTGTGGCCAGTGTGTGGACTGATAGCTGGAAAACTGTAGTATAAAGTCATTACACTGTGAAGATCTTTGTACTTTATGTGATATACATGTAGGACATATGCTAAGCTGGATGTTAAGAAATAATAACCAAACATGTCATGTAACCTTAAAGCTTACTGTATCCAGGAATTTAAGCTGTAGGGACATCCCTGCTGTTTTTTTTTGTGTAAAATCATTTGACATCATAGTAGGGCCAGCTGGTGGTCCAGCTTCCTGGTTCCCAGATTCTCAAATATGCAATGTGAGTCATTTCCCAGCCCCTAAAGACAAACTGGTGACCACAAAAATTATATTCATCCATCAAAAGTCCAGAAAAAAAAAAGTTGTCTTTGTGTGAAAATTTCCACAGTAGATTTTTATTGAAGGGGGTGGGGCTCCGTGGCTCAGTCGGTTAGCATGCTAGCACAGCACAGTGACCTAGCAGCGTCTCACCAATGCGGTCGCTGTGAGTTCAAGTCCAGCTCATGCTGGCTTCCTCTCCGTCCGACCGTGGAAAGACCTGCCAGCAACCTGCGAATGGTCTTGCGTTTCCCCCGGGCTCAGCTTGGTTTCCCCCCACAATAATCCTGTCCTCTGAACTCATCCAACATGATCATCATGTATTTTAAGCTGACACTTCCTGATAATTGGCATGAACAATCTGTATAATAGTCAATAAATTATAAGTACTGATATAACATCAGTTAAAACAAGTGCCAATGAGCAGATGGGCTCTTTCTCTGAAAGTTGATGTCTTGTTCTCATGTTTAAAGATTGATGTAAAAAAATTGACTAACAGACTGATTGACAGGCACACATACAGCAACTAAGTAATAGAGCTAGCACATGCCATCAAATACCACCAGGTTGACATTAATTGAAACTTTCAAATTTTAATCTATGTAAACTGTATTAAAAACTAAGAGCAGGGCTATTGTTGGTGCAAGTCATGTCAGCTGATTTAGCAACACCTTTCCTAATCAGCTGCACCAATCATGGGCAACCAGCTGAAATAGGGAAATAGTCCATGTCAGAAAGAGGCTGCGGCTCGCACCCAGCTGGTGGAGGATGCCTGGATAGTATTGATCTGCGACATGGAGAACAGACGTGCAGTCCCTTGGCTATTATACTAACAAACAAATACACACTGCGACGCTATAAAGAGAGGATCCCAAGTGGGGGGGTTGTCATTCAGTGATATGAAAACTTCATAGCTTGTTGGCAGGAGAGACACCATGTAATTAATAAGGTCCTGGTATTTAGTATACTGATGGGTTTTTCGATTTGTAGCAGGATTGAAGCGAGTGGAAGAGTGCCTTTGGAATTTTGAGAGATATTTTCTGTGATTTGAAGTGGCATTGAAGTAGGGTGTATTTTCAGTCATCAAAGTTAGTTGCATGCTTAGTTTTTAAGACTTACTACTGTCTTTGTTCATAGCGGACTGGAAAACTTTGGGCAAGATTTCTGTCCAAACAGGTGCACTTGGATGTTTGGAAGTAATTAACTTTCTGTTAACACAATGTTGCATCAAAATTGATGGAGACTCATATATATTCATTTGACAATGTGACTTAATTTGTTAAAGTTGCCTGGGTTTTTATTCAGAGGTTCTACAAAGTAGGCATATACATAAGAGACCATGTACATGTAAGTTTTGAAGCAGAATGTTCTCGGACATTGCATTAATATAATATAACAGCATGATCCATACTCATGTGCTTGTTGCTGTCTCATTCATCCAAAGGGTCGGAATTGTCATCGTTGAACGGCCTTTGATCATTGAAAAACCTCTCAGAACTGTTAATGAAGAACACACATTTGACCAGTCGTAATCAATAATGTTGCAAGTAGGTCAGCCGAATGTCCCACAAACCGGTTACAAATGTTCAGTCTTTCAGTAACACTTGCATTCAATGAGAATGGAATGAAAAGGGGTGGTGGATGTAGTGATTGCGTTGTCACAGCCTGGGTAGGCAAGTTTGATGTTTAAGGGTGATAATCAAGGTCATCCAACATATTTGAAATGTGCTAGATTCTATTTATAGACACTGTAAAACAGCTTAGAAGTGGACAAAATACAGCAAACCATCATTCATATGACTGACTGTTTACCTCGACCCAATTGAAGGCCATCTTTTTATTTTAAAAATTTTGATATGTTAATGAGTGAGTGGCCAAACATCTCTGACTTGCTCAGCAGTAAATGGCTTCACCTGAAAGGTGTTTGTCTAGTCACAAACCTATAGTCACTGTCCTATGAGTGAAGTATTTTGGAATACCGTTACATTGTGAATTCTCAGTCAAGTGAAAAAAGCAATATGCTTCATTGTGTTAGTTTGACATCGTTCACAATGCTCTCTAAAAACGACTATGTACCACACAGTATCAAAATTATCATCTACATACTTTGTGCATTGCAGGTATACAGATTGTGTATTAGAGAAAATACCAGGTGTATTAGTGTGGTACATAAGGTTGTGTGCCTCTAGTGCACTAAGTGTAGATGTTTGGTTTTACTACATTTTGTGTACCTGTGGTACATAGTTGTTTTAAGAGAGTGACTAGGGGTTCTCCTTCAGGGTCTGCGCAATGCAATGATTCAGGAGCATCACTCACCAGTGCTTTGAATTTGTCCAACCAAGCTGGGTTTCTGTCTAACCATACGTGGAAAGGTTTACCAGCAGCCTACAGATGGTCATGGGTTTTTCCCCTGACCCTGCCCACTTTTCTCCCATCATAATGCTGACTGCCATCACAATTACTCAACCAGTGTAATTTTTTCTTTACATAATGAATTTAAAAGGTGAAAAAATCAAACTGAAAGTTGCTCTTTAATACCATGCGAAAACGTTGATGAATTCGGGTAGGGCAGGCCTACTGCTTAGTCATGCCAAGCACATAAAGGTCACCACCCTCTGAAACCATAACAGATAGGCTGTTTGAATACAACTGCCCACCGCTTGACCTTAGGTATTTATTTATGTATTTATGTGATAAATATTTGACACAGTACTGCAGGCTACACGGGGCCACTTTTACACCATTTCACTGGGCTCAGTTCTGCATGATTATGGATGGAGAAAATGATTGCATGATAGCTTGATACAACAAATCAGATAAAGAAATCAATGCTTCATGTCAAAAGTAAAATTTCATTTGCACATGGTAGTATGAGTCCAACTGGTTTTTGGCCTGTTTGATTTTGTGTGGAGGAAACCTTTTGAGGGGTACCATGAGACCTGTATAAATACACAGGATGTTTCTCCAGCAGGCACTTGTGCTTGTCAGCATACATTAATGTGAAACTTAAAATCAGGGTGCCTCATTTCCAAATTGTATCCATTTTTCCCTGTTTCTTCCATGTTAATTTCATCAGAGTAGGGCATCTTAAAGTGACTGAAACACCCTCCCATAACTCCCTGGCTAAACTTACTGGCCAAACTGAATGTCCAGCCTAAGTGTGGACATGCTCCTGTATAGGTATATAGACTGACCCTACAGTGCCATGAAGCATGCAGGTCTACATGACATCAGTATTGAGATCTGGCTGACCTCCCTGTAATCTATATAGTCCTCATTCTCACTGAGTTCTGGATTTAATCCTTAGTGCACCTGTATAATAGTCAAGTCACCCTGTGTTGCCCCAAGGCATTTGGCATCATCATAGCCAGATCTGGCTGACCTCCCTGTAATCTATATAGTCGTCATTCTCACTGAGCTCTGGTGTTAATCCTCAGGGCACCGGTAAAATAGTCAAGCCACCCCGTGTTGCCCCAAGGCATTTGACATCATCATAGCCAGCACTGCAATGTGGCATGCACTAATTCCAGCACTTAACATGCACATGAACAATTGTACCAATATATGACCATCTTGCTGCATGGCAGTGAGAGGGATAAATTGTCTGCTGCCTCTCGTCTGTCAGTGCCTGGCGGCTAATCGAGTGCGAGCTCCCGGATTATTTGTACGCCGGTTGAGATTGCACTGATCAGCCCCAGGGTCATTGATACCCATAGTAACAGACAAACAAAAGGCACCTGCTGGTAAATATAAACTACAAGAGCCTGTTGTTACAGCCGATTGCTATCCTGAACTCTGTAGATACATGTACACATAGATCCTAAAGCCTTACAATTCCTCTGTAGTCTCGTTTCTCCTGGAGCGCTGTGAGCCCACTTCAGGTCGGCTCAGGTGACATTATATAACCACTGTAAATGACCTAAAATTTCACCCCAAAGGTGATAAGTTATTGTGGTAAAATATTATATATTGGTGGTAAAAGTTACATTCTCCTAGTAAGGTATCATTCTACTTTCGATCAACCCTCAGAGCACCTTTCTAAAATCTAATAGAACTCTCAGAATCAAGAAAAATGAGCAATGTTGTCAGGGATGTAATTTTAGATCATTTAGGGTACGTACTACTATTGTTATAGCAAGGTACTGTACTTGTAACATTTGCTTTGGGTTTAATATGGGAGATTGAATGCATTTGCCCTTTGTAGTGATTCCAAGGCAGCAGTAGATTGCACTTAGCAGAATTCTTATGTATATGTACATCTACCTTTAGGGTGAAGGACACATGAACCTGGTCACTGCCTTGTTAGTGAAAAATACTTTAGTATGGCATACATGAAAATTATGATAAGTAAATTCTCATGTTTTATTTCAAACACGGAGCTGTATTTGATGTGTACATGTATGTGTGTTAGTGTTGTATCCCATCAGGACGGTTTATCTCTTCTAGGCTCCAGTATCTATAAAACAAGGTATTGCATGTACACATTGAAGGAAGGAATGTGTATAGGTCTGATATGTACTTGTATTGCACCACAGGTAAATCTTCATTCATAATGAATATGACATAGAAAAAAAAATATGTGGGAGAATTTTGTTGTTGTTGTTGTTGTTTTTTGGGGCGGTTGCATGCATACATTGAGATTCGAGAGAAATCTGGAGTTGATGTACATGTACTAGTAGTACAAGCACATGTAGTTGTCTGAATTTTTTTCTTCTAAATTTTATGCATTTTAGCTTTTTTTCAGTAATTGTGGTTAATTTTCATTTGATTAATGCTGACCATCATATATAAAATAAATAAATATGTCAAGTCAATTTTCTCCTGATTAAATTTCTAAAATAAGTGAACCTTCCACTATCATAATAATTGAATGCATTTAGTGATAACACATAACTGTATATGTGACCCGTTTAATATTTGAATGCAAAAATACAAGAAAAGAAGCAATAAAGCCAGAAATTCTGAGCTAGAAGTATTAGAATTTTAAAAAGTTTTGAATACCTGAAGGCATTAATTTATAGCTTGCCTGTAAAAAGTACATGTACAGACACAGCTATTTCAGCTACTAATCGTCGACATCCAACAACGGTTGAAACAGTGTTAAGGTAAATGGTAATGGTGGTATCTCAAAAAGCACCACGTATTGAGCTGAAGGTTTGTTGATATATAAAGCACAGTAATAGTAAAGGGCTATACCATTATTGCTAATGCCCTATGCCCATCAATTCGTGTGGATTACAATATTCATGACAGGTTCTTGTCGGTTAGAATCAGCGTTAAAGTAAATGATACAGGTTATATTTGAAAAGTACTGCATGTATTGAGATCTGACAGGTGTTGGATAGGCTTCAGGTAGAGCACAGTGATTTGAGGAGGATGCTCCATTGTTTATATCCAGCATTTGTCATGTTTGTGCTAATTACAGCTAATGACAAAATTCTTGACCTTCACCTCTCTTTTGTGTAGTGGAATCCATGTTGCAGCAAATGGTTATGTACCTGTGCTTAAGGTATTGAGCTGAAGTGTTGTATTTAATGTGTCTCCTACAGGCCCGCTCTTTGGTACATGTAGCCTTGCTGCGAACTCAAAGATACTGGTTGTACAGATGCTCTTTGCTTGAGTCCTACATTGTTTTACCTGATCTGTTGTCTTCAGCACTTCATGTACACACATATATTAAACAGTCTTGTTTAAATCACATCATGATGAGCCAAAGGAATGGTCTGTTTCAAGACACTATTGTCTTGCTAGAAAATAATTAACCCAAAACTATGTAATGCCCCCCTCCACCGTGTCTAACTTGGAGGGTAACTCAGACCTCCATATTTGGGATATTTTCTACATTTACATGTAAATACAATCGGCTTACAGGATAAAATGTTGGTCAGGGAATTGTAAAGTTTAAAGTGCTATCTAGATCACATGTTAGAGGGTTTGACTTAAGTTTCATTGCAAAGTGACTTTTCAAAAATGGACAGCTGATCAGTTGGATGAGTGGCTTGTAAAGGCAGGACATTACAGTTCACTGCAGTGCTCTGTTGGTTCTGGATTGCTGACCGTTAGTGTTTGTGTTTACAGATCAGCTCTGGACAGCACAAATGGCAGCCGTGTGGCCATCAAGAAGATTTCCCCGTTTGAGCACCAGACCTACTGCCAGAGGACGCTGAGAGAGATCAAAATATTAACCAGATTTAAGCATGAAAACGTGAGTATTAATTACCAAAGGCAATTAGCAGAATTTCTCCACAGACCATTTGTCGTGCATTAGGCAGTAAGTGTGACAGAGTTACAGCCCTTTATGCTGCCAAAAGCCTGTGTCAAACTTGCCATGTTCCTCAAGTCACAAATGGATGTCAGTGTAAAGTGATAATGTTTTTGTGGTAATTCTGCATGCATTTTATACAGTTTTTACCTACATGTAAAAATTAAATCAGAATAAATTGAAAGCTCACAAGTTTGATGTTTGTTGAGTTCTGCTGGTTATTACTACAATTCTCACTGGCTCATTTTTTGAAGACCACTCAGCTTGCACCAGTAAGCAGAGGTTGAAATACCCTACTAGCCCCAGGGACCACTGACTCCTAAAAATCAAAATATTAGATACTATATTCCAAAAGGAAGAACCCTAAATTTTCAGAGGTTCATGAAAACTTTATTTAAAAAGAAAAAGAAACTTTTTATACATCTCTTTTGCATGATACATGCAGGAGGGAGAGCTACAGACTACTTTTTGGCACAGTGTACTGTTGATGATGGGCCACGACTTGTCATATTTCCACCCTTGGTTAAAACGACGCTTGGGTGTTAATTTTTTCTGCACGCTTCATTATCCATTGTTTTATCCCAACATGTTTGTGCTGGAGAGTTGTTGTTGCTGCGACTTTCTTCACTATGCACCAACACAGGAAGCTGTATGCACATGCCCCGCAAACTATTGAACTAGGTCATCGTTCAATGAGGTTACACGCCGGCACTCGGAACATTTCTCAGGGGATTCAGTAAAGCTGCATGAAGTTTTTTTATTTACTGCCTACCGAAACAGAAACCTGCATTAGGAAAACGACTGGAATTTATACATGTATCTCTGAGCAAATTGAAAGCAATATCTAGAAAAACCTATGGCAATAGTCCTCGAACAGCTCACCATATAAGGAGTGGCTTGAGGAAATTTAGGTTCTAGAGAAAAACTTCGCTTTCAAATGGTGAGTTGGTGTCACGGTATTTCCAACTCCGGTAAGGTGTGCATATCTGTATGTTACACAGTCACTAACTTGTCGAAGGTCGGTGGTTTATCCAAGTTTTCCCCTACCCATAAGAACTGACAAGCATTGTGGAAGTGAAATACTCGTGAGAACGGTGTAAAACAGCAATTAAATAAATAAAATGTCATATGTTGCTTAAGGAAGCGTAGTGAATGAAAAAAAAAAGCTGTAACTGAGAATGTCATGTTAATTTTTTGTTTTGTTTCAGATAATTGATATCCGGGACATCTTAAGGGCACCTACCATCAGTGAAATGAAAGATGTGTATCCTTGGCAATTTACTTGTGAAAAATTTCTCTCAGTGGCATAATTAATTTTGCTTGCATGTTTTGTAAAAATGATATTGTAGCTACACTGTATCATAAGCAATTAAAGCGGCGACAATATTTGTATAAAATACATACTATTTTAATATTAATGAAGACCATGTTTACTATTTAAACCCAATACCTGAGCAAGTTAAAAATGAAAAGATGAAATATTATAATATTGGACAGAACTTTGCAATGCTTAATTTTTTTCAAATCTTTTCAGTTTTATTTGGTGTTATTACTTTAAAAATAAGAATAGATGTATGTGTAGATTGAGTTCGTTTATAATCTAAAAACACAAGTCTACTCTTTCCCCTCGGTGCCTACATAGTTTTCTCCGACCATAAAATTTACCACTTGTGCGGCACAGTGAATGGCCTAATATCTCACCCATGGCCAGCCTGTGTCACACATATTTCTGTAAATCTTTTAATTAATAGAAAAGGTGTTTTGAAGTGTGTTTGGAAGATAATATGGTGTGATGGAAAGTGTGAGTTTCAACCCCAAAAGCAATAATTTATTTCACTATCTGTTGACATCTATTTTACTCTCATTGTTCACTTTTTGGGATGGAATTTTATATCATGTACTATGTGTTTTGAATCTGACATATAGCCATATAGCGTTGAGAACAAGAGGCAGCAGCTGACATATACATAAACATACCGTATGACACAAATCAAGTAAAGTAGATATGTGGCTTTTGACCTTGACCCTGTACCAGTTACATTGTCCAGTGCCTGATGGAGACAGACATGTACAAGCTGCTGAAGACACAATCCCTAAGTAATGACCACGTCTGTTACTTCCTCTACCAGATCCTCCGGGGCCTCAAGTATATCCACTCAGCTAATGTGCTCCACAGAGACCTCAAGCCCAGTAACCTGCTCCTCAACACCACTTGTGATTTGAAGGTAAGCCACGTTTGGGTTATACTACAGGAAGTAGGGGAATGAGGTAAGGGGGCCTCAGTGGCCGAGGGGGCTTATTGCCCTAGTGCAGCCTAATGACCCACCTGCCTCTCACCAATGCGATCACTGTGAGGTGAAGTCCAGCTCAGACTGGCTTCCCTTCCAGATGTACATGGGAAGGTCCGTCAGTAACCTGCAGATGGTCATGGTTTACTGCCCGGCTCTGCACAGTTTCCTCCCACTATAATGCTGACTGTGGTTGTATGAGTGAAATATTCTTGAGTACGGCATAAGACACCTCTCCTCTCATCGTGACTTCTGTGTACTTTTAGATTTGTGATTTTGGCTTAGCATACTTGGTCTCTTCTCTCCCTGCGCCTATGTTTACGCCTCATCTCCTCTCCTCATTGTGACTTCTGTGTACTTTCAGATTTGTGATTTGGCTTAGCATACTTGGTCTCTTCTCTCCCTACACCTATGTTTACGCCTCATCCCCTCATCCCCTCATCGTGACTTCTGTGTACTTTCAGATTTGTGATTTGGCTTAGCATACTTGGTCTCTTCTCTCCCTACACCTATGTTTACATCTCATCCCCTCTCCTCCCATCATGATTTCTGTGTACTTTCAGATTTGTAATTTTGGCTTAGCATACTTGGTCTCTTCTCTCCCTGCACCTATGTTTATGCCTCATCCCCTCTCTTCTCATCGTGACTTCTGTGTACTTTCAGATTTGTGATATTGGCTTAGCATACTTGGTCTCTTCTCTCCCTGCACCTGTGTTTACATCTAATCCCCTCTCCTCCCATCATGATTTCTGTGTACTTTCAGATTTGTGATTTTGGCTTAGCACGTGTGGCTGACCCTGACCATGACCACACCGGGTTTCTCACAGAGTACGTGGCCACCAGATGGTACCGTGCCCCAGAGATCATGCTCAACTCCAAGGGCTACACAAAATCCAGTATCCTTTTCATAAGGGATGGGGTTTATGGAGGTGGAAGGTGGAGTGGGTCATGGTGAATGAGGTATGTTCTCAGCAGAGGCTGGTTGTTAATGAGTGTGTTGTAAAGACCTTAATATCATTATACATTGGGGGCTTCCATCGCCACGTGCAGTATAATTACCTAGGTGCCTCGGACAAGTGCAGTCACTGTGAGTTCAAACCCAGCCCACACTGGCTTCCTCCCAGGTTAAAAGTGGAAAGGCCCACCAGCAGCCTGTGGATTGTTGGTCCATTGGGCTCTGCCCAGTTTCCTCCCACCATAATGCTGGCCACTGTTGTATAAGTGAAATATTTTGAGTACTGCATAAAACACCAATCAAATAAATAAATAAAAAAATAAACATCATAGTCTCATTCGGACAAAAAATGAAGGAAATGTTAGTCCCACACGTGTGGATACTCTAATATAAATTTAAGCCTATAATATCTATGTTGTTGTTGTTATGCGCTGACGTGCTGTTGCCATGCTGTTGCATTGCTGTTTGGTGATGCTCCTTAACCCCTGCCCTCAGTTGATGTGTGGTCCGTGGGCTGTATCCTGGCAGAGATGTTGGCTAATAGACCGCTGTTCCCAGGAAAACACTGTATCCTTTTGTCTGACACTATGCAGGTCATAAACAGAGAAAGAGAAGTTAAAAATCGTCCGAAAGGCCCTTGAAAGTATTACCTTATAGCACTTGTAGTTTATATTCTTTTTGACGTTTTTCTTCACATAATTAGAGAGAGTGGAACATTGTCATTCTGAGGCGAGTTTTATGGATGTGATTGATAGGCTGTAGAACGCCAGTAATGAATATGATGCATTCAGTCAAAGGTAGTTTAGTGAGGAAAAATGTAAGAAAATCTGCATGGCTAACCTGTTCTTCAAATGATTCATATAGTTTTATGAAGCTTATACATGTTGTGACATAAACAAATCATTTTTGGCTTTATTTTTACAATAACTGTATGCACACAGTACTCTTTAAAAACTTCTATAATGATCAAAAATTTTGAAGATTTACAGTATTTTCATTGCCGTCCTAGATCAAATTGGTTCCACTGTTTCAAAGGTAATAATGACAAATTTAAGAAAATGTGGAGAGATGTTTTCAGTACATTTTCGATGATCATATTTTTGGAATAATCAAGTTAAATTTAGTGATTAAACACTTTGACAGCATGATGCTTAACTGTGCCAGATTTGGATCAGTTGAACCATATTCTGGGGGTGCTGGGCTCCCCCACCCAGGAAGACCTTAACTGTATCATTAATGAAAAGGTGAGTTACAGGTTAAAGTTGGTTCAGAAACGAAATATTGGGTGGAAGGGATGGTGGAGGTCACCCATGTACTAGGTTGAATAAATGATTAAAAAACATAATGTGTTTAAATATAGTTCTTTTTGGAGAAACTACGGCGTTGGGTTGGGAGTTTTTGTCTCTCTGACAAAGAGAAAAGGTCTGCCAGTAACCTGTGGATCATTGTCGTTGTCCCCCGTTCTCTGCCCGGTTTCCCCTCGCCAAAATGCTGCTGTCATATAAGTGAATTTCTTGAGTACGGTGTAAAACACAAATCAATTAAATAAATCAAGATGTGGTTTCCATATACCTTCCGAGTGGTACCATTTCCAGAGTATTACACCTGTCCTTTGTTATAACATACTTCATCACAAACATGTCATTTAGTATATAGACTGTCAGAAATTTTTCTGCCGTGTTTTTCAGAATTTTTTTTTTTTGCAGACATCTGTGCATTCTTTCCAAACATTCAGTAAAGAAAACCATATATGTTATTAATTCTTGACACTCAGAAGCTTGGTCAGTTTGTAATGATTAAGTAAAAGACCAGTAGTTGTAGTGAGAAATCAGTAGCTAACAATCCTCCTATAGCTTGCTTGACTTTCAACACAGTAGACAAAGTTGTTTCCCAGCAGCAACCTTGTAATGAGGGCTAGGCTTATCTGTAAACTGGACCATTTTGACTCATTTGCTCCTATCGTATAAGTGAAATATTCTTGAGGTTGGCATAAAACACCAATCAGGTAAGTGTTGTCAACTCAAATGGTTAAAGCATAGTTCTTGCCCAAGCAGATGGTGCCCTAACCAAGCATATCTTTTGGGGAAACCCAGATGTTGTTGTCTTGGCTGCAGCATTAGTCACATGTAGGTGGTCTGTTGGTCATGCAGCCTACTTTTTTCCCTCATTGTGCACAGTTTTATTTACCTGTAATCCTGACAGACGCCAGATACATGAAAATGCTATACTCATTCTTCATTCTAGCATTAAACCCACTGTATATAGTATATTTTAATGACGTTGAAAGAATGGTAAGGTATCCCTATGTGCACTAAACTCCCATTGCAATTTATTTCCTGCAGTACTGATCGCCATGGAAGTTATACATTTAACAGTATATGCGTTTTCTGAAAGTATGCCCAGCGTTTGTACCATGGTAAAACTGCCTGAGATCATTTTGGAACAAGCTCCTATTACTGCACAAGGAATTTGACCGGAGATAACCTGAAGTAGCTGTGCTGCTAGTGGTATCGTACTGTGTAAGTGACTGTTTTGTTCTGTTCCTCAGGCTAGAGGATACATACAGTCTTTACCCTACAAACCCAAGGTACCCTGGGAAAGGCTCTTTCCAAAGGCTGACAAAAAATGTAAGTATATGTAGCCTTTTTGATGATGGGAGAAATTGGACTGAATCATTGTTTGGGATGGTCAGGCAGTTTGTGATCAAGTGGTTAAGGTCTTCGGCTTTCAATCACTAGGTTACCTCAAACACTTGTTCAGTATCATGCTGGGTCAGGGAGTTTGGTTCAAGGTACCCTTGGTCCCTTTGTTCTCTGACATATGTGGCATGGAGCAGTGGCCTATCGTGTAGCCCTGCATGAAGTTTACTAGAGACTGTTTGCTTCCCATGTTATGACGCACACAAAGAAGTTTCCCTCTGTATCTTGCCAATCGTCAGTTTTAATACACCAGTTTGCTTCACCCATTTGTGAATGCAGTCATATCAGTGAATTTTTCTTTAGACTGGACTTTTCGGCCCCTGCCTGATTTCCTCCTAATGTAATGCTGGTTGCCGTCATATAAGTGGAATATTCTTGAGTATTGCGTGAAACACCATTCAGATAAATAAATAAACAGGTCAAAAATAAAAATATTAAAATTTTAGTGCTGGACTTGACTCTGTGAAAAAGTAAAATTGTGATACGATAACAAAGAAAAGCAACCATCCTGAGGAAACTACATGTTCCTGGGGCCCATTTTATGAACAGGGTGTAAGTTATGTCAAATGTAGTTACCATGGCGACACATGCTGTGGAAATGTGTTCCCTAAGTATTAACATTTGACAAAATGTTATAACCTCTTTGTATCACGTGGCCCTAAAGGTAGTGTGTGTGGACTCCTCATTCCTGTACATGTATGCACACATGAAGTCCAACATTTCAGTGTTCAGTAAAGATGACCTGGAATTTTTGGCTTCTTTAAAGAAATATTCTAGCTTGTGAAGATCACATAGAGTTAAAAAAAAAATAATAATACATGTGACTTGATTTCGGGTCATGTTTTTTTCGTGCTAAGTTGATGAATGTGTGTGTACTTATGTGGTGTTTTTTGTTTATTCTTCCAGCCTTAGATCTGCTGGACAAGATGCTGACCTTTAACCCACACAAGAGGATAACAGTAGAGGAGGCATTAGCTCACCCTTATTTAGAACAGTACTATGACCCTGCTGATGAGGTAGGTCAGGGATCATCTCCCTTGTAGTGGGGCTCTGCTTTTTCCAGTATATGTTAAGTTACCTCCTTTTAATTTGGTGTCACCATGCATTAGCCAAGTAGTAGGAACGCCCGCCTTGGAGTCGTAGGTTCAGTCCCAAAACAGGTTATAGTGTCAGTTTCAAAACTGTTGATCTGGTAGTTTCACTCTTGTATGCAGGAAAGAGGGGTAGTCATGGTAATATAGGAAGGGGTGTTAAAACATGAACAAAGTGTCGAAAGTGCAAGCTCCCTGTTTCATGCTACAAATGAGAATATTGAATGTTATAGGCCTAAATTTATATTTAGGTTCTCTTTCCCATGCAATTAAAACTCTAGTTTCAGACTGACTTCACCATTGTTCTCTTGCAGTGAATGAGTACTGTGTTGTCTTTATTACTAGTTCACTAATTGAACATCATCGCAAAAGCTGGAATGAATGATAGACTACAGAACTTATGCCCAAATTAGTTTATGCAGTTTATTTCCGAATGGCTGAGAAACATAATAATATAGATCGTGTAGAAATTGTCGTCACTCGCAGAGGTACAGCTGAAGCTTTTAACCAAGTTGGCCACCTGTTTAAATCCAGCTCTTTCTATTTCAGCTATATAGCGAGATGTTGTCTTTTTCTGTCCAATTTCCAGTGCTGATATCCTTATTCCTGGACTGTGTGAATGAGAAATTTACAGTGCAGTTTATGCACCTTTCTAATTTGATCTTGGATCAAAAAACTGGATTGGTTGGTTTGGGCAATCTATGGGCTTCACCAAAGAGCTTGATTTATAATAAACATCTTGCAAACTTGCAAAAAGGTTGAAGATTTACAAAATGCCTCATCCTCTTATCAAGCAGGTGACATATTCTTGAGAACGGCATAGAAAAGCCAATAATAATCAGCTAAGTTCTTTGTTGTTTCTTCCAGCCTGTCGCTGAGGAGCCCTTCACCTTTGAGACAGAACTAGATGATCTTCCCAAAGAGAGGCTAAAAGAATTAATATTTGAAGAAGCTGTCAAATTCAAAGAAACAAAGTAAGATCTTGGTGCTGTTCAACATTTTCAAACTTGTGTAAAAATTGGTTAACATATAGTTGGAAGCCATTGTCTTCCTGGGGTTGTCACAACTGTTACTCAAGGAAGCGTTCGACATGTCAAGTGGACTCCCATTGTATTGGAGAAGTTAGGGAGCTTTTCCCGAGTTGAAAGATACCTTTTATTAGAAGTTTGGAGGCCTTTGCCAAGTTGCAGGCAGGACTTGCGAAACCTATCTTGTTTGACCGACTTCTAACAAGGTTGATAAGTTAACATGTAGTAGGAAGCCCCTGCCTTCCTAGATATATTACTGTTATGTCATTCAAGGGAACCTTTTACATGTTAAGAGTACCGTATTATGTTATTGAGATACACCAACAACTCTTTGAACGATGCCTACAACAATTTGGAGACCATTGGAGGAGATTAAAGCAAGTTGGAGGAGACTTCTAACTAGTTAGAGACATTTAACTAGTTGGAGAAGGCCTTTGACTCGTTGGAGATGACGTTTATCTATTTGGAACACTTAACAAGTTGAAGGAGGACTTTTAAAGTTGCGGCACCTTTAGCAAGTCGGAGGCAATTTTCACCTGGTTGGAGGAGATCTTTATCTTAGAGAAATCAGGAGGCCTTTGTTAGATAACAAGTTGGAGAAGACTTTAAAAGCTTGAAGGTGACCATTAAAAGGTTGGGGTTTTAATAAGGAGATCTTGTGGATGCAGGCCTTTATCCAGTGGATGCAGGCCTTGATCCAGTGGATGCAGGCCTTGATCCAGTGGATGCAGGCCTTTACTTCATGAGAACAAGCTTTTATCTTGTGGATGGAGGCCTTCATCTCAGGAGTGGCCTCTTTCTTTTTTGGAGTAATCATATTGTATTCAGTTTGGAAATTCTCAGTGCTGAGTTCTAAAGTTGTCTTTCTCTGAACACGACAAAATATTACTGTCTCTGAACTTTTAAGAAAGTATTTCCTGTGTATTAAAATTGGTGTAGGTCGATATCCAATTACATTTTTTTGTTATTTGTCAGCTTGTATACTCGCCTTTCAGACTTTTATGTTTATTCTTCCAATGTCAGAACCCTTGTGGGTTTTTTTGTTTTGTTGTTAACAGGTAAGGTGTTCATCCTGTTGATGTGTCTGGAGCAGAGCTACAGAGAAAGTCTGAGGAATGATTGACAGCGAGTCAAAATTGAGCAAGTCTCCACCTCACTGGATAGAACATTTAACTGCCTTTATGACCCAGCCAATCAAGCTCTTCAGCAAAAGTTTTTTGCAGGTCAGGTGAAATTCGGACCTTTTGATTGGTGGACAGTTGTATAGAATGTTTGCTCTTTTGGCCATGTGAAATGTTGGAAGGGAGCTTATATCTCTTCTAGGTCAGAATCAGAAAGAAAGCATTTACAGGTTTCACATTCGCTGTGGATGTGTTTGTCTCTGAGGACAAATTTTATGTGTATATATATGATGTTATATCATAGCTGCTGTTATTGTACAAGGATAGAGGATAGGAGAGTTTCTAAAACCAGAACAGCCACTGAGGTGAACATATATCTTTAATATCTAGAAAGTATCATTGAATCTGTAAAGACCAGTGTTGTCAGCTGTACAATCTACTCTACAACTTTATAGCTGTTTAAAAACTTAGATGACTGTGTTTTGCTAAAAGCTATGATGTCTCTTGATGGCTTTTTCTGTCATATGGCCTGTGTTATCAGAGATATAAAGTATGCCGTTGTTCATCTGAAAAATTATCAAAATGAAGAATTTGCTTAAGAGTGTAGCAGAGCAAGGCATTTTGCTTCCATTTACCTGACCAGAGAATTTGGAGGGCTCATGCAACTTTGCCATTGCTAAGAGGCCAATCTGTTGTACAACCTCTGGATTTGGTTCTTTACATGTGGCCAGTATTTCATCAAAGCAAAAAGAGAACAAAAATGTAGCATATATGTCAGATGAAATACCATCAGTCCGGGAACATAATTGAATTTATCTTTTCTGATCCTCAGCCTTGGCTGATTGGCTGACCAGGGATTCTATCGTGTTCTGTTAAGGAGGTCCAGGAGGTGTGAAAGGCTGAACATCAAAGCTGAAAATGCGGCGTTTCAGCATGCATGCTGCAAATGCATTAATAGCCTATATGCCTACCTGTATGCATTATGAATGAAAAAGCCTAACTGTCTGTTTGGATTAAGTGGCAAAAAGCTTATGTGACATCACTTAGTGGTCACACTATCATCAGACAGGAATGTAATCATTTCTTGGACTTGATTAAACAATCTTAAAGATAACTCAAACCATTTTCTGGACAGTGTTTAATGGTATTTCATTTGGAAATACCTTGTTTTTGTGCTCTCTTTACCTTTGAGAAGGGGAGAAAATGTTACTGTTGTAGTGAGAAATTGATCGAGTGAGAATAGGATGTGTTCTGAGGAGTTTCAGGTCACAGTCTTGTATTTATTATTGTACACTTTTCCAGTTGGGTTTATGGGATCCTCTGTCTTTGATACTATTGAGTGGACAGGTTGGAATGGTGGGGCATTTTTTTTTTTATCAGTTCTATTTCTCTTCAGTGAGAGTCATCAGTGCCGCAAAAGATCTGAATACAATATTTGCTAAAAACAAGTGCCCATTTTGGGGGAATGTTTTTACATGTGTTTTGGCAAGGAATCGTGTTTAAAATTTACACTTGTTGGTAATGTTTGAGACAAACTTGCAGAGTGGACAAAGTTGTATTTGGGCCTTGAAGTTGTAAAGGTTTTCCAAATGAATCATAACAGCATCTATTATAAAACTTATGGATCCAAGCCTTTGGAGTGTTAAGATAATGTAGAGAAATAATTTCACAGATAATGTAAGTTTTGATTAAGGCCTACCATTGTTAACCTACGAAATGTGATTTTAAAGGATAGTTGATGTTTTTAATCTAGATTTTTCAGCTGGAATAAATGTCTAACCATCCCCGAAATGCCATCGATAATTCCAGTTAAGCTTTGTTAACTTTTGCACATTTTTTCCTTTCTTTTTTGAACTTTGATCTGTTGTCCATCTCTCTTCGGGAACTTAGTTTATTGGGCTCTAGAAGGATTGTAGTTTTTGTATCGTTCTCACAATGAGTTTATTCACAGGTGTATGGAGGTTACATTGAAAACTTAGGATTGTCTTTTGACGAGTTGTTTTTCACTCCCCTTATTTTCCTCAACAGTTTTGCACTCAAAAACAGTACACTGTATAACTGTTCTCATTTTCATCATGGTTTTGTCTGCAGATTTAAACTAGAACGCGATACTTCCCATTGGGCTCTTTCTGCATATCTCACCTTTCCGATGTTGTTGTAGTTTTTTAAAGGTTGGCAGGCTATAGTGATATTTAAGCAAGATACATTTACCCTATGAATCTGTCACTAGAAATGTGTTACAGTTTCAGGTCGAAAACCCGTGGTAATTATTCTCCCAACATTATAATGTATCATGATTCCAAAATGTTTTCCAGACCTAAATCTTTATGACATGAAACGCATATCTAGGAGATGAGATCAGCGGGTATCAAGTACTTTGGATTTTACTGTGCTTAGGAAAAAAACAAATTACACCAATTAATGATATTGGGATTAGGCCATGTGTGTTTTTCCGTGCTTTTGGTGTATACCTATACAAAAGTTACATACATCTGTTGTTAAATTATACAGTAGTTCCATACATCTGTTGTCAAATTATTCTATAGCTCCATACATGTATAAAACCTGGTTTATATTAAAATGTACTTAAGTCACATATTCCTGGGTTCATGCATCCGGTGTAAAGTTAGCACTGAAGTCTGGCATTTGATCATGTAGAATAATATACCGACATTGTTGTTGATGATATACATGAATTGTTTTTTTTTTCCCCCAAGATGATGTGCTCATGCATACTATATATGTTATCTTTCGCTATTGATTCCAATTTTTTTTTTTTTTAGGAACAAACTTGTTATTGTTGTTGGATGAGTCACCCCTTTTCATGCTGTTGTGTTTGTATTCCAAAGCCTGCTTGTGTTATCGTGGGAGAATGAAAGTGAAACTGAAAGTGAAAGGGAAAGTGAAAATGCTGACTGTGTGATTGTAGGTGAGAGTGAGGCTTTACAGGGTGAGATGTTTCAGTCTTGCTTATAGTGCAGACCAAAGAGTTTTTTTTAGAGAAATTTGGATTCGTTGGGTGCGATTGGATTGGATGTTGTGGGTTATTCATCAAGCCATTGTGGTAATAAAAAAAAGGTTCAAACTAAGTGAGTTTAAAAATGAGTTTACAGTCTGAAATTGTCTTGCTTGCGACATATTTGTGATCAGTCCTGTGAAATAGGGCTCTGACTTTAAGTTTGTGATAGAATGGAGCGTTGACTTTCAAACACCTGAAAAGAATCCTTGCATGTGCTGACAATAAGAACGCAGATCATTGAAATTTGAGAGCCTGGGTGGGGAGCTGGAAGGCGCCAATTGGTACATCCTGCATATGAAAGCAAGTTAGCTGACTTATGAATATACCTGGCCTAAACTGATATGTGTTGAACTTGAAGCACTATGCTTCGTTATGGATTAACTTTGTGAACACATTGACTTTACCAGTCTTATGTTCAGGGCAAAGATTTTGTTATCATCTTAATGGAATGATAGGGGGAAAATACCCTTAATTTTCATTGTTGTTATTGTTGAAAATTGTTTCTACATTCTGCCCCCCTGCAAACAAATCTCGTTTGCTTGCTTCAAACATCCCAATTGATGTCAGTATTTCTGTATGAGTGTGAAAGATCACCAAGTTAAAGCTAGAAGCTGATCATCCAAACATGTAGTTTTATATTAAGAGCTTCTGAAGAAAGACTTTGTTCTCTTAAAGAAAAATTTCCACTACTGAAAAAAAATAAAGAAAAATAGGTGTGAACAGTGTGAATAGGCCGAATGGCAAAAAGTTCTTTGACCATCAACCTACAGTATTCTATGAGAGCTATACACGAAATTTGCTGGAGGCAAAATTCAGGTGGATGATGACAAATGTTGAGTATTGAACTTGTCTTTCTGGATCTGATATTTCGTGATTTCCATCGGATGCGTTCATCATTGTTGTAAATGGAAACGTTTTGTATCATTAGAACTAATGGAGTAGATACTTTAACTAAATATTTATTTCTGAAGTATGTCTTTGTATGTGTCTGTAAATGATGATCCTTACGTACAGGCTTTTCATGGTACAAACAGCACTCTATACAAAATAAACTTTCTGGGATCTCGGTGTAAGTAAGTTGAAACACGGTGAAATTGACAGTTAGGAAGGCAGGTAATCTTACTGTAATAAACAAGAGAAATACATTAATTGAGACTAGTGTGCAGTTGCGTGAAATACACTCGAGACTAATGTGATGATCGGTGCATTACACGTACACTCCATAGTGTGCATGCCATGATCGGTGCATTACACATACACTCCATAGTGTGCATGCCATGATCGGTGCATTACACGTACACTCCATAGTGTGCATGCCATGATCGGTGCATTACACGTACACTCCATAGTGTGCATGCCATGATCGGTGCATTACACGTACACTCCAGAGCGTGCATGCCATTCCATGAAAAAACAACCCAGTTTCACAAAACCTACTGTCTCGAATTTTGTTGGCTTTTAGTTCTTGGTTGCTTTTCATTTCATACAGTACTGTTACTGTTTGATAGGAGATGATCAATATCAGTTGACAAAAGCCCATTCCTCAAAGGTCTTTCATTTAAAAAACTTCTAACAAGTGTAGTTTCTACATTTTATGCCTTGATGTTTGTATACCTTGAGCAAGTACAACGCATCCTTATCAGAGATAGCATCTTCTTAAAAGGTAAATATTGGAGAGGTTTGGAGGAACAGAAATTATGCCTTTAAACCATCAAATGTGGGCTCTTTGCCAGGGCCGTGTTTGTTATTTATGTATTCTTTGACATTCTTATGTCTCTGTTTTTGCAGAATTTATTGTAAACCACATCACAGTGCATGGGGTTGTAAACCACATCACAGTGCATGGGGTTTCAAACCACATCACAGTGCATGGTGTTGTAATCCACATCACAGTGCATGGGGTTGTAATCCACATCACATTGCATGGGCTTGTAATCCACATCACAGTGCATGGAGCTGTGACAAGAGGAAAGCTGTTTAATAATTACAAAATACATAGAGTGAGTTAGACAGTTCAGTTTTGGAAAAAAAAACAGGTATCTGTGTACAAATACGTCTGCATAGGTCATATGGTAGAGGTCGAGAAGATTTGCTGCAAAAGATAAGAGGTGAAAGTATCCAGCAATATCTGGTCAACAGTCATGAAACCAGTCTTTCACAGAAATGTCAAGATAATCAACTTTTTGTGCTCACTATATAATAGATTTGCGAAAAACTCCTGATGTATGCATGTCCTGTTGCATTCATAATTGTGGGAGGTAAATCAGAAAGCCTCTTGTGAGCGGAAAAGCCTGTATGCAGTTACATACATATTTCTTTATCCTTCAATGCAAAGAATGTTGTTCAAATGTGCCCTAATTTTAGGTCTTTTATCATGTAAAAACAATCTGTGGAATTTAAGAAATAAAATCAAGCTTTGTTGGGAAAGGGGGAAAGAGGTCAGAATAGACATTATTAATTCTCTGTATAATCTGATAATATAATAATATGAGTTAATCATTGCCCGTTTTTACAAATGTGCATCCATTCCTTGTTTCAGCTATTGTTATTTCATATACAGGTAGTATTAGGACTCCTTGAGCGAGGTCACATAGTGCTGTTGTTGACAACGCGCCAGTTCCAAAAAACTGGCCTGGCTTTTGCCCACCATGCCACTTGTTTGTTAAATGCGTGCATTACATGTCGAAAGAAAGCTTCTTATTTTCACTCTTTTTTGTTCCCGTTTTGATGTTGGATTAAGTCACAGGTTTAGTGGCTTATTCAGATGATAATTAACTCGGCCTATAAATTATATTCCCCAGCAGGCTTTAGTAGTTCTCATTTTCTTGACAGGTTTGTTTTCTATTGCTTAGGATATTATGTAAGAAATGAAACAATGAAGGCTTGAATTGCTGGCAGGCAGCCTTTGTTATATGTGTGTAATTTTTCCTAGAAGTTTTTCATGTATACAATCATCAACCAAAAAATGGAAAGCATTGAAAAGTGAGAAGTTGGAAAATACCTCAAGAATGTATAATTTAATTGCCATGTAAAATACTAAAAACAGGAAGAAGATTGTGGCAGTCATTTGTAATTTTGTAGACTTTTTCAGCTATATTACTGATGTGATCTGTTGTGTTGATGTTAACTTTCGCTGATGAATTGTGCGTATATGTGTGAATGTTGTGTTCATCTTCTCATTTTACCACGCTGGTGTCGTCCTTTTGTCATTGGATAGGATCAAGACAATAAAGCATATTTACGCTCGCTCAACTTCTGGTGTCCCTCAGTTTTTCTGTCAAACGTCAGCAGCTCACGGGGTATGAAGGTTGATGGTTTACCCATGGGCTCTAGCAGGTCCACCTTCGTACATGTGAAAAATTCAGTCAATCAAGTAATCAATCTTTATGGCTTAACAGTGCATTTGGAAATGTTTCTAGTGCACAAGACTAAATTGATTGCTTTCTCAGTCTAGTATGGTTGGATTGTTACATTCATTTATTTGATGGGTGTTGAATGCCTTACCATAGCCAGAAAATGTTTCATTTATAGTTAGCGCGATTAAAAATGAACTGTAGTAAATGCTTGCTCCAACTTCTTATGTCTGACTAACGAGCTTTTCCCAATTTACTCTTCTCTCCAGAAAAAAAAATGCACCAGTTTATTTGAATGTTCACCAGTTCAAATCCAGCTGTCTCTGTTCATTTATTTTATTATTTTTATTTAAAGGGCAATGCCCTTTTTTGGAAGGCAAGTGATCTAAGATGTACTCTGTCAAGGGTCATTAACATCACACTTGGACAGGAACATGAAGATTCGCTATCACATGTAGGTAGTTGAGGCACAGGTGGGTCTGGTCTGTCTGTGCGTCTTTTTGTACTGTATTCAGTTCATAGAAAACTGCTTATCACTTTAAAGTGTACATTAACCTTGGGTGGAATATTTGTCAATAACTTGCTAGGTCAGGGCCCTATAGATTTCTCAACTCACTAAACTGACTGCATTCATAATTGAAAAATTCTTGACTATGGTATTAAATAACAATCAAGTACACATATTTCATCTGAATTAGCAGATGGTGGTGGGTTACCTCCCGCCATAATACTGGTTACCGTCCTATTATTAGTTAACATTTTAACCAGGACGACACACTACACACACGCATACTATGACCCTGCTGAGTCTCGCACACCCTGAGTCGCTACAGCAACATTCTAAGGTATATAAACTGCTGGAAATCACGTCTTTAGCGTTATTTTGCATTAGTTTGCGACAGCACCCACTTGTCTCGCCCAAACGGCATAAATCTCGTGAGACCACTCCAATGCCAATTCAGCTTATAACACTGGACATCAATAGGGGAGTTTCAAGTTTGAACTCGTCGCAGAAAAGTTCGACTGTGTCATGTGACTTTTCAAAAATGTCAGGCAATTTTGATTTTAATTTTCCGATCACCTGTCTCACTGTTAGGGAGGCACAAACGACCTCTTCTTTAATCATGAGCATCTTAAATTAAGAAACTTCCAGCTCCTAAATTCCCCCTATTGTACATGTAGTCTACATTAAATGTAATCAGAAATAGTTGCCTAACATTTTTGACAGGTCACATGATACAGTAGGGCTTTTCTTGCCTTTAGCGATAAGAGTTCTAATTTGAAACTCCCCTCTGGCAACAAGCTCACCACTACAGTTCTGTGTAGGGCTATTCTAAAAACACAGAAATAAAAAATTTTAAGTCAGAACACTACACCAGCATAAGCTGGACTTGAACTCACAGCGACCGCCTTAGTGAGAGGCACAGGGTCATAATGCACTGTAGTATAAGTGAAATATTCTTGAGCACAAATCAATAAGAATTTCACCTACAGTTTAGCATTTTAGCTTGATTCTTTAGGCCAGTTAGGAGTTTTTTGCGAAGTCTTACTGATTTCTTGCCAGAATGAACAGTTGGTCTCCAAATGTATCATTTTAAGAACTTCGTGTGTTTCTCAAATGCATTTTGACTGGCTAACCTTTTCATAAAGAAATAAATACACATAAATACACAACAGCTCTGCAAGTGCTGTATGCTGCTCAATGACACCATGACTAAGAATAACTGAAACTGGAGAATTGCAAGATCAAAGAAAACGGAGACAACTGATTGAAGAGCAAGCAACTTTATAATTGTTTTTTGCATGATGTATTTCAAATGTAAACCGTACTAACTAGTATATGTGATAGATTTGATTGAACATGTGGCAATGCGCAATAATATATCAGACAGGACAATTGCATGGAATTAAAGTATTATTTTACCCATGGTATCCAATAAATGCACTATGTAGTGACATGTTTCACCATTTTAAATTATGCGTCTGTAAATGGACATTTGCGTGTTGACACACATCAATAACCATGGAAACATGACACGACGTAAAAAAAAAACCCAAAAAAAAAAACCCACCTACATAATATTCAATCAGACTGCGACACATCTTAATTAACAAGTAAACAGTCAAGTAAAAACAAACCGATAAAACAATACCAACAATAAAACCGTTTAACAAATGTATAGTTTTAAGACAACAGCTTGCTCAAAAATATTTTTATCCCCATAATGTCAACCAACTGATCAGTTCATAAGTCTAAAATATTTTGAGATTAAAACTCTCAAGCGACCAGTCAAACGCTTATCATCAACCATCGTAAAACTGTTCACATGTGCATTATCTTTTTGTATAAAAGATACAAAGCGCACATTCATCAGTTTGATCTTAAAACTCGCACATTCTGGGCATTTTGGGGCTACAAAGCACCATTCCAACTGTTATTGTCAGCCTTAAAATCCATGTAGTGATCTCTACGAGTTCCTTCATATACCGTATTGGTATTACAGTAGCCTAGGAGGTCTCGGGCATTGTGCATTATTACGGTAGCAAACAACCTCTCAAGTACACAACTCTACATGCACTGTGCATTATTACAGTAGTCCATGACCTCTCACATGCACAATCCTCCATGTACTATACACTATAACAGTAGTCCACAACCCCAGTAGTCCATGACTGCTCATGTAGTTGGAGGTCCCGTGGAGTCTATGTTATGATGGCCGCCCCCATGGTCTGAGGGTGTCGCAGTAGCCTGGGGTTCTGTCCCCTCCGGCACAGCTGAGGAGGCTGTCACCTGTGGAGAGGTGACTAAGCCAGTAGGTGCCTGTCTTGGACTAGATGGTGAGCTCCTGGTCACTGCAGGGTTACCTGCCCCAACCCCAGGCACTGCGGGATTCTGTCTGTGCTCTGACTGGCCTCCTTGTGATGACATCAGGGCTGGTGAAGGTTGAGGGAACTGCCCTGGGCGTGACACAACAGTGTGGTACGCCGGTGGTGTTTTTGGTCGAGCTGGCTGGAATTGAGGTGGGGGTCCCCTACTGTGGAAGCCAGGGGGTCGTGGCGGATGAGTCTGGCCGAGTGGTGCAGGGCCGGGCATTCTGTGGGCACTGGGAGGCATGTGCATGGGTCTAGGGGGAGCTTGCTGGCCAAGTGGGAAGAGTCTCGTGCCAGGAGAAAACTGCTGGCCAGGATGAGACACTGGGAGGCTCTGATGTGGCCTGGGAGCATTCTGGGATACCTGGGGCCTCATCTGGCCTGGAGGCGCTGAGGGGAATCGAGAGGAGTTTTGAGAGACTGGAGGAGTTCTGGGAGGGTTCTGAGATACTGGTGGAAACCTTGGTGGATGCTGAGATACTGGTGGAGTTCTGGGAGGGTTCTGAGATACCTGAGAATACCTTGGCGGATGCTGAGATATGGGTGGAGTTCTGGGAGGGTTCTGAGATACTGGTGGAGTACTGGGAGGGTTCTGAGATACTGGTGGAGTTCTTGGAGGGTTCTGAGATACTGAAGAAAACCTTGGGGGATTTTGAGACACTGGTGGGGTTCTGGGTGAATGCTGTGATACTGGGGATGTTACAGGGGGATTCTGAGATACAGGGGATAACCTGGAGGAATACTGTGATACAGGGGGCACTCTGTGCACATTCTGCAACATATGGGACATCCTAGGTGGAGGGTGCTGTGAGGGAGCTGCTCCCTGGTTGATAGTGTTTGAAGTTTCGGACATGCTGTGAGAGTGACTTGGATGGGACATATGCACTATGTTTGGGGAAGAGCTCACAACATACTGCTGTTGCAGGAATGGATTGGCCTTGGATATATTGGCACCAGGAGGGGTTTTGGGCTGACCTGGAAAAGCTGGTGGGGTTTTGGGCTGGCTTGGAAAAGCAGGAGGGGTTTTGGGTTGGCCTGGGAAAGCTGGTGGTGTTCTGGGTTGGCCTTGGAAAGCTGGTGGGGTTTTGGGTTGGCCTGGGAAAGCTGGTGGTGTTCTAGGTTGGCCTGGGAAAGCTGGAGGGGTTTTGGGTTGACCTGGAAAGGCTGGAGGGGTTTTGGGTTGACTTGGGAATGCTGGTGGTGTTTGGGGCTGACCTGGGAAGGCCGGAGGGGTTTTGGGCTGGCCTGGTAAGGCTGAAGCTTTGGGGCTGGTGCTTGTCAACTGGGGTATTTTGTTGGGACTGGGGTTTGCCACTGGTGCTCTATTAAGCTGATTTCCCGCAGGGGGTGTCCTGGGAGGGTTCTGGTAGCCTGGAGGGGTTTTGGGTGGATTGTGAAAGCCTGGAGGGGTTTTGGGTGGATTGTGAAAACCTGGAGGGGTTTTAGGTGGGATATGAAAGCTGGGTGGGGTTTTGGGTGCCCCAGAGTACAGTGGAGGGGTTTTGGGCTTGCTGGAGGTCAAGGCCTTCTGTGAACCAGCCTGGCCAGTGGGAGATTTTCGTGAGCTACCTGCGGAGGAGCGGGAGTATCCCGGAGGCAAGAGCGTGCTGGTGACCTGCTGGTTAGCACTAGGGGGGGGAATCTTCAGCAAAAGTTTGGGTAATGGTTCACGGTTTTCCGACGATCCTCCTTGCGACTTGGACTGAGAAGACGAGTTCACATGAGTCTTGGGGGAAGCGGCGACTGCTGCAGTTGTAGGTTGTGATGGCCCAGCTGCTGATGGTGGTACTGGTGGTGCCGTTGTTGTTGTTGCAGGTGTTGGTGTTGGTGGGGTGGGGTTCAGCACGGATGTTTCATGACCTTGTGTGGCAGCTGCTGAAACAGGTGTCTCTGTTCTTCCCTGATGACTGGCTGCATGTGCTGTTCCTGCCCAGAAAACAGGGCCTTTATCAACCTCCATGGGGGTGGGATTGGGGGCTGGATTGGCTCCTGATGTAAAAGATGGTTTCAGGGAGGGGAAGTCAAAAGGATGTTGCTGAGGTCGTGCTGGAGTGTTACTCTGCTGGGAGGAAGAGGGCCCCAAACGACCCTTGGGTGATCCTGTGTTGTAAATTGGGGCCCTCCGTCCCCGCATCCCCAATCCCCTGCTGACTCGGGCTGCCTCATTCTGCTTTCTCTGGTGGCGTATTTTGTTGAGAACATTGTCCATACAAGCAACACGTTTCTGAGGCCGGGGTGACTTTCCACTCCCTACAGAAGAACAATCAAAACAAAATGATATGAAAACACTTGATTCAGTACAAGAAATTATATGTGATTTACGGTAAATCACAGAATTTGACATCATTTTGGGCACTTAATCATCCGTCTGTAGTACAGTTTGTATAGCAAATTTTGTGAGGAAAATTCCTTAGTGATTTACCATTAAACTACAGGTGCTTTCAATGAAATTCAGCACATACATGGCACACATACATTTGTAAATTCAATTATCAATAATAATTACATAATAGCCATATGTTAGAGATTAGATACAGAGGTTGGTGACATTATTTTAAACGGCAAAAATTTCTGTCACATATGTGATAACATCCGAAAACCGTTCAACAAAAAATCTTACCAGGTATCCTACGAGGAGTAATTTTTGTGGACATCTCTGATGGAGCGTCATCAAAGTCAAACTCCCCAAACAAGGCAGACCTGAAGCAACAAGTGTTACCATCATTAAACAACAACTTCTTATCAAAAGGCCTTATATGTTGGCATCAAAAGAATCATAAGGAAGGTTTTTTATGTTCTTCCAAAAGTGCATTTTACAGCCCCAACTTTAGGTCAAGCACAGTAGCAGGTGATATCTGACAGCCCCAACTTTAGGTCAAGCACAGTAGCAGGTGATATCTGACAGGCCCAACTTTAGGTCAAGCACAGTAGCAGGTGATATCTGACAGGCCCAACTTTAGGTCAAGCACAGTAGCAGGTGATATCTGACAGGCCCAACTTTAGGTCAAGCACAGTAGCAGGTGAAATCTGACAGGCCCAACTTTAGGTCAAGCACAGTAGCAAGTGATATCTCACAGGCCCAACTTTAGGTCAAGCACAGTAGCAGGTGATATCTGACAGCCCCAACTTTAGGTCAAGCACAGTAGCAAGTGAAATCTGACAGGCCCAACTTTAGGTCAAGCACAGTAGCAGGCGATATCTGACAGGCCCAATTTTAGGTCAAGCACAGTAGCAGGTGATACCTGACAGGCCCAACTTTAGGTCAAGCACAGTAGCAGGTGAAATCTGACAGGCCCAACTTTAGGTCAAGCACAGTAGCAAGTGATATCTGACAGGCCCAACTTTAGGTCAAGCACAGTAGCAAGTGATATCTGACAGGAAATCAGAGGTGCTGCCCTGGAAACAATGGAAGAGTGCATTTGATCAATACATCAATAAGTACTCTGTAAGTATTTCACTGCCAGCATTACAGCAGGAGTGCCGAAGTAATACATGGAAGTATTTTATGACCTACATTTGCTGTCAAAATGTATCTTCAATGATACATTTAGGGCAACTACAGTAATTATTCATTTATTTATTTCACTGGTGTTCTACACTGTACTCAAGAATATTTCACTTATACAGCAGCGGAGAGCATTAGGTGGAAGGAAACCAGGCGGGGGGAACCCATGACCATCCGCAGGTTGCTGGCAGACCTTTCCACGTAGAGCAGGAGAGGATACAGTAATTAAATGAACCTTGACTGAACAGTAACAGTCTTACTTGTCCTCCTCTTTTTCCTCCTCGACTTCCTCCTCATTCAGGCCAGCATCTGTCTCCATCTCCTCCTCAGGTTCGTCCGACGCTGGTGGGCGTCGCCCTGGACATTTCCACTTCAGCTCCAAAACCTTCTCCTTCTGGATTCTCTCCAGTAGTTCGAGGATGACTTTGCCCTCAGGCATCCAGGTGCCCTTGGGGCGTTTTGTGGGGTTGTACCACTCCTCATTGGGGTCTTCGACACACCAGTCATCATCTGCCTCACCACCCATGTTTTCGACAAGGCTCACTAAACCAACGCACAAGTGTCTAGAAAGTGACTAGAGCCAAGGATCAATGGAGAAAGTGTCAGGAAAACGATGGGACACCAATAATCATGTACATATGCATATATATGTGTCCAGAAAATGGTAGACACCACTTATAACAGGTGTCAGTAAAATGATGGGATGCCAGGGTCAAGTACTGAGTATATGTAAGTGTCCTGAAAACGATGGACACCAACGATAACAAGAACAAGTGTTCAATACCAAGAATCACATACTGTAAAAGTAACATCCAGAAAATGACTAACACCAGTATTCAAAAGAACAAGTGTCAGGACAATGATGTCACAGCAATGTATGTGTGACAACAAAGAAATACGCCACAACAGGAATAAGTGGTAAAAATTCTAATTCTCACAGCAGCTGAGCTAGTCTTAAAAGCTTAGGTAAAACATCTTTATGTTTTAAAACACAAACTTAACAACAGTGCCTTACAGGGGCACAAAACCACACAATCCACCAGTCCAAACACACACGACAAGCATCCTGCTAAAACAGTGATCAGTCTTTGTAAATTTCAGATGTTCACATGTCCTTCAGACACACGTGGCCCTCTGGCTGTATGTTTCTTAAGAGAATAAGATTGAAGGTTGTTCTTCTCAGCCATTATGGGAAGCTTCTCCAAAGGACTGACTGTAAACAAAGGAAACAAAATCTGAATTGACGCTAATCGTCACAAACATGTACAGGTTTGAATACAAATCAATATTTCACTTCAAATTCAGAAGAAATCTGGCTGACCAAAGTAAGGAATTTATTATTTAGCAGGTTAAGAGAGTAATATTTATTTGTGTGAAAAACAGCTACTGTACTTAAAAACATTTCACTTATATACATGCAAATATGTTTACAGGGCAATCATTAAAAATACATCTCATCTGGCTGTTTTAAAGGTTTGATATGTAACAGCACTACTATGGTCCCGACAGAGGGAAATCATCAACTAGTATCAATGCCTTAGCTGTTTGTCTCTAGTTCTGCACAAACTTTATTTTGGTTTGGGCAATATCCTGGGGGTATTCAGATATTGTTGAGAGGTAGACAATTTTTGCTCAGCTAGTAAGGATTGGGAGATTTTACTGTTCTAACATGACAAATTGGCTAGTTACCACTTTGAGTCGCCAATCAGTGGAGTACAATATTATACCTATATCATGTCTTCGAGGATTCATTTCCAATCTACAGAGATACTAAACTTGACATTGGAGATATTACAAAACTGGTACAGAATGACCACATGTTTAATTGTAACTGTCGCAGCTGTATGTTTCAACTGTTTGGATTTTGTTATGCTATGTTTTCCATACCACTGTCTTTCAAGTGTGTGTTTTATGTTACTTTTCTATAAAATAATGCACATGATAGAGTTCTGATTCATGTCCATTTCAGTTTTTCTCAGGCGTAGTCTACTTTGGCTTGGGTCATGGTTTATAGATGGTACCAGTCTCAAATAGACCCAAAACTCTGGTCGTGACAGCAGATAAACAAATCATTTCATTTATCCGGTAAATGATTACAATTTGAAGTCAGGTGATGCACTCTCAGTCAAAGAGGCTGATACCGACTTAGATATGTTAATCTTATGCGTGTTCTGTAATTGCCACATGGTTCTTGGGGTTACCTGGTCAAACGTTACACTGCCAGCATAAATGGTCAATGACTATAGCAGTCTATACTTTGATAGGTATGCTTACCTGAGCTCTTTGCACAGGTAAATGTGCACTGATCAAAATACCTGAAACTTTCCAGCTGTCTAGATCCGAATATCAATTGTTCACGTGAGTGATGTCAGAGTGTAAATTCAAAATGTTTTCACTGCATTAGAATTACTTAATGGATTTTAGTAACTTTGGCTGAATTGACAGATGCCATTTTGGATATCTCATCAACAACAACAGCTCTTTCTTCACTAAGGCAGTCCCTTCTAGGCATTTCCACTTACTATGTCTAGTTCTGGGAAGTGAAAGTGGGCAACATGTTGCCGTACAAATAGATAGGACAGACATTGGTGGAAGGCGTGGACTTTCAAATGGCCCACCACCAACACCGAAGTGATATTCTTCTAGAAGACATACAAGGTTAGGTATGATACACAGTTTGAGAATATTGTGAAATTGTGCCTAATATATATATAAAGTCCTTTGGAAACAATTTGCTACAAACACCCAGTATCTCTTCTAGAATACTGTTTCCTGTTTGTGGTAGGCCATTTGAAAGTCTGCGCCTTCTGTCGACACCTGTTCCCTTCATTTGTGTGGCAAAATAGCGACACCCGGTGCCCATTTTGACTTACCAGAACTGGATGGATTAAGAGGAAATGAGTGGAAAGAACTCCTTCAGTGGGAATTCATAAAGTAGAGGTTGCTGGGCGTGTTGCTTTCCGTGTTATGTAAGACGTCATTATTTTCCCATGGTCATGTGCTTGTGCTGTGTTTTCATCCGTTAAGAAATGGAATTTTGGATTTTACCCCCCCCAAAAAATAGTGTACATAAAATGTGTTCTGTTCAGTACCGGAAGATATTGTCGCATGTTTATCGCGCCGATCACACAGAGGTGTATGTAGAGTTCCTGGGCATTTTAAAAATATCAGATCATTTAAAATGGTAACTGCTTATGTGGTTCAAATGATTAAAATCTTTCAAGTCATTCTAATACAGCAAAAACATTTTGGATTTAGAATGAGACGTCACTTGCGCACTACAACTGGTACTCAGATCAAGGCAGCAGAAAAGTTTCAGGCCTGCACATCTATGTGCATTTACCTGCACAAAGACCTCGGGTAAGCATACCTAACTGGGTATCTGTCATGAACTGTTTCTCTGACTGACTCTGTACTTATCAAGCGCAATTTTACAATATTCTCAAACCGTGTGTCACACCTATCTTTGACTTGAGTCGGAAAACTACAAGCTCACATCACCATTGTTAGCATTTCCCTCCAGAACAAGGGGTACATTTCCTCTGCCGATTGTTCATTTGGAGGTATTCTAGTCCCACAGAGATATCGCCTTGCAAATTATGTTCGTGTCTGATGTTACTTCTTACATGATGTAACATCAAATTTACTACTTACGTACCTTATCTATTGCAGTCTTTCTTCACTTTACATATGTAATTATCTCCCCTGCTGTTTCGATGTCACATACGGCGCCCAAAACACGGATGTTTGAAAAGCGTTTACACTGCAATCAAGGACTTACCACGCACGTATCACTTCAAGAAGATCTCATGCAAACTAAATTACTATTAACTCTGTAATCGCCTGCAGCAACCAAAGCTCAGACCGTCCGAATACTTACAAATTCCATCAATAAAATCGGGAGATCCGAGTACTCGACCGTGTCGCAGACATATTTTTTTCCTCCGGGTTCCCTCGAGAGTGTACGAGAACATGCGAGATATGTAGCCTCGGTAATGGCGGAGTTTTTGAAAAACCGCTCGTGGTTGTGAAAATACAACACAGCGATTTGAAGGGTATTGAAAAGACTTGGTGAGTTGGTATTGTTTGCTTCAGTATATTCAGTTAACATTGTGGCCGATGTTTCATTTACGGTGCAGCTCCACATGCTGTTCAGACCAAGAGGATAGTTCAGTGTGAAGTTCATTGTTGGGCATTTGCACTTGAACAACAACAACAACGGGATGTTTGACTTACAAGCCTGAAAGCAATTAGGCATTAAGAAATGGCCAGAATGAAGAAATTGTCAGTCTTAGAATGGTTTGTGAATATCTGATATAGTTATATTTTTTTGGGTTTTGTGATATTGTATATTTATTCCAGTATTTTACTGCTCTTTATAGTAACTTCATGTTTATTTACCTACTAATGTCCAGCCTACCACATCGTCACCATGTCGCTTAGTTCACCAAGTCAACTCTGTTATTCTTCGGTCATATATAGGCCACCAGTTCAACATTTCACACTTTAACCCCAGGAACTTTGCAGTTTTTATTACATGGATAAAATGAACGTACCTAAGTCACCTGGCTTCAATTTGAGTCAGATTGTAATTATTTACCTGATAAGTGAAATGATTTGATTGTTGGCTGTGACAGCCAGAGTTCTTTTGTCCTTTTAAACTGATACCAACCCAAAATCATGACTGAAATGGAGAACTGTACAATGCTACACGTCAGCAAAACTGAAACGGACTTGACTGAGAACTGTTATGTGTTTTCTGTTGCAGAGTGACATAAACACAGACACACACACAGAGATTCTGTTATAGAAACAGCGCATAACAAAATGCATTTGAAATGTTCAGTTTGTAAGTTATACGTATAAATGAAAACATAGTTACTCTGTGTTGGTTTTTTGATGTCAGTCCTCAGTGTCAAATCTGATATTTCTATTGACTGGAAGTGAAATCCCTGAAGACACAGTTCGGTATTCTGTTGGGCTGAATGTTAATCAAAGTGGCAGTGACATGTCGCCATGACTGATTCAGCTGTAAAGTAGACTACACCTTTCAATAAACACCAAATAATTGATTATTTCTTATGAATCAGATCAAAAACATCCTTGAGCAAATAATATTTTTTTAATACCTGGCAGCACAGAAATGTTTAAGGGTTTAACATACATGTTGTGGTTTTGTTGTGTAACCAGAGACTTGAGATGTGACAAAAAACATGAAAATTAAAAGCGGATAGGCTGCATATGTAGAATAGTGCACTTCTTACCATGTGAAACATGGTTCATTTCATTTTAGATGTAAACTTTGTAACCATCAATTCGGGCAAAACTTTGACAACTATGTTAATTCTAAAGCCACCGGCCTCCTGCCAAGGTTGGTCAAGCGAGGAAGTGAAATGAAGGATAATCTCTTTTGTTGAAAGAGTTCTACCTATTAACTGTTGAAGTAGCAAACGTATGGCTTTAGAGGTTACACAAAGTACTTTGATTGTATCAAGATGTGTGGGACCCCTTTTTTAGATCCACATGCATGTGCACCAAAACCACCATTGTTGAAGAAAGTGCAAAATTTGCAAAGGGTGTAGAGGAGTTTTAGCCTTAACTACATCTAGATCCAATCCATATGCCATAGCGTAGTGGATTTCAGATTGACTTATAAAAACTTTGTACAAAGTCTTGACGTTGCCGCATGTGACATATTATAAAACTATAATTCAGAAGGGGGATGAGAGTGTTTACCTGGCTGAAAGCTGTAAAGTAACCTGTGATTACAAAGGGAATGCTCACATGGTAGGAAATTTACCTGTCTAGGTAGAGTGTTTGGCACATGGCGTCAGATCCAGGTGGTGGTGGATTGTCCAGCGGTATTGTTGAACTTGATTTCAGTGATTTGTCAAGACCAAAACAAAGGTGTAAAAGCCTATTCTAGCGCCCAAAATGAAGAAAATGTGAAAAAAAAAAGACAATATATTTTATGCTGCCAATCTCTTTAACTCCCTCAGGACAGGTTGTGAATTTTACACCAGTCAGTGACAAGCTTAAACCAATGCTCCTGACCTAGTGAAATGTGATGTGGATGTGGGGACTTTGGTTGTTAGTGCACTAGTGCAGCTCAATGACTCAGATGCCTCCCGTCAATGCGGTTGCTGTGAGTTCAAGCCCAGCTCATGCTGGCTTCCTCTCCATTCGTACATGGGAAGGTCTGCCTCTTGTGGGTTTCCCTTGAGCTGTGCCTGGGTCAGAAAATCACCAGTGAAATAAATAAATAAATATATGTATGATGTTGTGTGGTCTTGTTGCATGAGGTACATGTAGGAATGTGACAATTTATGTTATTGTGACATCATACCGCTGATATTAGCTCAGAATGTCATGAAACAAAATGTTTCTCTTTTTGATGTCATGGTATCTGACAATGAAGTACTAAAATGTAAATGACCAAAGTTATATCTGTAAACTATGTGAACAACACTTTTATGACTGAAGGAAATCTACCAAGAAAACAAGTTGAAATCCTTTCATTTGCCGAAATATTAACAACATGACATGATGTTATTCACGTATATAAATGTACCAGTCAGTGTGTTGCGTGATGCATTTGATGTAATTTGAAGGGTCAACTGTATTTAATATATTTACACCAGGGCCGGCAATTATCAGCGGGGTAGAGTATCCCTCTTATGCCAGTCACTCCCTTGTTATGTTGCCTGCGTTTACCCTGCATCGGTTTTAAGCAGTGACATCACGTATGTGTACTTTTACTTCATTTTCATTTTTTTTTTTGCAGCTTTAAATTAGACGGATATTACGTGTAGAAGGATGGATAAGAAACAGAGCAAAATCAGAGTTGTCATCAGAGTTCGCCCTACCCTGAAAGCACAGGACATTTCATGTGTGAGGGTTGTGGACAATTCCGTGGAGATTTTTAATCACAGAAACATTCATGAAAACATCAAGTACAGGTAAAGTGTGACCTTAGTGATCTCATACTGGCTTACTTTCTGGCCTTGCTGGCCAGCATGGTCACGGGTTACTCCTGACCAATCTCTTTCCAGGCCACTGTAATGATGATCGCCGTGGGATAAGTAAAATATTCTTGAGTACAACCCTAAACACAAACAAATCAATTCAAGAGTGTTCAATGTGGTAGTATTCGTCTGTGTAGCGCAAGTTAGGGGGAATAACGTAGCGGTTTACAAATGGTAAATGCTTGCCATGATCTAAATAAACTAATGAGATATAGGTAATGTCTGTCACTGTAAGAAGCCTCAAAAGGCTATAAAGAAAACAATTCCCTAATAATCCAACACATGTGTGGGCTGCGAACTACTATGCTGTTCCCCGAACTTTTGGTATAGGCTCAAGTGCCCCCACTCAGAACTCCCATGAAGGAGAAACTAGATTCAGCCGTTATCTTTGTCTGCTGCACCGACTTCTCCACATGTTCCATGGAGGCACCATTTGCTACAAAGATACAGATTACAGGACCTGAAACCTAAAATCACCTGTCAAAGATCAATTCAATCCTCAGAATCGGGCAAAATGAGTAATGGAGTCAGGATAAAAGTTTAGGTCATTTACTATTACATTGGATCATGTCAAATGAAACAGAAGATATGTAGTAAACATAAGCTACATACATGTAAGCCAAGAAAAAACTGAAAGCAGTTAGTCTAGGATATAACAAGGTCGCTATGAGCCTTACTCCCACCAGGCATCTATATTCCACTTTATGTGACTAACCGTTGTCATAAAATGCAGGTCTGTTTCTCTGTATATGCGTGGTTAACAAATATCAGTCAATGAGTCAATGACGAGTATGAAATATAGAAATCTACTCACCAAGGTGGCAAATATTATTTGACTTGTCACATTGGCATGGAAAACAAAAATGTAAATCTACTCACACTTGTTGCCAGTGCAAGGTGACATGAAACCTTAGTGAAAGGCAGGAATTGTAACTGTATAAACATGTAGGTCTCAAAACTGGGGCAGGGCATAATTTTATGGTGTTCTGAAGGGGCAGGGTGCAGTTTTATGGTGTCCTGATGGGGCAGGGTGCTGTTTTATGGTGTCCTGATGGGGCAGGGTGCAGTTTTATGGCATAATGAATGGGCAGGGTGCAGTTTTATGGTGCCCTGATGGGACAGGGTGCAGTTTTATGGCATACTGAAGGGGCAGGGTGCAGTTTTATGGGGTCCTGATGGGGCAGGGCACACTTTTATAACGTCCAGAAGAGGTAGGGTTCGTTGTTATGGTGTTTTGATGGGACAGGGAGCAGATTTATGGCATAATGAAGGGATAGGGTGCAGTTTTATGGCCTCCTGATGGGGCAGGGTACAATTTTACGGTGTCCTGAAGGGGCAGGGTTCAGTTTTATGGAATCAGGGGGTGCCATCCCTTCAACTTCAGGCGGTTTTTCCAGCCTATTTCTTTTCAAAAACTCAACTTGAACACATCAGAAAACTCAGTATTTTTCATCAAAATGTATCGACAACTCAATTTATTTCATGAAATCTGAATGCAAAATTTGTCTAAAACTCAATTTTCCGATATTTCTCACAGTGGCTACCACCATGAGAAAGTGACTAGAAAAACCCCTTGAACTTACTTCAGATCTGCAAATAACTTTTCGAGGCTATGATTAGAATTTCAAACAGTTCAGTCCAAATGTTTGGAGGATTCTGTATCTTATTTACAAATGAAGTCAGGCATCATGTTGTTTGTACCTCACAAGGTTAGATTTGATGCCTGGCAGCGTCCTTGTCAGGCTGCTTATTCGCAGGCTTATATGTGTACTTCAGCATGAAAGGTTTTCAGCGTGTTCGCTGGCCACTGTGAACACGAATAACTGTTTTGTGACTAATGTTTCAGGTTCGCTCGTGTTCATGATGAAGCATGCACCCAGCTGAACATTTACAACGACAACGTCCGGCCAATGCTTAACCAAATCTTGACCGGACAGAACATGTCTGTGTTTGCCTATGGCCCTACAGGAGCTGGTGAGATTTTCTTTACCTTAACACATTTAATAGACATTGATCATTCCTGGTAAACGACAGTCCTTTTGTCCGTGTATGGGGAAATAAATAAAGTGCAATCTATGCAGTGCAGCAGAATGAAAATTTTATCATTAAAGATTAGAAGTAGTCTGAGAATCTGAGAAGGATGAATGATGAGTGTTAATTTATCTTGCACCTATTATATATTCCTGCTTTGCGAAAGTAGTGGTGGTAGTGGATTCATAAGGAGAACTTGTCGTATTGAAGTGTTTTGAATACGTACATGTATTTTGTACTGTAGGTTTTCATGTTTTGTACTTTTGTGGTCAGAAAGTGTTTGGATTTGCATCCCATCGTTTGGGGATGAACTGAAATGTTTAAATGAAAAAACTGTGATTGGGGTATAATGTCACAAGAGAATATTTTCAACAGTGTTTAATAGTTAGGTCTGTAGCCATGGATTTAATGTGTATCTGCACGGCATTGTACCTAAACATTATATATTCTTCTTTTTCACTTTTTTATTATTTCCTTGTTCAGAGTGTGGTAATACCATACATGTACACTGCTTTGTTATTTCAGGAAAGACCCATACCATGTTGGGCTCACCTACCGACCCAGGCATCATCCCCAGAGTGGTGAATGGACTCTTCCAGCTGATACAGGTAGACAGCAGCTCAGAGTGGGATTACTCGCTGTCCTTCTCTTTCTTGGAAATTTACAATGAAAAGGTGAGTGGTTAAGCCACATTTCGCTTGCCAATTTGCCATTAAAGGCTGACTTTTGTACTAGTCCTCTTCACGGTAACTGATTCGGAGAAGTGTTTTTCATCAGCTTTCAGTGTGTTTTGGAAAGGGTCCTTGAAATCTGTGAAACTACATGAACTTCCTTGAAAGTTTTCGACCTTAAAACGTTTTGAAAAAGACATTATTTTGGTATAAATGAGCATTCAATATTAACTGTCAAATTACACCATGATGGAAATAAGGTGAAAAAATATCTCCAGGTCATGAAGGTTTGTGTTTAAAGTGAAAGGCAGCACATGTTCTAAGTTAAGGTGTACGAAAAGGTTGGACAGTTTTATGTTTATGTTGGCTAAGTAATTTTTTCTAACAGCTACTGCAATAGCAGAAATGGACATTTGACCGTGCTCCATCAATTACCATGAAGCACAGCCATTCTCTGCGAGCTGTGACGTAATTGTTCCAAGCTCGGAACACTCTTGTCACCTGAGACTGTAGTAAGCTGCTAGGGTTGTGTTTGTAACTTAAGTATACATGTAAATTTATGACATTAAATGATCAGGAAACTTAATCCTGCCACAGCACAGTGGTCTGGAAATACTTTGCACTGTTGTTCAACCATGCACTTGGTATAATTTAAACATATAACATTAAAACAGTGTGCTGTCCCTGTGTTATTACATGTTACATTGACAGACAACTCAGAACATTTATGTCACACTTAGCTCCTAGCTCTCTGATTGGTCAGTCTCTGATAAGCTTAAAAGTATGGGCACCTTCAGATCCCCAATCTGCAGCACAATACTCCACAAAGATAATTCAGCAATGAATTCATATAATTTCAAACAGGTTTTTAATTTGCAGAGAGAATTTTATAATCTTTTTAATGAACAGTACCTCAGTCATAGGCTGTCTTTCACTTTAAGTTGAATAGTGTTGGAAAATGCAGAAAAAATATATGACATTAGGCTCTTGAAAATCACTTTCAGAAGGATTTTAGGCCAATCATATTGCCTCCAGTTTTTTAGGCCAATCATATTGCCCCCAGTTTTTTTTAGGCCAATCATATTGCCCCCAGTTTTTTTTAGGCCAATCATATTGCCCCCAGCTTTTTTTAGGCCAATCAAATTGCCCCCAGTTTTTTTTAGGCCAATCATATTGCCCCCAGTTTTTAATCTTCTTGACGATACCTCCTAATGCCTGTTTCGTGAGCCTGGGTAGGTGGTTCCAAACCGGTTTGATATTAATACCTGAAACTTTTAAGAACTTTGAAAATTACAGAGTGGTTGTTTTCATAATAGAATTCAATCACGTCTATCTGACTTGTGATTGTGGTTTGCTCAAGATTTTAGCACCAGCATTTGCTTATGGAATGCCATCGTATAAGTATTTTGATCAAAGTTTTATGCCTGCACTTTTTGGATGATTTTATGTTTATGTATGCTGATTTATTTAAAAATCTAGGTTCAAGACCTTCTGGAGCCGAAAAACACAGACTTGCCCATCAGAGAAGATGGTGAGAAAAACATCTTTGTCTCTGGCCTAGCCGAGCGAAAAATCACAGACTTTGACGAGTTTAAGAAATTGTTTGGAGCGGCAGCAAGTAATAGGTAAGGATACAAAAACTATCTAGCATTCCGTCAATAACTGTGCTGGTAGGGTTTTATTCACCATGTTACCGGAATTCGGATATGGAAAAAAGGGATGTTAATTGCAATTCATAAGACATCACTGGTCGAGAAATACTCAGATGCCATGTTTATTTGAAACACATAACATGAAAGGAATTCCAGTCCTATAAAGATAATACTGTAGGGCACAGAACATTCCAGTGTGAATTATTACCATATGGGTTTCTTGTGGGACATTATCTGTGATTTGCATGTGTCTTCAATTTGGAAACTGATTTTATTCATCCGCCTAGATCATTCATTACATCTTTTTGTCATCCTTGAAAACTGTTGACTGCTTCTCTTTGCATTAATCCATCCTATTTTTTATATTTTCTTGGCTCTTTGGTGGTTTGTGTCATTTGTTGTTTTTGGAAACTGGTCATTTGCTTATTGACCCGGAGCACCCATTTTGGTTGACGGCTGGTATGTGAATGTCGGTTTCGATGCTGAGGTTCTTAAACTTCAGTATTACCCTGCAAGTTACTGTGTAGCAGGGCAGAGAAAATTCTTCTTTTTTTTACTTCGAAAAATGAGGTAAATGGCACCTGGCAATTGCTGACTCTCTATGTAAAACTGTGTACATATCTGTGACAATTGCTGACTCTGTATGTAAAACTGTGTACGTATTTGTGACAATTGCTGACTCTGTATGTAAAACTGCGTACATATCTGTGACAATTGCTGACTCTCTATGTAAAACTGTGTACGTATCTGTGACAATTGCAGAACTGTGGCAGCAACAAAGCTGAATGACCGGTCCAGCAGAAGTCATAGTATCATCATGTTAAAGGCCAAGAAGGTACAGAAGAGCGCCCCGCACAAAGAGTACCACGGCAAACTGTACCTGATTGATCTGGCTGGGTCAGAAGACAACAAGCGCACAGGAAACATTGGAATACGGTGAGAACATCAGATGTTGCAATAGAGTAAGGGAATCACATAGGGAAACATTGGAATAGAATAAGGGGATCACATAGGGAATAACTGGAATAGAGTAAGGGGATCACACAGGGAGACATTGGAATAGAGTAAGGGAATTGGACATGGAAACATTGCGGTATGGTAAAGGTAGTAAACAGGGATACATTGTGATACGATATGGGGTTGGATGTGGAAGCAATGTAATAATGGGCCGTACGCTGTTCCTTGAAAGACGCTTAGAAAAGAAACTTTCGTCCCATTGAGAGCGGATCTACATGATACTGAAATGAATCCATGCTAATTTGGCCAAAGAAGACATAATAAAAAGTTCTTCACAAAAGAGTCACAATAAGAAGAATATACTCGTTATAATACGGAAAGTTTTTTGTTAGCGGAGTAACAACTACTCAGGCAAGGCACCCCAACATCATCTATCAATCCACGCTTACTGGAAATAGTAACAAAATTGAATCGACTTGTATCGCTGTGATGAACCATTTGAGCCAAAAAATTCTGATAGTTTTTGCTATGTGGCTGTACTAACAAAACGCAGGCTCTAGTGAGGTTTAAAAAATGTCACCTACAACATATCTTCACCTTGATTTATCCTAAAAGAGGTCAATTTATCAGTAAATGTGCTTGAATCCCAAAACCACATGTCTGAATAGGTCTTGTTTACATTGTGTATTGTTTATCACTTTATCAACACAGCGGGATGAGCCGCGAGCTGAAACTATATACCTTATTCCATGTAAAGCATCCTGCTTCTTCGAACTGGTAAAGTTTACATATATCATTCTAGTATACATCTCCTTTGATAAATGCAACCCTGAGAACATTCCAAGGTATGTGTACATATTTACATGTTGTCGCCTGCGTGTTCTAATCTGTTACCATGGATGGTTTAATGTCTTTTTATCATGCTTCATTAGGGATGCCTAAAATTTTGGCTAAGGGATAAATATTGAAAAATGTGGAAAACAGAGTGGTTCAAATTTTTTCTATGCATCATTTCAAAGTACAGTGTGAAAAGTACATCAAGTACATGTAAACAAGACGGTGTCAAAAAGAGTAGTATCCAAATATTCTTAATTTATCATACATGTAAGTTCAAGATTTGTGCATCTATGCAACACTTTTTATCTATGTGTGGGTGAAAGAGCGTTGAATGAAAATAATTTATTCTGCAGTTGCAAGCAGATGTTTGAGACATTCGATTACTGTCAGTTAATACATTTGTATATAAATATATTATGAAATCAATGGGGCCTCTGCGGCTCAGTCGGTTAGCATGCTGACGCAACGCATTTACCCGAAGCCTCCCACAAATGCAGTTACTGGGAGTTCAAATCCAGCTCATGTTGGCTTCCTCTGTGGCCGTATGTGGGAAGGTCTGCCAGCAACCTGCAGATGGTCGTGGGTTTCCGCCGGGCTCTGTCCCGAGTCCCACCATAATGTTGGCCTCCGTCGTATAAGTGAAATATTCTTGAGTACGGCGTAAAACACCAATCAAAAAAATAAATCAATGTGTGGGGCACATGTATAATAATCCTGAAGTCATATAATTAATGTGTACTCCAACTTGATTGTATCCATATAGTATTGAATATGTCAAATATTATTAATTGAATATTGCAAGTGATGCATATATATATATTTGAATACTATACAGTATGTGTGCCTGATATCTGTTACTGAAACTATAATTCTGTTCATCAAAGTTTCTTGGGCATGCATGATTCTTCAAACTCTCCTTGCTCCAGTTCAGGTGTTTAGTGTTCCTCTGTACTGTTCACACGTCTGTTGTAATGTTTTCTTGTCACTGGACTAATTTCTCAAAACCAGCAGCAGTCGGTGGAAGTCAGCATCCATGTTACGCACGCATTTGGTCCTAAACCGTTACAGTCTCTGTTCGCTGTACACCACATGAGGGAATAGTTTTCCTAATTTCATCGTGTAGAGACCTTATTATGCTGTCAGCAACTTTCCTTTCGGCTGCCATGCTGGCTGCAAGCATGGCTCTGTTTTGTTTTTGTGCTATATGTAGCCTTCAGCGGACTAATATGCAGGGTCGCCCAGCAGGGCTAATCACCTTTTGAAGTCGGTTGTCATACAGAAGAACTTTGGTAGTGATTCCGCCTAGTTCTACGTGATATATTCCGCACTTTCATTTAAGAATTGGACGTGGTAACATTGCAATACAGCAAGAGGATCAGACAGGGAAACATTGCAATATGGTAAGAGGATTGGACGTGGGAACGTTGCAATACAGTAAGAGATTTACAGGGAGAAGCATTGCAATATGGTAAGCGGATTGGACGTGGTAACATTGCAATAAACCAGCTTGGGATAACAACCAGGAAGTATGACGTTGTTCGATTTAGGCCATTGACTTCACTTCATGGTTCATTTTGCGCTATGATGTGAGTCTCACTCATAACGTCACAGTGGACAGAACCATTATTTTGATACAAAGTAGAAATAGTAGAAAAAGTAATGCTGGCTAATGTTGCCATCTGTTGCCATACAGTTTAAGGCACTGCGCTTGTCTCAGAGCTTAGACCGAAAAGGTCTATACGGTGTGAGGATCAGACAATGAAACATTGCAATATGGTAAGGGGATCAGACAGGAGAAATATCAAGGGAAGCAGTGGGATACAGTAAGAGAATCAGACAGGGAAACAAACAGCAAGGAAGAAATTTTGTGACTTCTGCATCTTTTCCATCAATAAATGTAAACCATTGAAAACTGCTGACTCTGTCTAGAAAAACCTCTAGACTCTGGCTCATGGGCACTTTTAGCTTTATTCCAGATGCTTGCCATTGTCACCTGTATCTTGGCATGATAGGAGTTTAGTTTGGCTATGTTGAAACCACGAAGAACACAACTAATATTAGTTCATTAACGAAAACTACAAATTGTTTGTTTTGGGTTTTCTAGTCAGAAATGCACCCAGATTTTGTTTGGGACAGAACAGCTTACTAGTATATCTTCTGGTTTAAGCGTGTTCGTGTTATAAAGGATCTGTGCCTGCAATATTGCCAAACTGGCCTTGCCCCATAAAGATTCTTTATGGAGATACAGTATGGATTTTTCTGGCAAACTGTATCTCAAGACAATTCAAGACAAATATTTATTGATAACATTTCAGATTACGAGAGAGTGGAGCCATCAACAAGTCCTTGTTTGCTCTAGGTGAAGTGGTGGATGCCATCAACAGTGGACAGGTAAGTGATGGAGGAACTTAATGTGGGACTTTGGTCACCTAGAAGTCTAGTTTATAAGGGAGTAACAGTACAGTAGGAACATAGTGTGTGCCTCTGAACTGTACCTCAAGGCTCTTGACAAAACCGTCAGCATGATAGATTCCATTGACGGGTCATTTCTACAAGGTTTTTTCAAGGTGTCCATGGGCTCTCACCAGTGTGGTCGCTTTGAGTTCAAGTCCAGCTCTGGCTGTAAGTGGGAAGCTCTGCCAGTAACCAGTGCAAAGTCGTGAGTTCTCCAGGCTGTGTCCAGTTTCCTCCTACCAAAATGCTGGCTGTCATATAAGTGAAATATTCCTGACTACTGCATTAAACACCACCGAAATAAGTAAATAAATAAATGCAAGCTTTTTCAGCAGTGTTTTCAAAACATATCTCCCTAATGTTTGTTATGCAATTGTTTAGTTTATTTATTTGATTGGTTTCCTCTGTGGCTGTCCATAAGTGGGAAGGTCCACCAGCAACCTGCTGATGGTTGTGGGTTACCCCCAGGCTCTGATCAGTTTCCTCCCACCATAAATCTGGCCATCGTCGTGCAAGTGAAATATTCTCGAGTATAGCAGAAGACACCAATCAAATGAATATTTTAATTTAAATAAATACTTGATTGGTGGCTTATTCCATGCTCAAGAATTTTTTGTGTGCATGACAGCAGTCTGGTTTATGCAAATGTACAATTTGACCAGGTGATTGGTGTACTTTTTGTTTTAGCACAAATATTTATCACATTTTCAGAGCAGAATCCCATACAGAAACAGCAAATTGACACGCCTGTTACAGGTAAGCTTATGTTCTCGATCCATTTCTCAGAAGGTCTTTGATAGATGAAGAAGTTTCAGGAAGTTAGTTTCAAGGTATCCAGGCAACAAAATCAATCCCTGGGATATTAAACACTGTGTGGAAATCTGGGTATGGTAACAGTGTGAAAAGAGAAACCTTCCTCTTTCTGACTTCCTCAGAGTACATGTAAACTTAGTTTCTTCTTTTTTTTTATGTTTGCATTATCTTCATTTTATTGCATGTGTATGTAAGCTGTCAGTTTCCATCGAGATCATCCATCAGTTAGTTTCAGACAAAAAGTGTCGCACTCTGAAAAAACTCCTCATTTTGGCAATCATTATTTAATAATGGCCAGTCGAAATATTGATTTCTTTCGTAATTTACTTTCGTATTCCCCTGTCATTTTCATACATGCATATGTGATATTTCTTGAGCCACATTACCTTAATAGATCTACAGCACCTGTACATGATACGTGTTAATGATGTGGATCAGGTGTTCAATGGGCTTCTGTGGGAGAACAAAAATTTCTTCAGTTTTTGAACTCAACCAAGGATGCAGGGATGAGTTTTCAAGTACCAGGAGATAGATTTCCTTTAAACATCACTGTTGTGATTCATGAGGGAATTGGTCTTAAGTACAGGGTGAACGCCTTATGAGTTAGCTGATTGGTTTTTGTGTGTTTTGGTCTGCAGGACTCTATAGGAGGCAGCTGTCACGCTGTCATGATTACAAACATCGCCCCAGAGGAACGGTTTTACTACGACACGTACTGTACGCTGAACATGGCCACTAAGAGTAAGAAAATCACCAACACTACCTGTGTGAGAGAAGTGGTACCTGCAGGTGAGTGATGCACACCCTCCACTCCCCCACCCCATGTCACCCAATCCAGCCCACCCTCAACACCAGCACCGCCACCGACAAGTCTGTGGCATCAGACGTCAGTGGTTAGTTGTTGGGAGCCTTTTGTTTGTCCCATGCAGGATGGGAGAAGGATAGAGAGGAAGGCTTGACCCAACTGTTAACTTTAACGATGTAACACTGAATCACAGTTTTCAGGCTTGTCTATCAGTAAGAATACTGACTTCTACCTTCTTTTTCGCAGAAAATTAAAGTTCGAAAATTAAAAAGTGAATATTTGAAAATTAAAAATTGAAAATTCAAGTTTAAAGTATTAATTGAAGTATGAATTGCAAACCATTTTCTAACAGGGTATACCCTGAAGCTTTAGTTCAGAGTTTCCGTTGATACAAATCTGAATTCTGTAGCCTTGGTTGTCCTTAGAAACCGGAACTTTAACAGCATATTTCCGCTTATTACCATACACGTATATGTATGCTGTTGTTGCACAGAGGTAAAGCCCAATCTGAAACGCCCCGTGTCAGAAAGCAGACTAGATGTGACAAGGAAGAGACTAAGACTTTCACCACAGACCACACCCCTTGGACCTCCCAAAGAGTATAACCCCACCCCCTTTCTCAGGTGAGTGCCAGCTCTGTAAGAGGGGTGGGGCAATCCTTAAAAAATTGTTTGTTGTGAATAACACCACCCTATCACGAAAAAATAGTGTCAGTCAGTAGGGAAATATATATATTTTTGATTCTTGCTAATGAAAGAGATAAGAGTAGATTTGAATGAAATTAGCATGGAGAGAAAAAAAAAACAGTAGTAGTTTGGAAAACAAGAATTAAAACATCAATCCGTCAAAACTACACAAGATAGTGTAGGTTGTTCTTGGCCCACTTGCGTTAAGCCCTCTTTACATCACGAGCACGCAGCTGTCATGAAGATGTAATACATACAATACTGGTTGCCATGGTCACTACGTACTTGTAACGTCAGGACCTTGTTGCCATGGTCACTACATACTTGTAACGTCAGGACCTGGTTGCCATGGTCACTATGTACTTGTAACGTCAGGACCTGGTTGCCATGGTCATTACATACTTGTAACGTCAGGACCTGGTTGCCATGGTCATTACATACTTGTAACGTTAGGACGGCTTCCTGCAAGTTGGCCTACGTCCATAAATGTCATACTTCATTTTCTAATTGACAATATGCAAATAGTGCATGTTGGGGGATGGGATATCAGGAATTGTCAGTTCAATGCAAGTGGTGTTAAATGAATTGATCAACACCTGTCTCTCGAGATCGTTGGCTATTAGTGAGTGATTGTTGAATATTGCCTGGTGAACTTGAGATATTACTTGCTTGAGCAAATTATGGTTGTACATCACATTTTTCTGGATACCGATGTGTTGACAAATGGGCTCTCTTGTCTCCAGTCCCTTGTTGCGCCGCCAAGCTAACTTGGAAGACACTGTCAACCAACGGCTGGGCATGTTAGAAGAGAACCTCCTGAAGCAGATGAAAGCGGAGCACTCATTGGCTGAAGACAAGGGTTCAGATGTCAAGGTCACGGTTAAGAAACTAGAGGAACAGCTGAGGAATACAACCAAAGAGTTACAGCTTCTAAAGAAACAACAGGACACTAATGTTTTAAAAGGTGAGGCTTTGCCAACTGTTCAAATCTTGGCCAACAGTTCAGATTTTGGTCAGCTGTTCAAGTCTTGGTCAGGACTTTAAATCATGGTTGTATCGTATACAAGAAAAATTATTGAGTACCACATTAAATGCAGATGAGTAGGAAATATTGAATTTTGCAGATACAACTAATATCCCCGAGGCGGAAAAGAAAACCTTTAAAAAGACCAAGATGGAGAAGATCAAGGAGCTGCCACCATCTTCCCCAGTGACGTGTGAGGCACTGTTCTTCAAACCTGAAAAGCGCTCAAAGAAAGGCTTTGTGTCGACAGCTTGCCGAGTCTCAAGAGGTGGGTCCTGGGCGATTCTGATGTCATTTCTGCTCGTGACTTAAGGGCATTAGTTGTGGATCCTCAGCACAGATACTGATCTGAACATAATTGATTAAACTATCTTTAGCTTTTCGAGAGCTGTGATAAAAATAGTTTTGACGTACAACACAGAGATCCTCCAAAAAAACAGAGCACTGGAGACTGAAAGATATGCGGAGACGAAAATGTTCCCATTAGAGAACTCGTAACACTAGTCAGTAGTAAACACAGATGATTAGTTGTGTGCTAGGGTATTGATTATGGCATTCCAAAAACATGACTAGGGCCATATTCAAGAATTTCTTATGACACAGGTTTTTAAAGCAATCCATGTTTTGTCTCCCACATATATTCAAGACCTCTTTGAAATGTGTCGGTGAGAATAGAGTGCTAATGTTCATTTGTTGTGAAGCCGACATTAAATAATGTATGTCTTATCTGAAAGCATATCCTATCTTCGCAAAGTTTCGCCATATTTCTCGTAACTTTTTTTCATGAAAGGTGTTGTTTGGCATATAGCACTGTGAAGCGACATGATTAACGAGAAAAGGTATGAAAATAGATTTATGAAGTTTTGTGAAAGTGGAACCGGCTGTGTGAAAATGTGGACAGGGGTTTTTCTGGCAAATTTCTTTTTAGAAGCTCAATCTGAACAGATCAGAAAGCTCAATATTTTGGTTGAAATTTCTGATATTTCTCATAGCGGTTACCACGACGAGAAAGTGGTTAGAAAAAATCCCTGAAGTACAATTGCTGTGGGTGGAATGTTTATCAAGCAATAATTCCAATCTTTGGCTAGTTAAGATGTGTATTGATTTTTGTCCAATTCTTGCAGGCTTGGCTGCTATTTGAATGTGTCTGTTTTACTATGGGAGTTATAAATCTTGTTTCACCAAACTGCTGTTCTTTTTCCCGATCCATTTATTGGCGTAACGGATGTCAACAAGTGAAATAGCCCTTGGAGGTATGTGTAAACTGTCCATCTGACACACAAGTGGTTGAAGGTTCATAGAGATGGTAATCTACGTATTTTCAGATGAAAACTTGGAAACACCGACAAAAGTAAAGATAGATGAAGGATGGAAGGTTCACATCAACTCAGACACGCAGCAAAAACACAGTAAGTTCAACAGTTGTTGTTTTTTACAATCTTGAGTTTTGCGTTTAGAGCATAGATTTTGTATAGAGTACAAAAATTTGTTGAACTTGTTGATATCGTCCTGGGTAGGAAGCGTATTGAAAATTGGCAGCATGTTCATACTCAGTTACACCCTTTTGATGGGAGATTTCAGTAAATAATATATTTGAATCTGCTCTTGAGAACTCACTATTCCCAAAAATTGTTGACACAGTTTATTGAAAATTCATACACAGTTTGGCTGATTGATTTCTAAACCTAACCAGATTTTGATCTCTCCAGCTGTCCCTTCGATCAGGTTGGAGATGTGGGAGGGGTTTTGTTGTTTGCTACTCTCATAAATCGCCCAATCTTGTTTTCTTATGAAAGATTATATTTTGGAACAGAACCCTGTTAATATTTTAGAATTTATCTGGAGTCCCATTATTGAAAGTACCTGTTGTTAATAATCTTTACGTTCCAGATGAGAGCATCTTGAAGGTGATAAACACTGGGTCAATGAAGGATCTACAGATGTTGCAAACAGTGGGGAAGAAGAGAGCCCAGCTCATCCTGGCATACCGAGAGACCAATGGGCCGTACTTAAAGGTAACATTTGGGATGGGGTCAAGACCGAGTGGGTCTGATGTAGGTCATTCAATTGTTAGGACAGTGGGGAAGAAGAGAGCCCAGCTTATTTTGGTATAGTGAGAGAGCAACAGGCTGTTTTTAAAGGTTATCCTTAGTGCATGTTTTATTTAAATTTACATGTAGGGAATCAATAGTATTCACTATCCTCAAACAAATCATATATATATATTTTTTAAATTACTTTTCCGAAATTTGTTTAAATTGGGCAGCTTGGGCATGCTGAGACTTGTAAGCTGGTGATGTCACTGGGGGTAGGCTAATCAGCCACTGCAAGGCATATAGTGTGAATTAACATGGCTAGGCCTACAGCAGTGTATCTCAATCCTCTCAACATATCAGGCGAAGGTTCCACTGATCTGAATTCTCCAGAAGGACATGTACGATTTGGATGATAGCTTACACATTAACAAATTTACTGAAGTCGACGAAAGCTCTGTGCAAGTTATTCCTGCAAATATAGAGCCATACATGTTCGAACTCGGCTATGGCTACGATTCGAACTGTCTTAGTGACCAGAGTAGCCTAATGGCAGCGCTGATGACGGTATATCCCATCCATGTAGAGACTGACTGGTTAACATTAAGTTGTAGGTGCTGTTTACTGCATTTTTGTGCCTAATATCGGGGGATGTGTGATTTAGAAAAGATGCAGTGCTTTCAGATTTCGTACGCTATGTTGAAAACCTTTGAAAATTGCTGCCAGGAATTCAAGGCCTTGAATCACCTTGAAAAATGAACAGTTAGTCCAGTGTCCTTGAAAATACCTTGAAAATGAGATCTAACTGCAAATCTAATTGTATGAATAATTTTGTAATTAATAATAACATGAGTACTGTTGAAAGCAAAAAAAATGATTGCATTTCTCTCCTAGGTTTCTGGAAAAGCAAAAATATGCATGTTGTTCATAAGATTGACAAACCATGTCAGAAACTCAAACTGCATTCCAGTCGCAGTTACGTGTGTAATGACTTAAAAGGTCAGACTACCTGTTTCCATAATTAGAAGAGTTAGGGCTTAAAAAAATAGGATCTTCACTCATGTCCATGTTTCTAATTTGCAGGTGGAAGATTTGAAATTGGTGACTGGTTTGACAGCCAAATATGTGGAGAATTTCCAGAGGGTAAGTAGTGTGATCATAACGTGCCTGTGGAATGCCACTTGTTGCATATACGTAACTTGTTTAGTTACTTATTGAAGACTTGTCATCAGTTACAAGGTTGAACATGGTCCCTTGGAAGGACTCTCCCAACACATGGAATGGCTCAAAATTTATAAGAAACCAGAGAGGTGTAGCTTTTCAGTTTTAAGCTTTTCAGCTAAAACACAGCCGACTTAATAAAGAATGTTTCATGCAAATCATATTAAAAGCAAGGAGTGAAAGAAGTGATTTAGGTATTCTGTTATTGCGGAAATACTGCCAGTGACGTGTTAAACTTGTATTTCTGTCATTCCCGCTGCTTGATTGTTGTAAATGAACATGTAAATGAAGTGTTAATAATTTTAATGTGAACTATGATATTTTTTTTTTCTTTGCAGAGTAACCTGTTTTCAAGACTGATGCTCTGATTGATATTGACCTCTCAGCTACATCACCAACCTCAACCATTCATTGTGAATATCTTAATTATTTCTCTACATTTTTTCAAACATTGTAAATATGCCCATTAATTCTCTACATTTCTCATGGCTTTCCCCTCTACACACGGTCAGTTTATTCAGAGAACTTAGCCATCTAGTGTAAATATGTCTATTATTATTTTTACACATTTTAGCCTTACAGTCTACTGTAGGCTGTAAACATGGGTATGTAATAAAGTTTTTATATTTAACAAGTTTGTACTGTTTGTAAATTTTTGTCCTTGTAAAAGGTGGGGGCCTCCGTGGCCAGGGGGTTAGTGCGCTAGTGTGGCGTAATGACCCATGTGACACCACTGTGATTGCTGAGTTCAAGCCCAGCTCATGCCGGCTTCCTCACCGGTCCTGTGTGAGAAGGTCTGCCAGCAGCCTGCGGATGGTCGTGGGTTTCCCCCGGGCTCTGCCCCGTTTCCTCCTACCATAATGCTCTCTGCCGTCATATAAGAGAAGTGTTCTTGAATGCGGCGTAAAACACCAATCAACTAAATCAATTCTTGCAAACGGTGTGAGTTGTCGGGTTGCACCTGATGTTGCTTAATAGGGACCACTTACCACCTGTAACAAGACTGTCCAGAGCCATAAACTCTTTGGTTCTTTCCTTGATAACATCACACTTATCGATGAACTTGTGCTCATAAATCACCTGGCCACTGGAGCGTCACAGAAGAAAACATCATGCCAGTGCTATATTCAGGGTTGGACCTTCTTTGAGTCTCCCATTGCAGGAGGCCAACCCTGGACAGGGAATGCGTAGATTCACGTTCACGGACTGTTTGTAGGGGCCTTAGTGACAGTAATCTGTTTGATCACACTGTTGTGGCTGCTTGCGCAGTGCAACATTAGTTGAAGACGACTTGTCTTTCACCAAAAAGATGTGCATACCTGTACATCACGTGGGAAAGTTGATTAGTAACTTGCCAAACTTCAGGGGTTTGTGCTGTGCAATCTGGCTTCCTCCACCCATAAAGCAGCCTCGTACAAGACAAAGAATTCTTGAGTATGGCATTATGCAAAAAATATAACCTGTTCATCAGTCCTGGCCATCAGAATCAGTGATGGCTGGGTGACAGTTTTGAAAGATCTTAATGTACAGGTGCATCTTCTTCAGGTGATACTTGATTACTGAAGGATGTAACTGACCACGTCTTGTGACGACTCTAAAGTTGTCAATACAACAGTGAAGGCCAGTCCCAGGGCCTCTGAGGCTGTCCATACAGTACATACATTTATAGTGGGGAGCGGGTGTCTGTTCACATTTCGTGAAGTGTGTTCAAGCCCTACGTGTTTATTTTCCCACCCTAAAAGTGGCTGCGTATGACATATCTGAGCTGTAGAGATCAGTTGACAATCGCTTCTTAAATCTTAATCACATCAAAATAAATTTTTCTGCTGATGTTGAGAATTTTAGGGAAACTGAATGATCTATTTCCAAGCGTTTTTATCTTGCCATAAATCACTTTCTACTAGAATTTCCTACTTGGGGTAAGGACACGGTGTTCGGAAGTGATTTTCTGTTGACAGCCTTCTGTCCACTAAGTGCATCGAGCAAATTCTTATGTGTTTGTTTGGAATCAGTCCAAGATTGTCTCTTCCGATCAACTCCAGCCATCATTGGAGTTTTTTAGGGTTATACTTCCACTGAGGAATGGAGAAAAACTCTGCCGACTGCAGAGTAGGAAACTTGTTGATTTCTTTTCAGCTTGATTTTCTTGTTGGACATCAAACAGTGAACTACAGTGTTTTGTTAACCATTTTGAGTGAAAAAATGTGCAGTGTGCACAAAAAAGATCTACCACCTCAGTGAAATAACCTACGGATTGCAGAGCCGTCCAGGCTATTCAACAAAATCCCACTTATTGATCGGGTCATTTCATGTCGTTATGTGGGTGTCACCTGACAAGGAAGGTATTCAGTGTGGGACAATTCAGTCTCTTTATTCAACATGATGAAAAACAAAAAACTCAATCTTTCCAGACTTCCAGATGTTTATTTCAATTTCCACACTTCTTTCAGGTCACTATATAACAACTGTACAGGCTTTCGTCCCATAAAGAAAATCTATCCACAGCAGTAAGATACAGTACTTCAACACATCCTGCAGTTTTAACTGGAGCAGAAAGAAACCAAAGCCACACTTCATTATGACAGATTAACAGTACATAGATATATGATGTCAGTTTATAAGGAATTCATTCCAGTTTCACAAATGCTGTAAGTCCAAACAGGGTGCAAACTGTGCTACAAAGACACTCATATGATGTTACTCTAAGACACAAAAACGTACTTTTTTCCCCTTTACATGGTATTCCTCAAGTCTTATAAATCTGTGTAAAATATTCCATATTATCCACTCGTCCATCTTCTCTAAAACTGACCAGCATCATACCTGCATACCTGGGAACAGAGTGAAAAATGATCATAGGTACAGTTAGGATGACTTTATGCCATATCAATACTGAAATGGGAATGACGACATTAACCGAAGCTATGTGAATGTATTTATTTCAATGATGTCTTACGCCGTACTCAAGAATATTTCACTTATGCATTGGTAGCCAGCGTTATGGTGGGAGGGAACTGGGCTGAGAAAAACTGAAGGCTTTCTTTTTGATGGATGCAGGAATTGAAATACATGGACTTACGTTTCCTACCTGACGAATGTGACAAGCCATTTTTTTCTACCAATCCAAAAGATTACCTAAAAGTAACATGTATGTATCAGAAAATGCCTAAACAGCCGCACACTTACCATAGCGCATCTTACACTGGCGGAGAGCCTCATTAAAGCCCTGGCACAGGCTGATATCTGACTGGCCCTGGGCACAGTCCAGGAATTGCTTGAGTTCATACTGACAGGCAGACTGTTGTTCCTGCTGCTGGCCAGGCTGCTGGGAGTAAGCTGCAGGGGCCTGCTCCTGGGGTGCTGCCTCGCCCTGACTACCCCCACCCCCTGTCATGGCGTGACCAATCGTGTGGCCCTGTCACAGAGACAAGACGCACCAGGTAAACATGTATACACGACAGTGGCAGTCAGCATGCCAGTACCAATAAAGGCAGAGAATCAATGCTGATTACTGTAGTTAATTAAATTTACACTAATTGCACATGAACCTGCAGTACTGGTAATGGAAGCCCATACCTAATTGAGTGTTGCAAACTTGTATTCAAAACAGAACGATAAATATTCCTATTTATTTTGATCTATTTTGATGTCACATCCTCTTTTTTATTTTCTGATCACACCTGCTGATGTTAAACGAATCAGGAGCATCTAGAAAAGAAAATGGCGACATGGACAAACTGTTTTATATCATGCACGAAACCATGTAAGGATTGTGGGCATGGCTTGTCTTCTTCAACCAACCAGTATCACTTCTGAACCTTAAAATTTTAAGCTGCCAAGAGGAGACCTCAGTACCCAAGTTAACCAGGTGCCGGTCCACCAAGCAATTTTTGGGTTATATCAAAATTTAGAACCCTCATAACAATGCTTAGTTTTTGGTACTGGAAGTTTTGACATTTTGAAACACTTGTCTTAACAGTGATGAGGAGGTCAAAATTTTTATTTCCAGGGCCCAAAAATAAATCAGATTTAAAATTTTGGCTCAAGTCCGGAATGGCCTTTGTGGAACCATCCCCAGTTAGACTTTGCTAGTAACTCTCTGACTTAAAGCCATGCCCTGAACCAAGGCGAGTTGAACTCAAGTTTGCGACCTCAATGATCAGTGGCAAACTGTCTATCATGTGACATTTACTTCATAACAGAATGTGTTTCCATCGAAGTGAGTCACTAATTGAATGCTCTAACACAGTAGCCTGAGTTGAGGTCAAATTCTCCAACATTTTTACTTCTATTTCAATAGAAACAGGTACCAATCTGACCTGTTTAAACATTCTGTCCAGTGTGACCACTGTTAAATTTTAACATCTTGTGGTGTAACTTCCTCAATTTATAGGACAGAGAGGTTCCTTCTGATTTAATGTAAGAATTCTCTTAAGAGCAGCAATAACTTACAGGATTACTTTGTTTATAACTGGCAGTGGTCTTGAAAATTAAAAAAGAAACAGAGCACATGAAAACAAAAATTTCTATCTAAATAATGGCTATTATTATTATTATTATTGCTATTATCTAATTTACTTCATTGGAGTTTCACGCCATACTCAACAATATTTCATTTATATAATGGCTGGAGGCCTCTATGGCTCAGTTGGAGCTAGTTCAGCATAATGACCCAGGAGCCTCTCACCAATGTGGTTACTGTGAGTTCAAATCAAGCTCCTGCTGGCTTCCCCTCCCGCAATACGTGCGTAGGTCTGCCAGCGACCTGCTGATGGCTGTGGATCTCCCCAGACTTAGCCTGGTTTCCTCCCACCATAATGCTGGCCTTTGTCATATAAGTGAAATACATAAAACATCAATCAAATAAATAAATAAATATATGATGGCAGTTAGCATTATGGTGGGAGGAAACCCGATAAGAACCGAAGACCATCTGCAGGTTGCTGGCAGACCTTCCCATGTACAACCAGAAAAGAGGTCCGCAGGAGCTGGACTTGAAATCAAAGTGACCATATATATAGGTAAGACTTCTCGGCCATTGTGCTGCACTAGCACGGTAAACCTTCGACACGGAGGCCCCTTATTACTATTCAGTTCATGATTATGTATGAGCTTACCACAGCGGATCCCACGGCTACTCCAGCCGCAGTGGATGCCATCTGTGCAAACAGGCCAGGTTGCCTGGGCTGAGCCATTTGTGTGGCAGGGGCAGCAGGTGGTGGGTGAGCGGGCATCGTGGATGCTGGACGTGATGGGGCTGATCTCATCGGGGAAGGCGGAGGGGAGGCAGACGGCCTGTCACAGAACGGAAAGATAGAAGCAAGGGGTTTTAGTTCTGTATTCTGTGACAATCCAAATAAAAGACACGTGCACATGACCCACACTTAAACTGAAAATGACTTACCACATTTTGTCACAACTAATATCAGTGCTTTAATTGCTAACTAAGAATGGTGGGCACATCAGGCACATTATGTAACGCAGCTACTGTCACATTTGATAAAATGTCAAATTTTCCAGAATGACCTTTGTTCCTCGCACTCTTTTTTTTAATCACAAAACGAAAAATCTGTATGACTAACAACTTACGAAGTCATTATCAGATATGCACCAGAATCCTTTTGCACAATGCACAGGTACATCATATTATCAAGAGTACTGTCTTGATTTGCATGAAGTACATCAGTCAAGTATTTGGGAAATACATGTATACAGACTTTACATCAAAAATATCAAATTAACCAAGATGTCCATTTTAAACGTTCACATTTGGACTCAAAACTCCATAAAATTTTAACCACAATAGCACTAGTCTAAGGCAAGGTAACATCCCTTGATATAGACTAACACATTTTCTCTGAAATTACATAACACATTTTCTCTGAAATTACATAACATTAACAAGTCGGAGTGAAGTGTCAACACCTAGACTAATGAATTTGATGTTGTATGCTACTGATACACTTGAATTTGATACATTTGAAAAACCAGGGGTATTGTCCTATCCGTATTTAGACGCTGCCTACCCTCTTAAATCTGTATGTTCCTCGATCAGCAATGATCAGCCGAGGGGATCGCATGTCGAATCGGTTTTAAAACACTTGTGTTCAGCTCACATCGCTTGTTTTAGGCAGAGGCCCCATTATGAACTACTTGCTGATCGCTAGACATTTTTTTTTATCGTAAATTCTCCACACTGTGGAGTTTTCGGCTTTTGAGCTGCCTATGATAGTGTGAATGCTGCACCGAAAAACTCCACATCATGGAGAATACCGGATTCCCTTGATGGTAGATTAAATATTGCGAACTGCGAAAATTTTTTACCGCAGCAATGGTCTAGAACAGCCGATATGGCCCTAACACAAGCGTATTAAAGCCTCTGCGACATGAGATCCCATCGGCTCATCATTGCTGATTGTGGAACCTACAGTTTAAGCAGCATCTAAATATGGATAGGAAAATACCTCTCGTTTTCAAATGGACCTCTGTTAGACGTTGTATCGGTAGCATACCACGTCTAATCCATTAGGCTGTCAACACCAACTGAACCAACCGTTAACAGGTTACCATTCTAACAGTCAGTCAAAAATAAAATGCATGATTATCCACGAATTTAATAAGCTAATGTTCTTGACACTGCTCGCCGCAATGCACATCAAATTTCATTGAAAAGGAAATTATGTAAACACCGACAGTGTCGAATTATCCAGTCGTTACATAAAATCAACTTTCTTCATCGCAACAACAACAACAACCCCATGTTAAATTTTGACATCAGATTCTAAAGCAACTGTTTACCTCGCTCCAAATCCACCCGATCGTCCTCTTCGCGGCATTTTAAATACTTCTTGTCGATCTACAGCTCCTGAGATGTATTTTCCGTGTGTCTTAATCGAATGTTGCAGAAAAACTGCGCAAAACTTGTGGTTGTAACTCCGACGTCAAGAACATGCACGAGGTCACTGTAAGGGATCGCTCACAAATGACTGTAGGAAAAAGCAGGAGTAGTATCGGGGTAATAATATTAAATTATATGTATTCATGTTATGTGCGTACGGTCCCTAACGTTGATAGCGACAAACGCAAAAAGGGGAGGATAACTCTCAATCGATCCTGTGATTGGATACTACCAACATTTTCAACGAATAAAAATGGAACACTTCCGCTGCAGCGATACTAGTACAACTTCCGTCACGAATGTAATCAAATGGATGCTTTCGGTCTTGAACTTGAACACCACGTCGTTTATTTTGCCTTAAATGTGCTATTTCCTCCTGTCTTTTCAAATTGCACGTTTACTCTTGCCATTGTACATAAGGGGCGACGTCGAGAAAATGTTAATGGAATGGTTAGAACAGAAGCAATTGGTGAGAATATTGCTCAAATAAAAACTAAAACGTGCTGGTATTTTGCCAAATTTTATGCTTAGCAACAGCTCAGGGCCAACACACCTTTTGTATGGCTGTCCCCGTCTAATGCGTGATAAACACAATCCTCTTAATCTAATTATTGTCTATGAGGATCAAATACCAACAACATGGCCAGCGCTTCTCCCGCAACGGGACCCTGTACAAGGCTCATGATATTCTATCATTTATGAGATTAATTTTTCCATTGCTTACGAACTTGATTGGTTAGCGGTTGGAGTCTTGTGGATTTTTTTACGTGTATTAATTGTAAGTAAACTACTTTGAAATGATTGGCTAGCATGCATGTGAATTGCAAATAACCACTGTGTTATACTTGTGTCAGCATCACAACATGGTGTGTTGTTAAGTTGCCTGCAGTCGGAGTGCATTGTAACTTACTCCTAGTTCTACAATACATACTTTATATCACATATCATTCTCTCTCTCTCTCTGTCTAAAGAGGCCAAGAACAAGATTACTTCATTGGCTGTGTTTTTACGGACTTATGGTTGATTTAAGTTTTTTTTAGTTTTTTTTTTTTATGTAAGTATGAGACTTCATGTCAAATGCCTGCTGTTGATGGTCTTGTGTTTCTCCTGGGCTCATTTTTCTCAGTGAAATATTCCTGAGTGTGGCCTAAAACACTAGTCAAATAAGTAAATGAAATTCCAAAACTCATCGTTGTTGTGTATGATATTTAGTGTGATTTACATCTGTTTGGCCAAACTTAGTATTTCCTGTCAAATGCATCACAGCAACATATTATTTTCCTTATAGAATAGCTACCATATTCCTTTTAGCCAAATGGTTGGGCAGCATAATTTCCTTGTTTGTTGCAAGTTTTCTGTTGTTAACACTTGAAGGGTCTGCATGAACACGCCTATATGCATTTCTATAACAGTATACTCAGGCAATGATAGTAATGTGGGGTGAGGTTTAGTCATTGTCCAGACCTCTATTCTTTGGTTCAGTACTTTCTGGCTTTTACTCTATACAATACCTCCCAGACTCAGGTAGCATTCAGCTCTTTTTTCTTTCCTAACAGAATGATAATATTTGGATAGCATAGCTGAGTTGTTCCCTTTGTTGAAATTGAAAAGACACGAGTACTGAGGTCAAGAACTTTGGACAGAGTTCAGCACAGATGTGTGTTCCATGTTGATAGAGTAGGCCTGTATTTAATACATGCAGCCAAGAGAACTACATACATGTATTTGTAAATCTTGAGCATTTCCGGGACATATGGGCAGTCTAGGATATATTAGCTGTCTACATGTATATATGGGAAGACAAAGGCTGTATTGGCATCTTGTTACAGGGATATATGAGTGTTAAAAGGAGAAGTATTGTCTCTAGATCAGGTCAGGGAGCACATACATAGTAGGAAGTAGGTAAGTCCTGCTAGTTTCATGTATATGCCAAGTTCATGAACTGTGTAATTTATACAGCCTAATGCCTTTAACAGTGGGGTTTTTTTTTGTGAAAGTAGCATTGAATCTGTAGTGTAATCCAAAAATGTAATGTTTGTGTTTTTGTTTAGTCTTGTAAAGGGGCTATTCACATATCAGTTTCATTTAATAGCTGATACCAAGATTTTTGTCTACATCATTGAATTAAGAAAATAAATATGGTGCATACTTGTTATTTATAATTTTCTGATGTCCTAAAATATTGAGAAGTTATTAAACACCTGTAGGTTTTTAATAACACAGATAAATAACTGAATGTACATGTAAATTTGCATGGGGACTTTCATTTCTTTATTAATTTGAATTCCTCATACAAAAGGGTTATATTGATAATATTGCTGCCTTGACAGTGAATGTCTTTTCTGTATATTAACTCTTCTCTGTCTATTAACTGTTCTCTGTTGTGGTACTAAGGTATCACATTTCATATGCTGGTCATAGTGCTTGATAATCTCCTTAATATGTGTGCTATTGTCATTTAACCATAACTGCTCATGGTAGGGAAATGACCCCAGCAGACAGAGTTTGACTAACGAATCATGAGTCGAGGAATAAAGCATAGAAGGTAACAGGTGACATTTGCCAATAATGTGAGTGGCTTCCCTGCTCACTGGTTTTATTACATGTGTATAGACAGGCTTAAGACTGTCCAGGAATTGGAATAGCTAGATATATATACCGGTAGTTCTATTCAAGTGAATGAGAAATCTTCTGGTCAGAGGCTTATTGAAAAGAATGTTGATGGAATGAGGATGATTTTTACAGTCTACAATATGCAGACAGTTGTAAACTTTTTGAGCAGATAAGGGTTGCCACACAAAGCTGTCTTGTAGGCAGAGCTCAGTAGAGTTTTTCTCCAGCAGTCAGGAGTTGTCAACCCAGATAGGACCAAACAAGTGACAAACCCAAAAAGCTGGGGTCCAGGGACTGTTGGTTCCTACTCAGCATAGGGCAAAGTCCTTTCGAATGTCCCTAAGGAGAAAATAGTTTTATGTATTTTTTTTACTGTGTTTGGGAAGTTCTGGAAAGAAAGTTTGGGAAAGTGAGCACATATTTCCTCGTTATTCAGAATGAAAACATCATACAAAAACAAGATGAAATGTTTTTGTGAAAAAAACATGAGATTTAATACAGTGATTGTGAGAACATGCTTGTTAAGAAAACAAAAATGTGAGACTCATGACAAATAACTGAAACTTGACAGGTATTCTGTGTAGTAAATGTATGCTGATTATTCTGTTTTTTGGTTATTTACCATTTTGATCAACTTTCATTATGGCTTTCGCATGGATTCAGATTCTCTGTACAATTTACATGTTTGAACCAAAAGCTTTTTGTTTACAAAAGTACGGTTGTCATTGTCAGATCACGGACTGAAGTGACAAGCAATCCATCAGAAGTAACCATGTCTAATGGAGAACAATCTAATGAAACTGGATCTTCAGCAACCCGGAGTTGTGGGCTTAGTCGAGAAAAAAAATCGGATAACAACGGCCAGGAGAAATTAACAGATGTGGGAGAAGTGACGGAGGAAGAAGAGGCTGATGGATACACGGCAGACACAGAGGCGGGTGGCAAGGGAGGGAACTCCAGGCCCGCCACAAAACTTGGTGCTAAGGCACAGCAGTCGCAAAAAGTTCGTCCTCCAAGTCGATCGGACAGCACATTTATGACAAAACCTAAACAGGATGTTAGCCGCGAGAACTCGAGACTGATCTCAAGCCGGTCCAACACAAGTCTGAGGCCAAGCAGTCGGACAAGTCGAAGCTGGAACTGCCCACCCTCTTTCAACAACAGGAAGGTAAGTAAAAGTATAGAGGATAGGAGATGGGAAAGGGGAGTTCAACTCACTTTCAGGCAGATGTTTTGTAATTTGGCACCCATTCTCAATCAGCTTAAACTGCCAAAGTAATTGTATATTTCAAGCTTTACATGCACTATGTACTCTAATTGATAATCGCATTTTCTTATAATATGGGTAATTAGATGACGGTGTTTCACACAACATATAATTGACATCATCGGTGAAAATGCCTGCTCATCTGAATTAGGTGACAAAGACATGGTGCCGTGTTCACTAGATGTAACCCAGAACTAATATAATAATTCTATAAATCAGTCCCAGGTTATACATATCACTTGTACTGTGTATATAATCATTACACATACAAAGTTTTCAAGTTCTTAAATCTAGTTTCTTTGGGATGATTCTGTTTTGAATATAACAGATTAGTAAGTTGTCTCACCAGTCTTGACATGATTATTATAACGAAGTTTTTAATGGTCTTTTCACTAACCATAACTTCATTTTTTGTGTGATCTTTCACTTTAGCTTTAAATGTGACGTTTGAATAGGACACCAAAAGTGATAGGGTTTCAAGACCTGGTTCAAGTGTTGATGTAGGGTACTGGACATGAAACACTAGACAAAGTTGCACTCGTGGCTTAACTTGAGGTACATGTACAGTGTACGCTGCTTCCTATGGTGCCATTTTAGAAGGATTTAGCTCATGTGTTTGTTATTTTCGTGGAGTCTAACATTGTCTTGAGCATTACTTTATGGTGGTGCCTCTAGCGACGCGTACATGTATATACATAGAAGTTCGTCACAGTGCTGATAGGTACATATTGATTTATGGATATGTCAGACATCTTAGTCATGGTGTTCCAGCATGACATTTTATAATGTCATCATTCACACTGGCCTCCTGCAAGGAGACCTCATGAGACCCTGAGAAAAAACAAACATTGTACAGTGTACCAGATGTAATGATGGATGGCAGTGTCTATGCATGTAATAACACCTCTGGTATATATACACACCTACATGTATATATATATATATATACATGCATACATTGTTAATATGGATAGGACTGTTTTATGGGCTCTCCAATGAGACAGGTTTATATCACAACAGTGCTGTAAACATTTATGCAAGTGACAGTGTTTACTTTGGCGTTTCTGAAGATAAAAACTGAAGGCATTGCAATTCACCTTTAAGACAGGTTCCCATACTCATTTTCTATCAATCATGTCAGTGGGTTAGCCTTTTGATATATCAGGCCATCCTTTAAAGTATGTTGGTTGCAGTGGCCAGTTCAACCCTCCCAAAAAGCACCCATAGTGTTAAAGTTTTTGCGGGTATTTTGATAAATTTTTAGACATGTTCTCTCCATTTTAATTTCTTTAATATACCTATTTATTCAATAGAAAAAAAAGGATTTCAAAAAAAGAAAAGAATCCCCCCCCCCCCTCAACCATAGGATTTGGTTTTGTCCAACAAAGATTTTTGATGGATGACCTTAACACACTTAATTCTTCCTAAAGAAAATACATGTACATGTATGTCTGTATATTAGTACCTGCTCATACCTGAGGTATATTTGTTTTACAGACCGTGAGTCGAGCCAGTCGTAAGTCCCGCCCCCAGAGTTCGGGGTCACCGGCTGACCGTTTCCAGAGCTCCGAGAGTGAGAGCGAGACGGATGGGCCCCGCACCCGCGTGGACGCTGCCTCTGTATCGGACATAGAGTTTGGGGGTGTGGACATCACGGACGAGAGAGTTTGGGACACAGATCTGGAGATGGAAGGTTAGAGTATTGTGTGTTAGGATAGGAGATGAAAGTTCAGTATCGGCAAGCCAGAAGCAATCCTCTGGCCTGCCAGTGGTTTGCTTGATGTGTGTCCGAGGACCCCCCCACCCCCCCAGTGCCCATCCCAAATGGCCACTTATCTTTACATTTGTTTCATTTTGTCAGAGCCTCGTGAAACCTATGACCACACAGGGAAGGCATCATACATTGAGGGGTGTAAGAGACTTGGGGTGATCCCGGCTTCCTACTTCCTGCGTCACATGAACGACCCTCACCTTGACATGAAGCACCATGGACTTGGGGTCATTGGGGTCAAGGCCATTGCTGTCTCGTTGGTGGTGAGTCTAATTTTTGGAGAAGTGAGATAGGGCTCCCTAAAGTGAGAGTTTTAGGTTAAGGCTTAAAACACAATCTGCAAAAGTGCCTGTAAAAGTTCTCTTCATGTGACATGATCATATTCCTTATATGACATTGGATCAGGCATTTACATGTAACCTGGGATGATGTCAGGTGCATTTGAAAGGGCAGCGTCATTTGGGGATACATTTCAGCAGTTGGTGACGTCATGGATTCGTGGAGGACATCACACCAGTTAAAGTGGAAAGGACAGGAAATTAAGTAATGTTATTCATCGAACCTCTTTTTGAAACATGGTGTTGGGTTTGTTCCTTAGGATTTCTTTCACATAATTTTAATATTTCTTCTCAGTTTCTGTTGAGGCTGGAGTGGCACTTGAAATGATGTTTTGATGGAGTTGTCATTTATTTTGTAAACCAACTTCAGTATTCTCTCGGTCTGACAATGTTATGTTTTTACAGAGGATTGAAAGGCAGTAGGATAGTGGAAATGTCTATCATCAGTCGAGAATTGTATCATTCTAGGATTGGCCATTGATTAACAGAGACAGTGAATTCAGAAAAGTTAGCAAGATTTATTTATTTACAGTAATTTTGTTTACCTGTAAGACAGGGGTGAGTATTATGGTGGGATGGAACCAGGTCCTGAAACAGTCAATTAAACATAAAGGAGTAAAAGCCATCTTTCGAGTCAAATGTTCCTGGTTGTGATCTTTACTTGTATACATATACATCTGCTTTATTCCTTTGAATAAGTTGTGATAACTTTCACTCCACGACATCACACTTATATGGTAAATGACCTACAAATTTTCCCATGACTGAGGTGTACATTTTACGAGTGTGAGAGTTCTATAGATCTAACAGAAATCTTTTGAGGTGTGGGTAGAGTGATATTCCACTGAAAGAATGTATGTTTCAGCTCTGAAAGTAACGTTTTGTGACACTTACATTTATTTGCCTCTTAAAGTGCAATTTTGGCAGACAAAATTTGAAACCATGTAAGGTATGCCTCAGTGAAGCTGCATATTGACTGTTTGAGTCACCAGTGTTTGTTTCTCTCCAGTCTAACCCACATGTCACTCACCTGAACCTGAGAGACAACTGGCTGGGCACGGAAGGGGGCGTGGCCATCTGTGAGATGCTCAGGGAAAACTGTTTTATCGTGGATTTGGTAAGAATCACTTGTTGCTGTTATATGTGAACTCGCATTTACACTGTCCATGTATTTTCATGCAGCGTAGACTTTGTGACCTGTTTTATCGCAAAAGTGTTTTGACAGGTCTTTGACTCTGTGTCAAAAATGAAGTGTGAGGTGCTCTTGAATATAATTCTTAGTCAATATTATACATTGTTTTTCAGATTGCATTGGTATTAAATAGAGCCCACAGATAGCCTACAGTACAGCTTTTTGTAGCAGATTAATACTTTGGTTAATCTGAAATCAGACTTTAAATATAATATTGACATTGTCCGTTAAAGCCGAGTTCTCTTTAAAGTAGAAGTATGTGGAATGGTCTTGTATGATCAAATATGTGTGCGTTTATGGCTTTCAACACAACAGTAGTTTGTTTTGGTTTTCATGCAGGATTTGTCTGACAACAAACTAGGTGTGGACTTTGCATCTGTCATCACAGACGTCATCCTGAGCACTGGCAACCTCACTCACCTCACCCTGTCAGGTAGGTCAGCGTAGAGGGACTTAGATGTAATGATTGATACCAGTGTATACTGAGTCAGGTTTTGACTGACAACAAACTAGGTGCGGACTTCGCGTCTTTCACCACAGATGTCATCCTGACCACTGGCAACCTCACTCACCTCACTGTGTCAGGTAGGTCACCATAGAGGGACTTAGATATAATGATACAATGTATAATGTGTCAGGATTTGTCTGACAGCAAACTAGGCTTGTGAGTCAGGATTTGTGTGACAACAAGCTAGATTTGTAATTCAGGATTTGTGTGACAACAAGCTAGGTTTATGAGTCAGGATTTGTGTGACAACAAGCCAGGTTTGTGATTCAGGATTTGTGTGACAACAAGCTAGTGTTTGTGATTCAGGATTTGTCTGACAACAAGCTAGATTTGTAAGTCAACAACAAGCTAGGTTTATAAGTCAGGATTTATCTGACAAACAAGTTGAGTTTATGAGTCAGGATTTGTTGAAAAACAAATTAGGTTTGTCAGTTTGACAGCAAATTAGGTTTGTGAACCAGGATTTGTCTGACAGTGAGCAAAATTGGTGAGTGAAGATTTATCTGACAACAGACAACTCTCAAATGACTTAAAATTTTGCTCACAATTAGTGCATTCTAGAGGCAAATAAGTGCCATGAAATATTATCTTTGGAAGTGAAACTATTTAATGAAATATTTTTCCAATAAGATATCATCCTACAATGTACCATCCAGACAAACCTCAAAAGACCTTTCTAAAAACCAACAATCATGGATGAAATTTTAGGTCCTTCAGGATATGTTTTGAATCAGTTCAGTTGATGTTACCTTGATGTTACCAGTTACCTTGATGTTACATTAGAGTCAAGTTATATTGTTAAATATCCTGTGAAAACAATTGCCTTAACAATATACAACCACATTTTGTCAATAACCCTCAAAGTTTCTTGAAGTTTGTGACCTTTGTTTGATATTGTATTATGTTTCTTTTACAGGAAATAATTTTGATGATAGTACTGGACAGCATTTTGCTGAAGCCATTATGGTAAGTGCATTGATTAATTGTAGTTTGGCTGTCGAAAGAACTCGTACAGGCAGGCATATATGTAGTATGAATTCACATAATACCTGAGGGGTATTATTCAGGATATGGTGTAATCAGGTTGTGAAGCTAAACTGAATTTTCTTATATCACCTTTCCTCATGTGATAATTATGTCGAAATGTGTGCTGTATGGTGGGCACAGTCAATTAAAACATTTACCTCATTGCAGCAAGTTGGCTAGCCATTGACCAATGACATCAGTGGTACAGCCAGCTCAGGAGAAATGCCTGTGGGTGTAAGTCGGGAGATTTGTGTGTTTCACAGTGAAGTGCTAGACCTAAAGCAAAGAAACCAAAAGTAACACACTATCCATGTGTATTTCAGAACACACGTCATCTTGAGTACCTAAATTTGAGTCACAACAGGCTGGGGGAGGAAGCTGGAGTCGCCCTTGGTCCAGCCATCTCGGAGAACAGCAGTATTAAGCACCTAGATCTCAGCTGGAACAGTCTCCGTCGTAAAGGGGCTGTCTGTGTGGCCATGGGGCTGAAGGTAGGTTACTGTATCAGAGAAGAGCAGTATTAAACACCTAGACCTCAGCTGGAACAGTCTCCGTCGTAAAGGGGCTGTCTGTGTGGCCATGGGACTGAAGGTAGGTTTCTGTATGAGAGAAGAGCAGTATGAAACACCTCAGTTGGAACAGTCTCCATTGTAAGGCACCATCAGTGTGGCCATGGGGCTGAAGGTAGGTTACTATGTGAGAGAGGAGCAGTATTAAACGCCGAAACCCCAGCTGGAACAGTCTCATTCATAAAGTGGATGTCTGCCTGATGGGACTGAAAGTAGGTTACTGTGTGTGAAAAGAGCACTATTAAACACCTAGACCTTAGCTGGACTGGAACAGTCTCTGCCATAATGGGTCCATCTGTGTGAACATGGGGCTAAGGGTAGGTTACTGCATCAGAGAAGAGCAGTATTAAACACCTAGATCTCAGCTGGAACAGTCTCTGCCGTAATGGGGCCGTCTGTGTGGCCATGGGGCTGAATGTAGCTTGCTGTGTGAGAGAAGAGCAGTATAAAACACCTAGACCTCAGCTGGAACAGTCTCTGTTGTAAAGGGGCCGTCTGTGTGGCCGTGGGGCTGAAGGTAGGTTGCGGCATGAAAGAAGAGCCGCGTTAAACACCTAGACCTCAGCTGGAACAGCCTCCGCCTTAAGAGGGCCGTCTTTGTGGCCATGGGGCTGAAAACAGGTTACTGCATGAGAGAAGAGCATTATTAAACACCTAGACCTCAGTTGCAACAGTAGGTTACTGTGTAAGATCACTTTTGTTGTCACCTGCTTGGGATAAGAATTTTCTGAGTGTTATTGTACAGCTGCTAATTAACTGAAATTCATTATTTAGCGAAAACAATGCTGTTACTGAAGACCCAAAATCCAGAATCAGATTTGCCTTGTCAGATTTTTGTCCAATTGGTTTACTTAGAAGCTGCTAGTTACTTGTAACCACAAACATGACAAAGTACCAGTACTTCATGTGCATCAGAGTAAGTGGACTTGATGTACCACATTAATGATGATGTCCTGTTGGAGTCCTTGTGTTTTCCTTGTAGAAGAAGTGTTCATGAAGTCTTGGTGTTTTTCCTTGTAGAACAACGTTTTCATGAAGAAAATTAACCTCTCCTGGAATGGCTTTGGCCTGGATGGCTCATTGGCATTAGGCGATGCTCTCAAAGGCAACTCGGTGCTACAGGAACTGGATATTACGTCAGTCTGCTCTTGATTTTATGAAGACTTTAAATGGTCATACCCTCGTTTTTAAAAGCCCGTGAACTATCCACAACTATTTACAATTTATGTGCCTCACCTTGTGACTCATTGCTGTTTTATGTGAAAAGTGTGTTTGGAGAACTGCTTCTCTTAAAAGTTTGAAATGAGACTATTTCCTTTATTTCCTTTTTGGAATTGTTATTTGCTCTGTAATGACGAGCATACTTGTATGCATCAGGAGGTTCTGCAATTCTTGTTTAACATTTGTTGAATATGCATATAAAAGAAAATTTGGAAGTGTTTTTTTCAATCATTTTTCACATTTTACTTCAAGTTCATGTGAAGTACATTTTACTTAAATTCTGACGATCAAGGGTAATATTTTCAAGAGATTTTGTCTTGACCAATCATGAAATGTTTGACTATCTGTATCACTTGTTTCTTGGCAGGAATAACCGCATCACAGCCGAAGGTGCCGTGTGGATTGGTAAAGGATTGGCCGTCAACGAAACTCTGAAGACTTTGAAAGTACGTATACTTTTTAAAGTGTCCAGAAGTCATGCTGTGTAGTTACTGGCTTATGGTTTTTAACAGCAACACAGCTCTTTTAGTTACTCTGTTTATCTGTTTATTGGTTGGTCGGCCTGTCATTTGGCAAAATACTGTATTTGACATACTGTATTTTACTATGGGTTATTTTCTTAATTGGGATGTTGTGGTCTGCAAGTAGAAATCTTCTAGTGATTTTATGGGCGAAACATTGATTTTGTCCTGATGATAACACTCACATGTACAGTAAATTTAGTTAAATTTAGAATATGTAATCCCTGCGTGATAATCTATTGAAAATTCCATTACATGTATTTCCTTTTTCCCCAAAATAAATACAGCAGTTTGCAGTGCTATGCTGGCTTTTTGACAACATTAGTAGTGTTTAAGTTATTTATTTGATTTGTTTGATTCATGTGTTACGCCATACTCAGGAATATTTCACTTATACGACGGTGGCCAGCATTATGGTGGGAAGAAAACCCAGGGGAAACCCATGACCATCCGCAGGTTGCTCGCAGACCTTCCCACATATGGCTGGAGAGGAGGCTGGACTTGACCTCACAGCGACAGCATTGGTGGAAGGCTTCAGGGTCATTATGTGGCACTAGCGCACTAACCAACTGAGCCATGGAAGCTCCCAGTGGTGTTTGATACAACAAAACGAATAGTGTTGGATCTGACAACTGTGTGAAAGTAATTAAATTTCGTTGTACATGGTATATATTTGCAGATGGCCACAAACCCTATGGAGTCTCCAGGGTGTTATGCAGTGCTTGCTGGAATTCTACGCAATCAGTCGTCTATAATCGAATTCCTGGATTTTCATGTATGTGTTTTCATTTTAGTCAACCATTTCACTTGTGGGATCTGAATGACTTATTATTAAGAGAGACACTTCTTATAATGCTTTTCCTGGCTCTTACTGCTTGAGAGGCCTTGGTGGCAAAAAGTCGTCTACAACACTCATGTGTCTGCCTGTGCAGTTTAATGTTCATAGAAGACCATTTGTCTTCCATCAATATGGTTTACATACATGTGTCTGTAATGCTTTAATTTATTGTATTAGTTCAGTGATGTGGGTACAGACTCTTAGGTTGATTTCAAGGAGAAAACTACATTCAGTTTCAAAGACTTGCTTTATTTTATATGGAATTATTCCTGAAAGACTTCATGAAAACCTGTATAATTACAGTGATTTTAATTTTATCAATAGGGCATCCATGTGAAACAGAGACTTCCATAGGTTTCCCTTCTACATTTCTCTTTTAAGTGAAAACCATTGTAATCACATACCTTTTTTCTGATCCACAGGAAATCAAAGTGAACAAAGACATGTTGGAAAGTACTTGTTTTCTACAGGTTCATCGCTAACTTTAAGTCTTTGTACATGCAGATCTAATTTTTGTTCACATACTGTATGCTCCATAGGGCTTCTTGTTGAACTAGGACAGTCAGGACATTTCTGCTATATTTTTCCTGTTGCTGAAAAACCTTTTTATAATCCATAATACATTCAGGTGAACAAAAACTTCTAGGAGCTTCTCCAGTAGGTTCAGGCCCAGTACCCTGACCTGAAAGTCATTCATGGAGGTACAGAACTGATTAGAAACCTATTGTCTGATTTACAGGACATTCAGGTGAACAAGGACTTCCAGGAGCTTCTCCAGCAGGTTCAGGCCCAGTACCCTGAGCTGAAAGTCATTCATGGAGGTACAGAACCAATTAGAAAGCCAAGAGCTAAGCTCCACCCTATGCTAAAGCTACGCAACTACATAGATCGGCACAACATTCGCATGATAGACTTCTTCAATAAGTTTGACAAGGACGGCAGTCTGAGCGTCTCTCGAGAGGAGTTTGTTCACGGCCTTGAGGTATTTCTGGTTCAGGTGCCGGGGTAGACATAGACTTTAATGCCATGTGTTGATGGTAGACGGGTTTTCTAGTTAATAACATACTGTAGCTGAACAGAGTGGTAGGTAGTTTTTGCTGTGGACACGTTAACACATGTGTGTAGGTTGTGGATTATCTTCTCTTTATTAAAGGAAAAAGAGGTCAAAAAGCTTTATGAAATTTTAACAAATGCCTTAAAAATCCCTGCACTTTCAGTAACACTCTCTCATAAAATTTTTTCTGGCAGATTACATTGTGGTGTTTTAACATACTGCTGATGATATCATCCTGGTGATATCACTTATGAGAGAGCAGATGGAGAGACATTTTGTAAAAGATCCCCACATTTCAACATAACGGTATTTTAAATTTTAATGGCGTGAAAAGCTTTAGCCTTATAATTTTACTTGACTTGATGTTGCCGCAACTTACCACTAATGTCTAACTAATGTTGCAGTTGGTGAAAACATCAAAGCAGTGATTAATGTGCATAAATGACTGAAAATTCAATTGGTCAGAATGCTAAAAACATCATGCTTACCAGATAGTGTTCACTACGTAGGTAAGATAATATCTACAACAGTTATACCGTACATCTATAACTCTTCACCTAGACTAGGATTAAATCCAGGCTTATCTAGTTTCAAAGGAACGGTGTAACAGAGGCAAATAAGATGTATCAGGTTAGCAGAGAGGTTAACAGATCAAAATGTCAGTCTTGTTATGTACTCTGATACACCTCTCAGTGGGCACTTAGCTCAAGATCCTTGTTTTAGCTTAAGCCTTTAGCCACATGTGTGCTAAGTTTCATGGCATTAAGTTGAAAAATTAGCGAGAAATGAAAGTGTTTCACCACACAACTCCCTCAAAAGTAGACAAGGAGAAAAAGATGAAAAGGAGGAGCATTATGTGTGACAAAATTTGTCACTGATTTGTTGGCCAATTAATTTTGATCAAGAATTTTCCTGCCTCTAGTTTAAATGTGAACATATCAACCTACTATGTTAAATTTTAAAATTTATTGTACTCCATGAAAACCTAAATTGGTGTTTTATCTTGATATTTCTGAACAAGCCCTGCTAGAATGTGTGTATAAACCCCTCACCCAATGGCACTACGATGAGGTGATTAAGGCTGTTGTTTTAGCTAATAGGTTTGCTTGGATAGTCTGCACAAGCATCCACACACAGTTTAAGGCAGGAGGCAATACACATTTACTGGAGGCATGTCTATTCCCAGCAGGTAACCTCCTCCAGTGGGCTATTCCCCCTAATCAGGGGGAACTAAGAAAGCATGACTGCCTTGCTTCACAACAGGTTATACTTGTTGTCAGTTTTAAGGTACTTAAAAGTTGGATTTGGTTTCCATCTTTAAATGAGAGGAAAGATAGGAGATAAGAATGTGAAACCAAAATAAAAATTGGTCAAATTTCTCCCCTGAGGGGTCTTAGTGTCCTTAGAATGATGATCCTTCTTAGGGAGTCTACATTAGCTGATATTATAATATACATGCAGGGATTTTTGGTACATGTTAACAATGCTAGCCAAACTTCCACTGACTGACAGCAATTCACACATTTAACTAGGAAAGCCAGTAATGTTTCAAATTTGAATGGTTGATTTGTCCAATGTCTAGGAATTTTTGGTCTGTTAGAAGTCAGTAATGAGTTTTATATGTATGGGTAACTCATGCATGTATGTCTGTGAAACCTGGAGATCATGTCAGTGTACTTGTGGTTGTAGCTGTTAGACTCCTGTGGTAGTTGTACACATACATATAGCTAGACCTTGGTGTTGGTGCAGTGTGTTATTAGCTAGTTGAGTGACTGGTTTTGGTTGAGAATTAGAGATATTTTTCTCTGATGAAGTATGAAGCCTGTAACAAATTTCAAGCTTTTCTCATGAGGCTTCCTGGCAGATGGATTCATTTGATAACTTCATATGGAATTAATTGTGGTGATCGTTTTATGGTAGATGTAGATACTTGTCTGAAGTACTTACGTGTGTAGTACAGCATTGTGTTGGCTTGAATAACACCATGCTGTTAATATTGAGGAGTTTGAGAACTGTAGACTTAACCCTTTACCAAAGTTGCTTTGTAATACACGTATATCAAGGCTTAAATCGTTAACAAATCAAAAATGAATTTTTATATAGGTTGAAGCAGCATTTCAACCCTAATTAATCAAACAAATCCAGAGAGAGTCAGTTTTCAGTATACAGACAAATGTAGACTTACAAACAAGCTGAATGTTTTTTTCTGTAGGTCATCATAGTTGTTTGAACTTTATGCAAATAAGATGTCAGGATTTGCTTTAAGTCTTTGCAAATCTTTAAAAGGATAAGAGCACATAATAGTAGCCTTTGTTCTATCAGCAACAACAACCCAGATCTGTCTGTGTACAGTAGCAACAGTTTAATCAAACGTTTCCAAACAGACATATTAATACCAGTACAGTATATATACTGTACCTGTGTTTTTACTGAGTTAATTAGTAAAGGTGTTGGCATCTTTGTTAGCTTCTCCTCACATGCGCGGACCAAGAGGTAAATTCTGGGTGTGTTTCTGAAAACTTATTTCTACTCCTCATGCGGATTGTTCCTGATAATCCTTATTTGGTTTGTTTGCTTTGGAATTGCTGTGAATGAAATTTGAACTTTAAATTTTTACATTCTCATTTTTGACAATCTTGGATATTTGTATACATGTTATTTTCCAAGCATTATTTATTAATATCAATCATTGCTAAACCTCTCAGCAACTTTTTCAGTAGTCAAAGTTTCAAATCTCTGTCAGACTCTTCTTTTTCTGCCCTAAGAATTGTCAGCATGAGAGATTTTCTTTCTTCCAGAACCTGTGTGACTTTGTAACCATATGTATGTATTTGGATGAAAACCAACTACCATTACTGACCCTGCTGTATGTGCAGTTTGCTACTGCTTATGGACATCCTGTTTCTTGTGCATGGGTGTCCTACTCGTTTGCATGTATGCTCTCTCTGCATGCTGTGGGTGTCACATCTGGTGTTCTTAGCATGATTTTTTCATTGAGAAAGCACTATTAATTCGGTGAAAGTGGGATTGTCAGCTGACAGTACTGCTATATGATTAAATACAATTGAGAAAACACTGAAAAGAAACAAAAACTTGTACACCAGCTCTGCTGGAACTCATATTGGTGTACAGTTTCCCATATGCCATAAAGTGTCACATATGTAGTTCTTCCAACTGAACCATTCTGAACTGACTCGGAAAGTTACACATTTTACCTGTTTACATAGAATGATGTGGAAAAATTCTACTTGTGGTTTAAAAGTATCTTTGTGCCAAGGCCAGGTTTAACTGCACCTTTATATGATGGGTTTCAGGTTATGCAGCTGAGGTTTGGTCAGGTGGCTTTACAAATTGGAGAACAAAATGTTGAAAACAAATTCTGATGATTATTAGGTTATTAAATATCTCAGATTTGGTTTATAAGAAATGATATTAACAAGTCCAGTTCCATCGGTTTGGAAAATTTTCCTGAGTTTTAAAGCTGGATTAAGCGTATTACAGTAATATAGATAGAATGTGTCAGACTGGTTCCTGTGTAGTGTTCTGGAGGCACATGGAAATGGTGTTTCATTCTATATCATGGTGTTGTTTAGTGAAGCTGTGTACCTGTTTGTAGGACATAGGGATCCAGCTGACAGACGAGGAGGTCGAGATATTGGTGAATGAGATGGACAAAGATGGGGATGGTGAGATAAATTACAGGTGAGTACTACTGTTACCTGGGTGATAAATTACAGGTAGGTGCTACTGTTACCTGGGTGATAAATCACAGGTGAATACTACTGTTACCTGGGTGATAACTTACAGGTAGGTACTACTGTTACCTGGGTGATAAATTACAGGTAGGTGCTACTGTTACCTGGGTGATAAATTACAGGTGAGTACTACTGTTACCTTGATGATAAATTATAGGTGAGTACTCCTGTTACCTGGGTGATAAATTACAGGTTGGTACTACTGTTACCTGGGTGATGAATTACAGGTAGGCACTACCATTACCTGGGTGATAAAGTACAGGTAGGTACAGGTACTACTGTTACCTGGGTGATAAAATACGGGTGAGTACTACTGTTACCTGGGTGATACATTACAAGTAGGTACTGCTGTTACCTGGGTGATAAATTACAGGTGAGTACTACTGTTATCTGGGTGATAAACTACAGGTTGGTACTACTGTTACCTGGTGATAAATTACAGGTAGGTACATATACTACTGTTACCTGGGTGATAAATTACAGGTGAGCAGTACTGTTACCTGGGTGATAATTTACAAGTGAGTACTACTGTTACCTGGATGATAATTTACAGGTGAGTACTACTGTTACCTGGGTGATAAACTACAGGTGAGTACTTCTGTTACCTAGGTGGTAATTGCAGATAGGTACTGCTGTTATCTGCATGATAAATTACAAGTGAGCATTACTGTTACCTGGGTGATAAATTACATTTAGGCACTACTGTTACCCGGGTGATAAATTACAGACAGGTACTGTAGTTATCTAGGTGAGGGCTGTTATTACTGGGTTAATTAATTACAGGTGACAACTGTTGTTAACTTGATGGCTACTGTATTTCACCTAATGTTCTGCATTTTTCAAATGACACATTTTACTTATTCTGATAGATTCATACACCTTACACAGCTGTTTAAGAGTGGGGTTTTTTTTCGTAAAGATAAATCTCAGTTGATGAATTTTTTTGTTTTTTGTGCAAAAATTGGTGTGTCCTGCAGGTATCTGAAACATGGTGCCGGAGCCATAAACGAATGATAATCGCCAGATGCTCTGAGTAAATATTTTTTCAAGACCGAAAGGCTGAGCTCTGTGAAGCTTTGTATTCTCTACACGCTTGTCTGCCCTTGATGTCCCAGTAATGTGTGACATCACACTGGCGATATGCCATTTTGAGCAGCAACCCACTTTGCTAATCACTCACCGAATTATGATGGAATTAGCTCTCGTGCCTTTCCATTGGACCCCTCCATTCAACAAAAATGAATAACTACCATGCAACGTGACCATTTTGAACCGAATAAGCCCTCTAAATTTTGCACTAGCCAATTTGAGGAGGCGTGTTTTGATCAGACCTAAAGTAATGTTTGGGTTCCGGAAAATAATGACTGGTTGGTGAAATGGATGGTGTTGTTTCTCAAGGGGAATAACAATAACAGGTTTTGAGTGACAAAGCCTAATCTTCAACAGTTAATTGATTCCCTCCCTTGAGTTGCTGCCAAATGTGACCATACCAGATATAGATGAATTTCAGCATTATACTGCCACACCTTTGGTGGCAGTTATTAGTGGTCGCTGAGAGTTTGTGTGGCTGTTTGCATAGTCTACCCAATTTCCTCCCACTGTAATGCTGGTCACTGTCGTATAAGTGAAATATTCTTGAGTACGGCGTAAACACCAATCAAATAAATAAATAAATTGCATAGCCTAACTTTCACTGAAGGGCAATTGTCTTCCCCCAGTACAGTGTGCATGTCAATAATTACAAGACCAGTTTCCAAAAAACAACAAAAAACACAAACCACCAAAGAACTAAGAAAGTATATCAAATATAAAAAAAATTAGGACAGATTCATGTAAAAAGAAGCAATAAGCAGTTTTCAATTATGACGAAAAGGTGCGATGAATGTTCTGGGCAAATGAGTAAAATCAAGATAAAAATTGTGTACTAATTTAGTCACAAGTAGGAAAGTTCTTAAGGTGCGTTGATACTCCATGTGCACGCTTTGTTTTCTCCAATCATTAAACTGACTGATATTGTTTAAGTGAAAAATTGTGTGTTACATAAAACACAAATGAAATAGATAGTGCTCAACATTTAGAAAACCTACACTGTCCATCCATTTGGCCATTACAAAGGTAATACATTTACCTGCTGTCACTAATATTGTGTCTACATGTGTTTTTGTTTATTTGTAGTGAGCTTGTTATTGGTCAGCGTGACTTCATGGAGAAAGAGGAACAGCTTCAGAAAGCCTTAATCATCGCCGCATAATAAAAAGGCTGCTTCAGGCTTTGGCTGGAAATGTTGTTTTTTTTTTTTCTGCAGCGAATGGTGTGGGCAACTTGACAGTAGAGCCTTTTCTGGTAGTGAGTATTGAACGAGACAGTCTGTTACCCAGAGAATTCAGCAAAACCTGTTGCAGTCTGTTTTGTTCTGTAAATGTCTGTGTTCTTTTATACAAGAAGAAAAACATGCAGTCTTTTCTCTTCTGAAAGCGTGTGGATGTTGCCTGCAGGGTGTTGCTTTTACAGGACATATCTGGTAGTCATTAAGACAGTTTGTTTCTGTGTAAAGTGTCTGTTCTGTTGGGCAGTGTTGATGGGACAGACATTCTTTCCTCTTCTAGAATGTTGATTGTTCTGCACGACATACATGTAGTGAATGAACTAATCTCTTACTGCAATGTGCTGGCCTGCCTTCTTGTATTAAGTTCTTACATTCCAGCTGAATAGTATTTCTGCAACTTCAGTGCCTTATTAATATAATCTATGCTGCTGATTGCTTTCTTTTTTTTGGAATGTTTCATATATACATATACATGGATTTCTACGCAACCTGTGTACTTGGTATATACAAAAGTGCCAGAATGGTAAATATCTTTTTACAGTGTAGTTGTTGTATTGGGGAGAATGATGGTTAAATCATTTAGGATATTTTTTACATATATCTCATACATATCTTTTAATGACAAGTGTCTTAGGTATTTATAAATACGTGTACATTTAAGTTAGTTACGAATGTATTTAATACATAGCCTGTTTTCTGACTGATATAGCATGGATGCATGGTGAAGATGTGTACGCTTTTTATCAGTTTAATTATGGTATTTATGATAAATATTAGTAGATGGTGATTATGGTTAAATATTTTTGGAGGGCAAACTTGTCCTAATGTAATAAACATGTATAATGCAGTTTAAATTCATTGTGACATTTTTGTAACTTACAGTACATTATGACTCAACTGCATTATAGCTTACAATAGGGGAGTTTCGAGTGCAAACTCTTTTATTGCTAAAGGTAAGAAAAGTGCTACCGTACCATGTGACTGGACAGAAATGTTTGGCAACTATTTCTGATTATATTTGCTATAACGTGAATGTCTAAAAAAAGTGTCACAAAAAATTCTTTATACTGGACGAACTGTGGTGAAAATTGAGGAGCTAAAGGTGTGTGAACTTATTGAAGAAAATAAACGTCATTTGTACCTCCTTAACACAGTGAGATGGGTGATCAGTAAAGTCAAGTCAACAAACATTTTTGACAAGTCACCTGATATAGCAGAACTGTTTTTACCTTTAGCAACAAAAGAGTTCAAACTCGAAACTCCCTATTGAAAATCCTGTAAATCCTGTAAATCATGTAAATAACAGTTTCTTTTTCTGTGAAAGTAAACAGAAAAAGTATCAGTCAAAGAACACTGAAACCATATCAAAAGCCATCTTAACTCCCTTACATGTAGGTGGGCTTTCACAACACATCACTTGGCACTCATATCACAAAATATCAATTCATCCCTAACTTTTAATGTTGAAGTGGCATACTTTTAGCATGTGTAGACATTAAAGTGGATATATATATATATATATATATATACTTCAGAGGAATTGACAGATGTTGTCGCTATAGCCCACTATAGCTGTTCAAGCATTTAATTAAATCTTTGCTTTTTTTTTTTTTGTTTTTGCTGTTGTTTTGAATATGGGAATTAATGAATAATTATGATAAAGCATTCCAGGCTTATCAAAGCGAAATATTACATAACATGGATTGTAATTGTTTAATCTTAGAAGTCTTCAAATCATATGTTTATATATTTGTACCAGTGATGTAGTACAGTGATTACCACATTTGGTATTGTTTTGAAACAAGGCAAATAAGTCTAGTCCAACTGAGAAAACAAATTCATTAGAGGACATCATAATTTACCTTTCAAATAGTGCACTGCAAAAGCACAAAAAGTCTGAGGAAAATTGAAAACAATTTTCCCCCATTATGAAAGGACGAAAAAAAAAAAGAAAAATTGCACTAAGACTCGAGGAAAGCACATGTAATAAATTTAACTGTATATACTGTGTTTACACGTACATATTTACACTAGAATTTCTAACGACTTTTTATACCAAGATAAGTGTGGTTACTGTAAAGTGTTCATATTTTAAGGTATGCTTTATAAGCCATGTTTTGGTATTATAGCTCGAAGGCTTTTCTTTACGTCTAAAACTGCATTGAAACAAGAAGGTAACATACGTTAAGTTGAAAATACACATTTATCAACAATAGCCGGTAAAGTCCACCTTAAAGGGAAAGACCTCGTAAAAATGAACTTAGATTAAGTGAAAAGACCAATAAAAAACCATCTGAAAATACCTTCAATGATTTTTTTAGAATTTTTTAGCTCAAAATAAATGCAGTCAAATATTTTGATGGTATGGTGGATTTCATTGACCATATTGATAATATGTTTCACCAGTGACGTCACACAACCTTTTGTACACCTTTATGTTCAGCTCTGCATATTGTTCTTGTGAAGAGTACTCCTGTAATGTTTGCTTTTTTATGGAAAGGTTAATATAACATTAAATTTCTGCTTTAAGGGAATAGAAAAGCCAGCGTGATGTGACTGGTGAACCACATCATCAATATGGTCCATAAAACCCACCATACAATCAAGATATTTGACCACATGTATTTTGATGAAAAAAAAATCTAAAAAATTCAGTGAAGTGCATTTTCAGATACAGTTTTAAATTGCCTTTTCACTCGCCCTGAATTCATTTTTATGAGGTCTTTCCCTTTAAGATATGTATATATTTGCATATATATGGCACCTGAAAACCTGTGGATATTCATTTTACAGAATTAGCTGTTTTAGAGGAAAAAAACGTACTTCTTTGTTGAGGAGGGGTGTGATTAAGGCTTCGTATGTTGGGTTAATAAAATAATATTTGATATTTATAACAAGGAAGTGATTATGATATGAATGATTTCTCTCTGTAGCTTGCATGCGATATTGATAGCCTCAAAGTGTCCGTCTAAACATGTGGCATTGATTTTAAAAGGCTTGGTAAGGTGGAACTCGCTGTAAATGTTACATTTGCTTATACTGTTTTAATTTGACTAGTGTATGTGTGTGGCATTTTCACAACTATTATAATCATGGATTCTGGCATTCAAATGACAGTTGCAGGAATATTTTGCTTTATTAAGCTCCAGTACTTGTTAATTTGTTCAGCCTGTTATAATTTGTACAATGTCTGTATTTGTAGTTCATGTGTTAATCAGATTCGGCTGGCAGATTTATGTTATGTTATCTGTGATAGAACTAATGTGCACACAATGTTGTGTCCGTTTCAACGAAGTATGGGAGAAAGAAGAATTATAATAATAAACATATTATGTCTTTTTTATGCTGTCCACTTGTGTTGGATCAATCATTTTACCCCATAGGTGGCAGAATCATTCGAAAGCCATTTATACCTAATGTTATATATATTAGATATAAATAGCGTTCAGACGATTTTGTCCCCTATGTTTTGGCCTTTGGTTGGTGGTATTGTACTGTTAGACTTTAAATGGGTTTGACATGTATTTCATAAGCTTTCATACGGCCCAATGGCACTGATGCAATCATGCAGCTGTGACCAATAATCGGAGCTCGTGGAATTGAGCCCAGGCCAGCTGCTGTAAATGAACCAGGGCATTTAAGTCCATTTGTTCAGTCTTGTTTTAAGATTACACATCTTAAACTAATATGGTGTGTATACCTTTGCATCAGAGGTCAGAAAGTTTGCCAATAGTTTGCCAAAGGTCTATGGTTTTCTCCAAGGCACTGATATTTCCTCCACTCGTGAACCTGACTGCTATTGTATAAGTGAAATGTACTGGATTAGGCCTACATATTTTCTGACTGTGAATAAAGATTCTTCTTTTTTAATCACACTGTCTCACAACAAAGGGGTAATTAATTAACACTTGTAAGATATAGAAAAGTGATAGGCCTACAATACTGTAAAAACACATGGGACTAAAAACATTGAGCTAGTGTACCTACATATATGATAATCAGCCATTCCATGCCTTTATGTACTTGCAAATCAGAATATTTTACAATTGCGAATAAGAAGACAGGAAAGACAGCTTTTCAAGGCTTATACTAGGTGCAGTGAGTGCGAATTTACATTTTAATATCTTGGCAGTGTGCTGAAGATCAGAGTTCAAATCTTGGTGTGTCCCAGAGAGGAAATCCTTGGATCATTAATTTGGAGCATCTTTCCAGTCCTTATACTAGCAGCAACTCACTTAATTGGGAAATATACTTCTTAGGTCAGTTGGTAGAGCAATGAATTGTGGACATATGGAGACCCAAGCTCAATTCTTGCTGTGATTCAGGGAGAAAACCCAGCCACTGCACTTCCAAGTAAAATATTCAGGTGTATACATGATACCGATTGTCCGTCATTACTGCCCAGCTTATTATTTGCTGGTCATAATCTGTGGATGATTGTAGGTTTCCCCCAGAACCTGCCCGTTTCTTCTCACCATAAAGCTGACCACCATTGTAGATCATTGTATACATAAGTGAAATATTCTTGAGATGAAGTATCGTGTAAAACACCAGTCCAATAAATAAATAAATAAATTATTCACTGGCTAGAATCCTGAATGCTGTTTTTTGCAGGATTCGATCGTATATGTGACATATTCCTGAGAAGGGTGTAAAACACCACTCAAATAAATAGATTATTCACTGGCCAGAATCCTGAACGCTGACTATTGCTGTTTGCAAATGTTATTTTGGTAATATATGCCATGCAGTGGCAAATATATATAGGCCTACACATTTTACTTGTGGCACGATATGTACCCATTGGTTTCACATTGATAAGTATATTATTTTTACAATAGCGATTCCTCATTGAAGCAATATATGGGAGTAACATTGTGCTATTTGTTCCATATTTTAGTACTCTATTTTGAGAAGGTTCCAAAGTTTCAAAAACGATTTTCAAAGCGTAATTCTAAATGTTTTTGAAGGTTTTAAAAATGATTTATTATTATTTCAAAACTGAAAACATTGTTTTGGCTTTAAAAATATAGAATACATTTAGCAGAGCTGCCTCTCATATGGCAGCATCTCATTATGACTTGGGAACTTTAGGTGTTGTCTGGCATTTTTAAATTACTGGTATACTGATCTTTATTCATTATTTAAAATTTAATATGAAAAGGAAATATCAGACTACTATTAATTAAAGTGCTTACTACAAAGAATGCACAAATTTTTACTTGCATTACTCATTTTTTTTAAATATAGTTTTATGTTTTAATTTCATGTTTTTTTTTTGTATTTTTTTATTCTTCCGTTTGTTTGGATTAAGCATTTCAAGCCAGTGGTGCCTAAAAAGAAAAAGAAAAGGGCGTGCCTTGTCTCCATGGTACCGCATAAGGAAAGGTCAAGGTCGGGAGGGGTCAGGGTCATCATCGCCTCTCTCGCAGAGACCTCGCCGCTCAACATGAGCTATGCAGAGTGTTGCCTCGGCAGAGTTTAGATTAACAGAGCATTTATCTACAGCAAATAGCTATTCCTCAAGCCAAGGCACTGCTAGCAGCATGGAGACACTACCCACGCAAGATTTACTCGACGGCGACTACAGTGAAGACGACTCAGAGGAAGTAGCAAGCGATCAGATATGGGGACGATTTTTCCCACTGGGCACAAGTTTCACAGCGCTAGGTGCGTGTTACAACAACAACACAACAGAAATGCACACTGAGTCGTGTGCGGTGCTAGTTTCGCCGATCGACAGTAGTTCGATCAAGGACGTGCCTAAGCCTGTTTTTACGCAGTGCCTACTATCACGTGGATGTCGTGTATATGTATATGGCCTAACTGGATGGAAGTAAAGTGTTTATTTCAGTTGGCAGTTTCACAAATGTCGGTAAACACACCGGTAGGTGTGCAGTGAGCTTCCCAGGGTGTGAAGCCTACCATAATCTAGGGAAACAAATTGTAATATAACTGATTATAGTTCTACATGAACTCCACTCTTGCTCCGATATTTGGATGTCGCTGTACCAGTGGAGTCACATAACCTTCCATTTAATTTCCTGGGAGTAGTTCTTCCACCTTGCAACTCAGCCACTTATCTTATGTCTCCTGCGAAAGTACAGAAACTCATAAACATGCACACTACAATTTCGGTGGTCTCACCTTCATTATTTAGGAGCTGACCGGCCGAGAAGCTTATCGCTCCGTGTGAAAGCAAAAACGATGCCACGTTTTATGGTTATGTGCTATAAACAGAAGTGCCGCCATAAACATGGTGTCCTTTCGTTTTAACATGGAGCGATGAGCTTCTAAAGAATGAAGGTGAGACCACTGAAATTGTAGCGCGAATGTTTACGAGTTTTTGTACTTTTAGCAGGAGACAAAAGATATGTGACTGAGTTGCGAGGCGATAGAACTCCAGCACTACTCCCAGGAAATTAAATGGAAGGTTGTATGACTCCCCTGGTATAGTGACATCCAAATATTGGAGCGACAGTGGAGTTCATGTAGAACAAGGTTGAGTAAAATTTAAGTTACATTTAGCCAAGGATCTCTGCTGTGATCTTTTAATGGGGTTAGGCGTAAATCACAGCCGAGGAGATGTGCAGGCTAAAATAGTGGTATTTAATAATACTCCGCGCTCCAAAAATCCTTGCAAAATGAACCACGACATACATGAACTGGGTAAAACTGAGACAAACTATGTTCCCCAAGACGTTAAATGTTCTGCCAAATTTTTCCACAGCCTTTTCTGTAGCCTTTACGACCAGTAAATCCAAGGTAATTCACATTACTAACTTATACTCACGTGCATTGTCAACATTTTGACCTAATAAACCGTGCTGTTGCTCTCCGCACACGTGTATTCATGGGTGACCTTCATGTAGATCGATACAAGGCATCGATTGATTTAATGTGGATGTAAATTTCAATATATGATGTCATGGAAAGGTCAACCCACGCTGCGCATGAGCACCTCATTGACACAGATTTAAAAAGCATGGCAACATGTGTCGTCTGACTGTACTTTTTATTTTGGCTAAAACTTACTGGAGAATGGTGAGGTAATTCTGAGTAGCGATTGTGGCAAAATGTACGCAAATATTTCAGTTTTCGAAATTAAGGTGCTTTAAGTGTATTTGGGAAGAATCTAACACGCATGCAGCAGAACTGAATGAGTGGGTAGTTTTTTATACCTAAATCGGTTCCACATAGCCCTTGGGCTAAGGATGGCCAATGGTCCTCGCGTAGCAGTAAGTATAAGCCACCGTTAGACCGTGGTCTCTGGCTAAATTTGAATGAGCTATGTGATGCTAGTTTAACTAGGGGCAGGGGCTTTATTTTTTATATACATTGGCAGTCATTTCAACACAGCGTATCTTTACCTGGTTGTTTATCCAGGTCACAAGAACACTTAATTCAGTTGTCATCAACAGTCGAACTGCTGGACTCCATACATAATTGTAGACTTCATTTCAAACAGTGTAAAACTAATGTCTTTGAGATGATAAAAGTAATGTAAATTTCAAATATTCAGAATTGTGTATTCAGTATTCAGATTTTTCTCCACCTACCAGAACGACTTGCTGTTTCAAGGTAAAACATTGTAGCTATGAATATAAAGTAAAATCCAATTCTAGGATCTGTTTGCCTGTAAAATGGTCTGTATTCTGTCCTTCTCAATGTCCATTATCATCAAAAGCTAGATTAGGTTGTCCTTGTTGTTCCATGAATTACACTTGTTGATGCAGTGATATTGTTAACATGAGCCAAATGGAAAGAAGTAATGGACAGGTGAATAAATGTTACAGAGATATTAAGAATTTACACATAAGTTTCCAGGATGACTTTGACAAGTAGAATAAATTCATTGAAAGTATATATTTTTTTTTTTTAAAAAAAAAAGGTGTGCCATGAGAGAAAACACAATGAAAAACAGATTTTGTCAAATTTGAATTCATCCTTGTTAAACCCTGGTTCGTATTCATTTATACTGTAACGTTTGAGTGATGTGGTATTGTGAACACTGAGTGAGATTTCCAGGATGACTTTGACAAGTAGAATAAATTCAGTAGTTTTTTTTAAAGCCTATGTTATCAAAGAAAATACACACTAAAAAAACTGATTTTCGTTTCTCTTCATTTGTCGTAGTTTAATCTGGGTTTCTGTATTTCATTTAAACCTTTGAGTGATATGATGTTGTGAACACTGTGGATCTGACAGAAATAGATAAACATTGACCTGTCTATGATCTTGTCTCCAAAACAAACTGACACGGGTTCAAAGTCAAAATCATTTTGCATACATTGTTTTCCTGCTATTTGTTGGTTATTATGTGCTGTGAAAAATTCCTGCACAATAACCTCTCTAAATATTGTGTGATTTTGAAAAAAATTTGTGCACATGGGTCAGTTTTTGTAACTTTTGATCTAGTTTGAAAAGCAGCCATGGCAATTATATAAAACTTGATGATTTCAAAGACTGATTGGTTGTTGATTTCCAAAGCAAGAACTGCTAACTAACTAATTTTAATCTTTCTTGGTATATCATGTGGTCTGTCAGATCATGTGTGACCATCTTGATTCATGTATAAGTTTCACGGCCTGCAATGTCACATTTTTACACTGTAGTTGTTATTAAAATATAGTTATTATTATTATTATTGTTATACAGTGTAATAAGTCATGCTGTTTGACAGATCTCACCAAAGATGAGTACACATTTGGACGAGGAGAATCATGCGACTATGCCTTCAACACTCCAGACATGAAGAAGCACCAGTGTTTCCAGGCATACAGCAAAATCCACTTTAAATTAAAAAGGGTATTGTAGTTTCACCTTGATTATTTTAGTACGGTCTAAATAAAATGTCATTAGAAAAAGGTTAGAGGGCAACATCATCCCAGGGTTCTCTGTCTGAATTCCTCTATTTAATAGGTAATTTAATTTATAAAAATGTACAGCTTGGATGTTGCCAAGACGCTTTAGCATCAGACAGTGTACATTATTTGTCAGCAATTGTCTTGCTGATATGAAAGTATCAGATTGTTTGTCTGTGTTGTAATGTCCTGAATTCATGTGTCAAATACAGCTAAGAAGTGTTTAGCAGATATTACATATACTGTATTATACATGTAGGTGTAACTTTTACTAACAGACAAATGGACATAAACTGTTATAAGTGCCATGCATAGCTAGTGCTGACAGTTCAGTTTTGTTCTTTTTTGTGAAATCAATATGTGCGTTTTAATATACAGGGACATACTAATTGAGCCATAACAGTACATTTACCCACGAGCTTCTCACCGATACTGGTGAGGCGAGTTCAAGTTCATCTCTGGCTGAACTGGTGAAACATCAATGAAATAAATCATTCAGTCATGATGTTTAGTCAGAATTTGTCCGTGTGAATGGCAAAGGGTGGGTTTTTTTCCTAAACCTTGAGCCCAGTCGCGACTAAAGCATGAAGAACGACGATGTGAAACCCTGAATCAGATGCGTTTTAATGTACATGTGTAAATAATGATTAGCAGTTGTCACCAAACCAAACTTTCAAAATGTCCATTTGTGATAATCTGACAGGGACATTTCTCCTTTCAGCAATCAACAAGTTCTGGGATCCATGTATTTTTAGAAGACTGCAGTAGCAATGGGACTTTCATAAACGGGGAAAAAGTGGGTAAGCAGACATAAATACTGTAAGACTTCATGTTTGTAATGGTTTGATGACAGTGTGCTCAGGTTTTTGGTGTGGTAATCCATGTTATGTGTTGCAAATCATTTGGCATCAGGTAATAAGCAGATAAACATCTTCACATATACATGTACCTTTAGCTACACCTGGTAACCCACTCCGGTTCACCATAAACTGAACTTGTGTCACCTGTAGTCGAACACATTTCATGCATTCACTTGCCTTGATATAAAAAGATGATTGTACAGCCACAAAATAGTTTCACTAAGCAGAATTATTGTTCAAATATCATTACTTCCAAAATGTTATCCTTGCTTGTGAAATGTTGATTAGAAATAAGTCGCTTCCTATTTTGTGTATATTTTCTGTTGGCCTGAAAAACCTAGTTACTACTATGTGTGAATTCAAAAGGGTGCATTTTAATCACTAGGAGTGACTTTTTACACTTAATGTTTTTTTTTTTCAGGGAAGGGAAATAAGCAAGTATTGAGCAACAATGATGAAATAGCTCTGGCCATGAAGAAAAACAAAGGTACTGTCAGTTTGTGTTTCAAGTTTGGTTAGAAGAGAGATTAACAAGTTTCTGTTGTTCTCTGTCCAGTTAATCTGTGGTATTTGTTGAACTATATGTGGGCTATAAAATGAATGTTGATACATGTATGTGACTGAAGCATGAGTACCATTGCGGCATGAGAATTTGGTGATGGTATAAAAGTATTTTGGGTCTTACACAAACTTTTTTTGTATATTTTCCTCTTTCGATTATTGATTGAAAAGATTACTACTCCATTTTTGAGAGTGATTTTGGATCAGTCATAGCAGAACGTGCAACAGATGCTACAACAAGCTGACTCCTTATCTTGCCTTTTTGCTTTTTAGCATTTGTGTACCTAGACATGAAGGCCAATGATGATGCCAATTTACCCAAAGAAATACGAGACAAATACACACTAACAGCAGTCTTGGGCAGGTGAGTGTTAAAGGGAAAGCCTCATTAAAAGCTCACTAAAAAAATACCTTCTCTGACTTTTTCAGATTTTTTTTCACAAAGTTAAATCCAGTCCAATGTTCAGATTGTATGGTGTTCTGATCAGTGTGGTCCATGAAACCCACCATTCAATGAAAATGTTTAACTGCATTTGATTTGGTGAGAGGAATCTGAAAAAGTCAGTCAAGGTATATTCAGATGCAGTTTTTAATGGCCTTTTGACTCAAAACTTCATTTTTACAGGGTGTTCCCCTTTAAATTATTTTACATAAATGGTCAGAACGAGTGTTGCGATGTTCTGTACATGTAATGGTGTGGTGGGTCAATTTTGTTGACCATAAAAAATTATGGTGTCACAGATAAGTTGTTAAAATAAAATGTTTTATTTGAACTGCAGCGGCCTAGTCTTAACATTTTTTTTGTTTTGTTATATGCATATATTAAAAGAAAGGAACACATTTACACAACATACACCTTAAATGAAAGAGCTATACAAACTGTGTGGAATACTATTTTTTATTTTTTTACATTTTTAAAGGTTTCATAAAAGGGACAAACTGTTTCAAATATTGCCATTTTTTACATAATCCACCTATTCGGGGCACATAGAAAGTCCCGCCATGTTTTAGGCTTGTCCAGTGAAAATCTCCTTTCCTCCTCTTGAATATTCATTGTGACGTCATTGATCCTAAGGTTTTACTACTACCATTTAATTAACATGCATTTCCAGTCTCAGTTAAATTTGTTCTTACATCGTGATAATTGTGGATTTTAAGTTCTGTTAAAGCCAACTCTAAAAAGGAAGAATTTGAGATGCACTAGAGGGCCACATCATGCCTACATGCGTAGCTGTAGGCTACCAAAATAGGCTACCAGAGATAGCCCTGAATTGTGATGTCCTGAAGGCAGAGAGGGCAACCTGTCCTTTCACAGATTGCTCCCCGAAATCCCCGTTCCCACTCACTTGAGCTTGATGTGTGGTCAGTCAAACAACTGCTCTCAGCCTCACTCCTCTATGATTCAAACTGGTAGCCTTGTAATCCGAAGTTACATTCACTATCATCAGAACTTGAGCTGGGGTCCCCACTGAAGCCCTTCATTACGTTATCTACATGACTTTTTTTTACCTTCAAAGACAGAAGAGCTACTTTGCAAAGCTAAGCACAATGACGTAAGCAATCTGTTAAAATGGCGGCCTAAGAAGTCTTGGACGTTTAACTATTAAATCCTCAAATAACAAGCACTTCCGCCAGAAAATTGAAATTTTTTATTTAACCATAAGTAAAGCTCTTTCTTTTAAGGTATAGGTTGTAAAAATGTGTTCTTTTCTTTTAAAACTTTGTTCATATGGCTGAAGAATTCTTTATGTGGATTAGAGCAGTTAAATTTGCATCTACAGGTCTAGTTAACTGTTTTGATGCATTATCTCAGGGGATGTCATGTACCATAAATACGCTAGTATAATTTGCATTCATGTATATTTCACGGGGCTAACTAGAACAGAGATATGCTGAAAAAACATGTGTACTTGTTTAAATTACGCCACCCCATCAATGGGCTGGGTGTCCGTCTCCACTATAGCCTCTTTGTGGACTCACAGTGTGTCTTCCATGAATGGGCACGATCAGCTGTAAGCAACAGACACACCATGTTGTGCGACGACGGGTTTTGACACCTGCAATCACGTGGTCACCTCACACTGCGATACCAAGTAGGCTGCACAATAAAGCCATATCTGTGACATGTAGGTAAATACCAGTGCATGTTGTAGCAGTGCTCTTTTATGTGTTCAGATGACTTCCTTATATTACGTGAAACAGAGAAATACCTGTTGGACCGACTGACAAGTGATTGTACAGGTAGGGTATGGTAAATTGGCTACACCAGATGGCGGCCGCAATTACTGCACTTTCTCGAAATCAAGGGAGCCCTTGTGAAATTTGTGGGCAAGCAGCAAAGGGAAGGCCTAGCAGTATCGGCGACAGAGATGCAGATCAAGTTACTTTCCCTGGGCAAGACAGTTGGAGAAGAGAATTTTAAAGCCTCCGTCTCATGGGTCTTCAAGTTCATGAACAGGAACAATTTGTTGGTTCTTGCATAAAAACTACCAGGTGACTTTGAAGAGAAGTTGCTGAATTTCCAGCGTTTCATGATTCGGCAACGAAAACACAATTATTATTCATTCTGTCAAATTGGGAACGCTGACCAGACGCTACTGACATTTGATCTACCAAGCACAACTTCCGTGACACTGAAGGGCTCGAACTCTGTGTCCATCAAGATGACTGGCAACGAGAAAAAAAGGTTCACCGTTATATTGGCCTTCACACCTGACGGGGGCAACCCCCCGTAGTCTTCAAACAAAAGACGATGTCGAGAGTGAACTTCCCAAAAGGCATTATTGTAACAGTACAAGAGAATGGCTGGTTTGAAGACAGCATGATGACAGATTGGTTCACTACTGTCTGGGGCAAGAGACCTGGAGGGCTTCTACGGCATGAGAGTTTGCTAATTCTCGATGCATTTTGCTGCCATAAATCAGACAACAGTGAACAGCAGTTGAAGACAGACTACAACCCTTGCCATCATACCTTGTGGAATGACATCTAAGCTGCAGCCCCTAGATGTCTCGGTGAGTAAACCGCTGAAAGCCAAACGTCAGCAACTTTTGGACTGAGTGGATGGCGGGACGCAATCACACATTCACTAAAGGAGGAAACAAGCAAAAGCCAGAACTGCAACTCGTCTGTCAGTGGATATTCACAGCCTGGGAACAGTTGGACTCTGCCATCATGGTGCGATCCTTTAAGGTGAACGACAGCTCATGACTGAAGCACTATTAATAAAAAAGGTTTCAAAATTCAGTCTTGAATGCAAGAAACTGTTCGAATTGGTATGAATTCGTTGCTGAATTATCTTTGTTTGAAGTGTGGAGTATTTCACTGCCGACTGGAAATCTGAAGGCGCCATTGCCTTTAACCTCATAAGAAATTGACCAATCAGAGAGCTATGCAAATAAACAATTGACCTACATCAGAGGCTCTGTCTGCATGGATGCATGTAGCCCTCACGTGACCCTGTTCTGTTGTAAATTTAATCTACATGTATGCTCATCAGATTCGTTCTTTGATAGAATTTCACGTTTCTTTTATTAAAAATCTAAATTTATATCATGAATAGAGTTCTTGTCTTTAGTTAAATTACAGTTAATTATTACATGACGGCAGTGCTGAGCCGCCATATCTAGTTCCAGTTTACCGGCACAGTTTGGGAGCACTCATGGGAGTTATCAGCTGTCGATTGCAAAGGAAATACATCACCAATCCTCTATTCTACTGTATAATACACACCCTCGATCAAAAGAGAAAGATGGAAAAAGCGTGAAGTATAGTGGTGTATTTACCATGACTTTAGCACTACCCAGCCTGCCTTGTAATGAAAGTAATAGCCGAATGTTGTAGTTATAGTGAAAATCACACCATTTAGACAAATAAAATCATATTTTTGTACGATTGATATAGAAATATATTTTTTTAAATTTTATAAATGTTTGTGTTGTCTTTGTACAGAGGAGCATGTGGAGAAGTCAAACTGGCCTTTGAGAAAGGTTCCTGTAAAAAGTTTGCTGTAAAAATTATTTCTAAGAAGAAATTTTCCACTGGAGGAAAAACACAAATAGTAAGTGAAGCTCTTTTTTTTTCATTGTATATATGAGCGCATAGTAAGAACTTAATCAGAGAATGAGATATAGTGGAATTATGGTAGTAGAATTCAACACAGACATCCAGTACATCTGACTTGAGAACTTTTTTGCCATGACACTGTCATTTCTATTGTTTTTCAGAATATGGCATCTCATGTGATGAGTGAAGTCAGAATTTTAAAGTCACTGAAACATGTGAGTTTGAACCTTAACATTTTGCATGTATTCCCTGAAATCAAGATGAAAGATGAAGTTATTATCAGTTGATAGATGATTGTTAAGTGTAGTTGAATTACTCCATGTTCATGTAACTTATATGGGACAATGAATAGAAATATACTTGAATGCAGTATGCAAAACTTAGTCAGTGAATATATAAATAAATCAATAAATAAATAAATAAATAAACTTCTTGTCAGGTGATGAACTGTAATACCGCCCCATTGTAACATCTGCTGGCTGATTGGTCAGTATCTGAGCCAATGAGAAGCATTTGTATCATAAATGAATTCTAGTGGTTGTCTGTTTGCCTGCCCCTCTTTGATTGACAGGCCATTGTGTCTTCTGTTTGCAGCCCTGTATTATAGGTATAGAAGATGTGGTAGACTCACCAGATACCTTGTTCATAGTTTTAGAGCTGTGAGTATTGTATTAGTGAAAATTACAGGTACCCAGGAAAACTTACTTTCCTGTAGTTTAGTTGAAAATGGAAATGACCATTGAGATTCTCACTGCATTAGTTTAAACCTTGTGCTGTTAAAGAGACTATACTGTATACTGAGAATTTCTGTATTTGGACTTTTATATGTCTTGTATTGATAAAGTGGCTTAGTATGCTGTAGGCTTAAATATAAGTTAATGAAGTGGATTGGAAAAACGCATTTTATTTTTTTGCGATATGTATGTACTCATTCCTTTTCATGCATACATTAACTTTGGTAGATCGGGCCAAAATGGAACTGTTTGGAAAAATAATTAATCAATGCTTAGAAGACCAAAAATCGCAGGATACCGAGGGCGGCATTCTATGAAAGTGCATAAGTCAGCTTTTGGAGACAAAAAAAAGGTTCCACTTGAAATGATTGAACTGAAAATTGTGTTGATTGTGTTGCTCTTGCCGGGGTCAGTCGCCCCAGACCAAAGCAGTCAAATGTTTGATTTCAGCGGAGAATCCGTTTGAGGAATCAAGTCCAGTCATTCTTCATGTATGTGGTAAAACTTTACTCTGAGTTTCATCTATGCGTAAACCTTATAACCATTGTATGGATGAAACTAGTTGCATGTGGCATAAAACCCCAGTCAAAAGCACGAATAAATAAACTTATTATTTACTTGTTCTTGTCATTAACTTATAGTGTCACATGTACTTGTTCACTAGCATGTACACTGTTAAATGTAAAGTGTTTTACTGTTAACGTCTTGTCACACTTCTTAGTTGGTGTTCTCTTTTTCAGAGTGGAAGGTGGAGAATTGTTTGACAGGGTGATCAATGCTGGCAAGTTAGAGGAGTCTGTCTCTAAACTCTTGTTCTACCAAATGGTCTGTGCTGTCAAGGTAGGTCAGTGGATTTTTTAGCTGTGGTAAGCAGGTTGAAAAGTCGTTTGGCCTTTCCGCTGGGCCCAACTTTTTTTACGTTTTATAGTTTTATGACCATATGCCATATTACTTCTTCAGGAAACTGCCCTTTAACAGACCATCAGACTTTCTTGCTGTTTAATGTCAGGCTGTCTGCCTCAGCTGAGACTGCTGACATTTGACAAGTGAGGGTTGTGGGTTCAGATCCAGCTGTTGGTTGTCCTGGATGGGGCTTTAAGTCAAGAGATTTGACAGGCATACTGTGAGATGTGGTAGTTTCATCTCAATTCCTCCACCAAGAGACTTCATTGTAGGTGACCAAACAAATACATTTATTTTCTTATATTGTCCTGTATGACATAAAATATATGTATTTATTCATTTATTTGATTTGTGTTTTACACCATACTCAAGAATATTTCACAACCATATGCAAGTTGCAGGCAGATCTTCCCAGGTTCAGCCGGAGAGGAAGCGAGGATAAGTTAGATTTGAACTCATAGCAACCACAATATGGAATATATCTCGAATTGACTTTTTCTGAAAGTACGAGTAAATTAACACATTTTGTATCACTTAATTCTTTCAGTATTTACATGACAAGGGCATCACTCACAGAGATCTGAAGCCGGAAAATATCTTACTAGTCGGGGATGAGGACAAGACGCTGATCAAGGTGACAGACTTTGGATTGTCCAAGTTTGTGGATGCAAACACCATGATGAAGACATTCTGTGGCACTCCAACGTACCTGGCACCAGAGATCCTGGAGACAGCCGGAGTCGGCAGTTATACAAAAGCCATTGACTGCTGGAGCCTGGGAGTTATATTGTTCATATGGTAATAGTATGTTTGTGATCATTGTCAGGTATACATGCATGTGCTGCCATATGCTTGTGCTGTTACGGGTTTTTGTGATCGTTTTTGGCAAATGCACAATTAAATTGCAACTTGTATCGGCTTGTTTGTGACCTCTGTGTTTCTCTTCTGAATTTTAGTTTTTTTTAGAAATATGATCACTTTATCAGATGACATTACCTGTTTGTTTAGAAGAGTTAAAATGTTATGTCCAAATGCAGAAATGCATTTTATTTTTTGGACCTTTTGATAATGAGATAGTCCTTCTGAGGCACTTCAGACTATCCAGCCCTCTCCTGGTTTCTATTGTAACTTGGCAGCTAGATTGCTTTTGATTTGTAAAGTATGATTTGTTAGCGCAAGCTTTATTTGTGTGACTGACAATTTGTTTTCTGACTACACTGAAATCTTTTTTTGCAGTTTGGTGGGTTATCCCCCTTTTTCAGATGAGCGAAAGGACATGGATTTACCAAAGCAGATTCTGGGTGGCCATTTCTCATTTCCGCAGGAGTACTGGAAAGACATCTCTGATGAAGGTGAGAACAGTGGTAAAGACAATTTTCAAGAACATTTGTCAAATCAATCATAATCAGTTCTGCTACTCGCAGAGAAGTCTTTTGTCCAGCACGTTGGTTATGAATGCTCAGTCTTTCTGATGACACAGTTGCTTTCACTGAGAATGGAACAAAAATGTAACTTTGTCACAAGAATTGGTGATAGGATGTTGAATTGTCCATCCATTTCGGACAAGTCTGACCGTTTCTCAGCATTTCTTGCAAGGAGTTGAGTATATTGTTGAAATACATATAAATACTGAAATTATTTTATCATTTCACAAGTACACATGCACGTCAGAGCTTCCGTTGTTGACGCTGTGGTTAATTTTGAATTGTGTTCTTCACATTGACTTCAAAGGGCCTCCGTGGCTCAGTCGGTTAGCGGGCAATGACCCAGAAGCCTCCCACCAAGGGCCTCCGTGGCTCAGTCGGTTAGCGCGCAATGACCCAGAAGCCTCCCACCAGTGCGGTTGCTGTGAGTTCAAGTCGAACTCTTGCTGGCACCCTATCCGGCCGTACCTGGGAAGGTCCGCCAGCAACCTGCGGATGGCTGTGGGTTTCCCTCAGGCTCTGCCCGGTTTCCTCCCACCATAATCCTGGCTGCCGTCCTATATGGAAAATATTGTTGAGTACAGCGTAAAAGACCAATCCAATAAAATAAATAAATATTGACTTCAAGAATTGCATAGCCTGCTTGTTGGGCTGCTATACATTTCAAGAACGCTGTAGAGAACGAAGTTCTACTGGTTGTAAGAATCCACTGAGAGGGTATTTTGTATGTAGATTTCTATGCCTCTTTGTGAATGACATCTGGATTGCACCTGTCTCTGGGTGGATGAGTGGGTATCAGTGTGCTAATGTGTGGCATAATCTTATGGGCAACATTTCTTATTAAAAAAAAAACTACTTTTAAAGTTTTCCACACTTAGAAGACTTTAAATCATAAGACTTTCACACATGTTATACACATTAGTACCACTTTTATCCTAATCTGACTTGTTTTTGAAGAACATTGCTGTACGTGTAGGCTTTAAATTTCTACCAGTTATTTCTAAGTTTTCACAAGTTTGTGCCAAAAATCTCCTGGTGGATAATGGCTGGGGTTATCTCGGTATCAAACAAACCGACCTTTGCGGAAACAAACCGTAATGGTGAGTGCTTATGTGTTGTTTCTTCCCCTCAGCCATTGATATGGTAAAGCAACTGCTGGTGACAGATCCGAAGAAGAGGCTGACTTTACAGGAGGCTATCCAGCATCCGTGGTTTAGGGTAAGGCTGTTTTTGTTGTTGATTTTCACTGAATAAAGTAGGATTGTGATTTTTTTTACATTGTTTTTCAGCCATTGTAGGCTAAATTTTTTTTTTATTCCAAGCAGCTTGGAAAATGTGAATTTTGGACCGATAAAAGTCTGGAAATGATTTGAAATTTACCGGGATATATGAACCCTGTCTTTATATCTTTTTGTTTATCTCTCTGTGTCAAGTTCTCTGTCTATTCAGTTTTCAGCCACAAAGTGATCAGACTTGGAGAAATAATATTAAATAGTTGGACTCATTACATGCTGAAGTTAGCAATTTTCATAGAATTCAGTTTCCTTCCTTCGAATGGCTTGTCAGTGATTTAGTGGCTGGGGGCTGTACCCAGGTTGGACATCAGATAGAACATGCCACACTGAGATCATGTGAACGGTTGAAAATAATTACAGTACATCTATGGGAGGAAAAAAATGGACCAAAAAGCTCTGTTGTCCTTGAGGAAGTGTCAGTCTTCACCCTGTTCATGGATTAAATCAGTGAAAAAATGCATGATTATAGCATGGAATGTTTTATAGACAAGTGCTCGGATTTTGGCATTGTGTTACAGGATGACCAGATGAAGTTGTGTGCCAAGGCGCTGATGTACCCACTAGCTGAAGGCATGGTGCCCCCAGGCGTGGTACGTACATGCACTCCATCAGTTAGCCTGTGGATCGGTCCATTGTTTCTGCTTGTTGCTTCAGTGTGCGGCCTGACAGGAATGGGTCGCATGACGCTGTCCTGTCGGGGCCTCCGTGGCTGGGGGGATGCTAGAGTGATAGTGCAGCGTAATGACCCAGGTACCTCTAACCAATTTGATTGCTGTGAGTTCAGGCCCAGCTCAAGCTGACTTCCTCTCCGTGGGAAGGTCTGCCAGCAACGTGCGGCTGGTTGTGGGTTTCCCTTGGGCTCCACCCAGTTTCCTCTCACCATAATTCCGGCCGGTGTCGTACACGTGAAATATTCTTGAGTGAGGTGTAAAGCACCAATCCAATAAATAATTAAAATACTACTGTGTCATCTAAAACACGACAAGAATAGCTCTTGAGAAAAAGGCGTGTGGTTTTAGTTGAATGACGTCTGTTTTCAACGAATCATATTTTTTTTTTGCAAAAGGAGATGGGGGAAATTTCCTAATGTTTTTGCATTCTCTCCCCCCCCCCCCCCTCACAAATCCTGCATGTGTACTACGCTGTGGAGATTTTCTCATTATTGTGTTAAAAGTACCTTTCAGGCCATAATTTTACATCAAGATTTACATTAAATCAGGAGACTGATGCTTATGCTTTACTACATCTACCCAACTTTCACTTGTTCACTTTCTTTGTATCCAAATACTGTGTGGCACACCTACACACACAGCTGGACCAGCAGGTACACAGGAGTTTTTGTGGATTTTCTTCCTGGGACTGATCAGTGATTATTAGTGTTAGGTAACCTTTATTTGGCCTTTACCATGTTCACAGGACGTGCGTTGTCCAGTGGAAAGTCTTACAAACTCATTCCCTTGAACTTTTTGTCTGTTATTGGCATGAACATTGGCCAGAATGACAGATGGTGGCCTCTTTGTTCGCTTGCTACATTATGAAAACTTTCTTCAGAAAAGTTTGTAAACGTGGGAGTTGAGGAGAGTTGTTGAAGTCAAATAATTTCTTTACAAATTCCACTAAAAGTCTGTGAATGTGTGAGAAAGATCATAGATACAAGACTGGTGCACATTGTTTGCAGGAGAATGGTGCTGATGAGGGTGTAAGTTGAATCACCACATCTGAGAGCTTTATACTTTGTTGTTGTTGTTACGGGGGCATGTAATATTAGTCTGTCAACCTTTTTGCATATTAAACTTGGAAAGTTAAATTCACTGGCATGCTATGTTTCTCAGTGATTTCATTATGGTGGCTTCCCAAAAAGTATGACATTAAACGGTGTACAGAATAATGCCTTGTAAATTAGCTTTATGTGCAGGTGCAAAAGGGTTGAAGAACTGAAGTACACGTTGTATTTTTTATATCCATGTTAAGGATAATGATGTTATAGTGCCTATCTAGAGAACACTTCATGTTTAACCCCTTCCAGCAACTCCTGTTTTCTTCATCTATATTGAAATCTGGTCGTCACTGTGTACATGGAGATTACAATCAAATACACAAATCTTATTGCCATAAAAATATACTGTCATGAGTTTAAATCTTACATAATGGTAAATAATATTGCTTAATTGTGTGAAAAATATAGTTGGATCCATTGTTCAGCTTCAAGTTGACAACAGAATGGAGGCATTTGGTTTGGATATGGTGTTTTGTTTCAAGCCAGTTTAATCATTATCTCCTGGCATATTACATGTAACTAACACCTGTTGTTATTTCTGTGTTCAAAAACTGTTCACACGTTTTGGGTAGAAGGTTCATTTGCACCTCACCAGTTCATGTTCACACATTACCCTATGTATATGTATAACATGTTTAACTGCCTTTATTTTGTACTCCTGTGTCCTTTAACCAAAAAGGTCTGAAGACAAAAACCAGCTCTTGCTGATTTGCCATTCCACTTATTAGAATTCTGTCAGGATAATAGGTATAAGCAGAGACTTCTTTTCATTCTAGTTCTTACTGACTTTGTCACGTTATGGATGATTGATCTAGTGACATTTGATGAATGGAAGGGTTAGAAAGTTTGATCATGGACAGTAGAATCTTGCTAAATTCTGTTGAATTAAGTTCAAGCCAGGTGCAGCAAAACACAAATATACTGTCGTCATAATTCAAAACTATATGCGTTAAGATTAGAACTTAGATTACGAGGGGCCTCTGTGGTTCAGTCAGCACGCCAGCACGGCGTAATGACCCAATGCAGTCGCTGTGAGTTCAAGTCCAGCTCATGATGATTTCATCTCCGGTTATAAGTGGAAAGGTCTGCCAGCAACCTGTGGATGGTCTTGGGTTTTCCCCGGGCTCTGCCTGGTTTCCTCCCACCATAATGCTGGCTGCCGTCGTACAAGTGAAATATTCTTGAGTATGGTGTGAAACAACGATGAAAGAAATAAATAACTAAATTTTCATTAAATTAAATGCAGTCTAAAGTTTTAATTTTATGGCTGTTAGTAATAAAGGGGGTTGTTTAGGTGCAGATTTCATTGTGGTGCTTCTGGTGATGATTACATAAGAATATATCCACAGCCAAGCCTAAGCGATAAGGGAGTTTAAGCTCAAACTCCTCCGATGTTTGAGCTGGAAAAATTCCTACTGCATCATGTGACTTGTGAAAAGCGTTCGACAAACTTTGTTGACGTTAATTGACTGATCACCTTTCTCACTCTGTTTCGGAATTAAAGAATGACACCTCTTTCCTTCAGGATCTTCGTAAGTTTACTAACGTTAAGCTCCTTAGTTTTCTCCATCATTTGTCTACTCTAAATAACTTTTATGAAACTTTTTTTTTCAAATTCATTCAAAACTAGTTGCCTACATTTCTGTCACACTTGACACTTGTCACATGTTACAGTAGGACTTTGTGTATATGTATGCCATCTGGTGAATACATGCTTGTCAAAATTGTGAACAAAAAGTTTTTCTACAGTGCCCCTTTAAATACTGTACATATTTCAGCCTGCCCCAAAGAAAAGACCCAGAGAAGGTGGGGATGAGCCTGTTGCTAAGAGGAAGGGTTCGGAGGAAACAATCACGCCCCCAGAAACACCGTCTCCATGAAGTGTGAAACTCTATCGTCGTGAGCAGTTTATCAACACCCACCTCTACGACACGTAGTCAACACCTCTGAAAAAATGTACTAGAGAACTGATGCATCCATACGTCTTCAGGAATTTTTTTTTGTCAGCTGTAGATTTTGTCTCCCCTTGGCACCCAAAAAGCTGATTGAAGGTTTGGAGGCTGTCCAATATAGTGTTGGCATATTTGCAACTTGAGCAAGTTCGAACAAATGTAACCATATGAACAGATCTTAAAGAGCTCTTGATGGAATTTCAAGTCTTGTGGCTTGCACTGTCACGATGAGTTTCATTTCCTAACACTTCAGCTTGTACCTGATCTTTGTACATTTATGAGTGAAGAAATAAGTCCGATATTTAGAATTTTTCGTTCCTGGGAAATTCTTTTTTGTTTGAAAACCTGGTTGTTGTGGGAAATTCTAACCCAAACACTTCATTATATGAAAAATGAAAACAACCAGAAATTCCAAAGTTTTACAGTTATATACAGTAAGATTTTTATCAGCACATGGAGGCACAAAACAGTAAGGATGCATTTAGAAAAGTTTATAAGGTTTGTTTTGCTTTTATAGCCGCTTGTTTAGTCCTGTACTTTGCCATGTCAGGTACATTAAGTGGACAGTTTTTATCATGATTATGTAGTGATACCATCCATTTGTTTTATCCCATTGTTTTAACATGAACTTTATTATGAAAAGTAAGGCATTTGTTGTAGACATTCCTGTTTGTTTACCCCACCATAGGGACATATACATTTTATATGGTGACAAGACAAGCATGTAAGGTTACAAGGTCGAAAACTTTGTTGATTTTAGTGTTCATGTTTGGTGCAGTTGACACCATTATGCCATAGTTGACAAAATCATGATGCAGTTAAATTTGGACCAGTATTTGTTTTGTTTCATTCATTTTACATGTAATTAATCCAAATGATTTCAAGTTCTTGAAAGATTACATTGGTGCCAATTTTAGCCATATTCTACGAAATAGGAAATTATTTTACAGTTTTAATTTTTAAAATTCTTAGCTCTTGTTTGGGAATAATTTCTCTCTTGTTGAGTGGGAGTGAGTACTTTGCCTGATGCAGCTGTGTGTGTTGCATGGTACAAACTGCATGCTATTTTGACAAACATTTGCCTCAAAAATCTTGCGCACTAGATTTTACTGTGGCGGTTTCTTGATTACAAAAAGATTCTTTCAGGGATTGAATCTTTTGTCTTGGTTGTAGAAAGGTTTGAGTTACAAAGAATTACACCAACTCTCTACGAGTTACAAAGACAAAGATAAACTTTCAGTTTCTACTCGTTATGACAATTCTTTGACATGCAACATGATTTGTATAGTGCCATTATGTCAACATTGTTTATGTGGTGTACTAATGTATTGTACAGATTTCTCTGACTGTTACAAACTTGTGGCTTCAGAAAGTAGCAACAGGTTGCAACAAGCTCTGGGATTGATGCAGTGAATTGCTCTATAGTAGCAACATCCTTTCGGATTGATCCAACTTGTGGCTCCTTAGAGTAGCAACAGGTTGCAACAAGCTCTGGGATTGATGCAGTGTATGGCTCTGTATAGTACCAACATTCTTTCGGATTGATCCAGCTTGTGGCTCCTTAAAATAGCAACTGGTTGCAACAAACTCTGGGATTGATGCAACATGTTGCTCCATAAAGTAGCTAGATATAGCAACTAGCTCTGGGACTGATACAACTTGTGGCTCTATAAAGTTACAACAAGCTCCTCAGGCTACCATATGGAACCATAGGCCTTGGTGTAACTTGTGGCCTTATGAAAGAGCCGGGGTAGTTAAATGTAGCACCAGCTAGAGCATTTGTGGTTTTGTGAAAAACAATTAACAAAGCACTAGTTTTCAGCTGTGGTAACAGTTGGGCAGTATGTTTATTGTTTGTGAAATAACTTCAGTGTTCTTAAGGTGCATGTAACTTTAGGAACTTAGATTGGCACGCAGATATCTAGTGTGGCTTCAGAGGGTATGGATCACTGGGAAAAGCAGCTTCACTGTGGCTTCATTAAGTTTTTGCATGTAGCATTAGCATTAGGCACTTTGAACCTCTGCAAAGTAGAAATTGCCTTTACTTGTATCAGTTGGACCCAGGATCACAAAGCTATGTTAGTCTGAAGTCATACTTACACGTAGTCTTAACTTATGGGATTATGACTGACGTTAGAATTGAACTGAAATGCTGATTTCAATTTTTATTACAAAGGTATTAGACAACTCCTGGTATTTAAGTAAAAATTCTTAAGATGAGTCATGATTTTAGAGCTTTGAACTGCTTTGCAGTTAAGTCTGGCTTAAGTCTAAAAGAGGCTCTTGATAATCCTGGGTGCTGAATAGCACTTAGCTAAGTGTATTTCATATCTGTTTGACATATGTTGCCATGGTAGTTATGGCTTATAGCTCGAGTATGCTTCATGAAAGTTGACCCCTGGACATTATGGGTCTGCATGGGGTTAGGAAACACATGCCATTATAAGTAAATTACACTGCCATGGCTGTATATAATAGCTTGAGTGTAGCTTTCTCCTGTGACACTGTTCTCAGTCAGTAGTCAATCCTGTATTGTATCATGCACATGTAGGTGGTCACTCGTGTGTAGTTTTCATTTTTTTTCCACTACATTAGTTTTTACCCTCTCAAATCAGGGCTATCCCACATTGATTTTACCCTGTCAAATAATCATTAGGCAACATTGATTTTACCCTGTCAAATTGTCGTTATCCAGTTGTGCAATTTCTTGTTGATACTTATTGGTAGGCATAGGAAAACCTTTATTGTGGGTGGGAAAATTATTGTGACACAGCCTATTATATATGCATAATTCTCTGCCAAATGTGCTGTACAAACAGGGAAGCCATCAGCTGATTTCATGGCAATCATCAAGGTCAGTGTTAAGCCAACAATCCCCACCACACCACTGTGGTATGTAGGCAACACTTCCTACAGCACACCTGAAGTATTCTAACAGGTCGACGGCTGGCCGATTGACAGACGGACTGATGCAGTGTAACAGTGAAGCGAAAATCTGCTCTTGCTAAGTGTTGTTTAGATAGGCAGGTCTAACTGAATTCATTTCCATGTATTTATAGTATCAGTTTACGTCAATGTATGCACACATGCTTGTTGAAGGCGCATGTGTGCATTGTCCTGACTGTTTATTGACCAGTATTTGGTAACAAGTCAAATGGGAGTGTTGATTGGTGAATCGGTGTGTATGTGCAGGCTGAATAAGTCATACTGTCACGACAGTAGATGAACGGAAGGATGTGCTGATTAATACCTGTGTTACTACATGTACATTGTAAACTTTGGTGATAGCGAAGCTCAAGTTTTTTAATCAGTCATGAGCTGTCTTTGACTTTAATTGTGTTTGACTGCTGAGGGTTACAGTGTTTTAACCTAGGAGACGTATCGTCATCCACGAACTGCAAGGACCGGTTGTCATCCCCAATTCCACACTCAGATCTACCTTACTATGATTGCCTGTAAAAGAATTAGTTCTAAAGGACCACACAAGGACACACCTGTTTTCTCTGCAATAAGCTATTGTTCACATGCAAATCAGAATGTCAAACCGACGACGTATTTACACACGTACATGTTGTACAGTAAAGTGGAATAATTGTTGTAAAATATACATGTACGAATGTTGTAGAAAGAACTTCGTGGTGTGAACGGAGTATATATACCGACACAAAATAAAAATTGTGATAGTAAAATCATCTTGGTATGTTTGTGTCTTTGAGTTTTTTTATTACCTCGCATTTTCGGATGGGATATTAATTTAGTTTATGTGTTTGTCCCTCCGGCCATGGTGGAGTCACTGTAGCTTTGTAGACCTGCAGTTACCAACAGAGAGCTATGAATAATTAATACGTGTCACAGTGGACAATTTGTACCCGTCCATGTTGACTTGATTTTGCACAGAATGATATTTTTGTCCTTATTACAGAATTTAAAACTTAGAACTATTTCAAATCCTCTAACAACTACATGTATCCATGGAAAGTGTCACGAATCTGACAGCCCGATGTTATTAAGTTAGCACATAACAGTGTTTATAAGAAAGCACTTTCATTTCCTAAGGATTTCTGGCACAGTATTACTATATGTCACCTGAGCTTAAGCATGTAAAAATGCACTTTCATCGTAAAGACCTTAAAATTATACTTTTGATGTGAACACTGAAGTTATTCTGATGAGAAATTAGTCGAAAACACAAATCTTAACTGGGGCTGAGAGGTGGATGAACTCCCCAGAATCCAAAGAAAATATGTGACAATTAAGTAAAATACAGTATTAAGTAAGTCAACTACTGATTTGCCAGGAGGGCTTTACATTCAACAGAAAAACTGTACTGTTTGGTGCTATTTCCTAATAATGTACCAGCTATAAAACTTTCAGCTGTGAAGACATAATAGGCTGGCGCCATCTTCATGGCTTTAAGGCTTGCCATTTAGATTCACTCGATGACTCAAGCGCCAAGCATCGCGGAAGAACACCACGACTGTTCAGCTGAAAGTTAACTTAAAACTACCTCAGTTGACAATTTGCCATCACACTGTACCGTGTGCAATGGCATAGCATCAATTTCGGTATTTTCTTGACATTCTGTAAGCTGCTATGTGTACAATCATGTGAAACAATGTAACATTTGAAAGGTCGAGCATGCGATTTGGCCAATGATGCTGAAGACGAAATTTCAATGCAGGTATTTTAAGCAATAATGCACTCTGAGAATTCCAAATCTGCAGCTTTATTATTGGGTATAAGTCCCAAATTTTTTTATTAATTTGTTTTTCAGGTCCTGATGGACTTAAAATGCATCTGTAAAAGTCTATTAGCTCTTGTTTGCTCATCCCTAAACCTGACCTTTATCTTTGTCCCAATCATCCTCCATCTTCACAATGAAATAAATTTACTGATGAAGTTCATTTATATCCATTACTACTTCAGGGATGGAATTATTAAGCTTTCTCTTCAGAGCCACATGATGATTATGTCATACCAAATGTGACCTCTTTGATATGTGATTAAGTGGGATTTATTAAACATTCTAAGAGCCAATGCAGAAAATTAAGGTGCTTTTGCTCACAATAGGATTTTGTTTCAAACCTTGATTACATGTAACATGAATGAATCTAGCATGAACAAAAGTACTGGGATTTCACAACGAATATGGAGTTCGTAACAGCTGCTTCACAATGTTAACATTTCACTATTTATACATGTAAAGAAGGTATTTTTCTAGGTATGGTGTTTAAGTGTTGATCACAAGATGAGTTTCTTTTACCTTTACTGATAATTATGTGGTAAAATTCAAGACTGGCATTAAACTTTCCCGAGTACAAAGCTCCAGATTAATTTCTTTTTTCATCAAAAAAGTTTCTTCATGTACAATAATTATTCAAAAAAACCTATCAAAGTTTGGCCATTTCGATATCTTCATATCTGTTCCTCACTTGGAATATGATCTGATGAGCTTCATCAAAATGAGGCTTGAGCCTCTGTTTCACTTTCTCCACCCAGGCGTTGACAACCGGTTTCTGGGCAAATATGGCCTCCTCCTTGACAGCATACAGCTGAGTCAGTTCACACACTCCCAAAACGTCACCGATGGAGATTTCATTTCCACTAACAAATGGAGTTTTCAAGAAGGCTGTCTCGAGTCTATCCAGACTTTCATTCAGCAGCTTTTTCCATCTTTGGACTTGATCTTGCTGAATTGGTTTCCCTTTTGCCAATGGTATTATCAGCTGGAGGGAAAAAAGAAATGATCAAAATTTATACGCTGCTGGTCTGAGCCGAGTCTGGCTCAAATTTTTTCAAACTTTATTGAATCTAAATTTCTGCTTAATTATGGAAAATAACTTTAAACATTATAAATGACAGTAACTTGCACATTTTTCCCTATTCTTAAAGAGTTCTATTGATTTAGAAAAGAGCTTTGAGTTTTATTTGAACAGTAAGGCGATATCCTACTGGAAGAATCAAAATTACAGTAACAAAAGTAGAATTTTATGACATTTACTTTCCTCTAAAGATGCATGTTTAGGGAATTGTTTTTAGGTCATTTACCACATACAATGGCATCCACTTCAATTAGTGTATGAAACCAGAGTGGGCTGAGAAAATCAATGTCCTTCACTGAACAACTGATGAACTTTCCCAAACTGTGATTTACATATTACATGTATGCTTATTACAACCAAAATCCCTTGCACTTTAAAGGCCAGTGCACTCCAACTGTTTCTTGCTGGCCAAGAGCTTTATACTGCACAGCTAGCTTTTCACCAGCAAGGTGACGTGTTCAAATCCAGCTGGTTTGGGTGTGTGCAAATGGTCACAAATTGTGTCAGGTAACTGCCATGGTGCTCTCACTTCTTTATTCTCTGCCTGTTCACATGTAGTCCTCCTCTAACCACTGACACTGCTATAATGTTGTAGTGTACAGAACTACTTGGCAAGAACAACTTGCACTGAACTGGCTGTAACTAATTATATCAAAACCTGATAGATGATAGGTGACAAGTGGGTGGGTGGTAGTAGCTTGCTGGGTAGTAATGGGTGGGTGAGTGGTAGTAATGGGTGGGTGAGTGGTGGTAATGGCTGGGTGGTAATGGGTTGTTGCAGGTGTGCGGCGAATGGTTGCACAAAGTGGTGGTCTGGAGGTATTGTGAGTTGTACAAGTAGCGACGATGTTGGGCAGGTGGGTGGTGGTTTCGATGATGGTTTCGAGTCAGCCTTACACAGACCTTTTCCCTGAAGAGTGAGGCAGCCGCTAACCGTAGCTCCAGGTGATGCCAGCTCATGTACTTGTCAACTCTGGCCTGAGCGCATAGGTCACGGGGATACCAGTGATCCGCTACATTGTTCTTCACTGACAGATACTTCAGGATGGCAACACTACAAATACAGCGAGTATGCAACAGCACATGAACTATACAAAACTATACGTACCACTACGAAAATGTTTCTACAAACATATGCGCCAAACAGAAAACTTTTCCGCTACAGACGAACAAAAGGCTCTGTACACGAACCTTGGAGAAAATCTATATCCGCCTCGGAAAAAACCTTCCAACGGTGTAGAAAAGCTTCGTACCTTGAGGAACATATATCTACCACAGCGAAAACCTTTACACCAAGGAGGCAACCTTTACACCAATGCGAAAACCTTTATGCCAAGAAGAATATTTTCACCATAATGGAAAGGTTTTCACTGCAGGGAATACGTAACAATGCATAGAAAACATTAATACAACAGAAGAAGCTAGCTGAACTGCACTTGGAAAAACATGTTTGGGTGGTGGCCTGACATAAACAAGGGATCGAGAATGCTTCGCCTCATCTAATTCAAAAATGTCTATCTTTGATGAGATTGTATGCACTTAATATTCTTTATATATATGTTCTTAACTGAAGAAGATATAATTTGTACATTACAAGTTAAACAGTCTGGATGGCGCCTACCTTTCTGTTAGAACAAATCCACTGTCATCAATAACTGGTACGCGTGACAGTGGATTAATCTTTTTGAACTCGTCAGTAAAATGCTCGCCTGAATGTGTCAAATGAAAACAGAAGAAGAAGAAAAAAACTATAACGTACATATGGCCGATAATATGACTTAAAAGGTAGTTTCAGATTTTCATCCTAATAAATGTGGATTTACATCATGTTCATTCATTAATTTTTAATTGTATTATGTAAGTTAGTATATATTGTTTTCTGCTATGGTTATCATATTTAGCAATTTATAAATACATTTTAAAGCACTATAACCATAAATTTAAACTCGTCTTTCACTCCGATTTTTACACTCTGATCTTCTGTTCAAAGGTCAAAATCTGATCTGATGTACAATACATGCAAGTCGCAATAACTGCTACACACAAAGTGTTCAACAGTTATGCAGTGACTAACATCGTCAAATTAGGACGCCACACTAACAACCAAGCATACCCTTCCTCAATGCAACTGGTTTTGGGGTGAATGGTATCTGTGACGCTTTCAAAAACATGTACACAGACCGCGATGGCTGTGACATCAAATCGAAGTACAGTCTCAGTGCAGCCATCACGCGCTGGTTATGGGCGGGGCTATAACAACCAATCAACAACAACGTTAGTTATGGGGTCAATGTCAAAGCCGTCTTCGTTGGCTAAATTGTTGAAATCTCGACCAATGGAACGCATTCGTTGACGTAGCCGCGTCCCGCTAAATATGAAATCAACATCCCGTTGTAACTTGAATGGACTTAATTTGAAGTGCTGAAAACGGTTGAATGTTGGTATTACTTAGGTGATTTCGTGTTTTCACTGACCTTATTTTTGTGGAAGATATGTCAGCTCAGAATATCTCTGCATATGGCAGGGCAGTGCTTGAGTGGTAACAAAGGACAAGCCAAGCGTTAGGTCAACTGCAAAGTGAAATTGTTACATAAGCAACCAACCCTTCTCTGTAGACTCACTGTACTGTCACTGCCCTCGGGTCCATTCAAGTTACAATTAAACCTGCCCAGCCTTGCAGTTTCCTTAAATATCGAAATGTGTGTTCATCATCATTTGGCAGTACACCACTCTAGCTTGTAACCAAGTACTCATCATCAACCATGCCAACATGTACTTGAAGATTTAGACTCCACGCACCGTAGGTTTCTCATCACATGTACAGTTAATCCATCTCGGTGGACTCAGGGTGTTATTTTAAAATTCTGACATACATCGCAAGGGTTGATGTTTATCAAGGCACTTCAACTTTTCACACTTTTTGTATACGTGAATATTAAATAAATATTGATCAGATGTAATGTTGTTTCTTTCAGTAACCATGAAGAATCAAGCTCAGAAAAAGTTGAAAACATCAGTTGAGGTTTGTGTGGTGAGTATTATATGTGCAAAGCCAGTCCCAGTACGCAAAATTTTAAATACATGTACATGTATTTAGGATGATTATTTATTCACTTTTAAATATGTGTGAATTAAAGCAAATCCATCAATGGAGATTGACCTTCTTAATATCAGCATGGTTGACACATGTGTACAACTTAATCCCACTTAATGGGTAAGAAAACTGAAAAAATAAAAAAAAAGAAAAAATGAAAACAGACTTTGCTCAAATACTTGCAGAAATGACAACTTTGTAACTATGTGTGAAGGATAAAATCAGGTTGACACCAGATTTCATGTCTTCCACAGTTTGTTATTTAGGGCTGGGGCACTAATATGCTCTCAGACATGAAAGTTTTCAGTCACAACAAACAGACATAAAAAGGGCTGCAGGTTGCCCCAAAAACACAATGAAAAAAGAAAAGAGTTACTTCCTCTTGAAAACAGGTGTGCTTGATTCCAGTCAGCTGTACATGTATGGAGCATTAAAGGCAGACAACTGAAAACAATGTAAGCATTGGCCCATTACTGAGTACAAATGTATATGTAGTCAACAGTCTAGGGAGATAATATAGATAGGGAGGTTATATAGAAAACTATATTATCATTGTACATTAACTCTGGAATGGTGTCTTATTTCCCTGAACACAACATTTTACATAATACTTGTACATGGATTACAATCTTCAACACAGTTTCTGTATTACAACGATTTACTTGAGCAATAGAATAAAACAGAAAACTGTAATACCTAATGCCAAACTGACTAAACAGGTGTAAATCAGAAAGGAACGTATTCAGTATTTAGTCACAAAAATACAGGGTACATGTACTGTACCATAACTGTACTATGGTAAATACTACAGTATCTGGTATTACGTACTGTGTACATAACTATATAACTGTGAGACTTACCCGTGTGAAGTCACAGATAGTATGGCTGGAACGACAATCTGCTGTTACAGCTTCGGCAGCAATATCGTGACCACCTACAGTTAATGAATACAAGCCTTAAGGAAAATACCATACAGCACAATGCTTACAACGTTATGCATTTATGAAACTACCAAGTTACACAGACGTCACTCGAAGTGGAAAATCAGTTAACCTTACTCAAACTGACGATCGCATTAAGCAGCTCATCGTCTACATGTGAAAGTAATTACACATACAGTAATCACTAACCACTTATGTAATTGTTGTTCAGATTCCCTATTTACAACCTGGACAAACTTCCCTCGCAGAGATACAAATTAAAGCACGTCACAGTTACATGTGCTTCAACATGCGAGCGTATTAATTAAAGACTACTGCCCTCGTTAAGTCCTAACGAAAAGCGATACAGATTGGAAAACATGGACTTCACTATACAAAGTCATATGGCTTACACAGACAGCACTGTCCGAAGCAAACGGTGGCCTGTTCTTACAATACATTTCGTAAGAACCTTTGAAAGTTACATCTTACGATTACAGAACATGTTATCAGTCCTGTTCTCACCAATACATCACCAGTTACAAAGAAAAATTTACCTTCATCGGCAAAATATTTCGGCAGTACCTACAGGTATAAAAACACTAATTCGATTTTGTACCCAAGATTCAGGCGCACAGAAAACGGCAGGTAGGGATTGGCTGTATCTGTGAAGTGTGTTGAATTACTGCCAGATAATTTTTCAGGTATAAACTATGATGAATAATGATTGAAAAAAGTCCATTCCTTTTGGCCACAATTAAACATGGAAAAATATTGTCCAATGAGCAAGAGCCCCCTACACCCTGTTTCTATGGTGATAGGATGCTAGTACCTGGATTCCAGCTGATATATTTTGAGAAAATGGTGGTAAACCCCTGATGATATTTGGATATGTTGTAGGCCAGGCATCTGGTTATTTCATAGTATGTTTCATTTGGGCAAACAAAAATTAGGGAATGCAGTTTTAGGAAGGTCTTCTATGTGAAATTACTACATAAATAATAAGGAAATTTTATGGTGTTTTTATGCCTATACACGTTGCATGCTGTTGATCAGTGGGCACGCACTGTTGGATCAGTGGGCGGAAATCTAAAAGTGCACCCTACCCTTGAGGAATGGTTAGATAAATCTCACAATAAAGGTTATTCCCGTTACAAATGTAAGTCACATTTTTATCAACTTGGTCCTAAGTTTGGATAAAAAACTCACTCATATTTTCCCCAGGTAATATTGTTGTAAAGTTTTTCCTGTGTATTAGGATATGTTATCTTATATTACCCTCCAGGGTCAGATGGTGTACATTCCCGATGAGGTGTGTGTGTGGCAACAGGGGATGGTGCAAAGAATTCATGGAGATAACTGTGTGGTCAGACTACACAACTCGCAGGTAGGGCTGCTTGTTCCATGTTCAGCTAGGGGCTCTGCTTCCTTATAACTATATCAACCAATGTGTTTGCCTGTAAGTATGTAACTCTTGCTGCGTATACCTAGAGTTTAGGTCCCATGGTGAAGGTTGGTGGTATAGTGCAGTGTCCTCCACCTATAAACCTGACTGCCATCATATGTGTGAAAAGTGGTTGAGGACAGTGTTAAACACCACTCAAATCCATGTAGCAAACTGTAACTGAAAAAAATCTTCAGCACATTTTTCAGCTTTGACATTAAATAGCTTAAGGAAGAAGACATTCTGGTGAGTTGTATCTACTTGTTTGATAATGTTATTCCCTAGAATATTTGAATTATACCACGATATACCATGAAAGATCCCGAAGGAAATCGTCACACCTCTCCAGTTAACCGACAAATCCTGTAACCTTCAGTCGCATCATCGAAGCAATATCCTTCTGAGCTCGACGAAAAAAGCTTTCATTGCATCAAATACAATATATCATCTGAATCAACAGGAGGAAAGAAGTCATGAAGAATGAGATTGTCTTCTCAATTTATTATTTCCGTTTTATCTTGTCCCCAGGTTGTGAGAGTGCTGATGACAGAGGCCCTACAGACGTCCCATGCTGACCTTCTCACAGTCAATAACTTGATTTCTCTCAGCCCTCTCAACCCAGCAACAGGTCAGTCACTCAGTGAGTCACCTGCAAGTTGCAGAGCATCAAGGGAGACAATTGTGGGTCAAAGTAGACAACTCTCAGGTAGTGCTACTTGATTCATGTTGAGCAAGGTGTTCTGTTTTCCTTATAAAAAACTGTCCACTGAACCCAGCGACAGGTCAGTCAGTCAGTTAGTCATTGAGGCACTTGATATGTCTCTCTTTCAACATGTCAACCAGTGAGTCTTCATCTGCTGAGGCCAAGCTGTGCTCTGTTTACTGTCATGTGCCGGGCCAAAGAACAGAAGCCACTGTTCATACCCAGTATCCTGACCTTGGACAGAATTTTAGAGATTCTTCCACCTGTAATTCTCTCAAGGCCTATGTGGTACCAGTGGTACGTGTCCTTTGTCGTTTGATGCATATTACCAGACTGGACTAGACTGTACGTGTGGAAAGCCAGCAGGAGCTTTTCATGGAAGTGAAATATTCTTGAGTGCGGCATTAAACTCGAATCAATCAACCAGTCAATCAATCAATCAGACGTCAACCTGGTACATGTATATTTCAGTGCTGGAGACCCTTGAGAAGAGGTACTTGGCCGGCCATTACTACACCTCAACAGGCTCGGCAGTGGTCGCTCTCAATCCATTCCAGTTTGTGTCACAGTTATACAGTCTTCCCAGCATCCTTCAGTACAGCAGTGCAGAACAGGTACTCACCCGTTACAAATCATGCAGCTAGTATAATTTTTGCTAATCATGCTGTTGAACTATGTTGGGAAAAATCACCTGATATTTGATGTGATAAGCATTTGGTCCCGTTTAACTTCACATGAATTTTCAACAAATGATCACAATTCTTATACTACAGTCCCTACAGCACAGTAATTTGATGGTGAAAAAAATTATTGAAATTATAGGTGGTCTGCTGGACATTATTTAAATTTGTGTATACCATCTAGTGTAATTTATTACTTTCCCAAGAAATTGAAACTTCAGTACTGTGGGATTTACTGATGAGTGAAACATTGCAGTGGCTGGGACATCTGTCAAGAATGTCTATGTTGTCATGCACTTAGGCCTTTCACGGAGGGGGTTAGCTCACCAGCGTGGCTTAATGATCCAGGTGCCTCCCACCAATGCGGTTGCTGTGAGTTCAAATCCAGCTTATGCTGGCTTTGTCTCCGGCTGTATGTGGGAAGGTCTACTAGCAACCTGAGAATGGTTGTTGGCTTCCCCTGAGCACTGCCCAGTTTAATGCTGGCCACCGTCGTATAAGTGAAATATTCTTGAGTAGGGCGTAAAACACTAATCAAATAAATAAATAAATAAATTTAGGCCTCTCATTAAGTTAATGGCCTATGTGGTGAAAGAAAGCTTGTCAAAAATTTTACCAAGCGGCGGGTTATGTCAAGTGAATGCTAGAATTATTAGTTGGATTTGGTAGTTGTGATAAGTTGTCTGTCTGTCACAATGGCATTGCTCACACTGTGGTGAGCCAACATTATTAATGTCATTTCAGAGTATGTTTAATTTCCCCCCAGGAGTTACCTCCCCATATCTACAGTATTGGAGAGAAGGCTTTTAGGGAGTTGAGTACTGTGGCTGATGGAAGAAATCAGACTATTGTTGTCAGCGGAGAGAGTGGAGCAGGAAAAGTAGGTAAAAAGCAAAGGTTTGGTAATTTTTCTTTTTTTACGTGGTACAAGTGGACAATATCATAGTTTACATGTTACCAGTGGACAATATCGTAGTTTACATGTTACACCAGTAGGCTATATCATAGTTTACATGTTACCAGTAGGCTGTACCATAGTTTACATGTTACCAGTAGGCTGTATCATAGTTTACATGTTACCAGTAGGCTGTATCATAGTTTAAATGTTACCAGTAGGCTGTATCATAGTTTACATGTTACCAGTAGGCTATATCATAGTTTACATGTTACAAGTGGGCTTTGTGATAGTATACATGTTACCAGTAGGCTATATCATAGTTTACATGTTACCAGTAAGCTGTATCATAGTTTACATGTTACCAGTAGGCTTTATCATAGTTTACATGTTACCAGTAGGTTATATCATAGTTTACTTGTTACCAGTAGGCTATATCATAGTTTACATGTTACCAGTAGGCTGTATCATAGTTTAAATGTTACCAGTAGGCTGTATCATAATTTACATGTTACCAGTAGGCTTTATCATAATTTACATGTTACCAGTAGGCTTTATCATAGTTTACATGTTAGCAGTAGGCTATATCATAGTTTACATGTTACAAGTGGGTTATGTAATACCATACATGTTACAAGTGGGCTATGTGATAGTATAAATGTTACTAGTGGGCTGTATCATAGTTTACATGTTACCAGTAAGCTATATCATAGCATACATGTTACAAGTGGGTTACTAAAGTTAGAGTGGTTTACAATGTATAACCTGAGGTACATATTATGTACATGTATATATTTGTTGTACCATGATTGTGTTTTCTGAATTCAGACGGTGACAGCAAAGCACCTGCTGAAGTATCTGGCTATACGAGCAAACCCTGAGTCACACAGGTAAGAGCAGTGCGAAGAGCTGTGTTACAGAGAAAACCATTGTGGGTAGTCAGGCATTGGCTGTTCCAAAGAATAGTAAGGTACATTAGTTAGCAAGCTAGTGCAGTGTAATGACCCAATGCAGTTGCTGTGAGCTCAAGTCCAGCTCATGCTGGCTTCTTCTGTGACATTACATGGGAAGATCTGCCAGCAGCCTGCAGATGGTTATGGGTTTCCAGCAGGCCTGGTTTCCTCCAATCATAATGCTGACCGCTGTCGTGTAAATGAAATATTCTTGAGTACAGCGTAAAACACCAATCGAATAAGTAAGTAGGGTACAGGTTTGCTGGTGAGCTAGTTTCTGGTTCAGGTCTGGCCTTGGACAGGGAATTTCTATATTTTTCTACTCTCCTTGTTTGTGCGGCTTAGGTTACAACAGATTGCATTTGTGGGGCTATTTGTGCAATTTTTTGTTAGTTGAACACCACTTGGCTGCAGCCTTGTACTTCACATTTGGAAAAGTTAGCAACCTATAGCCAAAGGTCAGTAGTGTAACCACTGAACACCTGCTTTATTCTTTAATTCTTTGGTATAACATTGAAATAACAAGTAAATAAATATATATACATATATGTACAGAAAATTAAAGTGTTAGGGATTAACATGTTATACTTTTCATTATGTTTTGATTGTCCACCTTAAAGCAATGTTCCTTATTTTGACCCATTGGCCTGAACTGGATCTAGCCACTTTGATTCTGTATTCATTCTGACATTCACTTGTCGAGGACTCTCTGTATATTACCCCATGTCATGCTGTTGTAGGTTGTCCCTGTGCTACTCCTCTGTTGAGAACAGAATTCTGGATTCTAATCCTATCCTTGAGGCCTTCGGTAAGGTTGACGAGTTTTCCGTGGCGGATGAGACTTGTACATTAAATGCTTTTGCAGGTTATCCGCTCAAATGGTACAAATCGTTAGCCTATTCTGCAGATATAAAACTGAACCTGGATATCTGTGAGTTCAAACCCATTGTCGTGGGCTTGGCCCAGTTTCCTCATGCCATAATGCTGACCGCCATCGTATAAGTGAAATGTTCTTGAGTATGGCGTTAAACAAGGATCAAATAAATCAAATAAATAAAATTGAATCATTGCAGATTGACGGCTACACGCTGTGTAATCTGCGCAAGACTTGCATAAAACCCATCAGACCCATTCAAGCATCTTACGGATGTACATGCACCTTCTAGTATAAGGTTTTACAATGAAAACTGGGAGAGAGAGAACATAGGTGTTCTCAGGCCTTGAAGGTAGGCTTCGCGTGACAGTTAACTGGATATTTCAGCTACTTGACATTCATTGTACACATAGTTGCTGGGGATACTGATTTATTTACAGATTTAAAAGGTTTAAAAGATTTATGGTTACTAGATATGAACTATATTTAGTGATGTTTTAAGATTATTGTATAAGTGCTATATTCAGTGTGATTTTTGAATACGTGTGTATTGACAGTTTTTTTGTATATTTTACATGTAACTGTTTTGAGAAGCGCCTGGTTCTTATTCGTTCTGATTTTGAAGGTAATCATTCTCATGCAGAAAGATAACTGTTTCCTGATTCTGACATGTTCTGGCCATGATCTGGGTGAAGAACTGCGAATGTGGCTTTAAACTTTAAAAGACATCAAAAAATATAACCAAAGTTATTTCAGAAGAGGGTCCATACAGACCTAAATGGGCTTAGGCATTTTTTTTATGACGTGCTTTGTAACTCTATCAATCGTCTTTTAATCTGGAGTTCTCATGAGGCCATAGGATGGGCCACTTTAGAGTAACCGAAAACACGATGTCACGTCATCCATACCTTATGCTCTTCAGTACTACAGGCGAGACACCCATTTGTGTGTGAAATACTTTCCCATTTATTATTACAACTGAAGGCCACGCACTCTGGCCTCCTGGTTGAGACCTTGGGTAATAACTCGATACGTATTCCACTAGAATATCTCATTTAAAATGGCTTTAAAGTATATCAGAATTGTCTCATAATCACAAGGAAACAGCTGACTTAACACTTCTTCTATATGGCAAAGTGGTGAACTAGGTACAGGTGATGTCACAACGGAAACACGTCTTCTCAGGTGGAAGAAATATCTCACCCTTGATTGGCTAAAATTGACAGCGTGGTGGCCCATTCGATTTTCCCACGTGGGTGTTTTTCCTTACTTTGAACTGCGGTATCTCGGTTATCATACATCAGAAAAATTAAAAAGGCCATGTTTTTTGAGCTATGAATAGGATTCCTTATCGATACATATATACATTTGATCTATTGTTGTCTTTTCTCTTAATGATCCATTCATTCATTCCAGCTTATTATGCCAGATAGCTATTTCCAGCAGTGCAACAGTAAGCATGCACAGAATGGGTCATATGTGGGATAAACAAAAACATGCTGTCAGTTATGTCTATGCTATAACATTGCAGACTTGTGCGTCAGCCTAACATGTCAGGTCAGGATTTTTACGTTTTTGTTCTCAGTGTTTTCGGATTTAAGCTCAGCCCCAGTCCCTGTAAAATCTCATGAAAAACACTAACTCACATAATATCCATGAAATTTACTGAATTGTGTGTGACAGCCAAGGGTTATAATGCTTATCATAGCTACATGGGTTTGATTGTCCGACAGCCAGGAAAGCCCAGTCTTGCACACTTGAAATAGCTATCTGGCTTACACATAGTATTGCACACTGTGGTATCATGCTGTCCTGGTTGCAGGTAATGCTGCCACGCCACATAATGAGAACAGCTCCAGGTTTGGCAAGTATATCCAGCTTCAGTTCAGCAGGTACTCACAATATACACACATTTGTCTGTATTTATTGGTAACAACATCATGGGAAAAGAAGTTAAAATTTTCAATACAGTAAAATGACAAATTTCAATGAATATCAAAGTATAACATACTTTTTTTCTGTCGCATATCTTCCTTCATTTCAAACAAGTCTCAAACCACTTTTTATGATCAGCTAAGCTGTCAGAATCAGGCCAGCTTTGCAGCTTTGTCATGGGTAAAATTTTCAGTCATTTGCCTTATGTTGCACATTATGTTTTGTGTCTATTCCGTTCTATTTTCTGTTATGTTTATTCTTGGTACCCTGGTTTCCTCCCAGCCTTGACATTGACAGCTGTCTCCTTTTTGATAAATGAAATATGTGTGTCTGTGAGCGTGGTGGTAAAATCCAGTCAGTTTTTAAAGCTGAACACTTCGTAATGATTCAGAAGTCTTTAACCAACTGATACATTGTGCCATTACAGTTGTATGTCTGTGGTGGGAGCCAGTATTAACACCTACCTGTTGGAGAAGACACGAGTCGCACATCAAGCAGACACAGACTGTAACTTCCATATCTTTTACCAGGTAAAACACTTTTGAGTTCAAATCGATGTGGTGTCATTTTGTTTTCTTGCATGATGCATTTTGCTGTGAACTTGATCAGTCTCTGATAAAATAATAAATGTGCATGCTGGCATTTTGGACTGAGGGTTCTCCTAGATAGTGTTAAGAGATACATCAGTTGTATAGGGAACATTCCAGCTCAGGTACTATTTATTTCTTCATACCTGTAACAAAATTGTTCAAATCTGTGAATTTTTTTTTGTTCTTTACTTTGTTTTGTCATAATTGTTTGTGTATGTGTGTTCATAAAACACAGAGGTAGTACACCAGCACTGCCGCATCACAGAAGGAAACGTGTTCTGCTGCAATTTCGACTGTTTGTTGTAGTCTGCAAGTCTCCCTCTCTAACATACCTGTTTATTCCTTTATATAGCGTAGAAAACATAGGGCTTGCAGGAATCATCTAACGTCTCGTTTAATGAATGTTGGCATCTTGCCAAGAGTTGCACCTGTGCCGGCCACGCCAAGTTGGACCCTTCCAAATAATAGGTGCATACATGACAGTCATGGTGTAACTTTCACCTGTTTCAATCAAACTGTGATCAGCTCACACACAATGGTCAAAATAGTTCCCATAATAAGTTTAACAGAAGAGTACAGTTCGGATAGTTAAATAAAAGATTCTCATGACTTGTGTAGTTGAATGCCAGCTTTCCCTGTTGCTTTTACATTAAATTTCCCAGATTCCTAATTCCACACCTGATTCGGCCTGTTTATGGTTATAGGAGTGAAAGTTTGGTCATTTTGAAAAATAATTGATTAAAAAATGCAAAAAAAATTACAGCATTTTGGTGAATCTCGGAGGTAATAGAATGGAAATTAATTTTTGATACTTTGATACAGAGTATCTTAGATATGTGCTGGGAAAATGGATCTGTCAACTGGGAATTCAGTCCTGTGAATGTTTTTTGTCTCATGGTGCTTCTCGTTCATTTCGCTAGGTAATTTTTTGTTACATGTATGTAGTATAAACTTTTTAAAGATCACTAAAATATGCCCTTCAACTCAAGTGGTTTTGTCTTCTTATGTTTAATGTGATTTTTCAATGGCAATATTGACATGCCTGTGTTGTGGTGGGGTATGTTCTGCTACTTCAGGTTGTAGACGGGCTATTGTCTGGGTGCCTTTCAGTCCCTGGGGTCACACTTAAGGGGAGGCAGTTCAGAATTCTACCTCAGGCTCACAGCCAGTCACAGCCAATTAGAGGTAAGACTGTAACACTGAATGCACATCACAGATCAGAGTCTTTCACCCCCCACCCAACTACCACCCACCCAATCAACCTGAGTACTGTCTAGCTGGCTGTTCTGGCGACCTTCCTCTTTCTTTGGAGGATGGTGTTAATCTGAGCTAGGTAGCATGAGAGTGATATTTTTGAACAGAACCAAAAGTTTTTAGAACAGATATAGTCTTCATTACTGAAGAGGGGCAGTGGAATAAACTAAGCTGACATGAGCATCACTAATGTTCATGCATGCTTTGAAATCAGATTTCCTCAAGAGATTTCATAGGAAAGACAAGAAACCTGTTATTGTATCTGCAAATAAACCTGTTTTACACACCTATTAAATAACACCCTTGTAATATAAGAGCGTATGTGACTGAGAGACTGATCTGGCTGAGGCACTGACATAATTTAGACACTGATCTGATTTAAGCACTGACACACACACCTGGCTAAGACACTGACTTAGCTGAGTCACTGACCTGGCTGAGTCACTGACCTGGCTGAGTCACTGACTTGGCTGAGTCACTGGCCTGGTTTAGTCACTGACCTGGCTGAGTCACTGACCTGGCTTACACCCTGACCGGGCTGAGACCCTGATCTGTGACCTGGCGGAGACACCGACCTGGCTCCTGGCTGACACTGACCTGTCTTTGGCACTGGCCTGTGTGGTTGAATGTGTAAAAGTCGTGATTTGTCAACTTTACACAGCTGTGAATTGGATATGTCAATCTGTTTGTGTAGGAAAAGACACTTAGGTCATGGTAATGGTCATAATTGTTTTTCAGAGAGGCACCATCACACAGGCTGGGAGCAGACCCAGGTGGCCCTGGAGGATCTAGGCCTTTCAGACTGTCTACAGCAGGCTCTTGTACAGGTAGGTAGTGCTGCGTATTCACCGGTCAGTTTACTTAAAACTCGCCCAGAGGTGGCTCACTGAAAAAGGTGCATGATTTCTAACAATGAGTAGGTTAAATTTCTGATGCACCACATGTATTGGCTCTTTACCAGTCATGTCACGCGTTCAGTTTCAGGCCTCACTGTTTTGGCCTTGGCTTTAGGCCAAGAGGCAAAGAAGGAAAGGTGTAACGGCGGAAACAGGTGAATTGAATTAACTCGCTTTGATTAGTTAAAAATGATAACATAGCAGTGCTTTCAGGTTTCTCTGTTTTCTATTGTTTTGCTTTCATTGAACTGGGGTATCTCGGTTATACAACTTCACCAAAATGAGCTTTGGGTGGAATACTTGATCAATACATACAAACATGTGGTTTAGTGTTGTCTTCTTTTTGATGTTGTTCACCAGTGGTCATTGCTGTGTTATTTCCCATAGTTGCTGGTTGCCATTTTGTACCTAGGCAATGTGGAGTTTGTACAGCAAGATGAGGATACCTGTGGAATTAGTCAGCGCTCAGGTAAACTCATCCAAACTGTGTTGTTATGTCTACCCTGGTGAATACAACAGGGGCACCTTGATTTCTTCCTGTCAGTGTGGATGTTTGTGGCATGACTCTGTGAGCCAAATTAGAGATCTCAATTACCAGTTAAGTGAGACTGTTCAAATTTTGGTACATAAATTAAGGAAGTGGCTTGATACATGCATATGGTATCAGTGTTGGATCCAGGAATTTTTATAGGGTCTTCCTTTGATTTTTTGGCAAAATTTCTCGGCAAAAAGGACAAAATAGCTCCTCATGCACAAGCAGATGCGATATCTGACAGGTCCGCTCACATGGTCTTGTTGCAAACACAACAGTCTGACGCTCACGAAACCTCCAGTAGTCTGCCTGTTAATGTGTAATTGTGACTATATTGTTAACGGTCTTCATAGATTACATGGATGTATTTTGAGGGACAGATGTAAAAAATGATTATCAAATTTTTGTCCATTTGATTTTTCAGAGGAGTCCTTTTAACAGACACAACAAAATCTTATTATCCATCCCTGGGTATGATGAGTTTGTTTTTTTTTGTCTGCTTGAAGAAGGTTTAGTAGGATTTGATGCCAACAGCTGATTACAACTGCGAAACATGTAAAAGTTTCTATCTTTTCCAGCTAGCACGGAAGGCCTGTCAGCATCTGCTGAGTTACTGGGGGTGAACCCCAACAAACTGGAGAAGCTGTTTCTGTTCAGGAGCATCCAGTCTTCATCCAGAAGACGATGGAGTGTGTTTGTCAAACCTCAGACTAAACGTGAGGCAGAGAGCAGGCGAGACTGTCTCCTCATGTTACTGTATCACAGGTTAGTCTTCACTGTTAATTACTACAGGCCAAGGTCTCTTGTTGGATACTGGGCTTAATTCAGACTTTTTGGATTCTCAGTTGCCTGTTTCTCAAAATATTTTTGGGCTTTAGCCTGAAATCGTCATCTAAATTAATTTCCGAAATATATGCATCCGATCGATAAATTTTTGACTGTCAGATTCAGTGCTGTGTAATAAATTATAAATTCAGCTGAGTTTGAACTTCCAGCTTCAAATGTTTTGTTTTGTAAAAACCATTCAAGTTTTTGGACATTAACCCAAATGCTTCATGAAACAGCTCTTAGAGACAGCATACCCTAAACTGACTTGTAGCAGTCTTCGGGCATTTTACTGCCGTTTGTCTGCTGAGAGTTACATGTTTGAAGAGGTGTGACTTGATCTGAGGATGTGAGGGCCAGCAAATGGTCACCTTCGCCGAGCTGGCTGCTGCTGCACCACATGTCAAAAACAGGTAGACTAGTGGCATGCTTTGTCCCAAGTGAACTCTCACCTGTATTGATCTTCCTTGTGAATACATTGAGGGCATCTTCATTTGCTCCTGTTTGTCGTCGTTTGTGTGGGGCTTAATCTTCATGGGGTTAACTTCTGTGTATTCTGTTGTTATCCATATAACCTCATTATCTTGCCCAATTCAATCTCTAAATGCCTCTCAAAGATGGCATAATCTTGTGAGAAACACATCTCAGAAACTATCTGTTCTTGTGAAGAGTGTTCAGATTTGGTACTCACTATTGCCATGATATGATTGATTTTTAAGATTCATTTTTGCTAGGTTTGACACCCACACGTAGGCAGCTTTCCTTGTGTTGGAATGTTTGACACTGTGGCAGACCTGAACTACCCAGTGTATGAGCGTGTGTTTCTCGAGATTGCCCATAACTGCAAAAGCAGGGTGGGGTGGGTAGGATAGAGAAGGGGTTATACATGTTTTGTAAACGTTTGGCCTAGCATGTACATCTGGTTTAGCTGTGTATTTCTCTGTCAGATATGTGTTTGCGCAACTGTTTGTAGAATTTTTGACTGGCTGGTTGGATTCATCAACAGTAAGATTGCCAGCTCAGATTACAGGAGCTGTATAGGTAAGTGGGATTTTCCTGCTCATTGATTTACATCTACCTGGCTTACTCACTGTCACACACAGTGTCACTACTGTGTATTCGAGCTGTAAATGTGAAAAATTCTTGAGCAGTTTGCATAAAAATTCAGTTAAAAAAATTAATTTTATAAGATATGGCTATAAGTAGAATAGAATATCCAGTTCATTTTGTATGTCTTTGATGTGAGTAAATATTTATGCGGCTACCATTATATTTACAGGTCTGCTGGACATTTATGGATTTGAGGCATTTGAAAACAACAGCTTGGAACAACTGTGTATAAACTATGCAAATGAGAGGCTACAGCAGCACTACATACATCACTTCCTGAAAGATGTACAGGTCAGGGGGCAGGGAAGGTCACAGGGTCAAGGGGGTCATAGGTCATGTAAGATCACAGGAGTCTGTGTGACTGTAATTGTACTATTACACACCAGAGACCGCAGTCCAATCGTCTCATTTAAAAATACACACATGGCACTTTCAAAGCCACTCTTCAACAAAAGTGGAGCTAGAGATATCACATGTGTTTTCCTTGATTTTGATTGGTCATTGGGGTGTGTGCATACAAATCTGTCTGATTTGGTTAAAGTTGTATGTGCACATTCATTTTACGACCTCTCAGATCAGGTTCGAAAACTAACGTGATCCTTGCATACGTTTGGCATACTTAATAACAGTATGCTGTAAAAAATCTTTGGATTGGCTACTAATAGAGCCACCACTGGCCATAGCCTATTGTCATGTCAATGTGAATGTCCTTGTAATGGGCGAGCTGTCTTGTTTAATGTTCAGTCCATGTGTACTGCGAGGGAATAACACTAAATTTATGTCACACTTGCAAGTGCATGTAGTATCAAAAATGGTGACATTGCAGTTTGCCTGTGTAGCCCACTAGTATTCTGGGAAATATTGAGTATCAAATGAATGGTTGTGTTGTTAACTTTACAGCTGGAATATGAGAGAGAAGGCTTACAGTGGGAGCCGACAGACTTCAGAGATAACCTGGCTGCGGTTCAGCTGCTGGATGGGAACCCCAGTGTGTTTGGCCTGCTGAATGAGGTTAGGCTGAAAACAGGCTGGCTGTGCGTGAAAATAATTGATTAAGTATCTTAGGTGACTGAAAATATACGTGAATGAATTGCCAGTCAAACTTGAACAGTTTGCTGATTTCATTATGTTGAGGATTTTGGAGGGTGGGGGGGGGGGATTACCATAAATTTTCGGCTGAAAAAGTACATGTTTGAAGGCAAGTGAATGTCCTGAAATATTGTTACTGGCTGTTTTTAGCCAGCATAGTTGTAATTGTAATAGGAATATACTCTTCCCTTTTCTCACATGGTTAGTCCATCTAATGAACAACATATATTTCTTTGGTTTTCTGGAAAAAATGTAAATGTATAGTTTGTTTTTCACAGTGTGTTAATATTTGTTCCAAAAATGGGAATAATTAATGTACATTACTAGCAGTGACCATGTACAAAGTCATACAGGTGTATTGTAATGTAGGTGTGGGTGATTGTGGAACGTCTCTATGTCATAATATGGGTAAGTATTGTGGAGTCTCTATACTGTGTTAATTCTCTCTCTCTGTTGTTGTACAGGAGGTGTACCTGAACAGAGAGTCTGACCTGATTTCCCTGCGAAGCAGGATAGCCTCTCTGACCGACAAATCCACCTGGCAAGCCAGAGACGGGCCAAAGAGGAAGTGCAGGTCAGAATCGCTGTTCACCTTTCAGCATTACGCCGGGGAAGTCAACTATTGTGTCAGCAGCATGGTGGAGAAGAACAAGGTGAGGTAGGATTGGAACAGGGATAATCAAGACAGTCACAATATGGCTGTGGTTCTGATTTTGTATATAGTTGATGTAACTTTGAATTAGGGAAGTTAGAGGTTGAATACAGACAGAAGAGTGATGGGAAGAATGAGATATGAAGGGGGAAACAATGAGAGAAAAATTCGATGCTGGTGAACGGAGATAAAATGAGTTACATACAGGATTTACCCTTAATGTTGCACTGTAAAAGCGTGTGTTTGTATTTAGAGGAAGAAAGTCATGAAATGTTATTTTTCCAGTAGAATCAGGCAAAAGTAGTATGTAAATTAGTCATGTACACAATATATAGATAAGTACAGTATTTGATGATTTTACATGTGATTGTAACAGCATGATGTGTCAATGCACTTGGTGCCCCAATATTAAGTGTCGCTTTTCTTTATTTTCTTTGCATATAGGACAACATTCCCGCAGAGTTCAGTGACATACTGCAGACCAGTTCTCTCCCCTTATTATCCAGTGTCTTCTTTGATACAGATGCAGAAGGCAGCTCAACTGCAAACTTTGGGCGCAAAAGGAAAACTGTGCTTTCCAAGTTTAAGGTAATGAATTCATCAAGTTCTTCATTAGTTATGAGTCTGAAGTTGGGTTGGTTTGGATCTCTTGATGCAAAAGTTTAATTTTATTTATTTATTTATTTAAATAACTGCAAACCCAGAGAGTGTATCCGTGTCTGAAATAATGTCATTGTAACAGGAAGAGTAGATTTTAAAGTGAATATCAAATGGTGACTGAAAACGTTGAGGTTAGTTATAAGGTGATTGTCCAGTGGCTGATTTCGGTCTGGAATCTGTGGTTGCCCCGCTGTCACTGGTCGCTGATCATAAGTGGTCCATGATTCTTGTGTGACCATTTGCGTAGTTGCTCAGACCACTTACTCCCACCAATAATGAGCGTATATCTTTGTGCCACATGTGGGAGAGTTTATCAGTAACTTTGCTAAAGGCCAGTGGTCATTCCAAGCACTGCAGTTTTCTCCACCCAAAGACTTAAGTGGTGTAAGTGAAAAATTCTGGAGTATGGTGCCAAAACATAGTGAAATAAATATATACATGTACTGTCTTGATGCATGAATGCAGTATCGTACATTCTTATGATAGAAACTTGGTCCCAGTAGAATGACGTACATTCTTATGATAGAAACTTGGTCCCAGTAGAATGACGTACATTCTTATGATAGAAACTTGGTCCCAGTAGAATGACGTACATTCTTATGATAGAAACTTGGTCCCAGTAGAATGACGTACATTTATTTCATTCCATATTTAGGATGGTTTGGTTGGTCTTTTGTTGGGTGTCCTACCATTTGGGTAGTGCTCTGATCCCGCCAACGAGGATGGTGTGTTTCATCCTGTACTTTAGATCCTGTTCTATAAAGGCGTTTATAACTTGCATTTCAGACCTCTCTGGATGAACTGATGTCAGATGTCAGCTGTTCTCATGTACAGTACATACGCTGTATAAAGCCTAACCGTAGTTCCTCCCCCGGGGTGTTTGACAGGCCTTTTGTGGCTGAGCAGCTGGCTGCAAATGGGATCCTTGAGACAGTAGAGGTGTGCCGGAGAGGCCATGCTGTTAGGTGATTTGTTATTTTGTTTCTGTCACATGAATCTTGTTGGATTCGAAGTTTAAATCTGGACTGTGTGAAAACGGTTTATACTTTGTGTGCATTGATCTGGTGAGAAGCCATGTTTTGCCATGTTAATATATAAACAATATCTGACAGACATGTGAATTTATAGTTTATAACACAGCAAAAGTGGCCTGAAAATTTGATTTATATATTTGTTTATTTATCTTAGCTTTGTAAATCCACATAGTGATTTGGAATATGGGTCTTGATATGCACGTTGTCTACACAATCATTGGTTTTTCATTTAAGAGTGAATTTTTTTTTTCCTTATAGCACAATAAGCTCTACTTGGGTTAAAAACATTGATTATAACTTTAATTGACCTCATACTGCTAATATGGTCAAAAGGTTTGTAAGTTTACTTTAAAAATAATTGTAAGAAATACATGCATAAAAGTGTTACAAAATGTACTTTTCAAGTTGAGGGTGATTTTGAGTTTGCTGTTCCCTTTCATAACTGACACTTTGACAGAAATCTTTCTTCTGTTTCTAGGCTCCCTTACCAGTGTTTCTTGCAGTGTTTCAGCCCTTTGCTAACATACAATAACAGCTTATTGCCAACCCAAAAGGCTGAGAATGGTAAGGAAAATCAGTCCGTGTTAGGAGGACAGGGTAACCTGCTGGGGGAGTCTGATGTAACAGCCACATTTGTCGCACCCAGGAGATCTAGACGACGAAGACTTAAAGGTGGGTTTCCACAGTTCTCTAAACCCACATTTCTTAACCAATAAATTTAATTCCTGTAAATTAACGGAGGCAATTAACACAGGCTTGAATGTGGGCTCTGGTCATGGGATGAATGACAAGATGACTGCCAGATAAATTTGCTTTGCTACAATGTAAATCAAGTTCTTGGCAAGATTTTGAAGTTTTCAGAATGTCACTTTCATTAATGACCAATTTCCTTAACCATTGTGAAGGGAGATAATTTTGACCACTTTGTAAAACACCTGTAGAGGTGACTTTATGTGTATAGAGGAATATTCACTTGTTTCATCTTGACCAGTTAACGTGGCTGCCATATAGTAAAATAAGTGTGGCATAAAGCGTCTGTCAAACAGCTAATGTCAAACCTGTACGGGTACCTGTAACCTAATGAAGGATTTTGCATCTGTGTTTTTTGAAGGTGATGTAGGAGATGAGCACAGCAAGCAGGTGTGTCGGGCAATCCTCAGATCAGCTCTGCCTAAACATGCTAGTACCGGGCACCTGTTCGGAGCTTCCAAACTCTTCCTCAAGGAACACCAGGTGAGTGGAGTCATCAGAGACTTTACCTAGATGTAGGTTGCAGACTCACAGATACCTCTGGTTGGTTTAGATGCATGCGTAAGTATGCAAAATGGTTAAGTGCATGTACATTGCAATCGGCCAGGCACGAGAGGTGATCAGTGTGAGGCTGTCAGCTTTTCACCACTCTTGAACTTGACTGCCTCTGTGTAAATGAAAAAGTCCTCAATCAAGTAAACACTAGTAACCTAGAAAGCACTCTGAGAGAGAAGTCCTCTGCCACAGCTGAATGTACAATTTCCTGCACTACAGACAAAGAGACAGTACTCTGTATTTTTGTTCATCTTGCTTTTATCCTACTCTTGCCTTGGTGAGGAATCATTTAACATATTTCCGCTTCATTGGGATGGTACCTGGGCCAAATCCTGAGGGCATGCTGTGCACAACATTTCATTCAAATTCCTGCATTACTTTTCCTTAAAATTGCCAATAGACAACAGACAAACGAAATGTCAGGAAAAGCTGCTTGGCAGAGGTTGTTAAAAAGAGTGACTGCTGGAGAAAGCTTGAACTTTACAGACTGTCTGTGCGGTATATTTGTTTTTGTTATAGTGGGACGAGTTGGAGTCTGCGAGGTTACGTCTGCTGTCATGGTGCGTGCGTCGCATCCAGAGGTGGTGGAGGGGTGAGCGCTGGAGGAGGACGCTGCAGGAGAGGGTCAGGGAGAAGCACAGGGCAGCGCGACTTCTACAGACAGGTACATACGTGACCATGGTGAAGAGCAAGTCCTGTGTCTTGTTAAATACTGGTTCTTGTGAATAATGGATCCATGAAACACGTGGTTTTCATTTCTTAATATGAGAGGTTTTTCTAGCCAGTTTCTTTGTAGAAACTCAATTCGAACAAATCAGTCAAATCAGTATTTTTACATCACCGGTTTATTTATTTATTTCATGAAAACTCAATACAAAAAATTTGCTTAAACCTCAGTTCTCCAGAAGGGGTAGAGGTTTATTGGTCAGTCCAGAAATAAAACAGCCTGAGGTCATAATGCCAATGTTGACTTCTGTCAGAATGGGAGAGGGTCCAAACTGTGTGCTAAGCTGATCTTAAGTTTGAGCAAGGTCACAATATCTGACCACAAACAGAAAATAAGCATAAAAAAGAGGTGTAATTTCTAGAAAAATATTCCCTGGCATGATTTTTTCCCCACATAACTATGAGAAGAGTTGCTTTGCATGAACCCTTCAAGCTTGATACATCAGACTCACCTATTCTATGAATTAAATGATTCTTAAATTATCTGTTAGCCCTGTTACTTGTAATGAAGGCTTAATAGTATAAGAGCACTAAGTATCTTGATTACAATTCTGCCATATTAACATGCTGTATTCAGACTTGTACCAGGCGCATTAACAGAAGTGGTGCACCCATGCAGCAACTAAGGAGATTCCAGCCAAAAAACTTTGTACTTGTGGACGTTGTGCAGCATAATTTGGGGGATTTAGTTATACCCTGCCCAGTCGTTCATTGCCCTTACACCCAATGGGATTGGCCCCAGAGGTGTGAAATCCAGAAAATCACAGGTGTCAATAAACCAGGAAATTATCTGACCTCTTGTTCCTATGACAAATTATATCACATGAAAATCGTGGCATTAAATCCCAATCAAGGAAATAAGTAAATAAAATAGATACCTTCGAAACTCAAAGTATAGAATAATCACCCAAACAGGTGTTATTTTCTCTTACAGCTGTCCGAGATTGGCTGGAGAAGAAACGACTACAGTCCCATAGAGAGTTCCAACTATCTTATCTCGTTACCTCACCTGAGGTCTTGGTAAGGTCACCAAAGAGAAGCCACTGTCCCTCAGCTACACCTGCTTGTCAGGACTCACCTGTACAACAGGACTCAGCTGTTACCTGTGAACAGCAGACTGTGTCACCTCACAAGAAGAGGAAGATGATCCGCAGTTGTCTGCCCCTGATGAAGCCTCTCTCCCCACTGGTCTTTGGCAATGGAATTGTGTCACGGAGAAGACTGCCAAGGGTGGGATTTCTTTGTATCTTAATAGAATAAAAAACTTGATATGTGTATGTTTAGAGAAAATCATAAAGAAAACACTGGATTAGGAATGTTGTCATGTTTAATTCCACCTCTATGTTATACTGTACATGTCAACACTACCTACTACTTTTACATTTTAGTATACTGGTATACAAAGCAGAACTAGCTTTTTGGAATATTTGACTTTTTCTTCTCTCACTGAGCATAGAACAAAACCCTTATCATTTTATAAATGCGATGGGCTAAAATTTCGTATACTTGTCTAGTATGAGAAGATGATGAGAAAAAGGCTCATTTGTAGAAGCATATTTTCTTTTCGGCTCAATATTTTTCCGCTTATGTGGAAAACTATGATCCCATTCATCACTACTGCATATCTTCTCCGCTTAAGATAATTTTTACTTTATGTGCTGAACAAAAAAAAAAAATTACATGTACATATTTTTGAAATGACATTTGGGGGCTGTTTATTTATATGATTTTGGGACAAGAAATACATTTTTAATTTACCTGTTCAATCTCATGTTCATATTTTAGGTACCGATCCGGTTCCACACAAGAGCCAGTGTGTTAAGGAATGCTCATCTGATTCACCGTAAAGAATATCAGTGCAGCTTGGCGGACTGTTTGCCAGAGCCCTCACAGAGTACGTCATCATGGTGACAAATAGCAGTGTGGTCTGACCGACTGTTTGCCAGAGCCCTCACAGAGTACGTCATCATGGTGACAAATAGCGGTGTGGTCTGACAGACTGTTTGCCAGAGCCCTCACAGAGTAAGTCATCATGGTGACAAATAGCAGTGTGGTCTGACCGACTGTTTGCCAGAGCCCTCACAGAGTACGTCATCATGGTGACAAATAGCAGTGTGGTCTGACAGACTGTTTGCCAGAGCCCTCACAGAGTAAGTCATCATGGTGACAAATAGCAGTGTGGTCTGACCGACTGTTTGCCAGAGCCCTCACAGAGTACGTCATCATGGTGACAAATAGCAGTGTGGTCTGACCGACTGTTTGCCAGAGCCCTCACAGAGTACGTCATCATGGTGACAAATAGCAGTGTGGTCTGACAGACTGTTTGCCAGAGCCCTCACAGAGTAAGTCATCATGGTGACAAATAGCAGTGTGGTCTGACCGACTGTTTGCCAGAGCCCTCACAGAGTACGTCATCATGGTGACAAATAGCAGTGTGGTCTGACCGACTGTTTGCCAGAGCCCTCACAGAGTAAGTCATCATGGTGACAAATAGCAGTGTGGTCTGACAGACTGTTTGCCAGAGCCCTCACAGAGTACGTCATCATGGTGACAAATAGCAGTGTGGTCTGACAGACTGTTTGCCAGAGGCTTCATAGATCATGTCAGCGTCTTGGCAAATACCAGTGTGGTATGACAGAGCACATCAGCATGGTATGACAAACCGTGTACCAGATCCCTCCTAGAGCACATCAGCATGGTATGACAGACTGTGTAGCAGATCCCTCCTAGAGCACATCGGCATGGTATGACAGACTGTGTAGCAGATCCCTCCTAGAGCACATCGGCATGGTATGACAGACTGTGTGGCAGATCCCTCCTAGAGCACATCAGCATGGTATGACAGACTGTATACCAGGTCCCTCCTAGAGCACATCAGCATGGTATGACAGACTGTGTAGCATATCCCTCCTAGAGCACATCAGCATGGTATGACAGACTGTGTGGCAGATCCCTCCTAGAGCACATCAGCATGGTATGACAGACTGTGTGGCAGATCCCTCCTAGAGCACATCAGCATGGTATGACAGACTGTGTGGCAGATCCCTACTAGAGCACATCAGCATGGTATGACAGACTGTGTGGCAGATCCCTCCTAGAGCACATCAGCATGGTATGACAGACTGTATACCAGATCCCTCCTAGAGCACATCAGCGTGGTATGACAGACTGTATACCAGATCCCTCCTAGAGCACATCAGCATGGTATGACAGACTGTGTGGCAGATCCCTCCTAGAGCACATCAGCATGGTATGACAGACTGTGTGGCAGATCCCTCCTAGAGCACATCAGCGTGGTATGACAGACTGTATACCAGATCCCTCCTAGAGCACATCGGCATGGTATGACAGACTGTATAGCAGATCCCTCCTAGAGCACATCGGCATGGTATGACAGACTGTATACCAGATCCCTCCTAGAGCACATCGGCATGGTATGACAGACTGTATACCAGATCCCTCCTAGAGCACATCGGCATGGTATGACAGACTGTATACCAGATCCCTCCTAGAGCACATCGGCATGGTATGACAGACTGTGTAGCAGATCCCTCCTAGAGCACATCGGCATGGTATGACAGACTGTATACCAGATTCCTCCTAGAGCACATCGGCATGGTATGACAGACTGTGTAGCAGATCCCTCCTAGAGCACATCGGCATGGTATGACAGACTGTATACCAGATTCCTCCTAGAGCACATTGGCATGGTATGACAGACTGTGTAGCAGATCCCTCCTAGAGCACATCGGCATGGTATGACAGACTGTGTAGCAGATCCCTCCTAGAGCACATCAGCATGGTATGACAGACTGTGTGGCAGATTCCTCCTAGAGCACATCAGCATGGTATGACAGACTGTGTGGCAGATCCCTCCTAGAGCACATCAGCATGGTATGACAGACTGTGTGGCAGATCCCTCCTAGTGCACATCAGCATGGTATGACAGACTGTGTGGCAGATCCCTACTAGAGCACATCAGCATGGTATGACAGACTGTGTGGCAGATCCCTCCTAGAGCACATCAGCATGGTATGACAGACTGTATACCAGATCCCTCCTAGAGCACATCAGCGTGGTATGACAGACTGTATACCAGATCCCTCCTAGAGCACATCAGCATGGTATGACAGACTGTGTGGCAGATCCCTCCTAGAGCACATCAGCATGGTATGACAGACTGTGTGGCAGATCCCTCCTAGAGCACATCAGCATGGTATGACAGACTGTATACCAGATCCCTCCTAGAGCACATCAGCAGGTATGACAGACTGTGTAGCAGATCCCTCCTAGAGCACATCAGCATGGTATGACAGACTGTGTACCAGATCCCTCTTAGAGCACATCAGCATGGTATGACAGACTGTGTGGCAGATCCCTCCTAGAGCACATCAGCATGGTATGACAGACTGTATACCAGATCCCTCCTAGAGCACATCAGCATGGTATGACAGACTGTGTGGCAGATCCCTCCTAGAGCACATCAGCATGGTATGACAGACTGTGTGGCAGATCCCTCCTAGAGCACATCAGCATGGTATGACAGACTGTATACCAGATCCCTCCTAGAGCACATCAGCATGGTATGACAGACTGTGTAGCAGATCCCTCCTAGAGCACATCGGCATGGTATGACAGACTGTATACCAGATCCCTCCTAGAGCACATCAGCATGGTATGACAGACTGTATACCAGATCCCTCCTAGAGCACATCGGCATGGTATGACAGACTGTGTAACAGATCCCTCCTAGAGCACATCGTCATGGTATGACAGACTGTGTAGCAGATCCCTCCTAGAGCACATCAGCATGGTATGACAGACTGTGTAGCAGATCCCTCCTAGAGCACATCAGCATGGTATGACAGACTGTGTAGCAGATCCCTCCTAGAGCACATCAGCATGGTATGACAGACTGTTTACCAGATCCCTCCTAGAGCACATCAGCATGGTATGACAGACTGTGTAGCAGATCCCTCCTAGAGCACATCAGCATGGTATGACAGACTGTGTGGCAGATCCCTCCTAGAGCACATCAGCATGGTATGACAGACTGTTTACCAGATCCCTCCTAGAGCACATCAGCATGGTATGACAGACTGTTTACCAGATCCCTCCTAGAGCACATCAGCATGGTATGACAGACTGT